>CM040238.1:97157126-97558323 GCA_022545495.1 Chrysanthemum lavandulifolium
GAAAAGAGTAGTGTGTGTTTTAGGTTTTAGGGAAAGAGTTATGGGCATGATTTTATCGTGGCAAGATTGTTGAAGTCTAATGCTGAATTTAAGCCTTTTCGTTTCGAGGGCTGTTACTTTTTTTTAATCGTTACAAGTCTACAACATTAAGTTGGGCTGTTATTTTTTACTCAGTATTTATGAAAGTTATGGTGCAAGCTATTGAAAAATGACTCTGACTTATTTGAGAATATGAGACTTCTTTTTATACCAATGGGCTGTTACACAAATTAATGGGTGGTTATAACTTACAACATTTTAATACATTTAATTTCAAGTAATGTAACTTCTAAAATGTATTAATTTCATAGCAAAATAAATCTTTCCATTATTAGTAATTATGTTTATTGAATTTTAAGCCTTTCCACTAATAAGTCTCAAATGCATTATAAGGATAAGATATATATTTGTGTATATATCTGTAAGTATAAATTTATAAAAAAATTAAATAAAAATAAAATAAAAATAGGTTGTCTGATATGTAAATGAATACATGAAAGACTCATGTTATTCCTCTTTATAAGTTTAACTCACGCTTACACAAGTTTAAAAATTAAATGCATCTATAATTATTATTAACAGGAATAAACGTATCAAAATAAAAAATTTATCTACGGATCAAATCCATGATCGAGATGATGAAGAATCGCTAATTATATAAATTGGTCGATAAGGAAATTAACTACAAACCGTTGACATTGATATTCATTTGACATGAAAATTTATGATATTTATTGTCCAAAGACGTGGTGTGGTGGTTTGACGAAAGCCAGGTTCCGTTTTTGACATTAGTTTGGCGCTAGGTGAAGCTAACTCATTATACTTCTATCGGCAAGATCTTTTTCATCAACGTTCGATGTTTCCGATAGACCTAGAGCTAATAAATTTTCCGGATTTAAACTTAATTAATAAATAGACCTCACGAAACGAGTGTGTGAAGATTTATTTGGTTACCCTTATTTACATGAAGTTATGTTGAAATAGATTGATGCTTAAGTGGTCGTTTTATCAAAGCCCCTCTTTAAGTTATAGTATTCAATTTAGTGTGATTATGTTCAGAGTGTACTAAAGACGAAAAGTTCATATGAAAGCGGGGATGCTGATTGAAGTTTAGTAAAAGTAAATTGTTGAGTTTTTTGTAATTTTTTAAGTGTGTGTTCGTTAGGGGTGAGCATGGTGCTGGTTGGTGCGGTTTTTGGTAAAAACCAACCCGCATCTGCAAGTGCGGTTTTTCAAAAATGAGACTCCACACCCGTGCGGTTTTGCGGTTTCGGTTTTGCGGTTTATGCGGTTTTACGGTTTGGTTTTATGGTTTTTATGGTTTTGGGTCAAAGTTTTTTTTTTTTTTTTCAAATTATAATTTTGATATATATTTGTTATAAACTAAATATATTATAATGTTACATGATGTGTTGAAACATATATACAAAATGTTGTGTATTAGTATGAAATTATAAATCTACACAATAGTAAAAGTCGAATGAGATGAATTTATAAACTTCGATGATAAATTGAAAGATAAATAAATTTATATTACCTAAAAACACAAATAATACCATTAAAATGTGTTTGAAATAATTTATTATAATAGTATAAAAAAAAGCTTTTTATCATAAAAAAATTATTAATTATAGTGTATTATTCTAGAAATTAAAAAAAAATATATTTGAATACGATGGAGTGGCGCGGTGCGGTTATTCTGGTGCGGTTTTTCGGTGAAAACCCAATCCGCACCGCAAAATGCGGTTTTTCTATTTTCAAGAACCGCACCGCCGGTTTTTGTTGCGGATCGGTTTTCGAAGTGCGGTTTTTTTGCGGTTTGCGGATTGCGGATTGCGGTGCGGTTCCTGCTCACCCCTAGTGTTCGCCGTATGTTGGCCAAAAATGGAGGAGAAAGAAGATTGGGTAGATGTGGTTTTGTAGTATAGGTAATAGGGGTATAATATTCCATGTACATCTATTCTATGTGTGCCCATCAAAATAGCCCGTGTATATATCACTGATCCCCTTCTATAAGAGAACATGGTGTAGGAGTTGGTTGCCCGTCATTCGCCACCAAAATCAACCAATGACGCTCACCAAAATCAACCAATGACGCTACTGTTTGTGTACCGTCGATGGTGTCATTGGTGCGTCGTTCGTTCATGCGTTGGTGAAGCAACGGGCCGTTGTTTGTTTATTTGTTTATTTTTAATTTTTATTTTTTCACTTTTTTGAACGTTATCAAACGGTTAGAAGGCAATGGATACATAAATACCCCCCTTTTCACCTACAAATACCCATTTTTAACTAGCATTTTTCAAACATTCAAACCAAATCACAATTTAACTACACTTTCACATACAATTCAATTTTATCTCCCAAAAATGTCACAAAAAAACAACGATTAGCTCCTTAACAATATATTTAATCCGCCTTTTTTGTCCGCTAATTCTAGTTCCATGTCACCCTCTACATCATCATTTGCACGTTCTATTTCTTTCCATCACCTGCAAAACCCCGATGCCATCAACAACACAATACGTAAACCCATCATTTTCACAATATGCTTCCCAAAATACACATTTCTCACAACCCGCTTTCACACCACAAAACCCGCTACAAATGAACCGATATCAATTTCACCATATGGCTTTACTACAACTTCAACGACAAAACTTTCACATTTCACAACTTCAACCAATTGGCCCTCAATAATTCTTCACAACCAACACAAGATGCCACCGACACGACCACAACCACAAAATTTACACGACTCACCACCATACTCACCATCACAAACTTCACAAACCGATTCGTCTCCCGTCGAAAAAGGAAAAGCAAGAAAGCCGAGACCAAAGAAAACCGACATCATACATACCCGTTGGACACAAGCAGAAGAAAAACTCTTGGCCATTTTCAAAAAAATTTTATCCTCTCTATCAAATATTTAGAAAAACTTCAAATATTGTAACCTTTCAACATGAATAGGTATACGGATCTGATGATGAAGGTGAATATTTGCTTTTAGTGAAAGCTTATGAATATCACCAGTCATTACAATAACAAGAAGCTCAAACTTGACACTCATGGTATACTACAAACCGTGAACGTGATGTTATAGAAGAATGTTTTTTGGCCAACTATTTTGGCGATAATCAATAATCCCTGGAGTATTATTTTTGGCCGACTACTTATACTATTGATCCTCTTCTCGAGCATATTCGATTCTTTAGAATCTGACCTAATGCAATAGGTCAAATGAGTATTAGTCCTAATAGGACATGCACTTCTAGCATACACCAATTGGTATACGACACAAAAATTGATGTATTTGTTAAATATTTACAAACTGGTGAATATTTAGCACGTGATTGTCTAAATATTTTGAATATTATTGATTTGTACATGTCTGAGTATTTACAGAAACTAGACTTTAATCACATTTAAAATCTATATGCTACACGTGAGAGGGTTCATGGGTTTTGAAAACGCTTGGTAGCATTGATTGCATGCACTGGGAAAGGAAAAAAATGTTTGAAGTCATGGCACGGCAATTTGCAAGATGTGATAAAAAAAAATATCCAACAATAATGCTTGAAGTTATTGCTTCATACGATTTGTGAATTTGACATGCCTTTTTTGGTGTCGCGGGTTTGAATTAAGATCTTAACGCTCTAAGTAATTCTTCGTTATTCAACGACCTTATTGATGACATCGGCCATGTGACTTCATTTGAAGCATACAAAAAAAGGTATTACTCAACCGCTGTGATTTACCCACAATTGGCAAATTTTGTCAAATCATTTACGATGACATGAGACGAGAAACATATATTATAAGACATCAAGAAAGTGTGATAAATGATGTCGAACGAGATTTTTGTGTCCTCCAAAGATGTTGCGGAATTATATACATTTACATCATATTGTATACCATGATTTTTAATGATAAAAAAATCTCAATAAGTGAATTCAACGAATTACATGTATATTAGTCCACAATAAAATATACAACGTACTTGAATAGAGTGATGCAAATACAACGAAAAAAGTCAAAAGTTTAAGTGATAAACTAATCTTATGGCTCATCTTTGGTAACGACAACAAAACTAGTTTATTGATAAATTTGTGTACTTTTATTATTTTTTAATATTTAAAAAGATAATAAATCGTATCTTATTTTTAATGTAATTGTATTTTATTTTAATAATTGAAAAAATTCTTTGTTTGAAAAGCGAAAAAAAAAAGTAATAAAAAATAAATTGTTGGAGCTCAGAAAAGTTGTTTTGGCTTAAACCATGAAAGTGATTTAATTTTGAGTGCATATAGAAATATGAATGAGGAAAATACTGACACGACGTGCAATAAACAGAGTCGGTGCTCTTATCATCCCTAAAAGAAGACACATATTTCCTATTATTATGCCACATATACAGATTTTTCTAAGTGTTTATATAAATTTTATTGTTATATCAAGAGGACATTTGTCAACAATATAAGTGATACGGTGGCAAAATCATACATGAACTTCTTCAAAAAATAAATAATAAATAATAAAAAGAATCATACATGAACAATTTTAGTGATAGTAAAATTGTCACTTAAACCTAATGCTTCAACTATATCAAAAATTATATGAGTCTGGCCAACCTCATTACCATCAGTTCAGTTGTGCAACCATAATTTAAAATCCTTGAAGACTTCCATTGTCAATTGCAATTGAGCATTCGAATTGGTTTAATTTGTGACAAAGATTGATTCATGTATGCCAGAACCCACACATTAACCAAATGAACAATTTTAATAAAGCGCGCCTACTATAATGATCGGTGTTTTAAAAAATAGCCTACAAGGCTGATTAATCGTTGCTAACGCGTTAATCGGTCACCAATTTTTTTGATTGTGTAAACCAATCAAACAAATTAATCAACCGTGATCAATGGAGGTTAAACTTGCCGGAAACCTGCATATCTTGCCGGAAATATCAAAACTCGCAGTAAATTCGTTTTAATCACTTATATTTGATGTTTATATGTGTTACAAGCTGTTTTAAGGAAATCTTGCCAGAAATACCCACAGCGTGTCAAAATTACTCAAAACTTGTTGAACCTATCAATCCGATTAGCCACCAATTAATCATGTCTATACCGTCTACAAGCTATAAGAGATCGACATACCGATTTTTTTGCAAGATCGACATACCGACTACTGATTTACGATTAATGCATTTAATGATAATAAGTAATGTAGTTGAATGCATCAGAAGTCTATAAATACAATTGTTCACTCATACTCTTAAATGTACCAACAAAAATACAAATTATATCATTAATATCCAACAAAATATGGATTCAACATCGCCACATGATTATGTTTCAGACGAAGCAAACGAAGTTGAATCTATTTTGTTTGCAGCGCAATTAGCATCTGCATGTACCTTTCCAATGGTCTTGAAAGCTACCATTGAGCTTGATTTGCTTGAGATTATCGCAAACGAGGGTCCTGATGGTTCATGCTCGGCTTCTGAGCTGGCGGTTCATGTTGGTGCCACAGTTAACAACCCTGAAGCCCCCATGATGCTGGACAGGATGTGTAGTCTTCTTACTAGCCATTCTGTGCTCACTTGTTCTCTCAAGGAGACCCAAGATGGTCTTCGTGAGCGGTTTTATAGTTTAGCCCCGGTGTGCAAGTTCTTGATCAAGAATGAAGACGGTGTTTCATTGTCACCCCTCGTGCTCATGAACCATGATAAGATTTTTATGGAGTGCTGGTACGTACGTTATTTTCCTCTAAACATCTCCCTTATTAACAACTTATAGTGAGAATTTTAGAGTACCATCTATCCACACAACTTCAAGTAGCATAAACATAGAGAATAATTACAATGTTTTCTTTGATGTTAGGTACTTTCTTAAAGATGCGGTTTTGGATGGTGGAATTCCATTCAACAAAGCTTATGGTATGTCACTTTTTGAATACACCGAAAAAGATAAAAGATTCAACAAGGTTTTCAACAACGGAATGTTTAACCATTCCACTATAGTCATGAAAATGGTTCTAGATTTGTATGATGGATTTGATGGTCTCACCACCCTAGTTGATGTTGGTGGTGGCACTGGTGCTAGCCTTAAAATGATCATTTCCAAACACACTTCACTCAAGGGTATCAATTTTGACTTGCCCCATGTAATTGATGAGGCTATAACTTACCCTGGTATGAATTTATATGTTGATTTGACGATAGTAATTCAGATTTAAGAATCAAACTTATAAAAATTGTTTTAGGTATTGAGCATGTTGGAGGAGATATGTTTGAAAGTGTACCAAAAGCAGACGCCATTTTATTGAAGGTTTATGTATTTCTATACTTTATAGAAACTAAAACTCCCTTCTTATTTTATTTGCAGTTAGAATTGATATTCTAGCATGTAATTCAACAGTGGATTCTGCATGATTGGAATGACGCAAACTCGTTGAAAATTCTAAAGAATTGCTATGAAGCACTTCCGGCAAATGGGAAAGTTATTGTAACCGAATTTGTTCTCCCTGAGGCTCCTGACTCCGGTAGAGCGACCCAAATTGTGCTAAACGCTGATATGATTATGTTGGCTCACAATGGAGCCAAAGAGAGGACTGAGAAAGAATTTGAAGCCTTAGCCAAGGGGGCAGGTTTCAAAGGTTTCCATCCGGCTGGTGGTGCTTTCAATACATGGGTTATGGAGTTTTGCAAATAAATTTCCATTCGAAAAAATGATCAAATCATCCTTTGTTTGACGCTTCAATGTAATGTCTTTTCCGTATATGATGCTTGCATTCGTTTATGTTTTTATGTATTTTATGTGTTTATGCATCATATGCTTATATATGCCTTTTTTCTTATATACTTTACTAAGCTATGACCCGCTCGATAAGCAGACGAGCTTCATGTAATATTTCTTTTTATGATTTTTAATTTATGTACTTAAGTGGTTAATATGATAAATTGATAAGTTTTACAAACATAAGTGATAGGATATAATGGGTAAATCATGGTTAATTATAATGCAAAAAAAGATATATTTCAAGCAATAACATTCAAAAAATAAATGAATGAAATCGCAAATCAAGACTTAAGATAAGACAACTATCATTCATTCGCCGAAGGTTATTATTTCTTTTCGTTTTATTGTTTATAAACTTGATAAAATTAGAGAAATGTCCAATGAAGTTTCTAAAAAGAAACATTTAGTTTTCATCGCCACTCAAGAAGTTGAGGTAAACAACATCATCCTCAGTTATGTTGTGACCAACTTCACGTCTTCACCTAGCTGTTTGATTAGTGCATCGGCCTTTTTTCTCTTCGAGATCATTTTATTCCAAGTCTCGTTATAATATTGATAGGCATAATCTGTTTCTACTAATGAAAACCAAGATTGCAATTTTAAAGATATATGATTGCTTTATGACCCGTCCGATATATGAGCTAGTTTCATATGTTACATTAACAAATCATGATAATCATATCTAGTGCTTTCATGTGTACTTTGATTAGTAAGCCTATAACGTTGTAAAAACATTTATAAAATAGCAACTCAGATAACTTGATGAAAATATGACATTTAATAGAAATTTAAAAAAAATACTTAAAATGCCAGCAGGCAGTAGTCTAAACTCTAAAGTGCAGGTGCTCCATTGCTCGAGTAGTCACAAGAAGCTTCTGAGGATAGTAGAGAACGTAGGCCAATGTATCCTAAAAGAAATAACAGTGCAACAAAACAGTTAAAAAACACAATTTACATAAATAATGTGAAAAGTAATAAAGAACTTGTCACATAGCATGCGAAACTGGAAGTTGGTGACATAAATCCCCATAGCTTGCTTACCCATGGCTGATTGATATGTTTTACGTAGAGATTGTATACACATGGGATAAATTATAGTGCCATTGGGTAACAATGAGTACTATTATTGTAGAAACTTGCCTGATTGTGGTCAAGAAATGGTATGATAGAGGCACAAACACCGAATATCAATGATGGATAATGGGTAACTCTTCATCAAATATGAAGATCCAAGGTATAGATAAAACAGTATAAGATTATAAATCTGAAGTATAAAATGTAGGTGGTTTTTTAGCAAATTCTTTTAATCTTCAGCAAACTGTAGCTCTGAATTATATTAAGTAAACAAATTGGCTTACCTTTTTATGCAAATTATCGATGACACACATTTTTATTGAACTTAAGATTGTTGTACGTTGTTTCTGCACTTTGAATAGTAACTCACTCCCAACTTAGTCGAATATCTATTATGCTATGAAAAAACTTAAAATAAATTGCTTGGATCGCCTCGTTGGTGCTTTCTTTCAATGATGATTAGGTTGACTTTATGCATATGAGGATGTTAAGTAGTAGTTGATACATGGAGCTACACTTGCGGTATCATCATCGAATGTGCTAAAGTTGATACACGAGCAAGCCACTTTTAGCATTTAGTCTACCTCTTTCTTGTAATGTACGTAAAAAATTGTGTAGATTAGTCTATTGTAGTATGTAACTAATGACTGGCTGAGGGTCAGGTAAGGGTTTTACCTGAGCGATGGCACCACACTTCATCTAAGACTGCATTGCACACCATTTCTTAAAATGCACACTTGTCAATTTATATTCATTTACTTATGAATAGTTGGATTGTGTTAAGTGAATCTCAAATGGTTTAGATATGATACATATATAAGTATATAACTAAAAAGATAACAGGTGGTCGGAGCGGATCCAAACTCGACAAAGTAATTTTTTTTTTAGCATATGAGTTCCTAAATAATATTTATATTATATTTCAATTATGTGCTCATATTCAACTAATTTACCAATTTTTTGAAGTCTAAAAGACAGACAAGAAATGTTATGGGTCACCCGTACTAACGTGCAATCAGGGGCGTAGCCACATTAAAGACATACGGGGGCAGTGCTCAACCAATGGGCAAATAATGTCAATGTTCAATGTAATTTTGTTCTTCTTTAGAACTTTTAAATTTGTTGCCTTCCACTCAAAATTGTAACTGCCCTCAATCAAAGAGTCATACAAAAAAGCAACATAAATTCTGGAGTAAATTACACTATTAATCCCTGTAAAAGTGTCAAATTTCATACGACATTTAAAAATGCGAAATCTTGCGTCGTTAGTCTATCATTTTAAAAATATCACGCCAGTGGTCCAATTTTCTAACATCGTTAAATTTACTCGTTATCTCGGTCCGCATGTGCAAATCACGCGAGGGCTTTTTTGTCCGAACACTTTTTGTATTTGTTTTTCAACCTGACTAGTTTTGTCCGAACACTGTTCACTTGTGTACTCTAGAAAACGTGTACTTTGCTTTACATATCCCAATTCATGCAAGAGTACTCCACAGTCTTCCCACTCAATTATTTCTGATAGGGACGAAATTCGTGATCAAAACACGAATATCGTTTTAACTACGGCGTAGGGCCAATCCCATGGTTACGCCGTAATCCTCTTGGTAAAACTTAATGTCTGGTGGTTTTATTTGGTTACGCCGTAAGTGGAAGAATGCAGTCACGCCGTAATATCGTCGATTCCATAATGTTCTTTTATTTATTTATGTCGTTTTTTAGGGATAATTATTATTTAGGAATGTTTTAATGAGTCTTTTACCATAATTAGGTTATCTTATTCTACAAAATTTACTACCTTATAAATATAGGGCTTAAGTTTCATTGTAATACATCTTTTGATCATTGATTATTAATAAACTTTGTGTTTTAAGAGTTATTCTCTTTATTGGGCTTTATTCCCGCAAGGTGCGCCTTATTTATCACCCTTGGATTAGGGTTTGTAACATATTGGATTTCACATACACATCAAGTCACTAACATATTAGGCGTACAAGATGATTTCTAGAGAGAAAGAGTTAGAGGTTTGGGAACTTTGTGAGAGAAAGAAAATCTTATTATGAGTTCCAACTCTACCTTGAGAGGTAGAGAGTATTTATAGTCTTACAAAAAAACGCCACCTGACGGGCTGTGGATCAGGCATACAGTGGGTAAAGACCCGTCCGTCCTCCACGGTGTTACCTAACTAAATACTACTTAACAATATATGACTACGAGCTTTCTAATGATTACATATACTTGAGGTGACCGACACTTTAATACCTGGATTTTCCAAATCCTAACAATCTCCCATAAGGGAGGTCACCTCAAACACATATTAAAATTACATAGAATCCAAACAGATATTACATTGAGATAGTTCTTGAATTCTTGTTCATGTTCTTTGTCTCGTAGCTCGTAGTCTTTGATTCTTCATTTTGCACGCTTGATAATCTTAGTGGAGGTCTTTAACCGATCCACGTGATAACGAAGTTTTGAGCAGCTTTGAGATCATCGCGATATTAAATCTCGATTCATCCATTGTGGTGTTGGTATTATGCGATGTTGCGACTTTTGGACCGACATGCTCACATTCGGATCATGATATATTCTCATCGAGTAGCGGAAGCTTCGCTGATTCATGATATTGGCAAAGAACAGAAAGCATGGAGTGATAATATCGAGTCATTGATGCACTAATCATGAATTCTTTGAAATGAATGTGTTGTGTGAGCATACGGCTATGGATTGACCGCCCATTCGATCACCGCAAACGCCGGGTGTTCCCGCATAAAACGCTTAGCAATAAAGCGCAAGAGTGTCTTTGATCACTTTTGTTGAATTGAGGTACACGCCCACTGTTCCTCGCTGATCAAGACAAGTATCGCCGTGATCGTATAATTCCAAAGAATTTCCTTGACAGGGTTTCGAATGGTCTAGTCGTTCTCAAACCGAACGCCTCAAAGAAGACAACACGGAGTGAGTAAACCAATAATTTAGATTCACCGATTGATAAAAGAGATTTGAAAACAATCGTATCGCTCAATAGAAATTGTTTTTGCAATACAACGAAGGTTTTAATGAAAATCAATTATCAATCATAAACACCTTTTATTTTGAAATATTTGTACAGTTGATCCGCTAAAGAAAAGAGTTTTTAAGCACAACGACCGGTTTTTCAAAGGTATCCGTCAATCCATAACTCGAACCAGATTGATTCAAAAGATTGAATCGCCCATTGTTTCGTTCATTGTCACATGGATGATCTATTGATAGATCTCACATGCCATCTACCAGAGCTTGTTTGATGTTGGCTCTGTAAGGCTTTCCATCTTCATTGTGAATATGTTTGAATATCACTCGGATGTCCGCAATACCACAAGGATAATGCGAAGGACTCATAAGATATAATCTCTTCCACATTGTGTGAAACAGAGAGTCTTCATTGAAAGTGTCCTAAAGAGATTTATATGATGATCTCGTGGCTCTAGACTCAATTGTGCATATTTGATTCTTGTACCGGAGACTGGGAGAGGTCTCCTCTTCAATATCAACAAACTCTAAGAGAAAGTCGATAGATAATGTTGGTTCCCGTGAGAATGAAACAAGCCCTTTAAGAGGAACTTGAGTGGCTTGGGAAGTTGTAGAAAAAGCGCGCCATCGGGTCCATGACGCCTTGTCTTCAATACCGATGTTACCTTGGTAACCACCAAGAGTATATGAATTGAACCCGGTTTCCGCCTAAGGTTGAATAACCGGAGGGCTATTTCTTTTCACCATTTTTTCACATTCAATTATTTTTCATTCTTCAACCCCTTCTGCTTACCTGCACTTCATAACCGTAACCTTGTTGGGTTTATTCCAAGATTAGCTCGGCCTCATCCGCACTCTTCCCATATCTCATTTTCTCCTTTTATCATCATACCTAAGGACTTTACACTAACTAGTGGATTTTC
Organism: Chrysanthemum lavandulifolium; assembly: GCA_022545495.1. Lineage (NCBI taxonomy): Eukaryota > Viridiplantae > Streptophyta > Magnoliopsida > Asterales > Asteraceae > Chrysanthemum > Chrysanthemum lavandulifolium. The sequence goes on from CM040238.1 coordinate 97,168,974, forward strand.
CCTGGTAGATCCCTCCGGCTCGGCGGATCATGGGACCTCAACCTAACCTTATCATCCTTATATCACCGCATATAAAGTAAAGTTGGTCGGTCTTTTGGTAATGTTCTTCCGCCTTGAAACCAATTGAAAACCATTTGAAAATTAATCCAGATACTTGTGATATATTATCAAAGCATTTTGTACCTGAATTGTTTTGATATTTTAGAAATGCTCTCCCTCAACATATGCATAAAATTCAGAAATTGTTTAGCACATGGAGGCAAGAGGAAGTATTAACTTCTTTGATTACCATTTTTCTAAAAGATATCAACATCACTTCCCTGATCAAAACAAGTAGTTAAAGCATATTAAGGAAGGATGAGGTTTTCATAAGTTTGCTCCCCCTCAATATGTGCATAGAAATTTGAAAATGTTTTGCACATATTAGAAGAAACTTGCACTTAGAGACAATTCAATCACGTTTCAATAATTTGAGGTATAAAGTAGATGCTCCGCCTCAACATGTGCATGGAAAATTTGAAATCATTTGTCACATGCGGGGAGGAAAACATGCTAAACACTTATGAAACCAGCTTATCGAATTATCGCTTAAACCAATTTAAATCACAAATTCTCCCCGATCACAATTATCAAATCATTTGAGATTTGTGATCTCAGAGATTTAAATAGATTTTGAAAGCTTTTAAGGAGAATTGTGACTTGATTATGAAAACGCTTTAACCGATAAGGATCGGATTTTGAGACTTTTGACCCAAAGATTAAACATGCTTGAGTATCTTTTGAAAACATAATAATAACCAAGGTCTGGTACCATTGTTTGAAAAATAAACTTTTTGATTTAATTGAAAAATCATTCTCCCCCTCAATCAATGACATAAGTTGTTGATTGAGAGATAGATTTTTTTTTTTTTTTTTGACACCGTTAAGTCTAGATGATTTTTAAAAATAGAGTCCGAGTAATTTTCCAAAGCAATTAGTTTTCATTAGATAGTAAGTAATTGTTTAATAGAATCAGAGCATGAGATTTGAAAACCAAGATAAAGTATGGCTCGTTTTTCTTTGAAAACGGTTATCGCCGAAATGACAATAAACCATTGTTTCACTTTCTCTCAAAAAAATTTTTTGTTTTAAGAAAAATAAATTATGAACATTCGAAGAACATCTAAAAACCCGTGACATTCTTTGAGTGTCAACACAAAGTCCGTAGATGATATCGAACAAGGAAAAACATGACAAAATAACAATATTTTTGGGATTTTTTAAGATTTTCTAATTTTTATGGATTTTGAGAATTTTATATTTTTCTATTTGGTTTTTGAAGGTTTTGTAATTTTGTATTTTTTTTTTCGAATAAATATTTACAAGAGATAGATGAAGGAAAACTTTTACTCCTCTTCTTCCTCTGAAGACGCTTGAGTGTTTCCGGTTGTAGGCTCTTAAGACCAAGTCGTGGAAGAATAAACTCAAAACGTTCTCTCAGAAGAGCTTTGTGAAGATATCTCGCTAACCGGTATTCATCCTCACAAAGTAAAGTTCCACCACACCGCTTTCAACTTGCTCCCCGATGAAATGATGTCGAATGTCGATGTGCTTTGCTCTCGAGTGTTGTACGTTGTTGCATGAGAGAGCAATAGCACTTTTATTATCACAAGATGAGGGATTTTGTTGAATTCAAAGCCATAGTCAAATAGTTGAGATCTCATCCATAGGATTTGAGCACAACAAGATGACATGGCTATGTATTCACCTTTGTAGAGGAAATAGAAGTACTCATTTGCTTTTGAAGACCACTCACAAGCTTATCACCCAAAACTCGAGCACCTCCCGACGCATTTCGACGAGTATCTTGACATCATGCATGATCAAGATCTCGCATAGGTCGTTAGTGACATACCGTGTCCTTCGGTACCGTAGTCCCATATTGATGGTTCCTTGGAGATATCGAAAGACCTAACCGCTTCAAGGTGCTTTTTAGTAGGCTTAGCTCGGTATCTAGCACACATGCAAACAATGAACAAGATGTCCGGTCTACTAGTTGTGAGGTACATCGTGATCCAATCATACTACGATATTTTGTTTGGTTTACCATGATCCCGATTGGTCCTCATCTAGTTTAGTACGCCAATCATGGGAGTGTCAACAGTGGTCACTAGAATCAAATCCAAATTTCTTTAAAATCTCATTTGATATTTAGATTGATTTATAAAAATGCCTCCGGACTTTGTGAAATTTTTAATCCCAAGAAAATGACATTTGTCCCATCATTGACATTTGAAATTTAGAACCCATTTCTTTTGAAAACGGTCATACTCATTGGGGTCACCGAGGCAAAGATGATATCATCAACATAAATTTGAACGTAAATTAAATGTTTGCCGACTTCCGGTGAACAACGCCGGATCAACTGCTCCCTTGTCAATCCAGATAGAAGAAACTTTGATAGCGATCATACCATGCTCTAGAGCTTGCTTCAAACCGTAAAGGGCCTTTTTCTAGCGATAGACATGAGTAGGATGCTCGATTCACAAACCCTCCGGTCGGTCGACGAAACCACCTCTTTCGGATCACCATTAAGAAAGGCGGCTTTCACATCCATCCGATATACAACCATGTTTTTACTAGCTGCATTTGCCAAGAAGATTATGATAGCTTCGACACGAGCAACATGAGCAAAAGATTCCTCAAAGTCAATACCTTCTTCTTGACGATATCCTTTAGCCACTAACCTAGCCTTATTTTTAACACATCACCATGCTCATCAAGCTTCACTTTGAAGATCCACTTTAGAGCAATGATCATAGCACACCGAGCGGTACTAATTACCATACATCTAATCGATCAAACTCATGAATTTCATCTTGCATGGCCTTGAACCAATTGCCTTCATTCATAGCGCTTTAGCATCTTTAGGTTCAATCTTAGAGAGTACGGAGTCAAGAAGCACCATAAGGCATCGAGAGAAGTTGTTTGTGAGTGGATACAGATGAGAAGGATTTCCAATGATGTTGTCCAATGGATGATCATGAGTCCACTTTCTCGAGGTGTTCATGTGGTTGTTGTTGAGGGACCAAGTAGCAGAGTCGATGTCTCATGAAGATGGTTCGATGATGATTCAGAGCAAATATGTTTTCAAATGGAGCATCTTTAGGAGTAGCAAAGGATTAACTTCATCAATGATGTCGAAGCAGTTCCATGATGTACATTCAAGATTGATGATTTGTTGATGAGACAGAGTGATCAAGAATGGCGCTTCGACTTAATGATATTGAGATCAAGGTTGACTTCATTCATGTGGATATGAGCAGCCCCTGTAGAAATTGATGATCATTAGCACTTGGCTCATAGTGTTCATCAAACATAGGATCAAATAATTTCTTTAAATCATCTTCATTGAGGTACATATGGAATTCTTTGGAGAAGAATTTGGTACAAGGATGAACCAATGGACTGCTTTTGAAGTGCGGGTCCGAATCAATTGTCCCGGAGCCATTTGACCGGTCACCATCAAACGTAACGTGAATTGTTTCCATGATATTTCGGGTTCTCTTGTTGTAGATTCGTAACCTTTTCTGCTTGGTGCATATCCTACAAATACTCCAATGTCCGCTTTAGCTTTCGGGTTTACCTAAATCTTGACCGTCATTAGTTGGATAACATAAAGCACCAAACGCACGAAGGTATGATAGATCGTTTTCTATTGTGGACAAGTTCATATGGAGTTTTTCCATGAGCAAAGGTGAATTAGGATCGATTTTGAGTGTAGCATGCAAGTGGCAATGGCTTCATTTAGAGAAACATTGGAACCTTTGAGTAAATCAAGATTGTTCTTGCGGCTTCCACAAGAGTTCGATTGCCTTTCAACTACACCGCTCGTTGAGGAGTTCTTGGAACACTTCTTTGATGACCGATTCCAACACTTTCAAAAACTCACTAAGTTGTTTATTAACAAACCCGGCCCATTGTCTGCTCGGATGATTCTCGACAGCTTTGTTAAGTCGAACTCAGAGTTGTTTGATAAGTTTGATGATGATATCCGTGTTTCATCCTTTGTCCTCAAGAACTTAACCTGTGAATCGAGAGTAATCATCAACCACAACTAATACATATTTCTTCCCAAAGATATTCTCAGACTCTCATGGGTCCACATAAGTCCATGTGAATTGTATGAAGAACTTCAGAATCGAGTTTGTGGGCTTGGGTTTGTGAGTATATTTCTTGCTTTTCCCAATTGGCATGTCGAACAAAGATGATCCTTTTCATACTTTAGTCTAGGTAGACCTACAACTAAGTCCTTTCTCGGAGAGATCATTGATGGTGCCAAGTTCAAGTGATTGAGACGACGATGCCATAACCATTACTTTGTTTTCGAAGCCTTTGACAACAAGCAAATTGGAGAGGACTTCATCATATCTTCGATAGAGATGGTGTATAGATTTGAACCACGAGTTCCTCTTAAAAGTTCCTTACCATTAAGTTCTCTAATGAAACAAGTATGTTTTCTGAATGCCACTTCTAGATCAGAATCACAGAATTGACCGACAGAGAATAAGTTATGACTAAGACCTTCTACGTAGTATACCCTGGAGATAACACTATCACCGACAACATAATCTCCATAACCCATAATTGCACCAAAATGATCATTCCCGAATCTAACAGTCCCGATGAATTTACTCACGAAGTTCATGAGTCATGACCGGTCTCCAAATATATGCTTGGAACAAACTGAGTCCGTGTACCACGTAATCCATTTGAACGATCCGCAGCTTGAACACGCATAAGAATGGATAATCGGATAATTGGGATCCCCATGCAAGAATGGGTTCCATTTGGTTAGTAATGATGATTGGAACACCCACATCGAAGTAGACACAATGGAATCATCAATAAATAGATGAATAGGTAGCTAGTATCCGATTTGACCTATTCAAAGTATGTTCACTTCTTAAGGGAATAGTTCTACCAAGAGGCATCCATTTTCTAGTGGGCATTGTCTTAGCAAATTGAGGGCGTAATCGATTAACTTTATGGCCAACGTGTATCCATTGATAACCTATCTTACTAAATGTTCTTCCCTGGGTTTCCACCGTTTTCTAACTTTCTTTCGCCTTTGCCTTTTAGCCTTCTTAGCATGATTTTTGCATTAACAATATTAACTGGGATTTGACAAAGATTAGACAAATCATTCACACTACATTCATGATTAGTAATGTAATTCAAGCTGACATCATTACATGGTTTGCGCATGATCGTAATCAATTAATTACAAGACGCCTATGGCTAATACTAGAATCAACACGATTCGCTTTATTCAACACAAACTTAAAGTTCCTAGGTTGGTCTTCTACTTTCTTCCAATGCACATTCTTAGCTTGCGAGGTCCCATCTTGCTTGATATTGCCCGGAGGCTTTGACCCGCTTGCTTTAATGTCACCGATTACTCATGTAGAGGGAATTATGGGAACATTAGTTGGTTGATCTACTTTTTATGCTCCGTAACTAGATGTGCAAGGATCCGAACTACTAGAAGGCACATTAGTGTTCACTTTCTTAATGTCGGGCATGGAATGGTTTGTATGCTTGGCACTAGGCATAGAACAAGGTATCAAGGGATTAACTTGCTCACCTAAGGATTTAGGGCATATAGTAATTAAGCATTCTAGAAGCTCTTGAGATCGTTTGGCATATAAGCATGCATGGCCAATTGCATTATCAAGTGGTTTATCTAACTTATCTTCTTCTACAATCTCAAAGAGACATTCTAGACTATCCTTAAGGTATGAGAAATATGTTTGAATAGCAAGTTTGTTATTCCTAAGATGAGGAGGAACATATTTCACAGACAAAGCATATTTATTACAAGCACGCACCTTTGATATACCATTCTCCTCATTGATCATTGGCATTTTCCCTTTTACCTGACTCTTCAGATTCTCAATTTCTTTTTGCAATGAAGTTATTTTTTCATTATTATTGTTACGAGTGACCTTTATTGATTCAAATAACTCATTGAAATGTTATTTGACCTTTTCATTTTCTTCTAGAAAACTCTCATTTTCTTTTTGTAAAGCATTAACCAAGTTTTGAAGATGAAAATTATGAGAATTCTGAGAATCTAAAGGAGGAGGCATTTGGGGGCCAATCACATTGTTCTTTTCACCCTTTAATTGAGAAATTTAGGCTTTCAACTTCATCGATCGTGTTACGCCGAGCTTGAATGCTCATCACGCTTGCTTAATTCAAAATCGATCAAACTCGGAACATCCGAGGATATCTTGATGTTTAAGGTTTTAACATTTTCTTTGAGATGTTGATATTTTAGTTGTAAATCAAAATGTTCAACTTCTAGCTTAGAAAAATGTTTTACCAAATTGTCGTGATCATCCTGCTCAATTTTCTCACTAAGTTTAGAGTTTTTGATTTCAAGCTCAATGACATGATCATGGGAGACTTTCGAGCAATGATAATTCATGAAATTGAGAAGAAGAATAGAACAATTAGTGGCGATAGAACACATCTTGAGAGATACATTCGTAAATCGATTCTCATTTAAGGTATGCAAGTTCTTCCTCTCAATCGCATTATATTTTAATGCTCGCTCATAGTCACTAACCTCAACTATCATTTCATCAAATTCCTTTTCCATTCCTTTAATATCAAGATCTATCCCTTTTAAGACTCTCAAATTGATCTTTTAGTTGTTTAAAGAAAGGCATGACCTCGCTTAAATAGCATTCTTTTGTTTGCTCAAACCCCTTTCCCTTCGCTTATCCCAATGGTGTGATCCTTTTCTTACAAGTTTTCTCAAAGTCAACAAATAATTGAAATATAACATATTGATCGATTAAGGTCTTGCTCTTAGTGGCAATAGTTCTAGAAACTAAATGCATTGGTGTATTTGGAGGATACACATCGCCGCAGCATTTTCCTAAGGGAGGGTTTGTTACAACAAGATTTTCACTTTTGCTTGTCTAAGTCCTTTTCCGTAACACTTGTTCGTGTGTTAACAACGTTTGAGGCTTAAACCTGCTCAAGGAAATCCAATTTTCCTTTTGTAATCATGGGGTTTGACAATAATATTATTCTCTTTGCACTTGAGATCGTTAAGCTTTTTATCCATTTTCTCCCTAGATGCATCATTTAATTTTCCATCTTCATCAGTGCTTCCAATACATGATGGTGTTTGTCTAGGTTTAAGAATCTCATTGCCATCGTAGATTACATTTTGAGCAGCCTTTGCTATTTTACCATACATAGGGTTGGGTTTATCTACAATGGGAACACTATGCTTATCGCTTAAGACTCTATGCTTAGTGACCATGTGAGCATTCGAATGGTATTCCTTGTACGCATGACTTATTTTCAAGCTTTTTTTCAAAGTTTTTAGATTGGAAAATCATTCAAAAGTTTTGATTCCTTAGTATGAAATTCTGTTTAACACTTTAACATTTTCTTGAAGTTCTTGTTTTTGCTTAGCGCTTTAGAAAGCTTTTCTTGTAAGGAGTTTAACTCTTGTTTTAACACTTCTTCTAAAATTACTTTTTCTAATAATTGTACGCATTTGGTTATCCAACTCCGCTCACGAGTAGTTAACTCAAACTTAGCACGTTGTTCATAAATGGCAACTCGCTCTTTATAGGCATTAAGTTCAGAGATAATGAATCATCGGGCACATGCAGTGTATTCATCAAAAACATAGTCATCATTGATCGCAGAAGATGCATCACTTGGTACGATCTCACTTTCACTTTGTTTTACATATTGATCATATGGGACAACATTGATATTACCCAAATTTTCAATATCTGATTTAATAGTTTCAGTTGATTGTACTTTGTCATGTATCTTTTGCACATCAACATCATCGTATAGTTTTAGTACCTCTGAAATGATTTTGTCTTTGGATGGACCAGCTTGTGGTGATGAAGAGACTTTAGAAGGGACCATTGGAGAAATGCTAGCCATGAAAATTGTTTGTGCAAGAGGGTTCATCATCAACGCCGAGTCGTATGCATCACAATCGCCTACTTGAAAGGCATTCGATGATTGTGGCTTATCTCCCGAATTAGTCGCTCATCCACATCTCGAATCATATGTCTTGGCATTTCCTCAAGAAGAAACAACAACTCCTCTTCATCCAAAGTCGCACCATTATCCCGAGCTTGCACAAGCAACATCTTATCCTCAAGTACTCGCATTCGAGGCGTTTTGGCGATGCGCGTTCCTTGCAATATGTCCCTCACCACCACAGCTTGTAACACTTGATCGGCTTTGCTTGTCCCCGATTTCCATTCCTTCCCTATTCTCGATTTGCCACATATCCTCTATCAACTCCACCTCTTCCTTGTTCATCACGTCTTCCTTGAACTGGTTGCACCATAACTTTTCCATCTCGACAACCGCATGATTGTGAAGGTTGGATACAATTCGATCTCATTGTTAGTGTGAAGATTGTTGGTATGTGGACTAAGAGTCGATTTTGTTTAACCATAAGGGCCGCTTGATTAATGAAGTGTCCCACGGCCGCATCAAGATCGACTTGTTTGAACATTGGATCGGGAATGAGTTTGTGATTTCCATTACCCATTGGTATAACTTTAGAAGCTTTGGTGGTCATTCCAACATTTGTGTAAAAGGAAATTGAATCTTTTGACGAGCTTGTCTCTCCCTGGTTGGTTTTGAACTGATCAAGAATCCTTTTTTCAAACATAGCATGTCTCTCATTCTGAAGCAGGAAGGCATATAGTTGCTCATAGTTTGTATTCTTCAATCCTTTGGTAAGCTTCACAGAGGTGACAAACTTATGCCATTCGGGATTCATGTTGTTCACAAATTTTGAGTTCAACAGAATATTTGGCATGGTCATTTTGATATTCCTCATATCATTAACAAGCTTGTGGAATATCACGTAATACTCATAGACACTCATCATCGGTTTCATCTTGAAGTGCTCAAATTCATCATAGAGTTGTGATTCTCTATCTTCCATAGTTAATTCGTAACCCGAGAGAAGCATCTTGACATTATCTCACACCGCCTTGGCTTCGTGTTGTGATTGATAAGCTTGTAGATATCCTTTGAAGACCTTGAAGTATGATGTTAGAAGCCACGATATCAAGATCGAATCTCTTTTCTCCTTATCATTGAGCTCATCATATGTCTTTGGTCCGTCTATTCCATAGATCATTGTTCCATCCGCAATGTATCAATTAAGTCTCTAGTAGTCTCAATCTGACAAGGTCCTTCATCAATCGATTTGAGAATGTTGACCCCATTTTCCTTTCCAAGACAAGACAACTGATTCTTTGAGCCCAAGAGTCGTAGTCGCCTTACATCCAAAGATGGGTGGACGAGTATCCAACCCAACCGCTTGAACATCCTCGCAAAGTGGAGATGATTGTAGGTACGTTGGTAGACATGTTTAAAGATTACACGGGATTTTATAACTCAATGATTAAATCGGGAAATATATTCTTTCACGGGATTTTACTAAATCAAGAGAAAACCGTATTACACACAAGAGTCAACCAAGTCGCTAAGAATCCTTGAACCAAGTCGCTAAGTAATTAGAAGACAAGTCGCTAAGTTCCAAATCGCTACGAATTTTGACAGCAAGTCGCTAAGCACCAAGTCGCTAAGAAATCAAGTCGCTAAATAGCAACTCGCTAATGTCCAAATCGCTAACACCAAGTCGCTAAGAAACTTAAAGAACAAGTCGCTATCAAAATTGAAAGCAAATCGCTACCTTACCAAGTCGCTACCCGTAGTGGAGAATCCACTAAGTGTATTGTTTGTCGGCTTGTCTCAAAAGGCAAGTCGCTATGACCAAGTCGCTACCAAAACTAACTACAACTCGCTACCTTTTACTGAAGCAAGTCGCTACCAAGAAATTTACTCCGAGAGCCAAGTCGCTACCAAGAAAAACTTTAAAAACACACTTTTCAATCCAAAACAAGCTCAACCACAGTAATTCAAGCTTACCAAATCAAAACCCAAGCACATACAATGATTCTAAACACAAAAGTACACCCAAAATTCAACCTTTAACACTAGAGATGAACCAAATGATTTAAAAACCACTAAAATTTTTCAAACTCAAAAACCATCTAAAAACCACTAGAAATCCAAGGATATGTAAGAGATGATCTAACCATGGCTCTTGATACCAATTGTAACATATTGGATTTCACATACACATCAAGTCACTAACATATTAGGCGTACAAGATGATTTCTAGAGAGAGAAAGAGTTAGAGGTTTGGGAACTTTAGTGAGAGAAAGAAAAATCTTATTATGAGCTCCAACTCTACCTGGGAGGTAGAGAGTATTTATAGTCTTACAATAAAACGCCACCTGACGGGCTGTGGATCAAGCATACAGTGGGTAAAAACTCGTCCGTCCTCCACGGTGTTACCTAACTAAATACTACTTAACAATAAATAACTATGACTACGAGCTTTCTAATGATTACATATACTTGAGGTGACCGACACTTTAATACCTGAATTTTCCAAATCCTAACAGGGTTTAAGTCAGTTGGTATCAGTGCTTCTTAGTATCCTGATGGTAATTGGTGTAGAAGGTTCTACTTCAATTAATGTCAAAAGCTTGTTAGTATCCTAGATGATGAATTGTGTAAAAGATTCAAAAACCCATACTGTTGGTGGGGTATGGTCTAGAGAGTACATGGATCATGGTTTTACTAAATCCATAAAAGAGCTTGATATGTGTTACACTATGCTAGGAGAACTACGTTTCGTGATCGTAGATGGGGTATTAATCCACAAAAATCACGAGGGTAGCAAACACGAAGGTCGAAGAATTCATCCAACCAGAGGCGATTTTGGAGGCAATTGTGCAAGCAACCAATCCCCGTTCAATAATGAAAGAGTTGAAGAATGGGAGGAGAGAGAAGGAGGATCGATTGCCTACAACCAAGATTTTTTGTTCGAGAATTCTAATCAATAATTCGGTATACTTTAGTTATTGATGGTTGTTGCATAAATAATTTGGTTTCAAGAAAATTGGTAAATTTCCTAGAATTACCAATAGAGATTTGTCCAATTGAAGGTTACCAAGTTTGTTAGGTTCCGGTAACTATTGGGAAAAATTATACAAAGGAGATACTTTGTATTGTGGATGATTTAGATGATTGTGATATTTTGTTGGGAAGACCTTGGGTACAAGAGGTTAAGGGCATGTATGATCTTCAAAAAAATCTTTATCTTTTCTCATGGAAAGGAAAAAGGATTGCCATAGTTCCACCCAAAGTCAAACCAAAATTACAAAAGTCCGAGGTTAAAACAGAAGAAAAGATTTCGAAGGATAAAGTTGTTGAAGAGTATGTTGAGAAAGTCCAAGAATCTAAAGTCCATCCGCAACATGAAGACAAGATTTCAACTTTAGTGTTGGAAACAACAAATAAAGTTGATACTTTTAAGACTTGTGAAGAAGAAGTTATGGGTTTAAATGGTGATGAAGATGTGAAGGATTTTGATGGTGTGCTAAACATGGATTCCGAAGGCATCAAAAGTTTAAAGGTTTGTGATTTTGATTATGGGTTAAATTTAAATATGGTTATCACAAATTCAATGAAGTTTTCAATGGTAAACAAAGAAGTTGATTTTATTGCAATTGAAGACTTGGTGATCGTTGATAAGCAGTTCATAGCTCGATGTTCTAAGTCATATGTGGATAATTGGGAGTGTGGTAGACGTGTAAAAAATATGAAGGTTCTCGAGTTAATGTGAAGCGTGGTTCTACCCAAGAAAAGGTTTGTTGTGAGAAGATGTTCAAGGTTGATGAAGCTTTTGATAGTGAGAACTTGAGGGCATTTTTTCTGAGTGAGGGGGAATGATAGGGATGAGATTCGTGATCAAAACACAAATATCGTTTTAACTACGGCGAAGGGCCAACCCAATGGTTACGTTGTAATCCTCTCGATAAAATTTAATGTCTAGTGGTTTTATTTGGTTACGCTGTAAGTGGAAGAATGCAATTACGCCCTAATATCGTCGATTCCAGAATGTTCTTTTATTTATTTATGTCCTTTTCTAGGGATAATTATTATTTAGGAATGTTTTAATGAGTCTTTTACCATAATTACACTATCTTGTTCTACAAGATTTACTATCTTATAAATATAGGGCTTATGTTTGTATTATTTATAGTTAAATATGTAAATTATATCTGAAATATTATTGAATAAAGGAGAAACTACTCTTTTAAAATTTCAACTTTCAGTATTTCCTAAAATAAATTTGAAATAATCCTACTTAATATATACATATAATCCAACTCTAAGAACAACAAATTGTTTACATTTGTGCAACAATTTTCTTACGCAACTTATTTTTTATACAAAAACATTTAGGATTTGATTTAGGGATCACATCCCAAAAACCAATAACTTTTTTTTACGCATTAAAAAATCCCTATTATTACTAAAAACTTGATCATAGTCAAATTACATCCCTATAATTTTGGGGCGCAATATTAATGATGTATAACTAATATTAATAAGAGTTAATTGCATAAAGTGTCCCTGTGGTCTGTTAGATTTAATGAAAATAGTCCTTAATCTTTTTTCCCCGGATCCTCTTCCCATGGTTCTGACCGATATCGCGTATGGTCCCTTGACTATTTATTTTGTTAGTTTGACCGTCAAACTAACATAAATGACATAAATACATTTAAAAGTAAGGTCCATGTGATTTGTGGGATATCACGAATTTAGTCCTAATTTTTTTTTATTACGTTTTTGTTTGTTTTCATATTTTTTATTCGTTTTGGTTAGGTTTTTTTACGCTTTCGTCCATTTTTATACGTTTTCTTCCGTTTTTATACGCTTTCATCCGTTTTTATACGTTTTTATACGTTTTCATCCGTTTTTTCACGTTTTCATTTGTTTCATAGTTTATTATTCATTTTCGTCCGCTTTTATCGTTATCATCCATTTTTAGTTTTCACACGTTTTTACATTTGCGTCCGTTTATACGCTTTTATTCGCCGTCCGCTTTTATCGCCGTCGTCCGTTTTATACGCTTTCATCTGCTTTATATATTTTCACGCCGTCTGCTTTATACATTTTCATCCATTTTATCGTCGCCGTCCGTTTTATATGCTTCGCCTGCTTTTCTTAAGTTTCACACGCTTTCTTACGTTTATGTAAGTTTTCATCCATTTTATACGTTTTGTCCGTTTATACGCTTATACTTTTCGCCGTTATAATACCTTTTCATCCGTTTATATATGTTTTCGTCCGTTTTCTTACGTTTTTGTCCGTTTTTATACGTTTTCGGTCGTTTTTTTTACATTTTCGTCCATTTTTATACGGTCGAAAGTGTATAAAAACGGACAAAACGTATTAAAACGACCGAAAATGTATAAAAAGATATGAAAACGTAAAAAAAACATATGAAAATGAAATAAAACGGGCGAAAACATATAAAAACGTATGAAAACGAAAGAAAAATGGAAGAAAACGAATAAAAACCAATTCAAACGAACGAAACGTATAAACGGATGAAAACGATAAAACATATGAAACAAAAGAAAAGCGATGAAAAGTTTTAAAATGGACGAAACGAATAAAAACCGTGAAACGAACGAAAACTTATATAAACGGGTGAAACTTATGAAAACGAAGAAAACGGATGAAAACGTATGAAAATGGACGAAACGAATAAAACCTATGTAAATGAACGAAACGATAAAACGGATGAAAACGATAAAACGGTGGGAACGATAAAACAGATAAAACGCAAGATAAATGGACGAAAATATATAAGAACGATGAAAACGTATAAGAACGTACGAAAACGTATAAAAACGAATGAAGACGTATAAAAACAACATATACAAACGGATAAAAACGTAAGAAAAACGAATGGAAACGTATAAAAATGGACGAAAATGTATAAAAACTGATGAAAACGTAAGAAAAATGAACGAAAACATATAAAATCGGACGAAAACGTAAGAAAAATGGGCGAAAACGTATAAAATCGGAAAAAACGAATAAAAACGTATGAGAACAAACGAAAACATAATAAAAAATATTAGGGGCTAAATGCGTGATACCCCAAAACCACATGGACCTTACTTTTAAGGGTTTTATGTAATTTTGTTAGTTTGTGGCTAAACTAATGTAAATATTGGTCAAGGGACCAAACCCGATATAGGTCAGAACCATGGGGAGAGGATTCGAGAAAAAAAAATATTATGGACTATTTTCGTTAAACCCGACAAATCTCATGGACCATTTATGCAATTAACTCTATTAATAAGGTATATCCACCAAAGGCCTCTTGGCCCAGCGGTATGTGAGTGACCCATCAACTTAAAGGTCGTGGGTTCAAGTCTCGTTAGAGACATGTGAGATAGGTTGTGTAGGTTATAAAAGATTTCCGTTAAAAAAAAAAGAAGGTATAACCGAAAAATATTACTTGAGAAAATTTTAATTATATAGTACTCGTCGCAACAAAGCGTGTGATTGAAAGAGTAAAGAGGAAAGTCAAATTTAAAAACTATAGTCAATTCGTTTTTGGAAGCAAATGAAACAAAGATTTCAACTTTCAAATCACTAAAATGCTACTCCTAAGTTGTCTTCTATTAAACATTATACGATCATCACGCATAACAACGGAATTTTATAAGAAGAATAGTTATAGCGATATTTTGTTACATAAAACGTTACATAATACACTTAACCAAAATATAATTATAACTATACGCTTTAAAATCTCATTTCTTTATACGCGTGCACTGCGTCTAGTATTAATAAACCGTGTTTCGGTTCATGTATTCTTAAGTCAACTTTACATTAATGTATTTTCAAGTCAACTTTTATATTTTTGTATGTTTCCTTAAATCGTGTATTTCTTTAAATAAATTTTAAGTTTTTAAGATTCTTGAATTTTCAAAAAATAAAATACACCTATTATATATAGTATAAATATAGATAAGGTACTAATTTGCGAACTTTTTTTTATAAAAACTAGATGTCTTGTAAAGGAAACTACGTCCTAAGTTAGTAAGGATTTTCATAAGAGTAATGCTAGACCCACAAAAAACTTCCACAAAATAAATCCAAAAAAAGAGCTGGATATGTTTGATTGGTGTATTTGAGTATAGGTTCTCTCTCTTCTTTTTTATTCAGCCAATCAAACACAACCAACTAATTTTGTGGATTTTTTGTGAATTTTTTTTGTGGGTCTAGCAATACTCTTTCCATATTATTCAATTGCCACCCCACTAAAATTAAATATAAGGTTTAGAAGAGTATTTTTGGTATAACACATTGCTCACATTTTAAGGTTTTAACAATGTTATCTTCTCTTTATATGTAGTATAGATGTAGATATACACATATATAATTCTGTTTATAGTTTATACACTAATATTTTTATGTACGGGTTTAGGGACCAAAGGGGTGTTAGCGTGTTACCGTCCCCGATCTTTCATTTAGGGGATTCCTTGTCCCCATTCCCGGTCAACTCAATGATTCCATGGTAAAGCGGGGCCGCTTTCAAATTCTCGGACACGTATAGAACTTTTTACCATCGTTAAACACGTGTGACTCTTAACTTGTTCAACGCGCCTAAATGGTTTTGTTCCTTATACCTATATCTCTTATTTGATTCGTTTGTGTGAAAATGGTACCAATGATAACAAGATTACTAATCACTCAACCAACCATCTTATGGTGATACTTTTATTATAACAATAAACACAAGTTGACAAGTCCTCAAACATTGCTTGCTTACAATACAAAAGAAAGAATGATAGTCCTCTAATGAGTGCTATCAGATACAAAGACTCATATTCTAACAAATCTTAACCAAAACCAAACTAACAGATCAAGAAGATCTGATACAATACCAAACAATGATCAAAACCACTAAACACTAGTCAAACTATAATGACTACCAAAGATGAGACCCAAATGTTATCTTGAGAGAATAAACCAAAACTTGTGTGTGAGTTGTGAGAGAAGTTCTGAAACCATAATTCGGATCAAGAGCTTCCTGCACAATCAAAAACACTCAAAAGAAACACCAAAGATTAAAGTTGGAAATAACAGCTAAAAATATTTACATATCAACCCTTTAAGTTTAATAAGTTTGCATTAGGTATATATTTCAATAGTTTGAGATAAAACAATACCCAAATCGACTCACTCATAAGTAAATGGTTTTAAACTGCCACCTCTAACCCCACCCAACCTCGCCCTTTTTTACCTGTACAAAAATGACCCATTTCTATTAGAACCCAATAACCCATATTGACCCGATACCAAACCCGCCTAACCTACCCATCTTGCCACATATGTCTCACTCAATAGCTATATAGTAAAATAGATAGATGTAACTCGATATATTATCAAGCTAAAGCCATTGATTCCTTGTTTGGTTACTTGAAATCTACCAGATCTTGACTTACCAACGTAGCAGACATAACAACGGTACCTATAAAACTCAGATCAGTTTAAAAGAACTAAGGGCAATAAACTATTCAAGCGTCAAGATACTTACCACTGTATTGACTCGCGAATTTCAGTACACTCTCTAACTCCACATGTGCTGTATTCCCAAACAACAGTAATCACCCATTCTGCTGCATCTAGAATGATGTCTCGATGTAATAACATGGTATGTAACCACGTCAGTTACCTATTGCATAAACATTCAAGTCCCATATGATCTACTGGATGTTGATTCCTCTCTTCTTCATGTTGTGCATCATGCGTTAGACTATGTGCCTACAAAGCTTGTCAGTCTACTTGTTACCAACACAAAACAACACTTGTGATTTTATTTCACGAGTGTAGGTCTATTTCTAAGTTGAGATATAATATTTACATGTTTGGTGTTCCGTGGGTATTATGGTAGTTTTCATTGTTAATAATACTACCGAAAAGAAACTAATAAAAGCTGTTAATAATCAGAAGTAGATTGTCGAATTAATAATTTAGATACTTCAACAATATAGAAAAATCTTTGTATAATAATCTATTTTGTTGCTTTTCTAATAATAAGAAATTGACAAACAATAACATCTAATTATTCAGCTATTATATATACAAATGGCAACAACAGATACAAACACCCCTTCCTACAGCACGTTTATATCAACAGTTGATCAATATGTTTAACATTAACCTTTGTGCATGAGACTAAATGATTTGCAACATGAATGTAAATCCATTACCAGAAATTTTTACAAGAACAAACGCCATTTTTGAAACAATGAAACCTGCTTCGGTCCCTTACGACAATCTCTCTATCAGTTATCTCTGATATCAGCTTTAAAGCGGCATGACAATCTTCACAAACACGAAGATTCTTCATGATTCTAATTGGTGTTCCATTTGATGTATTGATCAAACCAAACACAACTGCTAACTTCTCACTATGCCCAAATAAGAATTTAACCTTTTCACTCTCATCTATATCAAGAAGAATAACAGAAGTGTCGGGCACATAGCCTTTTAACCTCATTTCTTCCAATAACTTTTCCCATCTTTCTTTTATCGCTTCACGTTGAGGATGAGTATCATCTCCCGCTACAAACTCATGGAGTACACCATCAACTGAAATTGAACTCGCCCCCGGTGTCTTTTTAACCCCATTATCTCTCATCAATTTCCTCACTCTAGCAACATCTTCCCACCTCTTAGCTTCTGCATAAACGTTTGATAAAACAACATAGTATCCATCATTAAGTGGATCTAATTCTAGAAGGTGTTCAATCGCTTCTTCTGCCATTTCGAGGTTCTTATGGACCCTACATCCGCCAAGTAGAGCGCCCCATACCACCCCGTTTGGCTTAATCTGCATGTTCTTGATGAATTCACGGGCTTCTTTGAGTAATCCAGCCCGGCTTAAGAGATCAACCATACAACCATAGTGTTCAATTCTAGGAACTATTCCATAATCTTTAGTCATGCTTGTGAAATATTGACGACCCTCATTTACCATCCCCATATGGCTACAAGCATGTAATAGTCCAATAAATGTGACTGCGTTAGGTTTGATTCCTAACTGAATCATTTCGTTAAACAACTTCAAAGCTTCATCACCATTTCCATTAATAGCTAATCCTTGTATCATAGCTGACCATGAAACAATTGTGCGTTGCTCCATATCCTCAAAAACACTACGAGCAGCTTCTAGGCATCCACATTTTATATACATATCAATTAAAGTATTGCAAATACGAACATTACTTTTAAAGCCGCTTCTGTTTGAGAATTCATGAATCCTTTTCCCTAAATCAAGTGCACCTATATCCGCACACGCTGCAAGAACAGCCACCACTGTAACCTCATTGGGACACAACTTTTCTTCTTCCATTTTTGTAAAAAGATCAATTGCCTCTTTCGGTTTCCCACACTGAACAAAACCCATGATCATAGAAGTCCACGACCTCACATTTCTCTCCTGCATCCTATCAAACAAGTCATACGCACCATCCACATTTCCCTTCTTAACCAACTGTGTAATCATTATGTTCCATGTAACAACATCTCGTTCAGGCATTTTATCAAATAGTAAACTCGCATCATCAATCTCCCCAAAGACCGCATACAAATGAACCAAACTATTCTGCAGAAACAAATTGTACTGAAACCCGAGTTTCTCAATAAACCCATGAATTATCCTCCCGTCTAAACCACCAGAAAGTTTCGTACAAGCTTTAATAAGGAATGAAAAGGTAAACTCATCCAAACAAACATCATGTTCATATAACTGACTAAATAAACGAATGGCATCATTTGGCGAATCACTCTGAGCAAATTCTTTCAAACACGAGTTCCATATAACAGTCTCGGGCTTGCCAGAAAGTTGAATCATTTTTCTAGCATAAGGGAAGCTTGGAGTCAAGGCACAAATGGCTGCAACGTGGGTTAGTCGGAGTATAGAGGAGAGGTGTTGGTTTTGATGAGTTGGGCGTGAACTTGTTTGAGCTCAAATGGCGATTTGAAAGTATATACAAGATTGTCTAAAAGTTTTCTAGTGCGGTTTGGTGAGTTTGTTTGGTTGGTTTCGGGAACACGTAATGAAGTTAAGGAAAGTACACGTCCAGACATTTGAGCTTATGGTAAGAGGCTAACCCGACAACTTCAGATTTCAACTTAGTTCCGTGGTGGAAGTTTGCACACAACTTTGGAATTGACTAACTGCGATGAGGTTGTTACATTTATACTCCCATAAGCAGTTATGCAAATCGTCTGTTATCCTTTTTTTTCGCTGTTCTAGTGCTTGTTTGTAAGCCTGATTACAAACATATATTAACACAAGTAAATTAAGTCGAATGGAGAAACAAAATTTATAAGCTTTAACTTTGTTGAACTAAAATATCCAAATCAAGTTTCTGATATACAAGAGTTAAACCACATAAGCAGTAAATATATTCAAGAAATGACATATCATACTTTGTCACATAATTTGTAGATTATCCTTATTATTCTATCATATATTGAAAAACATGGCTATTTCATTTGTCAATCATTTAAAGAAATTTAAACAGTAACTAGCAAACTTAACTTAATTTGCATTCTAACATCTTCACTTTTTTTCTCAAAGATATTAATTTTCAACCAACATATTCCCAAAATCCAGTTCAGTAAATACAAATATCAAACACCCTTACTAACATCTTAAGTACTACTAATAAAAAGCTTAACAAGTTTAGAAAAATAAATAATTACCTGGTGGGAACTGGAATTAAAGGTTTCACTGGAGTGTTTGTTTTTCTGATAAATCAGCAGTAGCAATTTCGTTATCTGGAATATAACTGTAAATGGACTGATGGAGTTGTCTGGACTTAGACTATGGGGCTCAAAGCCCATATATACTTGGGCCTTTTTCTTCTTCTCGGGTTGCTCTTTTGCCTTGGTGAAGTAATAAGGTGCACAAACCGGTTTTGACTAAAACCGGCTTGGTTTCAAACCGGTTACAGGGGAGAAAATAGTGAACCGGTAATAATCGGTTTCAAACCGGTCTTAACCGGATTATCTCAAACCAGTTTTTGAAATTGTAAAAAGAATTTGGTTTTTTGTTGGGAACTGGTTAGGAAAAAAATAAAAAAGGATAAAAGTGCGCTATTTTTTGGGTGGCAATATTTTTTAAACAAGTAAAAAAAACTATTAATAAGTAATAGCAATTAACAAAAAATTAACATATTTAAACATCAAATTGTTTCTTGAATACATCAAAGGAATACATCGTCTTCGTCAATAACATTAAAGGAATACATCAAATAAAAATGAATAACATAAATAACGTCTTCGTTTTCATCCCGGTCTTCGTCTTGAATTAATTGTCTTTGTTGTTGTAGCGTATTCCGTCTTCATCAAGAGGTTGAGACATACCAAACGCTATTTCTTCCGCGGGTATTTTTTCTTCAACCCGTTCAAAGTCGCCTTCGAGTGGACATATATGTTGAACCCTTTCCATGCTATCGAGGTGATCTTTCAAACGAATGCAAGTTTCCACTGTCACCTGAGTGAATTTTGATCTTCTTGGTGATATAACCCTCCCACTAGCCAAAAGGAGGATTAAAACTACAGTACTTTCTTGGACCTTTAGCGGTCACGGCCATGGCGGCTAGAACCTAAATCGGGTTTTCGTTCTTTCCACCAAGCCAAAATATCCAAATTCTCAAACTCGTCAATGGTCATTTGAGACAAAAAAAAATGAATCCTTTGTACCTTACGAGCTCGCTACTAGGGGTGTTACCTCGAGCTCATTTTGTATTCTCACTTCTTAAAAGATTATATATTCAAATTGTCTCGTTATTATCATGAGAACTCGAACCCGCCTCTTGATGCATAGTATGAATATGTGAAGAACTTGAGCCATATTTTGTTACATAAACTTGAAATAATTTGTCAAAAGCATCGTTAAAGCGAGCACATTGGCGAGAATGATAGGTTGGATCATCGTCGGACAAACCCAAACCATAACCAATGTTAAAAATCAAAGTCTCAACCCCAGTTCGGTTTCGAACCGGGTTCAAAACGGCGGCACAAGTTATAGGCAATTCTTGAAAATATTTTTCAACTTTTCTTTCATTGGTTTCACCATTCTTCCAAATAATTGCTTTTCGATTCAAACTCCTCTAATTTTGAAGTAATTAAATAAATTTAGTGTTAATACAAATAAGCCGTAAAAACGTTTATTTATATTTTACGATCTTCTAATGTTTTGTCGATAACAAAAGTAAAATCATATTAACGAAACAAATAAAATACGTAAATGGTTTGAACTAATAGTTTTCTAACATATTCACATTTTCACATAAAACACTAAAACAAGTATAAGTGATTTTATGATCTAGATATATATATGTACAACAACTAGTGTTTACATATTGGGTTAGCATATACTTAAACTAAGTATACTAAAATGGGTAAAAGCATGTAAATACTAAAATAAGGTAAAAACATGTAAATACTAAAATGGGTAGAAACTAGCAAATGGTATTGAACCATAACCCATGGTTTTATATATACCACTTATCTAAGTTCATTGTATCTAGAAAGAAAACCATGGATCAACCCATAACCCATGACCCATAACCAAAAATACCCATGGGCAAAGAGGGCGTTCCACGGATCCCTAGCTTTGTGCTAGCCGGATCCCAGTGGAAGGATCCGTGGGATCCGGAAAACAGAGAGAATTTTCTATAAATGAGAGTCATTTTTCTTACTTGTCATCATCCCTACACACATACTTCCCCAAGTATTCTAACCTCTAACCTCGGATCCAAGAGATCTATGTAGCTTTTCTCTTTTGTTTTGTGTGATCTTGTAGGTTCCTCTTAAAGGAAAGATCACCACATATTGAGGACTTGCAAGCTCAAGTCCATGAGTTGCCATGCCGTCATCATCAAGACAACGAAGGTTCTCTTGTTGATAGTTCTTCCTTTCTCCATAGATGTTGGGTTTAAGGCATTAGTGAAGAATGCCGAAAGTGTCAAGATGAAAGCATTAGTGAAAGGTGCTCATCATCCGCGCCAAAGCATTAGTGAAGAATGCTTAAGGTGTCAAGACGAAGGCATTAGTGAAGGGTGTCAAGTGTTGTGTCAAAGGCATTAGTGAAGGATGTCAAGAATCAAATCAAGTAGCATTTGGGAAGAATGCTTAGGTCGTATAATCGATGAGGTGCATCGTTATACATATAAGTGTTATTTATTCACAAGGATGGTGATATCCTTGATGGTGTTGTAACAAGGTAGATCTCCTTGATAATAGGTGTTGTGTCGTGAAGGGTAGTAGTTCCTCCATAATGGAACTAGGTGCTTAGCCTAGTACCTAATAAAGGGTAGGCGACGTTGTGATAGGATTAGTTCTCTAAGGTGTGAAAGAACTCGGTGGTTAGCCTAGCACCAGTATAAAGGGTAAGCGACGTAGTGTTAGGTGTGGTTCGCCTTGGTGTGAAAGAACTCGGTATTTAGCTTTGTCTGGGAAAAAGGTTAAGCGACGTTGTGAAGGCCTCTCCGCCATAAGGAGATTTGGTGTAGTGCTTACGAACTCGAGTAGGTGACTCGGGGGTGGAGTAGGGCAAGGAAGGTGTCATTGTGGCGAACCACTATAAATAACTTGTGTCGTGGTGATGTGCTTCTTACTCTTTATCTTTCATTTTACGCTTATATATCTATCTATCAACGTCCAACATAAATAACCAAATAGATTGACATAAGTCGATCTAAATATTTAAAAAGGAGTTTTAAATAGGTAAAACTATTCAACCCCCCCTTCTAGTTTTCCACAATTGGCATCAGAGCTTCGTAACCAAGTTTCTTAAAGTATATTGTACTTTAAAGACTTGATACTGTTAATACAAATATCGTCATTAAACGTTATTTATATTTTTGATCTTTGCCTAAGTTTTGTTAACGACAAAAGTAAATTTAATTTATAAAAGCTTAAAGCTTGTCAAGTTTATTAGATATTAAGACAAGCTTTCTCAAACAATATATTCATCATTCAAGCATTTACATTTATGATTAGTAACATCTTGATATGACTCTAATCATTATGTATGATAGTAGTTTGTAGAATGTGTTAGGTTCTTAAAACCAAACACTACTTAAGCATTGCATATTTCTATAAATAGTAATACAACATTTGACATCATGTATTACATCATGGAAATCATTAGAAGATTCCATTAGATATTTTGTGAAGATTTGTACTCTTCATATCTTGCACAATCTCACTTAGATAGAGTTGACTTTGGCAAGATTTGATATCTTGGTCGTCGAGACCGGCGGTACCAAAATGGTACAGGCGGAACCCTTTTAAGGGGTCCGCCGTCCGTGGACGCCTCTCCCGTCCATTTGGCTATAAATAGCAATGCCAAGCCAAATAGTTTCTTATCCCTTTCCAACATACTTTCATACATATCTTCTCTCTAACCTTTCTAACTCGGTTCATATCATATTAGTGGTCTCTTTTGTAGCAAAGAAGATCAAGTCATATTCAAGCTTCAACGAAGTTGGAAGTCTTGTTTGTTTAGTGTTGTATGATCTAGTGTTGATCCATACTTCATTGTTGTATCAAACCATCATAATCTTGTGAGTGTGAGTGGTTAGTATTTTAGTCCTCAAAATACATTGTGTGTGGGAGTAGTTGTACCTTGGAAAGAACTCGACATCTAGCTTAGTGTCGGAAATAGTGTAGCGAAGTGTAAAGGTTTTCTCCACGGTGAAAGGAGCTTGTTGACTAGTGAAGTTAAACTCTCGAGTGTGAGACTCGGGAGTGGAGTAGGGCAAGGAAAAAGAGTCCTTGTAGGTCGAACCACTATAAACAACTTGTTGTGGTTTGATCATCTCTTTCCTTATTTACTTATTACACATTGCTTGCATATTTCATTAACATACTCAAGATCAATATCAATTGATCTTTCAATAAGTTTCAAAACAAAGTTTTTAATTGGTAAACTATTCAACCCCTTCTAGTTTTCTACAATTGGTACGAGCCTCGTTGCTCAAGAATTTCTAAAATAACTTGTATTTTATAAACTTGAAACGATCCATGGATTCGAAAACTTTAAAGAAGGGCAATCTATGCAAAGACCACCACTATTTGAAACCAATGGATTTATCTATTGGAAAACCGTTTTGAAACATATGTAAAATCAAAAGATATAGATCTTTGGTTTATTATTGTTAAAGGAGATTTTAGTTCTACAACAAAGGATATTTCCGTTGATGAACAAAAGAAATTAGTTGCTAAAAATAATGAAGCTAAAATGATGCTTTATAATGCTTTACCTAGAAAAGAATATGAAAGAATTTTATGTGTGAAACCGCCAAAGATATTTGGGAATCTTTAATTGTTACACATCAAGGTAATTCACAAGTCAAGGATAAAAATTGATCTTCTTGTTCAACAATATGAACAATTTGTTATCCACGAAGATGAAACCATTGATTGTGGCTTTGCTCGTTTAACACTATCATTACATCACTTAAAGCACTTGATGAATCTTTCGTAGTAAGAACTTTGTCGAAATTTCTTAGAGCACTCCATCCCAAATGGAGAGCTAAAGTGACCGCTATTGAAGAATCAAAAGATCTCTCAATAATGTCACTAGACGAGCTAATTGGCAACCTCAAAGTTCACGAAATGGTAATGGAGAAAGATTCGGAGATCATCAAAGGAAGAAAGGAGAAGATCAAATCCGTTGCTCTTAAAGCAAAGGCGGAATCAGCGATGATGGTGAATCTTGTTCCGGTAGTGAAGATGAGGAGTATGCCATGGCCGTTAGAGATTTCAAGAAGTTCTTTAGAAGAAGAGGAAAGTTTGTAAGACAACCTCGAGAAGAAAAGAAGCCATTCAAAAGATCGGGATGATAAGAAGAGTAAAGGTGAAAGAAAGTGTTTTAGATGTGGTGATGCAAGTCATCTCATAGGAGAATGTCCCAAGCCACCTAAAAGCAAAACTCAACGAGCTTTTGTAAGTGGTGCTTGGAGTGATAGTGAAGGCGATGAAGAATCAAGCAAGGAAGAGATCGCTCTAATGGCACATGAGTCAAATGAGGTACTTTCCGACTCTTCTTATTCTTCTATAGATGATGACACCTTGCAAAAACAATATAATCAATTGTGTGAGCTAAGTCTAAAAATCATAACTAAAAATAAATTTCTAAAACCAAAAAGGAGTTTTGGAAAATGAGGTATATGAGTTAAAAGAAAAGCAAAACGACTTGAAAAGGAAAAGCAAATGACGATGATTGTAAATCATGTCAAGAGCTTAATCTTGAAATAGAAAACTAAAGCTCACACAAGAAGTTCTAATAGAAAATAATTCTAAGTTTAAAGGTTTAACAAAACATTGCTCTTGCCGATGAAATAGTTAAAATCCATAAAACACCGGGAGACATGAATGGGCTAGGTTTTAATGAAGTATTAATTCCAAAGAGTCAAAACAAAGCGGCCGAAAAGAACGAACATTCGTCAAAATTGTCGCGAAGATAAACACGGACGACGGAACCAAAATAAGGGTTCCGTCCGTTTGTAAAATGGTACCATGGTACTTCACAGAAACAGAATGTTCGCAATACGGACCGTCTTGAATTTGTTAAAGTAACAAAGAAAACCAATGATAATATTAAACTAAAACCAGCCATTATATCGGGAGTAGGACTTGTTAAAAATGAATTTAGATCAAAACTACTCAACAACGATATAAAACTTCTTTTGCCAAACGCCCTTTCCTAAGAGCAACCACAACGTTCAACCTAACTACCAACACAACGGTTGGAATCAAAACTTTCCTAGACCATATCAAACTCCGATTACATGCCATGGAACTCTTACCCATCATTTCCATACATGAATCAAATAAATGGTATGTTTAACCCAAACGGACCCATGAGATATTGGGGACCAAATGTTTGAGTTATTTGCTTCTTAGGTATGCTTGAAAGTTGGATTGGAACCCGATGAATGGATAAAGATAGTGGATGCTCACGACACATGACGGGCAACAAAGTCTCTTCTCATCATACCAAGAGTATGACGGAGGTAATGTCACTTCGGTAGCAATCTCAAAAGCAAAATCATTGGCAAAGGTACGATTGCTCATAACTCTCTAACTATTGAAAATGTTGCTCATGTGGATAGGTTAGGATTTAATCTACTTAGTATTAGCCAACTATGTGATAAAAAGTATAAAGTACTATTTGATGAAAATGGTAGTAAAATACTAAAAGATGGTATCACCATAGCTAAAGGAGTTAGGAAAAATAACATATCGTCATGAAAATAGATAAAACATATAATGACAAACTTTGCTTAACAACATTAGACGATAGCTCATCTCTTTGGCATAGACGCTTAGGTCACGCTAATATGAGACTTATACAAAACCTATCTTCAAAAGAGTTGGTTAGGAATTTACCAAAACTAAAATATGACCAACACTTTTGCGACGCTTGCAAAATTGGTAAACAAACACATAGTAGTCACAAATCTAAAAATATGGTGTCCACATCTAAGTGTCTAGAATTGTTACATATGGACTTGTTTGGACCATCCGCTATAAGTAGCTATGGAGGCAACTTATACACTTTGGTCATAGTAGATGATTACTCAAGGTTTACTTGGACGTTATTTTGAAAACAAAAATGAAGCTTTTGATAAATTTGAAATACTTAGCAAGAAAATTCAAAATCTTCTAGGTGTCAAATTGTGTCGATCCGAACGGATCATGGTCGTGAATTTGACAACGAAACTCAATTTGGAAACTTTTGTGATACAAATGGTATAACACATAACTTTTCCGCTCCACGAACACCTCAATCAAATGGAGTAGTAGAACGTAAAATCGAACAATTCAAGAAATGAGTAGAACAATGCTTAATGAACAAAACATTCCTCAAAAGTTTTGGTGTAACGCCGTTGACACTTCTACATATATTTTAAATAGAGTCTTAATCGTCCTTTCCTAAACAAAACACCATATGAACTTTATAAAGGTAAAAGCCAACATTAGGATATTTTAAAGTCTTTGGTTGTAAATGTTTTATTCTTAATACTAAGGATTATCTCACCAAGTTTGACCCAAAGTCTTATGAAGGTGTATTTCTTGGTTACTCTCAAACTAGTAAAGCTTACATTGTCCTAAATAAAGAAACAATGATAGTCGAGGAATCGTTGAACATAACATTTGACGAAAGTCCACCTCCCTCTAAGACATCACCTTTGGTAGATGATGACTTAGTTGAAAGTCAAATAATAGAAAGTCAAATTAATGATAACAAGGAAGATGAACCATCAAATAAGGAAATTGTCAACATCAAAGAATCTAAAAGTCATCCATTAGAAAAGGTCATAGGACAACTTAATCAAAGAACCTTAAGGTCACAAGCTCAAAATCAAAGTAATCATTTTGTTTTGTATCCACCATTGAACCAAAACCATAAATGAAGCAATAAAAGATGAATCATGGGTAATTGCCATGCAAGAAGAATTAAACCAATTCGTTAGAAATGATGTTTGAAACTAGTTCCAAAACCC
The DNA here is from genome assembly GCA_022545495.1 of Chrysanthemum lavandulifolium. Classification (NCBI taxonomy): domain Eukaryota; kingdom Viridiplantae; phylum Streptophyta; class Magnoliopsida; order Asterales; family Asteraceae; genus Chrysanthemum; species Chrysanthemum lavandulifolium. Next base: position 97,196,507 of record CM040238.1, read on the forward strand.
AAAGATCAAACTATAATTGGAACAAAATGGGTCTTCGAAACAAAATGGACGAAAATGGTGTAGTATCTAGAAACAAAGCTAGGCTTGTTGCACAAGGTTATAATCAACAAGAAGGAATTGACTATGATGAAACTTATGCACGGTAGCTAGACTTGAATCTATTAGAATATTACTTGCTTATGCATGTGCTTATGACTTTAAATTATTTCAAATGGATGTTAAAAGTGCTTTCCTTAATGGGTTTATTAACGAAGAAGTGTATGTTGCTCAACCTCCCGGTTTTACCGACTTTGAGAAACCACATCATGTCTTCAAACTCAAGAAAGCATTATATGGCCTTAAACAAGCACCTAAAGCTTGGTACGACCGTCTTAAGACTTTTCTTATTGATAACAAATATACTATGGGATTAGTAGATAATACTCTTTTTACTAAGAAAAGGAATCGCAAATTATTATTGTTCAAATATCGTTGATGACATTATATTCGGATCAACTTGTCAAGAACTATGTAATGATTTCTCTAAAATCATGCATGACGAGTTTGAAATGAGTATGATGGGTGAGTTAAACTTCTTTCTAGGACTTCAAATTAAACAACTAGAAGATGGTATTTTCTTTAACCAATCTAAATATATAAAAGACATGCTTAAGAAATTTGGTCTTGAAGATTCCAAACCAACTAAAACACCCATGTCCTCGGACACTAAACTCACCAAGGACGAAGAAGGTGAATCCGTAGATAACACTAAATATAGAGGAATGATTGGTAGCTACTCTATATTACGGCTAGTAGACCCGACATTATGTTTAGTGTTTGTCTATGTGCTCGCTTTCAAGAAAACCCAAAGGCATCACACTTAGAAGCATTAAAAGGATTTTAGATATATTAAGGGAACAACATGTTTAAGATTATGGTATCCCAAAGGAACGGGTATAGAAACCATAGTGTATGCCGACTCGGATCATGCGGTGATTATGTCGATAGAAAAGTACAAGTGGTATTTGTACTTTTGTTGGACATTGTCTCACCTCATGGTTTGCAAAGAAACAAACGGCTTTAGCCATCTCTACTCATGAAGTCGAATCGTCTCGGTAGGAAAAGCATGTCAACAAGCTCTTTGGATGAAGCAAGCTCTCGAGACTACGGAATTCATCTCAAAGACATTGTGATACTTTGCGACAACAAAGGAGCCATCGATCTTAGCAAGAATCCCGTTCAACATGCTCGTACAAAGCACATTGAAATCCGTCATCACTTTCTTAGCGACAATGTTCAAAAAGGAAACATTTCAATCGAGAAAGTATCCTCAAGACAACATTGCCGACATCTTTACTAAACCTCTTAAGCGAGAACCTTTTAATCTTCTTAGACTTGGTTTAGGGTTAATGGAACCAAACATGTAGGATAAACATAGCCTATAACATTAGAATAGTCAAACCAAAACAATTTTGCCTTGTATACGCATCATGTAGCCACGGTACCAACGACAACACGGACGGAACCAAATATTTGGTGCCGTGCGTCCGTGGTGTCTCTGTACAAAAGCGCTATATACATAACATCCTCTTCCTCACAACCCACTTTACCAAAACGTGTAAAACTTAAACCAAGCTCATTATTGACACATTCCCACTCACTAATCACTGAAGATAACATCATTGAATAACCATGGTAGCCGCAAGATTCTATGATCACAAAGACACCCTTAACTACATTCCCAAACACCACAAAACCAAAGGACTTACCAAGGAACAAGTAGAAATATTTAAGAGTCTAGAATCAAGGTATTTCCATGAGGGTAGAACCATTCACTCATCCTTCCTTGAAAATACCAATCTTCGTGAAGAACTAGCCGCCATTCAATTCGATTGTCTTCTTGACATCGATGAACCAATTTGTCCTAGGTTTGTGTTAGAATTCTATGCTAGTGTGACCGGATTTAGTGATGAAGACGATGATGAATTTTGCCTTAGGTTTAGAATCAACCAAAACGACTACACCATCACCTTAAGCAACTTTGCTCAAGTGTTAGGAATTCCCAACCGAGGAACTTGTGTCTACACGGATAAGTGGTCACTCATGGCTCTTGATACAATCAATGACCGCTCTTTTCCCTACATAACCCGTTTGGCCGATAAGGATGTCATCCGTGAACACCTTTTAACCCAAAAGTGATACAACCCGAGTTACCCGAAAGGGAAAAGAGGTAAACCGAGATCCATATGGAATGGAGCTAAATGAACTTAAGCCGAATTTAAGAAATGGGAGGAACTACTTAGAGCCAACGTCATTAGCACCATAGGAAATAGGGATCACTTAAACGCCTATGTCATGCTCTACAACTTATCCACCGACAACCATTCAACTTAGCCTACTACATAGCTAGAAGAATGATTGATATTCCAACTCAAGGATCGGTTGCTCTTCCATACGGGATGCTTCTCACCGTCTCTATAGAAACTTCGCTCCAATTCCACCAACCCCAAAAGGGATGCACCTTCACTATGAACTCATCCCTCACATCTTTGTACCTTTGAGTGATGCTCGAGTTGCTAAGACAAAAGGCAAAAGAGCAAAACCTCCAACTCCATCATCTTCATCATCAAATAGCTCCGAGGATGGTCTTCCAAGCTCTCATCTTCCACCTCATGAGTATTACGCATCTCTTCCCGAGATTGAGAATGAATCAGCAGAATTCAAGCAAACTAAGGGAATGTTCAAGTGCCTTGGTAGGATGATGAACAAGATTTACAAGAAATTGGACAAATAAGGGTACTTTAAGGAGTGTTTGGAACAATGCATTATCGTTAATGTTGGATACTATGTAGTTGTTTTTATTATGTAGGATGATAATATAACTTGAAACAATGGTGTATGCTAACAATCTCATGCAGGGGGATAGCACAAGTATGCTATCAAATTTTACCCATTTTCACTATATTGTGAAAATCAATAAGCCTGCTCAAAATCCATGCTCCACTATGTTTACATATGTGTTATTTACTTTTCTAACTAGAAACATTTAGTATAACGACTTTTGAGAAAAATTTGGGTTTGGAAATTTCCCGACACCTAAAACGAACTCGTCCAAATATTGCACTCCACGGATCGGCGGCACCATAATTTTGGTACCGTCCTTTATGTATTTTGGTACCGCCGTGTCATGCAAGCGGACGGACGGCACCTTTTTAGGGTACCGTCCGTGTATGATTTTGGTGCCGTGGATCCTCCGTAATTTTACGAATTCGACTCTTCGTGATTCCAAATTATCTTCCATCACTTATAAATCAATCTTATCTAGTTTATCTTGTTATTAGAACTAGTATTATTTACTAAGGTATATAAGAAATCCATTTCCACCAAAATTCAAAATTTGAAAAATCCACCCAAGGAGCCCTTTGGCATAAAGGAAGGAACCAAATTTTTGGTACCTTCAAATCCGTGGGTAATCTGAATATTAGGAAATTCCACTCACTAGAACACATTTATTGCAAATCTTTTCTTCTTCACTCCATCTTCCTTGTATGGATTGACTTGGGTGATATGACTAGCATTCAACCCACTTCCAAATCATTAGGAACCTCGTCTCTTCAATGGTTCAACATCAAATCAAACCATTTCTCAACAATTTCTTACCTCTATAAATTGAAAGGCTTTACCATGATCATCCTCACACCTTCTTCATTCTCACTACTATCTAGCAAATCAAAACCCAAGTTAAAAATGACTAAACCATCACCAAAACCTTGCAAGAAAACCGCTAGAATTAGCGTAAGGCCTTGTTGTTTTGTTCATCTTAGCTCATCATCCGAATCTTCACCACTCACAATCTCATCTCCCATTAGAGATGATACAAATCTTACCTTAGCTACACCCACTTCATCACACATTGTGATCACCACTCCACCACCAACAAAAACACCTACTTCACCTCCACGGCACCCATCCAAACATCCAAAACACCCTCACCACCTTCACCAAGGTCTCCCACTCTCACTCCCATGGAGTTATTTTCAACTCCACCAACATCACCAAATCCTTTCCTAGAGGACTTGGAAGACTTGCCTCTAGGCCAAGTCATCCACCACCATTGCCATCTTTTGGCACAATTGAGCGAATCGCTCATGAGTCACCTCGGTCATCCATTGACCCAAACGCCTATTAGGGCCAAAACCTCTCCTTTTCCACCCCATTCACAAGGACATTCATGGTCCTTTATACGGGATCATCCACTTCCATCATCAATGTCCCTCATATTGAGGACATTCGGAGTGCATGTGGGATGACAATCCCACTAGAGAGGAGATTCAAGCCGAACTCCACAACCTCCACCAATTCAAAGGCATGGTGGATTCTCACTTAAGTGAGACAATGCAAATGCAAAACGCTTTGCTTGCATCCATCATGACCACTCCAAACATCCCCAACACCACCAACACATCCACCATTCCACCACCACAACCTCCCCAAACATTCTACCCTCCAAGGCATGGTTGCTCAACTTGTGAGCAAACGGGCCAAACCGTGGAACGGACCCGTGTTATGGTCCATGACTTCCAAGAAGAAATGAGGTTCATCCTCAACCACATCCTTGAGCGTCTCAACGCTCTTTCCCATCCACCATCACTTTAGGATGGTTTTAGAATAGTCTTTCTTTTGTTTACTTTCTTAGGATAATTTTTATTTCTTGTACTAAAAACACATCATTGTGTTCTCTTTTCATGATCTTTACTCATGAAAAATTTTAACTAATGAATGTTGTTTATTATATTGTTGGTGTCATTACATAGTGTTTGGAAATGCTTGTGAATGATCATTATTACTAACATTTTTTGTAGCTTTATTTTCACAATCCATGTATCTTCCCATTAAAGCACCCAATTTAGGGGAGCTTTGAACAAGGGGAGATAATAGCTCGAGCTCATTACATTCGCATAGCCTCTTCTTTTGTTGAGACAAAAGGGGAGAAAATATAGAACTTTGAAATTATTTATATTTGACTTTTCGAAAAGTCAAAGCGCATACTTTGACTTTACGAAAAGTCAACATCATGCATCAACTAGTGAATTCTTTGACTTTCATAAAAGTCAAATTTCATACACTTGCATTATCATTTCCTTTTCAAGTTCTAAAACTAATATTTTTATAACTCTTGTACAAACTTTGTTTCTTTTATAAAATAAAATTTATATTTTGTCCTCAACAAAAGGGAGATTGTTAATACAAATATCGTCATTAAACGTTATTTATATTTTGATCTTTGCCTAAGTTTTGTTAACGACAAAAGTAAATTTAATTTATAAAAGCTTAAAGCTTGTCAAGTTTATTAGATATTAAGACAAGCTTTCTCAAACAATATATTCATCATTCAAGCATTTACATTTATGATTAGTAACATCTTGATATGACTCTAATCATTATGTATGATAGTAGTTTGTAGAATGTGTTAGGTTCTTAAAACCAAACACTACTTAAGCATTGCATATTTCTATAAATAGTAATACAACATTTGACATCATGTATTACATCATGGAAATCATTAGAAGATTCCATTAGATATTTTGTGAAGATTTGTACTCTTCATATCTTGCACAATCTCACTTAGATAGAGTTGACTTTGGCAAGATTTGATATCTTGGTTGTCGGACCGGCGGTACCAAAATGGTACAGGCGGAACCCTTTTAAGGGTCCGCCGTCCGTCGGACGCCTCTCATCCATTTGGCTATAAATAGCAATGCCAAGCCAAATAGTTTCTTATCCCTTTCCAACATACTTTCATACATATCTCTCTCTAACCTTTCTAACTCGGTTTCATATCATATTAGTGATCTCTTTTGTAGCAAAGAAGATCAAGTCATATTCAAGCTTCAACGAGAAGTTGGAAGTCTTGTTTGTTTAGTGTTGTATGATCTAGTGTTGATCCATACTTCATTGTTGTATCAAACCATCATAATCTTGTGAGTGTGAGTGGTTAGTATTTTAGTCCTCAAAATACATTGTGTGTGGGAGTAGTTGTACCCTTGGAAAGAACTCGACATCTAGCTTAGTGTCGGAAATAGTGTAAGCGAAGTGTAAAGGTTTTCTCCGCGGTGAAAGGAGCTTGTTGACTAGTGAAGTTAAACTCTCGAGTGTGAGACTCGGGGAGTGGAGTAGGGCAAGGAAAAAGAGTCCTTGTAGGCGAACCACTATAAACAACTTGTTGTGGTTTGATCATCTCTTTCCTTATTTACTTATTACACATTGCTTGCATATTTCATTAACATACTCAAGATCAATATCAATTGATCTTTCAATAAGTTTCAAAAAAGTTTTAATTGGTAAACTATTCAACCCCTTCTAGTTTTTACGATCCGTGTATGTTTGAAAACTACAAAGAAATTTTTTTTTGGGATCATATTTTCATTAAATCATTTTGTTGGACATTGATAGATGATTCTAACAATATTCCGTTCTCGAGTAATTTTCATGCTAGAATTTCCCAAAATCTTCATTCAAAGATGAAGTCAACATTCAAGGAAGGATTCTTAAAGTAATCACAACTTAAGTACATCAAGTATAAAGGATTACTTTAAAAGCTCATGAAGTATTTTTGGTTTTATACCAAATCAAGAAGCATAAAGGTATGTTCTACTTTTCATTAGATAGGATACTTGAGTTCTACTTATTTTCACAAGTACTACTTTGATTATTAAAACACTAAGAGCGTTAGAAGTCTCTTTCGTCACTCTTCCACCTTCTCGTCATCGGGAATAATATTTTTAACGCCGTCATCACATCCTCGATATGAGATTCATCAAAAGCCGTCATCCAAAACAATCGTCATCTAAAACCTCCGAACTATTTTTTGGGTAAGCTATTCCATAAGCATACTACAAAAATAATGTCAAACAACCTCTTTTATGTTCATAGTAGCGGATCCTCTAGTTGTACTAGCGGATCCCAAATACAAAGGATCCGGGGAACCGTGGAGCAGAACTCACTATCGCTTTCAAAATCACCACCGATCTTTTTCCTCTATTCTCATAACACAAAACGACCAAGCTACTGAATCCATCCTCATTGGCTTCCATAACCTCAAGTATTCCTTCCAAGAACACCATTGACCAACCATGCCCAAAGCCACTCAACAAGATCATCATGACACCGTCCACTATCTTACTCACTACTATCGTAAAAGGGGCCTGACCAAAACTAACCGTAAAATTTTCAAAAGCCTCACAAAACGACTTATTTACGAAGGTCGTGTAGTCAAGGAATGTTTCCTTGAAGATACCGACATTCGTCAAGTTTTCTCGACAGTCAACTTTGATTGTCTTCTTGACATTGATGAACAAATTTGTCCGGTTTTATTTTTGAGTTTTACAAAAGCTTTAGGATCATTAGAAACACCGATAATAGCATCTCAATTGCCTTTATCATCAACATACAAAACTTTACTCTTCCTCTCAACACTTTTGCTCAAATTCTTCGCATTCCTTGTGAAGGAATTTGTATGTACTCAAGATTGGGCAATTAACGCTCAAAACCTTGCACTTGATCCTAAGCCTCTTTACAACACTCCTCTCGACAATCCCGAAACCATTCGCGATACTATCTTTAAAATTAGGACCAACCAATCCCGTTACGATCGTAACAAAAGCTCATTCACCGTGATCCCTTTAAAATGGAACTTTTGAAATGCATCCCATGTTTAGAAAATGGGAAGAAATCCTTAGGGAAAACATCATTAGCCTAGTTGAAACAAAGATCATCCAAACGCATGCCTTGTGCAAATGATCTATTGTCTTATCCACCAAAGGCCATTTAATCTTGCCTATTACATGGTAAGGAGAATGGTGGGGTATTCAAAGCTTCCAACATGGTACTCCCATATGGTATGCTCCTAACACGACTTTGTAAGCACGTTAGTGCATTGCAACCATCCCCTATCAACGATGACCATTACCTTTCCGATCACGTCATGGTACCCTTACCAAACAACCATCTAAACGGTTCACGGTCAATGGAGAGAAACCCAAGCTCTCTCGGACTCCTCGGCGGGAGAAGAAGAAGAAGAAGAAGAAGAAGAAGAAGAAGATGAGGAGGACATCGACCCGTATCCAACATCAAATTGGACATTCTTGAATACCACGAACAACTTCCAACCATTCCAAACGAGACCGCTGAATTCAAACAAATAAGAGGCATGATTCAAAACCTCGCACAATCTCACTAAAGTCGTCAAAAGAAAAAAGGAAGAATTGGCGAAAGAGACAATAGGAATGTGCTTATTTTCATTTATCTTATGTTTGAATGATTTCTTTTTAGCATTGTTAGTTTATGGTATTTTGGATATTGTTTCGGTGCTATATGATGGCTTGCTTGTTCTTATTGCTTGTTTTATAGGCGTAATAATGTGCAAAACACGCACATCATTTCGAATAGGTTACGATCTGCGGATGCGGATCCCTAGGAATAACTGGCGGATCCCTCCTCGAGGAACCGTGGGATCCGTGTCACAGATAAGCAATCTCGCATTTCGTACATCAAGATTGCTTTCTAGATAAACTTCACATTAGCTAAGCATCTGTTTTAGAACCCAACTAAGTCTTATTCCATGATAAGAAAAAGCTTAGACTCACTAAAGGCTTACTTAAGATCTTAGTATAAATACGTCTTGATTTACTAACACATAAAAAACCACCATATTTCCGCTCCCAAAACTCACAAGCCAAATTTTCATCTTTCAAAACACTTAAGTAGACAAATTAAACATTTTTAGAAAATTGTTTCAAGTCATTCTTATTTCAAAATAAGTCAAAATTAGTTTTCAATTCCTATAATTTTTAAGGTTTTCAAATTTCATCACAAGCTTAAATCGATCACTAGGATCATTTATTATGACTTAACACCTCCAAAACACTTAGTGTTAACCTTGGATATCCATTGGTAGTCATCTTGTCCTATCCTCCTTCCATAAGAAACAATCATTAGCTACAAACACTTATTACTCATGATCATTCAAGTACCCTCTCATCCTAAAACACTTAGGAGGCTGAAACACCCAAATCAAGATAGGCTTTAGCTTCTAGAAACCTCATTTCAAATCTGTCATAATAGCGAGAGCGGATCCCTAGGATTAGCCTATACGGATCCTCCGAGGAGGAATCGTGGGATCCGGGTGATGATGATATGTCTAACATTGCTAACCCAAACACTCCATCTCATCTTAAATGAGTTCCTAGATCGATGTAAACTCGAATCTCAACCTTGTGCATGTCAATCATCACATTTCTATGAACATTAGTGGATTAAGTCTTAAATACTAATTGCCAAGATCTTCTCTTTATAAACCACATTGCCTAGAACACTTTAGTCATCTCACACAAATATCGCAATTGCAACCATTTCCTTAGTTATTTCAATATGAAAGGCTCCTAGTGCTCACTCATCCACCCAAGAACCACCCAAGAAACTTGCTAGAATCATACATGAAGTTTCTTCAACCGAATCATCTCCGGTTAAGTCCACCAATGCTAGGATTTCTCCCACATCAAGGAAACCAATCAAACTAATCCCCAAGAATAAGATTCCCACTAGGATATCTTCACCAAATTCTACCATAGCAAACAAACCCCCCACAACTCAACCAACATCATTAGTACCTAGAGATACTTCACAATCATTTTCACACTCTCACAATGTAGAAGACTTACCTCTTGGCCATCTCATCTTTCACCATTACCATCCAATTCACATGAAAAGATTGAGCCACAAAATCAAAATATTGAATCAACACTTGATCCAAAAGCAAACTCTATCATCCTCCCAATAGTCCATTTTGGATTATGAGAAGACATCAAAAGCAACCACGACCAAATGGAAGTTGATGTCTCTTTACCTCTAGCCACAAGCATTATAGAGCCACCACTAAATGAGTCTCAACCAAATCCTCCTTTATTTGAAGAACCTCAACCCACTTCACTTGAACTTTCACTTCAAGAAATTCAAAACCATAACAAGGATTGCTATCATTGTAAACACGTTGAAAGGTTGATACATGAATTACGCGAAGAGCATCGTTTCATGTTTCATCACCTCCTCGAACGTTTCGAAGAGGTTAACAAGCCTAAACCACAATGAGCACAATAGTCGTAAGCTCAAACCTAGAACGTTTAGGACACCTTTTCGTAATTAAGTTCTTTAGTTGAATCACTAATTTGGAGTAACTTATTAGCATTATGAGTACTTGTTTGGTTAAGCTCATTCTCTTAGTTTTAGAGATTTAGTTGATTATCTCTTGTTTTATTGAATGAACATCTATTTGCTATGTGTTGTGCGTTTTGATCTGTATTGCTCATATATATCATCATCATAGTAGCATTACTTGACACATCTTCATTGATGAAAAGCGTCAGCAGACGGTACCGGATCCTCCATTTGCCTAGACGGATCCCTCCAAGAAGGGAAGTGGGATCCGTGGTACGTGAAGCCGTAATTGTACTAACTTGAGTTTTCTTGCGTGAAATTATACATTATACTCTTGTTCTCTAACCTTTACTTTGTAGATTTTCAAAATAACACATGAAGATTTTGACACCATAAAAGCTAGGGGAGCTTTGTGTCAAACAATATTGCAAAATCATTTGCAACTTAATCCAATTTTGGATTACACTTCATGATACCCATTGCAACTTTGCAATATTCGAGGGGAGCACGTTCTCGTCACTTAGACGAACCATTTGCAAACTTAATTGCAAACACAAGTAGCTTATTTTACATTATGTCATTGACGCCCTTTTTCAAAGGGATGGACTCGTCGAGGGGAGTTAAGGCAGTACCATTCCGTCACTTGCTCTCGTTACATCTTTTATAATTTGTCTTATAAAAATTGTGTTAGTTTCTTTTAACACTTTTGTTTCGACAAAAGGGAGAAGAAAGTAAAACTACAAATTCAAACGTTCTTAATTTTAGCATTTCCTTAAAATAATTTTATGTTTTGTCATCAACAAAAGGGAGATTGTTAATACAAATAAGCCGTAAAATGTTTATTTATATTTTACGATCTTCTAATGTTTTGTCGATAACAAAGTAAAATCATATTAACGAAACAAATAAAATACGTAAATGGTTTGAACTAATAGTTTTCTAACATATTCACATTTTCACATAAAACACTAAAACAAGTATAAGTGATTTTATGATCTAGATATATATATGTACAACAACTAGTGTTTACATATTGGGTTATATATACTTAAACTAAGTATACTAAAATGGGTAAAAGCATGTAAATACTAAAATAAGGTAAAAACATGTAAATACTAAAATGGGTAGAAACTAGCAAATGGTATTGAACCATAACCCATGTTTTATATATACCACTTATCTAAGTTCATTGTATCTAGAAAGAAAACCATGGATCAACCCATAACCCATGACCCATGACCCATAACCAAAAATACCCATGGGCAAAGAGGGCGTTCCACGGATCCCTAGCTTTGTGCTAGCGGATCCCAGTGGAAGGATCCGTGGGATCCGGGAAACAGAGAGAATTTTCTCTATAAATAGAGAGCCATTTCTTCCTTACTTGTCATCCCTTTACACACATACTTCCTCAAGTATTCTAACCTCTAACCTCAAATCCAAGAGATCTATGTAGCTTTTCTCTTTGTTTTGTGTGATCTTGTAGGTTCCTCTTAAAGGAAAGATCACCACATATTGAAGACGCAAGCTCAAGTCCATGAGTTGCCATGCCCGTCATCATCAAGACAACGAAGGTTCTCTTGTTGATAGTTCTTCCTTTCTCCATAGATGTTGGGTTGAAGGCATTAGTGAAGAATGCCGAAAGTGTCAAGATGAAAGCATTAGTGAAAGGTGCTCATCATCCGCGTCAAAGCATTAGTGAATAATGCTTAAGGTGTCAAGACGAAGGCATTAGTGAAGGGTGTCAAGCGTTGTGTCAAAGGCATTAGTGAAGGATGCCGAAGAATCAAATCAAGTAGCATTTGGGAAGAATGCTTAGGTTGTATAATCGATGAGGTGCATCGTTATACATATAAGTGTTTATTTATTCACAAGGATGGTGATATCCTTGATGGTGTTGTAACAAGGAGTAGATCTCCTTGATAATAGGTGTTGTGTCGTGAAGGGTAGTAGTTCCTCCATAATGGAACTAGGTGCTTAGCCTAGTACCTAATAAAGGGTAGGCGACGTTGTGATAGGATTAGTTCTCTAAGGTGTGAAAGAACTCGGTGGTTAGCCTAGCACCGTATAAAGGGTAGGCGACGTAGTGTTAGGTGTGGTTCGCCTTGGTGTGAAAGAACTCGGTATTTAGCTTTGTACTGGGAAAAAGGTTAAGCGGCGTTGTGAAGGCTTCTCCGCCATAAGGAGATTTGGTGTAGTGCTTACGAACTCTCGAGTAGGTGACTCGGGAGTGGAGTAGGCAAGGAAGGTGTCCTTGTAGCGAACCACTATAAATAACTTGTGTCGTGGTGATGTGCTTCTTACTCTTTATCTTTCATTTTACGCTTATATATCTATTTATCAACGTCCAACATAAATAACCAAATTGATTGACATAAGTCGATCTAAATATTTAAAAAGGAGTTTTAAATTGGTAAAACTATTCAACCCCCCTTCTAGTTTTCCACATTTAGTTTAAAACTAAACAACTTGTAGGATAGTAAACTTCTGATAACAAAGTAGTAGCATTTTTAAAAACTCGAAGCATTTTCGAAACAAGTTGTATAGTATACCAAGATGACTCGGGATAAGGCACAACAAAATTACGTTGTGCAAGGTGGTCATGAAACACTTTTAAAGTGTCTCTTTGTCGTAAGGCACTTTCAAACATGTTGCAAGTGGAATTCCATTTGGTAGGTACGTCCCAATTCGGACCTAAACAAACGGCATTTGCTTCAGAGAAAAGCTTGATATAATTATGATATCATCTATTACTACTACTAAAAATATCTTTTAACATATTTTTAAAATCATTTTTCTTCCGATAACTTGTAACCCGTCTTAAACAACCAAATTAATGATATGTGCTACACATCGACTATGAAAAAAGACACCGTTGCAAACCGGTTTGTATTTCAATTTTAATTGATCAACCGTAACGGTATTGTTCGACGCATTATCGAAAGATATAGAAAAAATATTTTCTTCTAAATTGTACGTTTTTATAACATAATCTAAAATAGCATATAGCTTTTCGCCGATATGGGGGTATCCAAACAATTTTAAGGCAATCGCACACTTCATCATTCCCAACGTTTTGAGATTTACCTAATGAGCGGTAACACAAAGATACGAATTCGGTTTCTAACTTTAAATTAAACCGGTTTCTAACGATTGAAATCCTAAAATCATTTCATTTTTAGCCATTTTCCACATTTTTATACGATCACGTCTAAGGGTCATTCGACTTATATGAGCATATCGAGGTTGAAGCGTATATTGGATAAGCGAGGTCATTCGCTTATTGTCGAAGTGATCAGAAGACAAGGTTTTTTGAATCACAAATTTTACCATCCTATCCCGAACCTGAGCCACCTTGTATTGCCACAACGATCCATCATTCACCATTGTTTTTTTTACTAGAACTCAACGCCGCTTTCACCGCGGGACAACTTTTCGTCATATGATTTCTCAACGCGGTATTCCCGTCATGTTTGTTAAACCTCCACATTTCTTACATCTCGCTTTTTTCGAACCGTCCGACATCATACATAATTCGTACTTTGACCACATCTCCGGGTTTCTATTCGTCTTTAGGATAGAAACCACCGTGGGTTGGGTTGACGAATTCCCAACAGAATCTTAAGATTGCCCAGATTCGGATGCCATTTTTTGAGAGCGTTTTTTACATTTTTAGAGAGTGTTTTTGTGTTTTTAAAAGTGTAACTTACCCTCAACACACATCCCACTTATATACTAGTAATGGGGTATCAAATTGGTGGTTTAGGACAAATATAGTTGTTCGATCAGACTTGATGTTGTCCTCTTTAAACGGTCAAAACCGATTTCAAAAACCGGTTTAAAACGGTTTTCAAACCAATCGCAAAAAAAAAAAAAAAAAAAACGGTATAAAACTACTGCTCGTTTCGAGGAAACCGGTTTCTCTAAACCGGTTATAACGGGACCCTTTTCCCTAAACCCTATTGTAGTATATGAAAAGTAACAAGTTTTTTGTGGGCCCCATGTCACAACGTTTTAAAACTTTTTCATGGGGAGGTGATTTGCACACTCTCATGAATGATTGTGACACTCAAATTTGATGTGTCTTAACATTATATCCTCACATTACTTTTAGTCATGTTCATCCTGTAAGGGTATAAATGTTCAAATGTTCTAAATTTAAATGTTCCAATTATTTATAAAAGTGTGCAAATCAACTCTCTCTTTCATGTGGTTTAGGTTTATGATTTGAGAAGAAAAAAATAAAATAAAAAACGCCCTGCAATACATAGGTTAATAACTAGGTCAGCTTGAACAAAGCAGGTTAGGGGTCATCTTGAACACAAACCGAAACTATTTTATAATTAACTTTAACTTGTTTATTTTTGTGTCCATATCGAGTAGAAATTTATACAACACCTATTGTTACAAGTCATATAAGCTTTGTTTATTTTATTATCTTTTTTTCTTTTTTTTTAATTTAAAAATACTATTTATTTAATCAGCCATTTGAACATGCGGATGATTTTTTAACAAAGACCTTAAACAAATCAATATGAAGTAACGCATGTACATATGGATTGACTTTGATATTTAACATTACCAAAATTAGTACCTTTTCAAAGTCAAAATTTAATTATATACTCAATTACGATGTTAAATTAATGAAATAGACATTTTTATTAATAATTATCAAACACTATATAAACAACTAGTTTTAGATCCCTATGCACGTATGAAACTTTGGGTTTAATTTTTGTTTGATTAAACTTTCGCTTAAATTTTGTTATATAAATAGTTTTTAAAGTAATATAGTGACATTCTTTAATTGATATTTTAAATATATTGAATTAACACACATTACAAAATAAATAGTAAAGATATAAAGATATAGACTAAATTATAACATTATCATTATCTAATTTTACGGCTATCATAAATTAAAGTCATTAATTTATTTCAACTACCTACAAGTTTTTCTTACTTAAATAACCTTAGTATCAAATATTTAATCAAACCATCTACTCTAATGCAATTAGAAACACACAAATAATTATTAAGTCTCATTTACATCAATTTTTTTTTTTAATGGCACAAAAGACACTCAACTTAGGGTGCATTTCCATTAAGATTTTACTTTTTTTCTTGCATATAAAAACGACCAACTTTTTTTAGCTGATTTAGGTTTTTATTAACTTTCGTTAACCTACTTACGACCATTTCGTTAGTAAATTACATGTTTGGTCCTTGAATTTGTATAGTCATTTCACCACCACCATCGTCCACCACCACAACCATTAGCGACCACCACTGCCCACCACCACCATCCCCCACCACTACCAGCCGCCGCTACCATCACCACCCTCCACCACCACCACCATCAACCTCCACCACCATCACCAACCCCCACCACCCATCACCCACCACCACCGCCATCAACTGCTGCCACCACCACCATCCACCACATCCACCACCACCGTCCGCCAGCATCACCACCAACTAGGGGTGAAAATGAGCTGAGCCGCTCGTGAAAAGCTCGGGATCGGATCGGTAAAAAGCTCGAACGATCCGAGCCTAAACGAGCTCGAGCCCGCGCTCGAGCCTAAGTTGTAGCTCATTTATTTATCGAGCTCGTACCCGAGCTTTATATATAAAGCTCATTTGGGCTCGCGAGCCTAAACGACATTATGATATTTTAAGTATTAAACATATATATGAGCCGAGCTCGAGCTTATTAACAAGCTCAATAAAGATACATTACGAGCCAAGCTTTAACTTTTCATTGCCAAATCATATAAGCGAGCCGAGCTCGAGCCGAGCTCGAGCCGAGCTCGAGCTTAATGTTTAAGGCTCGAAATGAGCCGAACTCGAGCTCGAGCTTTTAAAACTTAAGCGAGCCGAGCTCGAGCTCGGCTCGGCTCGGCTCGGCTCGTTTCACCCACACACCTGACCGTCACCACCACCACCTCTACCACCACCGTCCGCCACCATCACCACCAACCGCCTCCACCACCAACCGGCTAGTAGTGATGGTGGATGGTAGAAGCGGTGGTGGCGGATGGTGGTGGTGGGTGGTAGTGGTGGCGGCCGGTGATAGTGGCGGCGGTTAGTGGTGGTGGTGGAGGGTGGTGATGGTGGCGGAAACTGATAGTGGTGGTGGTGGAGGTGGTGGGTGATGGATGGTGGTGGCTACGGTGGTGGTACAAGTGGCGGTGGTGATGGTGAAATGACCAGATAAACTCAAGGACCAAACATGTAATTTACTAACGAAATGGTCTTTGCTGGTTAACGAAGTTAGTAAAGACCTAAATCGCCAAAAAGTTTGTCGCCTTTATGTGCAAGAAAAAGTGGAGTACATTGATTGAAAACAGATCTTAAGTTAAGTATCCTTTGTGTCATTTGCCTTTTTTATACAATATCTACGTAATTATAGATATTATTATCCTAAGAATGGGCTAGATTTAATTTTTAAAAATCATATAAGTTTCTTTAGATGAAAATTTGGTATCTGAACATAAATTAAAAGTAAAACCTACAATTGGATTTGTACCTCCTTTCTAAACAAACAACATCATGCACATGTATCATCTTGAACCCATCAGAAATATATTACATGAACAACACATTGTTCATTTGAAACCGTTATTGTGTTAAATCATAAACTAGTTGTTCAACAGAAAACGATTAAGAAATGGTTAAAACATATTGAGGTTTTATATTTATGCTATTGTTGTTTTGTTGATAGTATATTTAACTAATAAATTTATTTCGTTAGCAACACAAAGTCATCAGAAACAAAGAAATCAACTTATTGATAATATTAAGCCGTCAGAAATATAATAAAAAGAAATCCACCTCACTAGAATCGTTTCCAAATATAAGATGTATTTTCTAAGTTTTTTAAAAACCATAGTTATCTTCGTCGATATATTTTATATATTTAAAATATATTACAGGATAAGTTCGAAATTTGTATGGTATAAATCTTTTCAAAATTTGAATGTGACACTTTTCCATCTAAAGAAGCTTATGCGATTTTTTAAAAATTAAATCTAACCCATTTTTAGAATAATAATATTTATAATTACGTAGATATTAAAAAAAAAGATGGTAAATAAACATAAATTAAAGGTAAAACCTACAAAAATGGATATGTACCTACGTTCTAAACAAACATCATCATGCACATATATCATCTTGAACCCGTCAGAAATATAATACATGAACAACTCATTGTTTATCAGAAATCGTTATGGTTTTAAATCAGAAATCAGTCGTTAAAAGAATGATTAAGAAATGGTTAAGCATATTGAATTTTTGAATTATGCTATTATTGTTTTCTTGATTATGTATTTAACTAATAAAAATATTTCAATAGCAACGCAAAGCCATCAGAACAAAGAAAACAACTATTCATAATATTAACCCGTCAGAAATCTTTTATATAATAAAAGAATTACATCATTTCGGAGTGTTTTTGTAAAACCATTCTCATTAAAAAAAAATAATTAGGCCAATAGGAGAGCTCGATTTCGCCACGTAAGCAAAATCGTGTGATGTGATTGGTTATAAAAGTCAAAATTAAATTGATTTTAGTCAAACTTTAATAAATTTAGTGGAGAAATTTGGTTGATAAAAAAAATACATAAAAATATAGGTGTCAAATTTATGAAAATAAAAACTTAAAAAAAGAGGAGGTAATTAATAAAACTTTAGTGGTTGAATTTTTAAAAATTATATAGAGTTAAATGTAATATTATAAGCCTCCATGTTTTTTTAATAACTTTGAATATAAACAAATACCCCCTTATACTTTATACTCTTTATACTTTATATGTTAAAAAAATACAATGTATATGTTGTTTTAAAATAACAACATATAAAGTTGCATAAGATTATAAGTATCAAGTTTTTTTTACTATATTCGTTCAATAATTACTCATTTATTTCATTTTAAAAGTTTAACCTATGTAGACACGAGTTTACATTTTAAATACAGATAAATTACTGAAAACGGAAATATAATTATCAAATTGTAAGCACGGGTTAATTTAATATAAAAATAAATATACGCGATTGTACTTATAAAAATGACTCATGTAATTCTTATTTATTTATATAAGGATATCTAGAAAAACATTTTTTTTAAAAACTTGAAGGAGTATACTTTAACTTTATCAATGTTTATTATGTGCTATTAAACTTGCATCATGTGTACAACATAATATCAGTAGTGAAATTTAAATAACAACATCAACATCTTTGTCAGCTAAATAAAATTAAATCTTGAATTACCTAAAAGAAGTTTTTACAAATATTTTATCAAATTCGAATGGATATTAATGCATAATGAAAACTCGTGCATAAGTATTAGTTGTACTTATATCACAATTTTCATGGGTAAATTTTTATATGTGTATATCTTGAACTAAAATATTAAAATAATTTTGATTTATATGTAAACTTCGTTCGTGACTGAAACTTATAATTATATCGCGATTACCTTTAAAGACACAATATTCAAGATTAATATAGAATAATTTTTTTGTCAAACCCCATGCGTCTTGGTATTATAACTAGTATAATAAAAAGAAATTTGTCCCATTAGAATCATTTCCAAATATAAAATGCATGTTCGGATTGTATTAAATTCATAGTTATCTTCGTCTATTTCTTTCTTATATTTAAATTATGTTACATGATAAGTTCTAAATTTGCATGATGTGTATTTTTCAAAGTTTGAATGTGACATTTTCCATCTAAAAAACTTATGTGATTTTGTAAAATTATGGGAATTGCATATATACCCGCTTAAAACATGAATATTTGCATATTTCTCCATAATACAAGTTTTTAATTCACAATGTACAATGATGTTTAAGCGTATATATGCAAATATGCAAGTTTTAGTGGGTATATATGTAATTGCCCTCAAAAATAAATCTAAGACATTCTTAGGATAATAATATCTATAATTACGTAAATATTATAAAAAAAATTTGGTATACGAACATACAACTTACAAAATTGGCATTGTACATACTTTCTAAACAAACATCATCATGCACATGTATCATCTTGAATTCGTCAGAAATATAATACATAAACAACTCATTGTTCATCAGAAACCGTTATGGTCTTAAATCAGAAACCAGTCGTTCAATGAAAACAATTAAGAAATGGTTAAACTTATTGAATTTTTGTATTTATGCTATTGTTATTTTCTTGATGGTTATTTAACTAATAAAATTAATTAGTTAGCAACACAAAGCCATCGGAAAAGCCAACTTATTGATCGAGAGCTCTTGGGGTGGCGACCAAGGCCCAAGCCTAGGGCCCAACTTGTATAGGGGCCCAAAAATTGATTATTGACTTTTAATGAATATGAGTACCTGTTTAGCACATGTTTAGTACATTTAGCTTTGTTTAGTACCTGTTTAGCACCTGACTTTTAATCAATAACATGCCCAATGAATATGAGTACCTGTTTAGCACCTTATTAACATTGATTAGTGACTTTTATTTAATTTATCAACTTGAAATTTGGGGGCCTATTTTTCTCCGTTTGCCTCGGGCCTCGTCTTTTTAGGCATTCTCGGAGCCGGCCCTGTTATTGATAACATTAAACCATCGAAATATAAGAAAAAATTAGCCCCACCGAATCATTTCCAAATATAAGACGCATTGTTTTAAAAGCCATTGTTATCTTCACGATATCTTTTCTATATTTAAATTATGTTACGTGATAAGTTCTAATGATGGTCTTAAATCGAAATAGTCGTTCAACATAAACGATTAAGAAATTGTTAAACATATTAAATGTTTATTATTTATGCTATTGTTGTTTTCTTGATGGTGTATTTAACTAATAAAATTATTTTGTTAGCAATGCAAAGCCATCCGAAATAAAGAAACCAACTTATTGGTAACATTAACCCGTCGAAATATAATAAAAGAAATCACCCCATAAGAGTTGTTTCCAAATATAAGATGCATGTCTTATATGTTTTAAAACCTTAGTTATCTTCGTCGATATCTTTTATATATTTAAATTATGTTATGTGATAAGTTCTAAATTTGTATGGTATATATCTTTTTAAAATTTGAATGCGACACTTTTCCATATAAATAAACTTATATGATTTTTTAAAAATTAAATATAACCTATTCTTAGTATATGAATGTCTATAATTACGTAGATATTATAAAAAAATTGATATAAGAACATAAACTAAAGGTAAAATCTATAAAACTTGATTTGTACCTATTTTCTAAACAAACATTATCATGAACATGTATCATCTTGAACCCCTCAGAAATAAAATACATGAACAAATCATTGTTCATCTCTTAAATCAGGATCCAATCGTTCAACAAAAAACGATTAAGAAATGGTTAAAAATATTAAATCTTTGTATTTATGTTATTTTTTCTTTCTTGATAGTGAGTTTAACTAATGAAATTATTTCGTTAGCAACGTAAATCCATCAGAAACAAAGAAACCAACTTATTGATAAGTTTAATCAGTCAGAAATATAAGATGCATATTCTAGAATATTTTAAAAATAATAATTATTCTTGTCGATATCTTTTCTATATTTAAATTATGTCACGTGATAAATTCTAAATTTGTATGGTATATATCTTTTCAAAAATTAAATGAGACACTAACCATAATTACGTCTTAGGATACGGGTTACAAAAATTAGTGAATACAAATTTGTTAATGCTGATATGAAATATTTATATGTCAATATCAAATATATTTACATAATTATAGATATTATTATTATAAGTGTGAGATAGATTTAATTTTAAAAACTTAACTATACCTTTTATTTTTTTCTTCGGAAAAACTTGTTTTGGAAGAAACCATAAATTAATATAGATAATATATATATATGTTTTATGTTAATGTTTTTATATAAATATGGGTAAAGATATCTATATATATATATATATATATATATATATATATATATATATATATATGTTTTATGTTAATGTTTTATATAAATATGGGTAAAGATATCCACATTACTCATAAAAAAGAAATTACAAAAAGTAACGAACACAAATATAGAACGAAATATACAAATCAACATCTTAAAAATCAAAACTAAACATTTAATTGTCAATATCGAATAATCAAACAATTTATTAAGATATAAAGATAAAATCATTGAATAAAATTGTTGATAACATATCGTATGAACAAATATCATCATGCATCTACATCATCTTGAACATGTACTTGTATATTGATCTGTATCATCATGCACGATATCTTCTTGTTCTTTGATAATCAACCTTGGATAAGCATTATGTGAAATCCAAGAATCGATAAATATGATTTGTTAATTTGTTATACAATTTAAAGTAAAAGAACATGGATTAACATAAATGTACAACTAAGATTTGTAAAATTTAACAATATAAAAAAACACAAAAAGAATATAATGTGACACATACAAAAACACAACATAAATATTATGGTTAGAATAAATTTACACATTAAAATTTAACAACATTCATAAATCATAACGAATAAAACACAACAGAAACATTATGGTTAACATATATGTACAAATAAAATTTATAAAATTTAATAATATAAAAAAGAACATGGATAATATTGGGTAACGTACCAGTTGAATTTATCATACTACGATTAGTTTTTTCTTATTGATAGTTTCCAAGAAACTTAGAATAAAAAAAATGAAAAAAGAATAATGAAAAGAAAAACTTATAAACACAAAAATAATGTATCATATGGCTTGTGATTTTTAAAGCTACAATAGGGATACCCAAACACTTACGGTGCGTTTGGTATGCCGCCATGAATCACAATGGGTATGAGTTTAATAGTAGTGGTGGGCCCTTCGGTATGAAAGATCCATACCTTGCCCTTGTGAGGTATATGAAGTATGGAACATACATATCATTCATTCCACATTTAAAAGATTTGCATTTTAAATAAACACATGATTGGAATGAAAATTCATTCTCTCATTTCCATTCCGAAATACCAAACGCACCCACATGTGCTTAGTAGCCTAAAAAAAAATCCCATTAATAGAATTGGAATATAATATGTGCCATGGGGTTTTACAGTTGAATTTATCATACTACGATTAGTTTTTTCTTATTCTTAGAATAAAAAAATTAAAAAGAAAATGAAAAGAAAACTTATAAACACAAAATAATGTATCATATGGCTTGTGATTTTAAAGCTACAATAGGGATACCCAAACACTTACGGTGCGTTTGGTGTCGCCATAAATCATGATGGGTATGAGTTTAATAGTAGTGGTGGTAGCGGTAGATGAAAGATCCATACTGCCTCATGTGAGGTATATGAGTATGAACATACATATCATTCATTCCACATTTAAAGATTTGCATTTTAAATAAACACACGATTGGAATGAAAATTCATTCTCTCATTTCCATTCCGAAATACCAAACGCACCCACATGTGCTTAGTAGCCTAAAAAAAATCCCATTAATAGAATTGGAATATAATATGTGCCATCGGGGTTTTACTATGATGTTGACACGTTATACGTATACGAATCATGACATGTAACATTCACGATAAGAGCATAAGGTATGGATCCGATTCACGCACAAATTGCACTTTAAAATTACCAATGGTTAGCTTTCATATCATACTTCATGCTTATTCGTGAGTAAAAGGTATTTGAATTTAATGAGATGGCTTAAGCCATTGGGTATTTTTTTTTTTTTTTTTTTTTTTTTTTTTTTTTTTAATGAGTGGGTTTTTAGTGGGGTATTTTGTGAGACCGAATAACACGTTAGTGATGTGTTATGAGGAAGAGTGTTTAGTTATTGGAGTGTTATTAAGAGGTGTATGATATCGCTACTGGGTGACATACCAATAAGCGTATTATGATTCTCTCATACTATGCTCTAAGCATCTACTTTTGTGATGCATATACCAATACGAATGAGAAAAATTATATGTGTGCTATTTATAAAGCGAAATTAGGATTTGTGCCACATTTAAATTTAAAAAAGATAGTGTGAGAAAAAAAATATACTATACAAATTAATACTTATCAAGAATATATTTTTTAGAAAATTATACGGTTTGATTTTTAACAAAAACTTTCAACAGAATCTAATTATTAGCACGAAAGTTTTAAAAATCACATCATCTTTTTTGAATTTTTTTTTCGCGATTTCGACACATTTATATTTGAAGAGCTTTTTAAAAAATCCTAAAATCGGCCCTATTTTTTCTCAATAAGTCCTCTCGTTGATTAATCGTATCCATCAATTTGACTAAAATTGAGTTCTCTTATTATATACTATTGTTTAAACATTTTTATCAATACTTATTAATAATAAATTTATTCTACCCATCACTCATTAGAAAAGAAAAAGGTTCCAAGAAGAGAAAAGAGTCAAACCCCAACGGCTACACTCTTCTCTCCTTTACAACAAATAAACAAATAATTTCAAATCTCAACGGTCACATTCCAAAATCCCAATATAAAACCCTCACTCTCTATTTCCGTTACAAAACCCCAGTATTCAATTCCTGATTTAATCCCAAAATCACATTCATTCCTTCATCTTCATCTTTCTTTCTTTCACAAGATTCAAAATAGATGGCATCAAACAGATCACCTTCACCTCTTACATCAAGAAACTGTCGAAATTCGGAAACGAATTCGGCCACTCGCAGAAGCTTCAACGGCAGCCCTTTTGCCAGACCTAACCCTCTTGTAAACCCTAAATCTACAAATCCATCTACAATAACAGGTAAAATTTATATTTTGGTTTATGGGTTTTTGTTTTTGCTTGATTTGTGATGTTGGTTTATGATCTTTAGCTGTTTTATAAACAAAAATCGAATTTTGATATATGGTTTTTTGCTTTTGGGTAATTTAGGATGTGGGTTTATGATCTTTAGTTGTTTTATGCTGTTAAACCCTAAATCTTTGAACTCACGTTAAATAATAGGTAAAGTTCATATCTTTATATATGGTTTTTTATTTTTGTTTAATTTGTGATATGGGTTTATGATCTTTTGCTGTTTTATGTTGTTATATCATGATTTTTATAATTTTAAGTTACGGGTTTTTGTTTTTGTGTGATTTATGATGTGGGTTTATAATTATTAGTTGTTTTTTGTTGCTTGATTATATAAAATGAAGTCACAATTTTTGAGTAATTGATCTTTGTCTATGTTTGTTTTGTGATGTTGGTTTATGATCTTTAGCTGTCTTTTTGGTTAAATTATGTGAAAACAAGTTTTTACTGTCTTTAGTTCATGGGTTTTTAATTTTGTGTGTTTTGTGATGTGGGTTTGTAATATTTAGCCGTTTGAATGGATCGGTTTTTGTTATTGTTTGTTTTGTGCTGATCTTTAATTGTTTTGTGTAGATCAAATGAAAAGAAACTCGACCACTCCTCGTAAAAGCTTCTGTGGTGGATCGATGTTTCAAGATGGGAAAGAGAATCAGAAAGATACAATCCGTTCACCTGCTAAGGGTTTCATGGCGCCGACGATATCAGCTGCTTGAAGTTTACGCCGTCGCCAAGAAAGAAAATCTTGGGTGAGAAGAATGATATCGTAAGAACTTGGTCCAGTTTGTCGATAAAGATCGTGTCCTGAAACCAGTGGAGACGGCTGCTCTTGAAACGCCTAATGTTGGTGATGAGGTAACTTTAAGTTCGACTACTGATGAAAAAGAAATGGTATCTGATGTTACTGAGGATACGAGTTATGTTAGAGTTAGGCCCTTTTGTTGTTCTCCTGTTACTTCGCCCATTATCGCGCCTGTTGATTCTGAGCATAGTCTTCCACCATATGACCCAAAAAATAACTTTCTGTCTCCTAGACCTCAGTTCCTTCGTTATAAACCAAACCCTAGAATTGATGCATTATTAAACAAAGATGGGAGTGATGAGTATGGAGATGATAATGATGTTACTAGGCTTGATGGTAGCTTTAGTTTATCAGATAGTTCATCTGACACTGAGGAAGAAGTAGAAATGCACGAAGAAGAGAAAAATGAAGCTGAGTTACGTGAATCGTTTCATGGGTCATCTGAGGTTGTGTCTGAAATTGTTTCAGAAGAAAAAGAATCTGAAACTAAGGTGGAAAAGGTAACCAAGCCTCGGTTTTTTACCCGGTCAAAGACTGTTTCTTTCGTTTTCTTGATGTTCCTTGTGGCTTGTTTTTCGGTTTCGTTTACTGATTTACCACCCATGGATTTGCCAATATATGAAGAAGTTGGCTTCAAAGAAGTTTATCATGAATCTTTGAAGCTTGTTGCTTTGCTAAAGAATCTTTTGATGATGTTCTTCTTCATGTTAAGCAGTGGTCAATTGATTTTGTTTCATACCTTTCTGACCAAAAATCCCAATTTTTCGCAACCCGTGAGATTAGCTCCATACAATTCTATAACCTGACTGTTTCGCCCCCACAAGAAGAATTTGTGTTCAACCGACATATTGGGACTGATTATATACATGAAGTTCAAGAAGTTGAAGAAGAGCTGGCGAATGAAATGGAGATGATGGAAGAAGAAGAAAATTATGAAGAAATGGAAGTTGATGAAGTTGTAACTGAAGAAGTAAATGAAATCGAAACTGCTGAACAGATTCACGGTGATGATGTGGAGGCAAAATCTGATCTTGAAGATGTGTATGTGATCAAATCTGAAGCGATACTTGAAACTCAATCAGAAATGTTGAGCACTGATCCTGAGATCGAATCAATTAGCTCAGTGGATCCTGTACCTGAAGCTCAACCAAACATGTTGAGCAATGATCCTGAAGTTGAGTCAACTGAATCTGGTTCAGTGGATCCTGTACCTGAAGCTCAGTCAGAAGTGGTGACCGATGGTCCTAAAATCCAGTCTAGCTCAGAGACTCTCAGTTCTTTGTCGAGACAATCAATTAACACTATTTATTTGGCTGGTGTCTCTATGGTGATAATGGCTGCTGCTTCAGCTATCTTTTACATGAAAAAAGGAAAATCCAAGGCTACAAAACCTGCCAACGTTCGTGTTACTGATGATGATATGTGCAGTGAATCATGTTCTGCAGAATCGAGCAGTGTTCAGAAAGGCTTCAAGAAGAAAAGCGGCTACAACAAAAGAGAGTCATTAGCTTCTTCTTCGACTGATCTCTCAATGGGATCTTCATCTTATGGAAGCTTCACTACTTATGAAAGGATTCCTATCAAACATGTGAGTATAACAACAATATATGTTTTAGCACTTGTCGATTAATATGGTGTTTATGGTAGTTGATATTGTTTGTTTTGTTTTGTAGGGAGAAGAAGTGTTGATGACACCGATTAGGAGATCAAGCAGGCTGAACAAAAGCCAAGTTACTTCTTCATGATCATCATCAACTTAGTTTCTTTCATGATCATCATGAGCGTGCTGAGATGGATTTCTTCTAACTTAGTTTCTTTAGATTGATGCTAGACTTTTAGAGTAGTTAGTTTGAACTCGTTAGTTGATTTTATTGAATCACGCTTGAGCTACTTGCTTATTATCATTGAAATGTTAATTTCTGTTTGCTGATATTCTTGTCTATGATGCGTTCTGCATTTTTAGTATTAATACAAGTCAAGTATATTTTGTTCATGATGTATAACAAAACAATCAAGCAGTAAAAAAAAAATAATAAATTACTTTTAAGCACCACTGATTGCTAATATTGTAATTTAAAAATTGAATTATTGATGATGTGGGACCATTGTAATTACACCATAAGTTAATGATACTAATGGCCTATTAAAGAAAGTTTTAACTCACTAATTAAATATCTTCAATTATGAACATTAATCTTTCAAAGACTTGTGGCTATCTAACCCTTCTTATATTTTGTTTTTCAAAATGATGAAATACTTATAATTAAAATTGTATACACTTTGTCTGATAAAAAAAAACCTGTCAAATTAAAATACAAGAAACGGTTTTTTGTACTAAAAATGACCCAAGAAAAGTTGGTGTCTCATCTGTTTTGTAGCACATTCCCGCCATTTTTTCAACTGGTCCTTCACTCAAATAAGTACTTTAAGTTTAATACAACCTTATAGTATTAAAATCATATAGCCTCGCTCACTTTTATTAATACCAACCCACCATATTTGATTCTTTTAGTTTTATATGCTAACAACCAAACCTACTATTAGTTTTGTCAACTTTAGGAGGAAGTCAATTTAAAAGAAAAAAAAGAAGAAAACCTTTACCACCATCTACCATAGTCTTGAGTTCAATCATGGCTTCCATAGCTGCTGATTTTAGTCTCATCTCATCATGTTTGAATCCAAAAGAAGGTTGTTTCGTGTTCCTATTTCGCCTCTAAGAGTCGGTTTTAAGTCACAGTTAAGTACTTTAGTGACTAAGTCTTTGTTACAAGAAGAAGTAAAGGTTTTAAGGAAAAAGAAGGTTTGGTTTTTGATGTGGTGAAGGAAAAGAGTTGAGGAAAATGGGTTTATGGGTATGCGGAAGACCAAGCTCGTGTGCACGGTTGGGCCAGCTTGTTGTTCTTATGAAGAACTCGAGAAACTGGCTTTGGGTGGGATGAATGTAGCTAGGCTTAATATGTGTCATAATACTAGAGAGTGGCATCAAGATGTGATTAGAAAGATCAAGAAATCGAATAAAGAAAAAGGGTTTTGTGTTTCTGTGATGATTGATACTGAAGGTAGTCAAATTCATGTTGTTGACCATGGTGCTCCTTCATCTGTCAAAGCAGAGGTCTCTTTTACTCTTTTGACTTTTGAAACTTTTTATTGTACTTATATTAAGGAATTAATTAGTATAAAGATTAAATTATGATTCATATTTGGCTATTAGGAAGGATCAATTTGGTTCTTTACTACGGAAAAATTCGATGGTTCTCGTCCTTTCACTGTGCAAGCAAGCTATGAAGGCTTTAATGAAGGTGCAAAAATCATAAATAGCCTTTACATTGATTTATGTTTTTTGTTACCTGTTTTCTATTGTGACTTGTGAGCATAGTTTAAATTTATCTAATTTGGTATTAGGAGTCGAAGAGGGAGATGAGCTTGTTGTTGATGGTGGAATGGCTACGTTTGAGGTCATTGAAAAGATTGGCAATGGCTTACGTTGCAAGTGTACAGACCCTGGTTTACTTCTACCTCGAGCTAAACTGAGTTTTTGGAGAAATGGGAAACTTGTTGACAAACATCATGAACTCCCAACCTTATCTGCCAAGGTTAGGAATATAGTATCAAATTTGGAATGACATTTGTTTTATCATTATAGATTTTTTAATAGAATTCGGTTCATGGTATATGATTAACAGGATTGGTCTGATATCGAATTTGGGATTTCTGAAGGTGTTGATTTTATTGCTGTTTCATTTGTGAAAGACGCTGCTTCTATCAGACATTTAAAGAATCACCTAATCACCAAAAACGAGTAAGCTTAAAGAATAATTTACATTATTGTGTTCATGTATATAATGTGATCCACAGATTGGTGAAGGTTTTGGCAAAGATCGAGAGTTTGGAATCCTTAAAGAAACTTGACGAAATTGTTGAAGCGTCAGATGGAATCATGGTGGCACGAGGTGATCTTGGAGTTGAGATACCTTTAGAACAAGTTCCTACTGTTCAGGAAGAGATAATTGATCTTTGCAGACGGTTGAACAAGCCAGTAATAATAGCCTCACAACTTCTCGAGTCAATGATTGAATATCCAACTCCAACTCGAGCTGAAGTATGATTTAAAACTATTAGTTTTATCTAATATGAAAAAAAGATTAGAATTCGCTCTCAAAGTTGACACCTTTCTAATGTTTAAAAAGGTTGCTGATGTTTCTGAGGCGGTTAGACAGTGTGCTGATGCCTTGATGCTATCTGGTGAGTCAGCAATGGGATCATATGGTCAAAAGGCTATATCTGTTTTAAGAATGACTAGCACTCGAATGGAACTATGGAACCGTGAGGTCAGCCTCAAAGAATTCTTCCTCAACTTGGGAGTCGTTGCCAGATCAAATAGCCGAACAAATCTGCAACTGTGCAGGCCAAATGGGTACTTTTAGTATCTTGATTCGTTTTATTCTCTAGTTATATTAGACGAAGAAATTTCAATGTGAATGGGTCGATCTGAGCTATGTTTAACATTTACCCGTTGAAGAACCATCTGAAAAATAATCAAAATATTCAGTTGAGTTAAAATTAGCTATAAATATGTTATTTAATGCATACAAACCTCCTAAATCATTGTTTTAGAACATAATCAACCCATTAGATAAACTATATACTTTTCTTAAGAAATTGATAAAGAAGTGTTGGCGGGTTAACCCAACTTAGACCATCACATTTCGACCGATACTAACAGGTAATTACTTCACCCAAAACTGTTTTTATTGTCATCCAACCCGCCATCTTGCAACTTTTAAGTAATTTTGCATGCAATCGATTCTAGAACCAATTTCTGTTTATGCATGCAGCAAACAAACTTGCAGTGGATGCTATTTTTGTTTATACAAGGAATGGCCAAATGGCAACACTTTTGTCACGGAACCGGCCAAATGCTCCAATATTTGCATTCACAAATGAAAACTGCACAAGAATGGCACTGAATTTGCAATGGGGAGTTGTACCAATCGCCTTTGACTTATCAGACGACATGGATGCTAATATTTTTAAAACCACTGATCTAATGAAAGCAAAAGGGATGATGAATAAAGGAGACGCTATTCTGGTAGTATCGGATGGGATTCCAACTCCATCCGTTCATCAATCACTTCAAGTTAAAATCATTGAATGAAGGTAGTCCTTTTCCATGTTCAAATTTTGAATTTGCTTCTTGACTAGAACCATGTTTAAATCATCTTATTACGAAGACAACTGTGTTTTTGTATTTTATACTTGTAACAAATTTCTTGATAAGTATTTGGTTCGTTAAAGTTTACTTAGATAGTTGGCATGTTTGTGCTAGAAGTATGCTTTAGATAAACAATTCTAAAGCATAATTTTGAGGTAAAACACAAGGATTTAAAGTAGAATGCATATGTATAGATTAAAAAGCAAGTGGGTTTTAAGGGAAAAAAAAAAAAAAAGAGTATTTCCTTAGCTTTTCTGTTAGGTCCATGTTTTAGGTTCTGTTCATGCATGTTTATTCATTTTCCCATTCCCGAGGTGTGTAACATTCAACTGCATGCCCTCATTGTGTTGCGTTTGAGAGATATTTATATAGATGGAAAATAATCCGAAAAACTTTGTCTGCGGTCTTATCATAATTCCTTTTAGTCACTACGAACCGCAACATCAACGTTGACTAAACTTAAATTGAACAAGCAGAGTTCATATATTGAAGTCTTTTTCATTATTTGAGATCAAGGGCCACGTCTACCCAGAACTAGGTACCCCTATGATCCTGTTCAGCTTCAATGGACTTATTTGAAATCCCAAACATAAAAGTAGTTGATGCTTATATTCATAGAGGCTAGGAGCTAAATAATCACGGTGCACAAAAGGGCCAAGGCCTGGTCGGTCCATAAAGCTTGAATGGCGCCGCCAACGACAAAGATGTTAGTTTATGGACGATCGAACTTGAGACTTTGAGATTCTTGACGCGTGTGTATAGATTCAACTAATAATAATTAGGGTGAATTTCATATATCCCTTAGAAACACAACTAATTTCATATATACCCAACTAAACTAGTAAATATCATATATACCCAAAACATATTTCAAATTTCATATTTCCCCAATTTCACATATTTTATTAAAATCAGATTTTATTAAGACCATTATGCCCTCATGGTTTCCACCAAATTAGTCACATCTGTAACAGATTTTTCTCGTTTATAATCGAACTACACGTCATACAATGGCAATTTTCACAACATGGAGCTACAAAGAAAAAGAACCTGAAAACAATCTTGACAAATAGTGTCGTAGCATATCTTAATCACATTGAATCCTTGAATATTCTAAATATATGATTTGGTACTAGAAGATTAAAGTTACCAGACATTCAAGAATATCAAAATCCTTTGGCAATACACTTTTCATTAATTGACGAGCTATTTAGAACCAATTAAAGTAAGAAGATGAGAATCTTCTATTCACAATAACTAACCAAAATTTGCACCGGTTCATACTTCTCTACTAAAATAAAGTCGTACACAAACAATTTCAAATCAACAATCAAGCCACATGAACTAAACAAAATCCAAAGGTAAGGGTAGAATGGTCTTAAGTTTCATAATAAATAAGATTGGGTATTTTTGATATTTAAAGAATGAATTGGGTATATATGAAATTAAGGAGATTTTTAAGGTGATATATGAAATTTTTCCTAATAATTAATATATAATAGTTATTATTTAATTATTATTTCACAATAGCATCTAACGGTCGTATATGACAATAGAAGGACTAGAAGAGAAAATAAGCCAAGAGAAGGTTCACTTGTGCCAACTCCGGATATCCAAAATAGTAGTTGCCCTAGGATTAGTCGGCTCGCGATGTCGAGTCGGAAACCCAAGTATACCTAAAAAAAATAAGCCAAGAGAAGGTTTTAGAACCCTTTTGGGCTTGTATGGTTGGTCGAATGGATCCGAAAGGGGAGTCCTAGTCTAACTAGGATATTAAGTTACAAACCTATAAATACAAACACATGTATTCATTGTTTGATACTTTTGTGAAACCGTAACTAGCCAATTCTTATTTTCTTCTCTCCTCTTTTGTCCATCCGATCGTACACTATCCCAAGGGGTTTACGATTTTTGGAACGAAACCAAAGTGAATTGGTTAGTTATTGTGATCAAGAAACTAACATTCTAATTGAATCGCTAACAATACGCGTGTACAAGACCGTAGTAACAATGCCAATTGGATTTTTTGATTAAACCCTAATCGACTTTTGTTGTAGTTGATTTAACTAAACCCTAACTTTTAGGGTTTGTTATTTCTTGATCGTTTGATACGCGTGGTAGCAAACAAAGTACGTTATCGTTTAAATTAAGGTTAATTAATTATGCATATTTGATCTATGACTTCCGATGCGTGCTTTGTGATTATTTATTTACTTATATGATTGTCATGATAACTAAATTACAACAGTGGCATCACGAGCCGTTAATATGGTGTAATTAATTACCTCAACGCATACAAATCAAGTCATGAAAGATTATTGCATGTTTATTTGTTTTAGGGTTTTTGATTTGGGAAGACCCTTATGGGTCGACGGTCATTAAAAAATTAAGGTTTTAAAATTATAGAAACGCTAGGTTGCATGCAATTTTATGTGATTAGTTAACGATAACTTAGGTTTATGGCGTTAAAGTCGATTTTGTTACCTTATATTAAATGTTAATACATGAATATGTGATTATATGAGATCCATGACAAAAACATGCATGTTTTGTCATGGTTATATGAATCTAGATATTCGTGAGTTAATTGTTAAGTGCTTATTCATACTTAATTAGATGATATGTTACGTAATTAATTAGCGTTTATTAGTAATTAAATTTTTATGATACTTTAATTATCTAATATTTAATTAATTCTAAAATTGGGGAAGACCCCATATGTATCGTTATATAACAACTTATGTGGTTATTGTATATAGTTAACGCGGGGGCTTACGCAATCGATTTATCGATGTATGTGGTTCACTTGTACCTAGATCGAAAACAAGTGGGACTCTTAGTTAAAACTATACATGTTAGTTGATTTTAATAATACGCATGTTAATTGTATTAGTTGATTATTTTCTTGTTGGCTTTCTTAGAGAGATTGCACTAAACGTAAAAAGTGCATCCAGCAGGAATCGAACCTACGAATTTTCCCGGTTGGGCGCTTTAACCATTCAGCCATGGATGCAAAGAGACTCAGTGAGTGAACTAGGTTTTGGTATTCCTTCTTGAGATTCTATTTCTTCCGTTAAAGGAGATTCGAGAAAAGATGGAATACGAAGACATGTTTCCAGAACGAACAATTTTTTGACAAGTAACAAGCAAAGGGTGTTTCTGGAAAAAGAAAAATAAACCGGACTAATAATGGTGAAATTTGATTTGTAAATTATTAATCTTGCGGAATCTTATGTGATGTTAAGGGGTTGGCCTTTCATGCCGTAATGCGTTATATGCATCCTCGCGTCGAGATTAGCAAGATTTAATAGTTTATAATATGTTTTTAGTAATAAAGTTCTAAACTTTGTATTCGAATAATGTTATTTGTAATCTATCAATGAATTGGTATTTATAAAAATCATCTTAAGGGTGATTATTGTTATTCTACGCGCCACTTTGTGGTAACTATTCAAATAACTTGTGTCTTTTGCTTAAGAATGTAGTAGAATATAGTAGTTGGTAATTATTTAATTGGTCTAATACCTCGAGTAAAAGTTTATTACTTCATCCTAAACACATCGTTAATCAATTAATTACTAGGCTCACCCATAATGAACAAACTATAAGAGAGGTATAAGGAAGGTTGTTTAACATTCCCTAAAAAAGTTGGTTTTTAATATGCTTCGCGCTGACAATTTCTCCGCTTCTTTGTGCATTACTATGGAGCTACCGAACAATTTGATTAATGTAATTGTTTAATAAATAACTTATTGAGTAAAGTTTTTATTAAATGTATGATACGAAGATGTGTGCATGCTTCTTCATACATATTTGATTTCACATCAGATTAAACGTACGCTTTTAGAATTTAAGTTTATGCCATCCATTTAAAGGAACACTCAGTTGCCATTTACGTTATGTGAGACGTAGCTAGATTGTAATCCCAAGGTCAATCTTCGCGTTATGTGAAATGTAGCTGGAATAAAAATTTATAGTTTTTTAAATTAGACAACTTAATTGAGTTATATGGTGAGATCCCTTAACTCAAGGTATTAGATGGGATAAAACATACTTACATGACACTATGCGATTTTCCTTAGTGCCATTAGTAAGTCCCATAATAATATAGGAATTGCAAAATGTTTGGCAATTATTGTTTGACTCTTACCTTATTGAGTATTGTCATTACTAGCAGATCAACTGATGTAATGCTACTATGTCAATTTGGATCCTAGCTTTAAGAAAATTCTATGTTTTATGTGTATTAACCAATGGGTATTTAATTTTCTTTAAAGATTATTTATCAAAAGTATTAACTTTTGAAATTTTATATAGAATGGCTCAACCCGCCATAATACACTAACCTCTGCTTTTAAACAAATGTTTGATCGAGAGAGGTTGAATGGCAATAATTTTAATGACTGATTTCGGCAACTGAGGATAGTCCTGCGTGTTGCTAAGAGACTTGATGTATTGGACCAACCTTTAGCTCCAGCTCCTCCCCAGACTCAACTAATGAGGTCTTGGTTACATGGAACCTTCAGTGTGACCATCACAATGAGGTCGCATGCCTTATGCTAGGTAGTATGGATTTTTTTAGCAAAATCAATTTGAATTTCATACTCCCCATGGTATGCTTATAGAACTAAAGTCCATGTTTGAGAAGCAGGCAGGTGTAGAACTTTATGATCTTCTTGATTCTCTACACGGTTTCAAGATGGAGGAGGGTAAATCCGCGAGTACTCATGTACTTGAGATGAAACATTACTTGGATCAACTTGAACATCTCAACTACCATCTTACACAAGATGTATGTGTTGGCCTGATCAACAGATCCCTTAATAAGGAATTTGTTGGATTTGTGCGCAACTTTAACATGCATTGCCTACGGGGAAGACAATATGTGAGTTGCATGCAATGCTTATTGATTATGATAAGGGTTTACCGAAAAAGGCTCTTACACCTCAGGTATTAACAATACAACATGGCAGAATTAATAGGCCAAACAAGCCAAAAGTGAACAAGGGCAAGGGTAAAGGAAATGAGAAGGGTAGTGTTATGGCTTATCACCCCAATCCCAAGAAGTACCCTTCCAAGAAGAAAGATCATCCTTGAAAGGATCAATCTTGTCACCATTGCAACGAGATATGACATTGGAAGAGGAACTGTCCTCTCTATTTTCAAGAGTTGCGAGAGAAGAAGAAAAAGAATGCTTGTAATGTCGCCAGCACTTCAGGTATCTTTATGATAGAATTATTTTATTTTACTCATAGATATAATTCTTGGGTGTATAACATTGGATGTGGTACTCATATTTGTAACATATTACAGGGACTTAGAGGAGCAAGGAAGCTGGCCTATGGAGAGCAATACTTGTACGTGAGAAATGGAACACGTTCAGCTATTGAAGCCATATGGACGTTTGATTTAGTTTTGCCTTCGAGCTTAGTACTAGTTTTAAACAATTGTCATTACACACATTCTATTATTAGAGATGTCGTTTTGTTTCTTTATTAAAAGATAATGGTTATGCTCATACATTTAGAAGTTATGAAATTTCATTTTCTTTAAATAATGTCTTTTTAATGTTATTCCTGTGAATGGTGTGTTTGAAATTGATATGAATGAACTTGGTTTGAATGGTTGTAATAATTATATTTGGGAAGATGGCAAGGAAACCTTTTTCGCATCAAAGCGAGATGGCTTCGATCTACTTGGATTGATTCATACCGATGTATGTGGTCCACTTAGACATGTGTCAAAGCAAGGTGCTAGCTACTTTTAACCTTCTTGATGATTTCAATTATTATGGTTATGTTTATTTACTTAAACACGACATGAATTCTTTGAAACATTTAAGGTTTTTAAGAATGAAGTAGAGTTACAACTTGTAAAGAAGATTAAGGCTCTTCTATCCGATAAAGGTGGTGAATAATTAATCCAAGATTTTAAAGATTCCTCAAAGAGTGTGGAATTGTCCAGCACCTCACTCATCCATACACACCACAACATAGTGGTGTGTCTGAGAGAAGGAATCGTACTTTGATGGACATGGTCTAATCAATGTTTAATCTTACAAATCTGTCCTTATCTTTTTGGGTTTATGCTTTAGAGACTGATGTTCGCATTCTGAATATGGTTCTGACCAAGAAGGTTGGTAAGACTCCATACGAATTATGGTATGCAAAAGCTCCCAACTTGTCTTACTTAGAGGTGCAGGGGTTATGAGGCGTTTGTTAAACGTGACTCACCCGATAAACTCTAACAAAGATCCATCGATGTATCTTCATAGGATACCCAAAGGAAACGACGGCTTACTGTTTTTACTATCCACCTGAAAACAAAGTAGTTGTGGTTAGGTATGCAGATTTCCTTGAAAGGAATCTCATATCTCAAGAATTCAATGGGAAAGTAATTGATCTTGTAGATGATCAAGAAGATACATCACCTTCGAAAACACTAGCTAACTTCAAGAGGAGCTTGAAAGTCTCGCACCTCCACCAAGTTACTCCCATTCATAGGTGCGAAAGGACTATACATGCTCTGAACGATGAAGTCTAAATATAGAAGTTGAGGAGCATAGTTTAGGGATCTTGAAGAATCCGTTAATTATAAAGTCGCCATTGTTGATCCCGAAAAGAACAAATGGAAAGAAACTATGAATGTGGAGATGAAATCCATGCATGAAAATGAAGTCTGGGTTGAAGTAGACCATCCTCCTAATGCTAAAGTCGTTGGTAGAAAGTGGCTGTTTAAAAAGAAGACTGGCATGGATGGTGAAGTACACACCTATAAGGCTCGTCTAGTAGCAAAAGGCTATACTCAAACATTCGGGATTGACTATGAGGAAACCTTTTCTCCTGTAGCAGACATTAGAGCCATTAGGATTATTATAGCCATAGTGGTGTACTATGACTATGAGATTTGGCAGATGGATGTCAAAACAGGCTTCTTAAATGGTCGCATTGAAGAAGACATCTTTATGGAGCAACCTAAGGGGTTTATGAATCCACGATTTCCAAAGCAAGTATGAAAGCTTCAAAGATCCATTTATGGGTTGAAGCGAGCATCAAGGTAATGGAATAAGAGATTTGATGAGGAAATCAAGAAATTTGGTTTTACTCAAAATCTTGATGACCCATGTTTATACCATAAGGTTAGTGGGAGTAATGTTATTTTTCTTATCCCGTATGTTAACGACATACTAATTATGGGAAAATATATTCCAAGATTAAAAGAGGTTAAATCTTATCTTGGAAGATGTTTTGCTATGAAGGATTTAGGAGAAGCAACATATATTTTAGGAATCAAGATCTCAGAGATAGATCTATGCGGTTGATTGGATTGTCAAAGTGCTTACATTGATAAAATCTTGAAAAGATTCGGGATGCAAGATTCCAAAAGGGATATCTTACAATGCCGTAGAAGTTGGCTTAGTAGCAAACAATGTGCTTCTACACCTTCGATGTGGCACACATGAAGAAAGTTCCTTATGCTTTGGGCGTTGGATCTATCATGTATGCAATGAGATGCACAAGACCGGATGTGGCATTTGCACAAAATATGATAAGCCGTTAACAATGTAATCCGGTGATATTCATCGGATCACGTTGTTAAGAACATTCTCAAATACTTAAGGGCTACTCAAGATATGTTTCTAGTTTATGGTGGGAATGCATAGGCAAAACTTGATGTTACTAATAACTACGATGCGTCTGGTAAACTGATAAAGATGATCTGAAGTCTCGAGACGTGATATGTCTTTGCGTCAATGGAGGAGTAGAGGATTGGAAGAGCACAAAGTATTGCGACAATTGAAGAACAAGTTAGGGCTTGGTGTTATGCCCTCAAATGAAGAACCTATGAAATTGTATTGCGACAATTTTGGAGCAATTACATTTGCCAATGAAACAAGAGTTATGAAAGGCTCTATACATTTTCCTCGACGATATCACCATGTTCGAGAACAAGTCAAAATAAGTGAAATCAATCTACTCAAAGTTCACACGAGATGACAATCTAGTGATCCCTTCATGAAGGCTTTACCTAAATCAAAGTTTACTCAATATGTTGAGAGCAATGGACTTCGTTTAGCTAGTAGTTTCATGTAAATCCGTGGTTTGTATTTGGATAAAGGATGTATTAAACAATTATTATTTTAATGAATTAAAGTACTTGGTATATTTGTTTTCATTTATAATAGATTGTATCCTACGTTTGCATGTTTAAATCCATGAATAACTTATGTTATTCTTAATGGTCCATTATCGATCAATCATATGGGAATATGGTTGAATTAAGAAAAATCGAAGGTATTGGATAAAATATACTTTGCCAAAATCAGATGATATTTAAAGGTTGCATATCGGACTTATCCAAACTGACATGACTGTACTTTATGGATATTTTTCATCAAGTAAATCATCCAAATGATAAACTTTATTTATCCTTAGAGTTGAGACGCAAGCTGGAATGGTCGTGGGTGGAGCCCATTTATGTGAAACAGTTTAACGCTATCCGTAACTGGTAGTAATAAGGGTTGTTTTCAGAAGTGTTGTGAAAATCACGCGTTACGCTTGTAGTCAAGATAGGAGTTGTTCATTTGAATTTGTTTTAAAGTACAATACTACTGGGCCCCTCGTAGGGTTGACAAGATGTTTGTATGACCATACCCAAGATCGATCTGGAATATGT
The DNA here is from genome assembly GCA_022545495.1 of Chrysanthemum lavandulifolium. Classification (NCBI taxonomy): domain Eukaryota; kingdom Viridiplantae; phylum Streptophyta; class Magnoliopsida; order Asterales; family Asteraceae; genus Chrysanthemum; species Chrysanthemum lavandulifolium. Next base: position 97,235,203 of record CM040238.1, read on the forward strand.
CCCGATAATTTTGGTAATCTTGTTCAATTATAATATAACGAGAAACAGAATAGTTAAATTATGGAATGACTTAGATCCATATCTATATTTAACATGGTATTAAAAACAAAAGGATAAGATAATAATGAATCATTAAAAGTGCTTCGAGAAACCACACTCAATTTGTTCTGGGGGCATTGGCGTGTTGCTAGATGCTAACCAATGTCATTACGTATATTAAGATATGTCCAAGTGGGATCTATTAGTTTATGGACGATATTTAATAGTCATATGTTCGGTTCGAACTTGAGACTATGGGATTGCACGCATTGCGTATGAGATACTGTTGGGACAACATTGGTTAGGTCTCCATTTGTTTTAATGATGTCAAATAAACCTTCGCAACACATAAAATCACAGAAGTTAGCCAAAAACCAAAACCACCCAAGTACTAGGCCTGGAGCGCTGCTGGCGCTCTGGTACACGACAAACGCACCAGAACCTATCTTGGCTCGTCTCAGTTTTTGAAAGTTGGCTTTCTCCTTACTAGACACATGTGGATCTTTCAATGCATGTATGTATATGATATGTGCTTCATTGGGAACACTCGAAACGAGTTTTAGAATTAAAGGATTCAAAATCACAACCTCTCATTTTTGACAAAATGCCAACTCAAGTATTTTATCAAACACCTCTAGCCAAGGCTTTTCTAAACCTAGGAGACTCATAATTTTCACATGACATCAAGTGAAAGTATTTATATGACCATAATCTGTATTTAAGGTTTCTCTAATTACGTAACGGGTTTACTCCCTTATTGGTCAAACAAACTCAGATGTCCCTTTGCGTGAATGCATCCTTTCCCGTTATGGGATATGCTTTACTATGATGTAAAGCACTTAGCCTGTTTGCATTAAGATGATTATTGATTACGTCAAGTTGTGGGAAATCACGAATTATGATATTGTGAATACTTGAAATTTCAGTTATTTGGGATTATGAGTAACCTTTGAATTTCTTACCCAAAACACAACACATAATCATCATTCTCATATATTTTATATCTTAATGACAATGTGATTAAGCCTTAATCAATCCTTTGATTATTACCTACACCAAATAAACCTTCAAACCATTTCAAAATTCATCCAAACCTTATCTCCAACATTCTCTTAATATTCCTTGTACTTGATTGTACCTTTGTCCCTCAACATTCCAACATTCTCCACATCAACCTCTTTTTCACCACATTCTCTCTAAACCACTAAGATTTTAACACATCACCCATTTTCCTATCCAATCTCTTCTCCAACTCACTATACTCTCTCTCTCTCTTCTCACACACACACAATATTTTGAATTAAATTATACACACTTCACTTATATTCCCTTCCATACACACACACACTCAAAAGCTCCTTAAAGGCTCCTAATCATTTTACAAGCGCATCACCAACTCATCCTCTTATTCACTCTCATACACATGAATGAAAATTACACACACTACTCACATCCTTTCCCTTACACACTCACCAAGCTTCCTTCAAATACTTCACTCACTCACACACTCACACTATCTTCAAATTTGAATCCAAGGGATAGGCTCCCCGTTACATCACTCTCACATCATATACAACTCACACTCTCACTCACATAAATCTTCACTAACTCACTCACACACTCTCAGATTAAACTTGGAATCCAAGACATAGGCTCCCCATCACCTCAACATCACATCCTTACAACCCATCATCTCTCCTTCACATCTAAGCAAACTCACTCTCTACTTACCCTCTTCTCCAAGAATAGAATATTCTTTGATACATTTGGCAGATTCCCTTCTTAACCTAACCATGAAACACCTAACCAAACCATGGTTCAACCTTAACCAAGATTCTCTTATATCTTCCCTTTCACACACATTTTAATTCAAATTATCCCTTTCTCTCTATCTCACAACATACACACTTCCTTTCTAAAACTAAAATATTCTATGGAATATTATTTCTCTTATCTTTGCCATGTGAGGAATACCCAAACTACCCGCACTCCAATTATCCCTTCTCTCTTTCTCTTTGATAATTGGTTTTACTAAAACACTTCACAAAATGATTTTTATCAAATGGCTATTTGAGTTGGTTGACCTTGAGGAAATAATGGAAAGGTCTAATGTGTGAAGTACAATTAGGGGTTTAGCAAGGTTGGGTAGTTAAAAGACCAAAGTCCCAAGGAAAAACCTTTACAGGTTATGGTGCGCTTCTGGCGCTCCGAGATGCCAGCAACGCGCCAACCTCATAAACGTTTTTCAACTTTTGGGACTTTGCCCTATAAATTTCCACCCTTTCCTTTTGTATTCCTCACCCCTTACCATTATTTCTTTCTTTCTAATTTCTCTTATTTCAATCCTCTAATTCTATCTTGTGCTATTGATTTATCACTTATCATCTTTGGAAGAACACATTCTTTGCAAGGAAGAATCACAAGAACCTAATCCACTCTTCCGATTGTGTCGGGGTCTTCTTCTATACCCTTTCTATTACAATCGAGTCTCTAGGTTAGGTTAGGGCTTGATTAAACAATCAAACATTCTTATTCGATTTGGTTGTAAGGGAAGTCTTGTGTCTTGGTGACCAAGCCTAGATCATTGGAGATCTAGTTGGGGTTTGATACTTCGGTGGGAAGTCTTTGTGGTCTTTTGGGAAGTCGAATCATGAGATTTTTGGGTGGTTTCAAGGGTGGAATACCGTTGGGAGTAACTCTTCTTTGTGAGCCGATCTTAGTGCATATCGGTGGAGTGAAGTTGTAACGGTTTGTAGTCCATCGAAAGGATTATACTTAGTGAATCTATCATTTCGTGGATTCAGAATCTGGATGTATGGATGGTAAAAACCACCCATCCGGAACCAATATATATGGTGGTGTCTTTTACTTTCTTTATATACTTTGGTTGTGCTCGTAGTTGTGGTTGATTTTGTATAACCACTTGTTGATCCTTGAGGCTTGAAGTCAATAAACTTTGATGAAGTGAAAAGACCATATTCACCCCTCTACGGTTCTACAATTGGTATTAGGCGAGATACTAAAGTTTTTAGCATTAAAACCTTCCCGAGAAGCCGTTTAAGTCAAAAACTTTTGTTTTGAAAACCGATTTGAGACCTATGTTAGGTCTAAAGATATTGACTTGTGGGAAATAATCCAAAATGAAAATTTTGTGTTCATGGTGGCGATCCGGAAACAAAGTTGATGGTGGAGAAGCCATATTTGGATTTAAAGATGATGAGAAGAAGAAACTTGGCAAGAATGATGAAGCCAAGATGACAATCTACAATGCCTTACCTTGAAGGGAGTTCGAGAGGGTCTATACTTGCAAGAACGCAAAGGAGATATGGCATACACTTATCATTACACATCAAGGTAACTCACAAGTCAAGGATTACAAGATCGACTTACTCATTCAACAATATGAGAAGTTTTTGATCTTCGATGAAGAAACTATTGACAATGGCTATACAAGGTTCAATGCTATTATTACAAGCTTAATGGCTTTAGATCTAAGCTATTGTAAACAAGAACCATGTAAGAACGTTTCTTTGAGCTCTTCCGGTGAAGTGGAGGCCAAAGGTGACGGCTATTGAAGAAGCCAAGAACTTGGAAGAACTTCCTCTTGACGAGCTAATCGGCAACCTCAAGGTGTAGGAAATGATCCTTAAAAATGAAAAGGTTGCTTCTAAAGACAAGAAGGAGAAGGTCAAATTTTTAGCTCTCAAAGCTAAAGTCACTAATGAAACTAGTGACGATAGCGATAGTCAAGAAGGAAGTGTTGATGAAAGTGATGAAGACGGTGAAGAGTTCAACCTAATGGCTAAGAACTTTAGAAAGTTCTTTAGAAGAGGTGGTAACTTTAGATGCGGCAATCGGTTTGGTAACGTGGTAATGATGGAACGAACAAGGTTGGAAAAGGTCGGGGTTTGATAACAAGATTGGTGAAAGCTCAAGGCGTGAACGCTGGTGCTTTAATTGTGGTGACAAAAGTCACTTTATAAGTGATTTTCCAAAGTCTAGAGAGAAAAAGCATTCGTTGGTGGAGCTTGGAGCGATAGTGAAGACGAAGACCAACCGAATAAGGAAGCTACTTGTCTCATGGCCCTAGAAAAACAAGAGATATCTCAAAACCTTTCTATTTCTAATAATAATTTAGATATTAATAATTTGAAAAGGAGAATGAGGAACTAACAAATATTAATGAGAATTTTATGAAAACTTTTAAAAAACTTGTAGAAGGAAAATGCTCTCTTGAACAAGAGCATGCTAAACTTAATGATAAAGTTTATGAACTTCAACGATAGGCAAAGATTAAAACTTATCGCAAAGAGGTTGTTGAACCATGTAAAAGATGTTAGACACTCACACTTAAGGTTGAATCTTTGAATAACAAAGTATCCAAACTTCAAAAGGAGTCTCTAAGCTTTTCAAAGTTTAAGCAAAGTAGCAACGTTTTGGACGACATGATAAGTCGTCAAAAATTATCCCAAGATAAGGGAGGTCTTGGATTTTCAAAACATGATAAAACCACTTACGAGAGTCTAAACAAACCAATAGTGTTTGTAGAAGAGAGCCAAAACGAAAAAAGAGAAAAATCCAAGCCTTACGCGCTGGATGACACGCCAGCACGCCAGGAGTCTGAATAAAAACAGGTTTCATCAAATAATTTTGCAAAACCAATAGTTCCTCAAACTCCTTCAGTAGATACTTGGGTATTCAAACACCTGTTACAAGAGTCGAAACCAGAAAACAAGAATATCAACCGATTTCACGTAATGGCCTTGGATGCAATCAAACTCGAGTCGACCATAGACCTCTCTTACCAACACCTAATGTGAGACCTTTAAATACATACAACCGAATATCTTTTTTTCAAAATAATCAATCATTTCCAAGAAGAAACTTTATAATAATCAAAGATCATCACACTATCAATATAACTTACATCAAAGGAGAGACAACTCCTACACAAACCAAAGATTCTTTAGACCCCAAACACATCAATACTATAGACCAAGATATCAAAACCATAACAATTTTCAAAACAACCCTTGGTCAACTTTTTCGAAATATGGTATTGAGAAATTATGTGTTCAAGACCCAAGAATGTTTAACTTTGGCACTTCTGTTGCTAACCAAAATGGACTCAAGAAGCAATGGGTACCAAAATCTTAAGTTGGAATTTTGGTTATAGGTTTGTCTTAAAAGTGTTCTACAACCAGATGAGTGGGTAGTAGATAGCGGTTGTACCAAACACATGACCGGGAATAGAATATTGTTTACTTCATATAAGGCATATAATGGTGCTCAAGTCACATTTGGGAGCAACCTATCCGGAAAAATCATCGGTAAAGGTAGTGTCCTTCATGACTCCATAGAAATTAAAAATGTTGAGCATGTTAGTGGTTTAAACTTTAACTTGATTAGTGTTAGTCAATTAAGTGATTATGATTGTGAGTTTAAGTTTACTAAAGTAGATTGAACTATTAGTAAAAATGGCAAAGTGCAAGCTAGAGGTCATACGATAAATAATTTGTATACTTGCAAGTTGGGAGATAACTCCAAACAACACATATGTCTTGCATCCATGGTGGGTAACTCAACGCTTTGGCATAATAAGTTAGGTCACGCTAATACGAGGTTAGTCCAAAACCTAGCTTCCAATGCTAGTATGGAACTTACCAAAATTGAGCTTTGAAAGACATCATTATGTAACATGTAGTCTAGAGATTCAAGGTCATGCAAATAATAGGAATAAGAATGAAGTGTCAACTAATAGGGTTTTAGATCAAAGCTATGGAAGAAACTTCTACACTTTGATGATTGTTGATGACTATTTAAATTATACTTGGGTGATATTTTTAGAATCTAAGGATAATGCCTTAGGAAGATTTGATATTTTGAGGAAAAAGCTTGAAAACCTACTTGATTGTTCTATTGTTTCAATCGTAACAAATAATAGCAGTGAATTTGATAAATTGCAATTTGGAAGTGTTAGGATTTAGAAAATCTTGTAGTTAAAGAGTCGGTCACCTCAAGTATATGTAATCGTTAGAAAGCTCATAGTCGTAGTTATTTAGTGTTAGTAAGTAGTTTGTTAAGCAACACCGTGGAGGATGGACGGTCTTTACCCATCAGATGCACGATCCACACCCGTAGGAGGCGTGTCTTGTAAGAACTTATAAATACCCTTTGCCTAGCAAGGCAAAGGGTTGGAACTTTGATAATATCATTTTCTTTGTCTCACTATATTCCCAACTCTCTTCCACTTTCTCTCTCTAAAACATCAAACCATTCGACCTATATTGTGTTATGTGATGTGTTTATGAAAACCAATATGTTACAAATGGTATCAAGAGCCATGGTTTGATCACTCATCTTTCATGTTCTTGGATTTCTAGTGGTTTTCATAAGGTTTTTGGATTTGAATGAGTTTAGAGTAGTTTTCATCATTTGGATCATTTCTTGTGTTAAAGTTTGAATTTTGATAGTACTTTTGTGTTTAGAATCATTATAAGTGTTTAGGTTTTGGTTTGGAAGGCTTGAATCATCGTGGTTGGATTGTTTTTTGGATTGAAAAGTGTTGTTTTTGAAAGTTTCATACATGAGATTTGAGTCTCGAATTGAATTTCCTCTATGCGATTTGTCCTGAAAACTATGCGATTTTTCACATTAATGAACGCTTATTGAAGCGATTTGTCATAATTTTATGCAATTTGTCATAATTCGTGAAGCGATTTGACTAGTATGCGGTTTGTCTATTGAGACAAAACGACAAGGACAAAGTAATGGAAGTAGTGGGTGTACTTGTGTACTATGCGATTTGTTAACTTATGCGATTTGTGTGCTATGCGTTTTGACTGTTCACCATTTTGTCAACATTAAGCGATTTGTCTCTTAAAGCGATTTGTTAATCAAGCGATTTGACACTTAAGCATTTTGACACTTAAGCGATTTGTCAAAGGTGCGATTTGATCAAGCGGTTTGTCAAGGGTGCATTTTGATCAAGCGGTTTGTCAAGTGTGCGATTTATCTATTGAGACTTGTCGTTTCTTCGTGTTATGTTTTACGGTTATCTCTTGATTTAGTAAAATCCGTGAAAGAATCTATTTCGGTTTAATCAAAGAGTAGTAAAATCCGTGGAATCAGTAATCATGTCTACAATCACTTCTTCATTCTTCGATGACGTTCAAGCTGCAGGATCGATACTCGTCCTCCCATGCTGGATAGAACCGATTATGACTCTTGGGCTCAAAGAATAAGACTTTATTGCTTAGGAAAGGAAAATGGGGTTAACATCCTTAAGTCAATTGATGAAGGACCATATCAAATTGAGACTACCAGAGATATCCTTGAAACTGCTGCTGATGGTTCAGTTGTATTGGGATTAGATAGACCAAAGATGTATGATGAGCTTGATGATAAGGAGAAGAAGAGATACGATGCGAGACATCGTGGCTTCAAACATTATATTTCGTGGTTTACTTAAGGACATTTACAAGTTGATCAATCACAACATCAAGCTAAGGCAATATGGGAAAATGTTAAGATGCTTCTCTCGGTTCGAATTGACTAAAGAAGACAGGAGTCTCACTTTATGATAACTTTGAGAACTTTAAATGAAACCAGGGAAAGTGTTCTTGAATATTATGTGAGATTCCATAAGCTTGTGAATGATATGAGGACAAAATGACAATGCCAAATATTCACTCAATTCAAAGTTTGTGAAGAACATGAATCCCGAATGGCACAAATTTTTACTACATCAAACCGAACAAAGGATTGAGGAACACCAATTACGAGCAATTGTATGCTTATTTGCTCCAAAATGAGAAGCATCTCGCTTTTGAACGAATGGTCATGGAAAAGTTTAATACCGATCGGTGATGCAAGTTCTTCAAATGATTCAACCGCTTTCTACACTAATGTGGGAATAACCACCAAAGCATCACAAGTCATACCCACCGGGATGGTAACCAAAACTCATTCCGGATCCAAGTTATAAGCCTTGGACTCATTCATGGAACAACTTGTCAATCAACTGGCTCTAATGGTTAAGCAAAACTCGAACTTTACCCCACATACCAATAATCATCTCGAATCGCTTCTAATCTTCACAATCATGCTACGGTTAAGGATGGAAGGGTAGTTGTGCAAAACGTGCGGGAAGGCAAAACGCTTATCTTCCACATAATGAGCAAGGAAATGTTGGGGTTGGTCTGGTTATGGGAATCTTTGGTATAGGTGGAGGATATGGGTAATCGAATCGTGGAAGGAACATAGCCTGTGGACAAGGAAAGCCAATCAAGTGCTAAAACGTGGTGGAGAAGGACACATAGCAAGGAACCGCACTCTTCCAAAACGTCCAAAAATGAGTACTTGAGGACAAAATGCTACCGTGCAAGCTCAAAATAGTGGAGATGTGTTGAATGAGGAAGAATTGCTATTCCTAGTCGAGGAAATGCCAAAACTTATGATCTTGATGTGGATGAACAACCAGGTGGTATGGGTCGAACAATCCCAATGCATTTCAAGTTGCAGACTGTGATGCATTTGACTCAGATGTCGATGATGAACCAACTGCCCAGACCATCTTCATGGCTAGCATTTCACCAATGGTCTCTTCACCACAACATGCCAGTCCCTCCAAGGAATCGATCATATTAGAGGTATTAAAATTATACGATGAGATTGATGGGCAAAAGATTCACGACAAAGTATGATCAACTGAAATCATTGAATCAAATATTGAAAATATGGGTAATAGCAATGTTGTTCCATATGATCAATATGTGAAACAAGATGAAAGTGAAATTGTACCAAGTGATGCATCTTCGCAGTCAATGATGACTATATTTTGATGAATACACCGCATGTGCTCCCGATGACTCCATAACCTCGTAACTAAATGCCTATAAAGAACAAGTTTCCATATATGAACAGTGCTAAATTGAATCGACTACCCATGAGCGGAGATGGATAACCAAATATGTACAGTTATTAGAAAAAGTAATTTTAGGGAAGAAATGTTAAAACAAGAGTTAAAATCCTTACAAGAAAAGCTCAATAAAGCTCATAAGCAAAAGCAAGAACTTCAAGAAAATGTGAAAGTGCTTAAACAGAATTTAATGCTAAGGAATCAAAACTTTTAAATGACTTTTCCAACCTAAAAACTTTGAAAACAAACTTGAAAATAAACTGTACATACAAGGAACACCATTCGATCGCTCACATGATCACTAAGCATAGAGTCTTAAGCGATAAGCATAGTATTCCCTTGTAGAGGAACCTAATCCCGAGTATGGTAAAATAGCTAGAGCTTCACAAAGGTAGTCTATGATGGTAATGAGATCCTTAAGCCTAGACAAACACCATCATGTATAGGAAGCATCAAGAGGATAGAAAAGTAGAAGATGCCTCTAGGAGAAAATGGCAAAGAAGTTAAATGATCCTTGGTGTATAAATAATAATATAACACTTAAATCCCATGATTACACTAAAGAAAATTGGATGGCCTTGAATAAGTTTAAACCTCAAACTCAATTAACCCCTGAGCAATTGTTCTGGAAGAAAGATTTGGATAAACAAAAAATTGATAATCTTATTGAGAAGAATCCTCCTTGTAGGAAATTGCCTCCACCAACGTGTATCCCCAAATACACCTATGAATTTAGTGCCCATAACTCTTTCTACTCAAAGCAACACCTTAATTAGCCTATATGTAGTTTATCAATTATTTGTTGATTTTGAGAAAATATGTAAGAAGAGAATCACACCCATGTGGATTATCAAGGGAAAGGGGTTTGAGCAAACTAAAGAGTGTTATTTAATCGAGGTCATGCCTTTCTTTAAACTACTAAAAGAACAATTTGAGAGTCTTCAAAGGGCATAGATACGTAGATTAAAGAAATGAAAAGGTGTTTAATGAAATGGAAATTGAGGTCAAAGACTATGAACGTGAACTTAAAAGTAATGAAATTGAGAGGAAAAATCGCATATCTTAAATGATAACTTGATTTCTAGATGTGTTGCTCATGATGTGTTCTACATCATTACAAATTATTCTATTATCGCTTCTCAATTTCATGAATTATCGTTGCCTTGAAAGTTTCCCATGATCGTGTCATTGAACTTGAGTCCACAAATTCAAAATTGTATGAGAAAATAGAACAAGATGATCATGATAACTTGGTCAATCATTTTCTAAATTGAAGTTGAACATCTTGCTTTGCAATTAAAATATCAACATCTAAAAGAAAATGTTAAAACCTCAATTGCCAAGACATCCTCGGATGCTCCCGAGTTTGATACGCTTTTGAAATTAGCAAACGTGATGAATGATTCGAGCTCATTGTAACACGATCAAAAGATTGAAAACCCAAATCTCACAATTAAAGAGTGAAAAGAATGATGTGAATGGCTCCCAAATACCTCCTCCTTTAGATTCTCGAAATTTTAATTTTCATCTTCAAAACATCATTAATGCATTACAACATGACAATGAATGTCTTCTAGCGGAAAATGAAAAGGTTAAATTGCATTTCACGAGTTATATGAATCAATTAAAGTCACTCGTGACAAGAATAACGAAAAGGTAACTTCTTTGCAAAATGAAATTGAGAATCAAGAGTCGTAAAAGGGAAAATCCCAATCACCAATTGTGAGAATATCGCACCAAAGGTGCTGCTTGTGCTAAATATGCTATGATGTCAAGTACTTTCCACCTCATCTTAGAATAACGAACTTGCACTTCAAACATATTTTTCGTACCTTAAGGATAGTCTAGAATGTCTCCGTGAGATTGTTGAAGAGGATAAGATAGAGAAGCTACTTGATAGTGCGATTAAGGATGCATGTCGATCGCTTCTAAACAAATCAGTTTATCACACAAGCTAACCACTGTGAATGGTCAACCGTAATAAACTTCAAACATTTCGAAACAATGCAATTAAGATCCGAGAGTATAGTTTTACCTCAGTCGTTAAGTCCCAACGAGTGCGTGCAATCAATAACCAAACGATAGTGATCGGGTGATATTGAACGAGAAAGGGTTATGATTTTGAATAATTATACCTAAAGAAAAGTTTGTAAATTACAGGGCTTAAATGCAAATTAAAGAAAATTAAAAGATAAATTATATTAAATAAATGCTATCACTATTTTTAAAATTTGATTTTCTTGATTTTCTTTTATAAATTTAAATTAAAAACTACGTAACGTACAAAAGAAAATGTGAAATTGAAACAAGATTAATCCTAAAAATATAAAATGAAATTTTACAAACCTAATGATAAGAGAAAATTTTGAGAAAAGAAAATTATTTTTATGACTATTTATTTAATTATTATTAATTAAAAACTATTTTACCTATTTAATAATACCCTAAAATATAAGAAAATATGAAATAAAGCTAGAGAAGGAAATTATGACTTAGAAAATCTAAAATAACTAAAGAGAATTTTCAAAACTAATTTTTGTATTTTTCGATTATTTTTCTATTTTCTATGATTTAAAACTATTTAAAACTAATTAAATGGCTAAAAGTTACAAATTTAACTAAGAAAAATCTGAAAATTTATTTTTTGCTTTTTATATTTATCTTAATCTATGAAAATTGAAAACTTATTTTTGAAGCTTTTCCGAATTAATTGTATTAAAAGCTAATTAAAATGCCTAAAACCGATTAAAATAAAGAAAAATAGCAAACACAACTAGAAAAATCTGAAAATTCAGGAAAAGTCTAAATTAATATTCTAAATCTAAGAAAATATAAAACAATGGCTTATGTGAAGGATTATGAAGTCAAGAAGGCAAACCGCTTATGAATAAGACTAAAATAAGCAAATAAGCACTAAAACTACCAAATGAAAGCGTAAGCTAGATTAAGCTATAACTAAGTGAAAACAACTTGTTCCAGCTACTCGAACCTCAAGCTAACCAGCTATAAGTTTATGAGTCCAAAATCAAACAAGTAAAAATCACCCGAGGTGCTAACTTTCACTTTATGCAACCGCTTATTAATAAGTCAATCGGAAAACCGAAGTTGGAACCTAAAGTAGACCGGCTAGCTACTTAAAACCAAAATTGAGCCCGAGATGAGCTCAAATAAGCTTTTGACAAGCTCGCAAGTGGTGAGAAAAGCGCCTTGGTGACTATGCCCTCACACAGTAGGCATATGAGGCTTATTAAACAACTTATTTAGAGCTTAAGAAAAATTTTAAAATTCCCTAAAATCATTTTAAGCAACTTGACCAACTGAACTTGAGTAATCCAAAATATCACTTGAATTGATCCAATAATGAATCAATGAAAATTCCTCCAACCTTGGTGAAAACTAAGTTTTCACATTTTGACTTTATAAGGAGGATTGGAAAGTTGACTTTTGTGAGTTTTGATCTTAAATGACCGATCGATTGTTAAGTCTAATGGTGAAATAAGACTAATGCAAGCTACATCTCATCGATTTTAAGCTAAAATGCAAAGATTTGCAAACCGATTCCTACAGCTATAGAGTTTAGAGTGATTAAGAAAAGATTTGACTATTTATAAAGCGAGATGCAAATTTATACCTTGGATGATCGTTATCAACTTATTAGAGACTAATGCAACAATAAACTTGCACCAATTCAACTTCTAACACAGATTAGCTTCCTAATCCAAACACTCTTTTAAGATCGATATGAAATTTGATTTTCCAAATCACTTATCCAAACTTAGACATCATCATACCGGACTCTAACTTCCATTTTAGATTGATTAAAAGCAATTATAACAAAGAAGAGGGTACAAATTCCACAAGTATTAAATCCTCGCATTCAAACATATTAATATTCGTAAATTAGAAACAAGCTAATGATGATCTATTGTATTAAAATAAGCTACACATCGATGAAATTAAGCTAACCAACATAAAAGAAGCTAGATGTAATAGATCTAAACTAATGAATCGTTGAATTTCAAGATTAAGCTAAAGGTAGAAATATAAACTCACTTTATGCCTCACTATATCCAACTTGTCTAGAACCGATACCACTATTCTAAGCCAAGTCCAACCCAAATCAACTCGCATCACCCAATTTCCATTCCATAGTTGCTTAACCAAGATTTTCTCACAGTTGACTTTCGTTGACCAAATGCAATTATGCTTAAAATGAATTATAAGCTTACTCAAAGCTATGGATGACTTAAGTGAGCTTATTTGAGTTAAGAATAAGCTACTGGAGCTTGAGTATGAGATCATTTTAAAACCGCATAAGTAAAAGAAAACTTAAAAATAAGAAACTTAACCAAACTTTGAATTACTATCGAAAATCGCTTAAACCGATATAAATGATTGAGTTTAATACAAGGAAGATTGAAAGTACAATTTAGAACTTAATTAAGACTTAAACAATAAAAATGACATACATGGAAACTAAAAACTAAAGACTACCCTTGTCTCTCCTTCTCTTTCTTCTTTTTATACACCAAAATTGCTCCCACTTGGTTTCTGAGCAAATCCCACTTGGTTTCACAGCCATTGGATCACTTGAGTGGTTTATAGCCATTGATGGCTTTTTTGGCGGGAAAGTGATATATGCCGGGGAGAGGATTGAAAAGGAGGGGGAAAGCATTTAATGTTTCTTGGCTTGGGGTGTTTGGAGGTAGGAATAAGGTGGGTGCGATGATGATGGGTGTGGGTTGGAGTTGCAGCGCAGTGATGATGAGGAAGAGGAACCGTGAGTTTGACTTATTTGACCGGTGTTATTTTAGACAGGGGTCAAAGGTGTTATTGGACCGGCTCATAGGTGGGTTTGGCAGGGGTCACAGTCGAGGGGTCAAGTGGTTTAGATGGTTTGGTATTAAATAAACAAGGACCATTTTGCAATTCCTCAAAACCAAGGACCAAACCGCCAATTCGATTTTCCAGGACCAATAATGTACATTCGAAATTATAATCCAAGGGCTAAACTTGACAATCTCCAATATTCCAAGGACCAAACTTGTCGGTTTGAAACTCAAAGGACTAAACTTGTAATTTCTCAAAACTTTTGACATTTTTCACCAAAGGACTAATTATGACAACTTATGATTTCAAAAGGGCCTTTGGTGACTTTTCTTTAAAATAAGTGCTCAGGACTATTTTGACAAGATTTGAAAGTCGGGGACCTAAATCGCCAATTATGCAAACTTAGCTCATTTTTCATCCGATTTTAAACATTTTGCATCCGAAACATATAAAATACAATTTTGAGATATTTTCAGATTTTGATGCATTTCGAGCGCTTTTAAATGTTTTTGATTCAGATTGACTAAAAATGATGAGTATTTACACACTCATCAATCCCCACACTAAACTATTGCTAGTCCCTAGAAATCTTTTGAGAAAAACTTAATGGATTTGAATCTCTTTACCAAAAGCCATTACTCGAGTAGCCAAATGTTTCATTCAAGTAAGAACCTTGGTACAATGATAACCAAATGATTTTGAGCAAATCACCACTTTCAACGGTTTTGATTTGTCTTTACCGAAGCCGCTTTTCGGACTAGCCAAGTCTTAGATAAAATATCTTTGGTGAGTGATTGCCAATTATAGTTTTCCAATCGCCTTTACCACAAGCCATAAACTTGCGGGCTAGCCAACTCTTCACTAATTAAAGATATGGTGAAATGAACACCATACAATTTTGGGCAAATTGCAAGTCGTCAACGGATTTGAGATATCTTTACCAAGAGCCGTTTGCTCTGGATTAGCCAATCCTTTTGTTTATTAGACATGGTGGATGATAACCGTGAAGTGAGTAAGTGCAAAACACTTGCTCCAAAAAAATTTTGGCCAAAATGGGGAATTGGGTGGTATAATTACATGATAAAATTCGTGAGAATTCCCCTACACTAGAAATGAATATTGCCTCAATATTCAAAGTACCGCGGTTATGCCGAAACATAGAACATAAAAGGGAAATACTATTATTATTATATATATATATATATATATATATATATATATATATATATATATATATATATATATATATATATATATATATATATATATATATATATATATATATATATATATATTTGATACTTTATATACAACAATGGGCACCTCCCCACACTAGGGTGGTAGAAAATAGAAAGAAGTCGAAATATGGGTGAAAACCCATATGGTGTGCTATTGTTTTTGATTCCCGAGTCGCTAGCTTGACTCGACCCCATATTCATTTGTTCTTGGGAAGCAACGTGGAAAACCAATCTCGATCGGACTTTCGCTCACAGTGTTAATAAACATATGAACATCGAAAGTTCCACACCGACGAGATACAACCGCTGTATTGTTAATAGTAGAAACTATAAGGGATGATACGGGGTCAAAGATGGTGTCCTCATTCCCGAAAGAGAAAATGGAAAGAGCAACCACACCATCCGTGAAGAATGGAATAAAGATGTGCATGAGAATGCATGTCCATTCCTCATCAAGAAGAAGCAAATCACCATTTTGACATTTTAAGCTTAAACTTGAAGCTTATATGGTGATTGTCAATAAGATGTCCGGAGGAGGGTTGGAAACGGTTCTTCAATCAATGATTTTCGGAAAAGGATGTCCCTCTCGAATCAAAGTAAGTATTATCAATTCTGTTGGAATTGACTCATCACTAAGAAAGGCATCGACTTCATTCCAAAGTTGTCATCTTCCTCATCCGGAGTGAGAGAAGAGTCGGAAATAATAAGACTAGGAGACGATGGATCATTTTGAGCAATTCTTCAATGGGAATAATGTCTCCCATTGGATCACAAACATCATCATCCAATTCGAGATGAAACGAAGAGAGTTTGGTTTCATCCACGAGTTAACAAACTCGACACGATAAACCGATTCCGGAGGTGGGACAAGCGGTGTGCTCTTAGAGCTAGCAATATCCACCACTTCCGATAAAGTCTCCGATTCTAGATCATCATCATCAAGAACACTCTTGACTTCCCCGGTACAACTTTCAAACCATTTGTTTGAACCAGGTTGATTTTCAAAGCTTTTAGCTCAAAGACGCTTTTGGTGACTCCTCTTAACCGTGAAATTTGAGAGTGTTGCATTGATTCTTTCGCATTTTTGATCAATTGTGGCAACATTCATTTGGATAGAGGTTTGGAGTTCGTTGATATTAAACGCGAGTTCTTCGTTGTCAACCCATATGGTCAACTCTTCAACAAATACATCAATTAGAGCACGACTGCTCAAGAAAGCTCTCCCTAAGATGAGGGGAACTCTAGGATCCGCATCAAAGTCTACTACAACAAAGTCAAGAGGAAAGTGAAACTTTCCTACTTTCACCACGACATCCTCGGCCATCCCAAGTGGACGAGTTATGGTACGGTCCGCTAGCTCGAGTGTCATACAAGTGGATGTAAGTTTAGGAAGAGACAGTTTCTTCCATACCGAGAGTGGCATGAGGTTAATGCTAGCGCCAAGATCGCCAGGCGGAGCATTGAACCATCCCCAAGAAATCACACGGATTAAAACTGCCGGGTCTTCAAGCTTTTGGGAAGCTTCTTGAGAAGGACCACGAGCATTGCTCATTGAGAGGGTTTAGCCATTTCGTATAACTTATCTTTGTTGCTCAAGAAGCCTTTAAGCGTGGATGCAAATTTGGGCATTAGAACGAGAGCATCACGAAGCTTATATCAAAGTGTAGTTCATTGAAAATTTGGAAAATTTTTCCATTTGCTCTTTGGTTTTGTCTTTGAGCTTCTCATCATGCATTCTTGATGGGTAAGGAAGTCGACTAAACTTTTGAGCCGGGATGGAAGTCATTTCGGCTCGAATTTGTCTTCGGAACTCGGGTTCCGGACTTAAAGCTTGACTACCGAGGGTGGGACGTGTGCGGTACCGTGGGCTTGAGAAATGCACCTTGTCCGTTGTATCCTTGGTAACTTGACTCATTGCTCCCGGTGGAGGAGGCATTGGAGTCGAAGGTCCATTGTGTGTCTTACCACCACGAGTGGTAACGGCTTTCAACTCGGTATTTGGATTTGGAACTATATTGTTGGGAGTCCTCCGAAGATGATGAAGCTTTGTTCATATTCATGTTCATGAAACCGCCATCATATTCTTTAACTCATTTGTCCGCCGAGACATTGTGGTATCAATTTCCTTTTTAGCTCAACTCTCATGTTATTGATCCGAGTTTGCATTGAACGATGCTTGACTCAAGAATTTTCATGAAGTCATTTGGTAGGGAGCTTGAGAAGGTTGTTGATAACTTTGTCGATTTGGAGCTTGATATGGTTGGTTGAAATTGTTCCGCTTTGATTGAAATTTTGAGAGTTATTGAAGTTTTGTCCTTGATTCGAACAAAGCGATTTTGATTGCCATGGTTTTGCACAGAGGAAAACCGGTGGTGTCATACCGCTAGGGCACCAGTAGTGAGGATCACTTGTGGTCGGTATTGATTGTGGTTTACGAAGCTACGGAGCTTGGTAAAAGAAGCATCGGTTGCTTGACAATCATAATACGCGTGTGGACCACTACAAGTTTCACACACCTTGTTCACGGCTTTGATTGGTTCCGCTTATGAATTTCGCTTTGATTTCCTTTACCTCTTTCATCATACAACGGATGACGTCCGTTAGAGCGGTTAATCGGGCAAACTTAACTCAAGAGTTCTTGGATGAAGAAGCGAGTGTTCGAATATTGACTTTGTTGCGAGAAATAGGAACTTTTGATTTTGCTCGCAAATCTCAATCACATCTTTAGGCTTACGATTCAAGATATTGCCACCGTGCTGCGTTCAAAGAATCTTGATCGCTACTGCTCAACCCATTATAAAAGATATTAACTTGTTGAAGCTCGTGAATTCATGATGGGGCATTTCGAGGAGATCTTTGAATCTCTCCCATGCTCTCCAATGTTTTCATCGAAATTTTGACTAAATCCGTAAAATTTATTTTTAAGATTAGTCGCCTTTGATGGAGGAAAGAAATAATTGACAAACTTTTGAACAAGATCCTCCCAAGTTTCGATGGATCGAGGGGTTCTTTTTCCACCAAACCGGCCGCCCCTCAAGTGAGAATGGAAATAGCATCAACTTGATCACTTTTGTGGTACATCTTTGAAATTGATCGTTGAGGTCAACTTGTTAAACCAACGGATGTGTGCATACGGGTCTTCTCGATCAAACCCGTGGAATTGATTCAGACACAAGTGTGATCAAATGTGTCTTCAATTCAAAGTGATTAGAATTGATTACCGGTAAACGATGGCATCTCCATAACCCTCGGTGGGTGCCGGAGCATTTCGCCATAGTTCGCTCGTTCGCCATATTGTTGCTTGGAATAGTATGAATCTCGGTTTGACTATTTGGGCAACACGCCTATGAGAACATCTTCTAGAATTTCGCTAGATCACGAAAAGGACTCAATGATCTAGAAGAACGAGTGCGATGCACTAGAGTTAACTCTAAGGAATCTCGAGCCAAGGGAATTATGAAAATAGGAAAGAAGAATCTTTTGGGTTTTATGGTTTTGAAAAGTAGATATAACAACAAATCCAATTAAAACAATATCGAGGCAAAACGACAAAGTGAACTTAAACCAATAATCACAAGATGAATGGCTTCTTTGAAAAAGGTACACCACCACAAGGACACAAAGGCAAGTTTTAATCTTTGGTTCGGAACTTATTATGGTCGTACCCCAGTTAGGTAGTACAACGCCTTGGTTTGCAGTGGTAATTTTTATGTTGTTATTATTAAACAAAGAAAACGACAAATCTTTTGTATTTTTATCTTATATATATATATAAACAAAAGGAAAATATTTTTGTGTTTTATACGTTTTGAGATGTTTTTGGGTTTTGGATTTCTTATAAGAAAATATATATAGATATAGATGGTATGAACAAGGAGTGAATATTCGATCACTAATCTGCTAAACGTAAGATAATTAGCACACTCCAAGAATGGCGCTAAAATTTGATCGCTTCCAAACAATCAGTTTATCACACAAGCTAACCACTGTGAATGGTCAACCGTAATAAACTTCAAACATTTCGTAAACAATGCAATTAAGTTCGAGAGTATAGTTTTACTCAGTCGTTAAGTCCCAACGAGTCATGTGATGAATAACCAAACGATATAGTGATCGGGTGATATTGAACGAGAAAGGGTTATGATTTTGAATAATTATACCTAAAGAAAAAGTTTGTAAATTACAGGGCTTAAATGCAAATTAAAGAAAATTAAAAGATAAATTATATTAAATAAATGCTATCACTATTTTTAAAATTTGATTTTCTTGATTTTCTTTTATAAATTTAAATTAAAACTACGTAACGCATAAAAGAAAATGTGAAATTAAAACAAGATTAATCCTAAAATATAAAATGAAATTTTTACATACCTAATGATAAGAGAAAATTTTGAGAAAAAGAAAATTATTTTTATGACTATTTATTTAATTATTATTAATTAAAAACTATTTTTACCTATTTAATAATACCCTAAAATATAAGAAAATATGAAATAAAGCTAGAGAAGGGAAATTATGACTTAGAAAAATCTAAAATAACTAAAGAGAATTTTCAAAACTAATTTTTGTATTTTTCTGATTATTTTTCTATTTTCTATGATTTAAAAACTATTTAAAACTAATTAAATGGCTAAAAGTTACAAATTTAACTAAGAAAAATCTGGAAAATTTATTTTTGCTTTTATATTTATCTTAATCTATGAAAATTGAAAACTTATTTTTTGAAGCTTTTCCAATTAATTGTATTAAAAGCTAATTAAAATGCCTAAAACCGATTAAAATAAAGAAAAATAGCAAATGTAACTAGAAAAATCAAAAAATCAGGAAACGTCTAAATTAATATTCTAAATATAATAAAAATATAAAACAATGGCTTATGTGAAGGATTATGAAGTCAGAGTGCAAACCGCTTATAAATAAGCACTAAAAATAAGCAAATAAGCACTAAAACTACCAAATGAAAGCGAAGCTAGATTAAGCTATAACTAAGTGAAAACAACTTGTTCCAACTATTCGTAACCTCAAGCTAACCAGCTATAAGCTTATGAGTCCAAAATCAAACAAGTAAAAATCACCCGAGGTGCAAACTTTCACTTATGCAACCGCTATTAATAAGTCGAATCGAAAACCGAAGTTGGAACCTAAAGTAGACCCGCTAGCTACTTAAAACCAAAATTGAGCACGAGATGAGCTCAAATAAGCTTTTGACAAGCTCGCAAGTGGTCGAGAAAAGCGCTTGGTGACTATGCCCGTCACGGGGCATATGAGGCTTATTAAATGTTTTATTTAGAGCTTAAGAAAATTCCAAAATTCCCTAAAATCATTTTAAGCAACTTGACCAACTGAACTTGAGTAATCCAAAATACCACTTGAATTGATCCAATAATGAATCAATGAAAATTCCTCCAACCTTGGTGAAAACTAAGTTTTCACATTTGACTTTATAAGCGTAATTGGAAAGTTGACTTTTGTGAGTTTTGATCTCAAATGACCGATCGATTGTTAAGTCTAATGGTGAAATAAGACTAATGCAAGCTACATCTATCGATTTTAAGCTAAAATGCAAAGATTTGCAAACCGATTCCTACGGTTATAGAGTTTAGAGCAGATTAAGAAAAGATTTGACTATTTATAAAACCGAGATGCAAATTTATACCTTGGATGATCGCTATCAACTTATTAGAGACTAATGCAACAATAAACTTGCACCAATTCAACTTCTAACACAGATTAGCTTCCTAATCCAAACACTCTTTTAAGATCGATATGAAATTTGATTTTCCAAATCACTTATCCAAACTTAGACATCATCATACTCGACTCTAACTTCCATTTTAGATTGATTAAAAGCAATTATAACAAAGAAGAGGGTACAAATTCCACAAGTATTAAATCCTCATGATTCAAACATATTAATATTCGTAAATTAGAAACAAGCTAATGATGATCTATTGTATTAAAATAAGCTACACACTGATGAAATTAAGCTAACCAACATCAAAGAAGCTAGATGTAATAGATCTAAACTAATGAATCAGTGAATTTCAAGATTAAGCTAAAGGTAGAAATATAAACTCACTTTATGCCTCAGCTTATATCCAACTTGTCTAGAACCAGATACCACTATTCTAAGCCAAGTCCAACCCAAATCAACTCTGCATCACCCAATTTTCATTCCCATAGTTGCTTAACCAAGATTTTCTCACAGGTTGACTTTCGTTGACCAAATGCAATTATGCTTAAAAATGAATTATAAGCTTACTCAAAGCTATGGATGACAAGTGAGCTTATTTGAGTTAAGAATAAGCTACTTGGAGCTTGAGTATGAGATCATTTTTAAACCGCATAAGTAAAAGAAAACTTAAAAATAAGAAACTTAACCAAACTTTGAATTACTAATGAAAATCGCCACAACCGATATAAATGCTCGAGTTTAATACAAGGAAGATTGAAAGTACAATTTAGAACTTAATTAAGACTTAAACAATAAAATGACATACATGGAAACTAAAACTAAAGACTACCCTTGTCTCTCCTTCTCTTTCTTCTTTTTATACACCAAAATTGCTCCCACTGGTTTCCGAGCAAATCCCACTTGGTTTCACACCATTGGATCACTTGAGTAGTTTATAGCCATTGATGGCTTTTTGGCGGAAAGTGATATATGCTGGGGAGAAGCATTGAGTGCAAGGAGGGGAAAGCATTTAATGTTTCTTGGCTGGGGTGTTTGGAGGTAGGAATAAGGTGGGTGTGATGATGATGGAGTGTGGGTTGGAGTCAAAGCGCGGTGATGATGAGGAAGAGGAACCCGTGAGTTTGACTTATTTGACCGATGTTATATTAGCAGGGGGTCAAAGGTGTTATTGGACCGGCTCATAGGTGGGTTTGGCAGGGGTCACAGTCGAGGGGGTCAAGTGGTTTAGATGGTTTCGTATTAAATAAACAAGGACCATTTTGCAATTCCTCAAAACCAAGGACCAAAGCGCCAATTCGATTTTCCAGGACCAATAATGTACATTCGAAATTATAATCCAAGGGCTAAACTTGACAATCTCCAATATTCCAAGGACCAAACTTGTCGGCTTTTGAAACTCAAAGGACTAAACTTGTAATTTCTCAAAACTTTTGACATTTTTCACCAAAGGACTAATTATGACAACTTATGATTTCAAAAGGGCCTTTGGTGACTTTTATTTTAAAATAAGTGCTCGGGGACTATTTTGACAAGATTTGAAAGTTGGGACCTGAAATCGCCAATTATGCAAACTTAGCTCATTTTTCATCCGATTTTAAACATTTTGCATCCGAAACATATAAAATACAATTTTGAGATATTTTTAGTATTTTGATGCATTTCGAGCGCTTTTAAATGTTTTCATAGCTCAGATTGACCAAAATGATGAGTATTTACACACTCATCACATGCTTATATACCAAACGATCTCGGGAGTCATTAGAATGCCTAATAACTATATGTCCTAAATTTGGTACCAATAAAGATAGAGTAGTTATGCCTTGCTCTATGCCCAAAGTCAAGCAAGTGTCCTTTGATGTGCCTCCTAGTACTTCAGATCCGAGCGCTTCTAGACCAGGAATGCAGAAAGTAGTGAAACCAACTAATGTTCCCATTGTTCCCTCTACAGGAGTAATCAGTGACACTAAGGCAAGCAGGTCAAAGCCTCTAGGCAATACAAAGCAAGATAGGACCTCGCAAGCTAAGAGTGATCAAGGGAAGGAAGTAGAAGACCGTCCTAGGAACAATAAGTTTGAGTTTAATAAGAAGAATCGTGTTGATTCTAGTATTAGCTTTAAGCGTACTGTAATTAATTCGAATTCTGCTACGATTTGCAAAACATGTAATGAATGTTTGGTTTTTGATACTTATCATGAATGTGCTGTGAATGAAGTAAAATATGTTGCTAAGTCTCCAATCAAAACTGTTAGAACTGCTAAACAGGTTAAGGATGTCAGAAAACCAAGGTGGAAAAAGGTTAAAAAACATTGGAAACCAATAGGAAGAAAATTTAGTAATGTAGGTTATCAACGGAAACCTACTGGTCGTAAATTTAGTCTCAATGAATTGTGCCCTAAATTATCTAGATCAATTCCCATTAGGAAATGGATGCCCACTGGTAGAATTATACCTTTGAGAAGTGAACACATTTTGAATAGATCTACTGTCACTACTAGTCCTGCATCTACCTCTAATGATATCATTGATTATGCTTCTGATGTGGGTGTTCCAATCTCACTTACTAACCAAATGGAACCCATTCTTGCATGGGGATCCAAATTATCCAGTCATCCATACTTGTCTGTGTTCAACCGCAGTCGTATAAATCGCTCGTGGTATTTGGACTCAGTGTTCCAAGCATATGATTTGGAGATCGCTCATGGCTCATGAACTTCGTGAGCAAATTCATCGGACCGTTAGATTCGGGAACCACCACTTTGGGGCAATTATGGGTTACGGAGACTATGTTGTTGGTGACAATGTAATTTCGTGGTCTATTATGTTGAAGGTCTTGGTCATAATTTGTTCTCTGTTGGTCAATTCTGTGACTCAGATCTAGAAGTGGCCTTTAGAAAACATACTTGCTTCGTTAGAGAACTTGATGGTGTTGAACTTTTAAATGGAACCCATGGAACCAATCTGTACACCATCTCTATCGAAGACATGATGAAGTCCCTCCAATCGCTTGTTGTCAAAGGCTTGAAAACAAAGTCATGGTTATGGCATCGTCGTCTCAATCATTTGAACTTCGGAACCATAAATGATCTTTCTAGAAAGGACCTTGTAAGAGGTTTGCCCAGATTGAAATATGAGAAACATCATCTTTGTTCGGCATGCCAATTGGGAAAAAGCAAGAAATACGCCCATAAACCCATACCTACAAACTCAATTATGGAAGTTCTTCATACTCTTCAACAGGAAGAAATATGTGCTAGTTGTGGTTGATGACTATTCTCGGTTCACCTGGGTTAAGTTTTTGAGGTCAAAGGATGAAACTACATATGTCATCATCAAACTTATTAAACAACTGCAGGTTCGACTTAATAAAACGGTCAGAATTATCCGAACAGACAATGGAACTGAATTTGTAAACAAAGAAATGAGTCGGTTTTACGAAAGCATTGGAATCAACCATCAAAGAAGTCTTCCACGTACTCCTCAACAGAATGGTGTAGTTGAAAGGCGAAATCGGACTCTTGTCGAAGCTGCAAGGACTATACTGATTTACTCAAAGGTTCCAATGTTTCTCTGGGCGGAAGCTATTGCCACTGCATGCTACACCCAAAACCTTTCCCTTATTCACACCACTCATGGAAAAACACCTTACGAACTTGTCCACAACCGTAAACCAGATCTTTCCTTCCTTCGTGTATTTGGTGCTTTATGCTATCCAATGAATGATGGTCAAGATTTAGGAAAGTTAAGAGCTAAGGCGGACATTGGAGTTTTTGTTGGTTACGCACCAAACGAGATGGGTTACCGAATCTACAATAAAAGAACTCGAGATATCATGGAAACTATTCATGTCACGTTCGATGAGCTATTTGAGCAAATGGCTCCTGGACAATCTAGTTCTGGACCCGCATTTCAACATTCATTAAGTAGTCCCATTAGTTCTTTTCTTGTACAAAATCCCTCACCTACGGTTCCATATGTACCTCCATCGGGAGAAGATTTGAAGAAATTGTTTGATCCAATGTTTGATGAATACTATGAACCTCTTGATAATGCTCATTCTACACCATCAACAATGGCGGCTCCTAATCCAATCAACATAGATAATCCAACTGTTTCTGTGTCTCTATCTCAAGAAGCGCCTGTTGCAGATCACACATCATCATCCTCAAATCCTCAATCCTCGAGTGTACATCATGGAAATGTTTCTGCGAACTATGATGGAGATAACCCCTTTGCCACTACAGAAGATCCATTGTTTGAAAATATATTTGCCCCTGAACCAACACCTGAACTATCTTCATCAGCGGATCCAAACTCTGCTACATCAGTTCCTCATCACCAACCACATGAACATCTCTATGATCATCCATTGGACAACATTATTGGAAACCCGTCTCATCCGGTATCCACTCGTAAACAACTTGCCACAGATGCCTTATGGTGCTTCTTCAATTCTTTGTTATCAAAGATCGAACCTAAAGATGTCAAAACAACAATGTCTGAGGACAGCTTGTTTAGTGCTATGCAAGAAGAAATCCATGAGTTTGATCGTCTTGATGTATGGGAATTAGTACCAGCTCCATATTGTGCTAAAATCATTGCTCTCACGTGGATCTTTAAAGTAAAGCTTGATGAGCACGGTGATGTTCTGAAAAATAAGGCAAGACTGGTGGCTAAAGGATACCGACAAGATGAGGGTATTGATTTTGAGGAATCATTTGCTCGGTTGTTATGCAATTAAGGCTATCGTAATCTTCACGGCTAAAGCGCTAGCAAAAACATGATAGTTTATCGATGGATGTAAAGACTGCGTTTTCGAATGGAGATCTCAATGAAGTAGTCTCACGCCACCAACCTGAAGGTTTTGTGAATCCAGAGCATCCTACCCATGTCTATCGCTTGAAGAAGGCCCTTTATGGTTTGAAACAAGCTCCAAGGGCATGATATGATACACTGTCAAAGTTTCTCTTAACTAATGGATTCAGTAAAGGAGCACTTGATCCCACATTGTTCACCAGAAAGTCAGGCAAACACTTAATTCACGTTCAAATCTATGTTGATGATATTATTTTTGCCTCGACCGACCTTATGAATGTGACCGTTTTTCAAAGGAGATGGACTCCAAATTTCAAATGTCTATGATGGGACAAATGTCGTTTTTCTTGGGATTACAAATTTCACAAAGTCCCGGAGGCATTTTCATTAATCAATCTAAATATGCTAATGAAGTTTTAAAAAATTTGGATTTGATTCTTGTGACCGCATTGACACTCCCATGGTGGAGCGCACAAAACCGGATAAGGACCACTCGGGGATCATGGTTGATCAAACAAAATACCAAGTATGATTGGATCCCTAATGTACCTCAACGCCAAGAGACCGTATATTCATTCATCACGTATGCATGTGTGCTAGATACCGTGCTAAGCCTACCAAAAATCACCTTGAAGCGGTTAAACGAGTCTTTCAAGATTCTAAGGAACCATTGACATGGGACTTTGGTATCCGAAGGACACCAATGTGTCACTAACAAAGATATCAGATGCGAGACCATGCGGGGTGTCAAGATACACGTCAAGCACGCCGTGGTGCTCAGTTCTTGGGAGATAAGTTAGTCACCGGTCTTCAAAGAAACAAATGAGTACGTCTATATCCTCTACAGAGGCGGAATACATAGCCATGTCATCTTGTTGTGCTCAAATCCTATGGATGAGATCATAATTATCTGACTATGGCTTTGAATTCAACAAAGTCCCTCTGTATTGTGATAACAAAAGTGCCATTTCTCTCTGCTGCAACAATGTTCAACATTCAAGAGCAAAGTATATCGACATTCGACATCATTTTATCAAGGAACAAGTGGAGAGAGGTGTGGTGGAACTATATTTTGTGAGAACTGAATATCAGCTGGCAGACATCTTCACTAAAGCTCTTCCTAGAGAACGCTTCAAGTTCATCCTCCCATGACTTGGAATAAAGAGTCTATAACCTGAGACACTAAAACGTCTTCAAGAGGAAGAAGAGGAGTAATGGTATCTCTTCATCTATTCTTTGTAAATATTCTTATCAAAAATCAAAATACAAAATTATATAAAAAAAAGCCAAGAAAAATTTGGAAAGTCCTAAAATATTGTTTTTCTTATTTCATATTATCTGGTTTCGATATGTTAGATATTGGATTTCATAAACACATAATAAACAATAATATGGGTCGAATTATGAGTAGGTTTAGAGAGAGAAAGTGGGAGCCTTTCTAGAGAGAGAAAGTAAAAGAAAACATAGAAGGTTAGATTGAGAATGATGAAGGTCCAACCTCTACCTTGGGAGGTAGAGGTACTTATAGTTACAAACTACACGTCCTCCTTCTGATGTGGATCGTGCATATAGTGGGTAAAGACCCGTCCGTCCTCCACGGTGTTACTCTAGACTAAATAACTAACTAAATAACTAGTAAATAACGTAACGCCTACGAGCTAACATATGCTATACTAGAGTTGGGGTGACCGACTCTTCACTATGGATTTTCCAATTCCTAACAATCTCCCCTAGGGAGGTCACCCCATGAATTACATTTTGTGTCCTAGCATTCTATTCTTTGTCTTTATGCTCGAGCTCAGACTACAATTCTTCAATGTCCGCAATCTTTGTGCTTTAGTAGCGATTCTTTAAAGTCCCATAGATTTGTACTTTTAGTGGAGGCCTTTAATGATCCACATCTTTGATGATCTTCGAGCTTTGAGATCATCACCCAGAAATCTCGGATCACCCTTTATTGTGTTGCCATCATGTGATGTTGTGACTTTTGGACCGACATGCTCACACTTTTGAATCATGACATCTTTCCATCGAGTAGCGGAAGCCTTACAGTGTTCATGATATTTGCAAAGAACAAGGTAGCATAGTATGAAATATCGAGCCGAGTTATGTAGATATGCACCACCATGAATTCTTCAATTTAAGTGTGGATCTTGTGAGATGTCGTCCCAACGGAAAAACAAATTCTTTAAAGATGTGAAACATTACTCGGGACGACCCTACTTGTTCAAAATTTGCGGATCAAGTCATCAGCGATGTGTGTATGGTCGGGAAGCTATTGACATTCTCAAAGCTTGCCATTCTCGACCTCTTGGGGGCATCATAGCCCCAACTACACCGCCAAGAAGGTGTTTGATTCCCGATTTTATTGGCCCACTATCTATAAGGATGCCCACGAATTTGTCAAAGCACGCGACGCTTGTCAACGCCACGGAATATCTCACAAAGAAATGAAATGCCGCAAAAGCCATTCAAGTGTGTGAGATTTTTGACATCCGGGGCATTGACTTTATGGGCCATTTCCTTCTTCTCGGTAACAAATACATACTCGTGGCCGTTGACTATTTGTCAAAATGGGTTGAAGCTAAGGCTTTGCATACCAATGATGCCCGAGTTGTTGTGAAATTCTTGAAATCTCTTTTGCTAGGTTTGGAACTCCACGAGCTATAATCGGTGATCGTGAGTACGCATTTCTGCAATGACCGGTTTGAAAGAGTCATGCGTGGTATGGTGTAACTCACCGCCTCTCTGCGCACCACCCCTAAACTAGTGGGCAAGTGGAAGTTTCACCGGGATTAAAGAATTCGGAGAGGACGGTTGGCGAAAACCGTGCCTCTTGGTCGGATAAGCTAGATGACGACTGGGCCTTCCGTGCGACTTATAAAACACCCATCGGGTGTACTCCATACAAGCTTGTGCGGAAAGGCATGTCATCCGCCGGTTGAGTTAGAGCACAAGGCATCTTGGGCCTTGAAGCATGCCAACTTCGATATTCAGACGGTGGTGATCACGGAAAGTTCAAATGAATGAATTAAATGAACTCCGTGATCATGCATACAAGAACTCTTTGATCTACAAAGAAAAGACAAAGAAGATTCATGACTCTAAAATCAAGAACCGCGTTTTCAACGTTGGTGATCGAGTCCTTCTTTTAATTCAAGATTGAAGATTTTCTGAAAGCTTAAATCCGCTGGTCCGGACCATTCACTATCACTAAGGTTTATCCTTATGGCACCATTGAGTTATCTCACCGATGGTCCAAACTTTAAAGTGAATGGTCATCGGTTGAAGCATTACTTTGAGAGGACATTCCCCGTGGTTGTCCCGGATCTACAAACTTTCCCATGAACCAATGAATGCGGGATCGAGTTAAGCTAGCGACTGGGAATCAAAACAAGAGATGCCATATGGGTTGTCACCCATATTTCGAGTGTCTAAGTTTGTTACGGTTAGCCATTCACAAGTGGCTAGCTTGTGTGACAAAACTTGACAGTTTAGCTTCTTCTTTCTACTTTCTACCACCCTAGTGTGGGGAGTTGCCCACATGTTGTGTATATATAAGAGTTTCATCAATATAAAAAAAAAAAATCCTTGCTAAATAATGGCCTTAGTATTTCCTTTTACGTTCTATGTTCGGCATAACCGCTGTGCTTTGAATATTGAGGGCAATATTCATTTCTAAGTGGGGAATTCTCACGAATTTTATCATGTAATTATACCGCCTAATTCCCCATTTTGGCCAAATTTTTTTGGAGTAAGTGTTTTACACTTACTCATCTTATGGTTATCATCCGCCTTGTCTAATAAACAAAAGGATTGGCTAATCCAGAGCAAACGGCTCTTGGTAAAGATATCTCAAATCCGTTGACGGCTTGCAATTTGCCCAAAATTGTATGGTATTCACTCACCATATCCTTAAAAGTGAAGAGTTGGCTAGCCCGCAAGTTTATGGCTTGTGGTAAAGCGATGGAAAACCATAATTGGTAATCACCACCAAAGATATTTTATCTAAGAGTTAGCTAGTCTAGAAGCAAACGGCTTCGGTAAAGACAAATCAAATCCGTTGGAAGTCGGTGATTTGCTCAAATTCATTTGGTTATCGGTTGTTAGGAATTAGAAATTCCGGTACTAAAGAGTCGGTCACCTCAAGTATATGTAATCGATTGAAAGCTCGTAGTCGTAGTTCTTTTAAGTTAAGTAGTAATTTAGTTAAGTAAAACCGTGGAGGACGGACGGGTCTTTACCCATCAGATGCCCGATCCATGCCCCGATGTGTGGCGAGTTATGTAAGACTATAAATACTCTACCTTCCAAGGTAGAGAGTTGGAGCTCATAATAATATCTTTCACTTTCTCTCACTAAGTTCCCTAAACCTCTAACTTCTCTCTAGAATTCCATCTATATGCTACTTTGTGTTATGGTTTGATGTGTATGTGAAAACTAATATCTTACAATTGGTATCAAGAGCCATGGTTTGATCATATCTTGCACATCTTTGGATTTATAGTGGTTTTAGGTGGTTTTGAGTTTGAAAAAGTTTAGTGGTTTTTGCATCATTTGGTTGATTTCTTGTGTTAAAGTTTGAATTTTGTTGGTACTTTTATGTTTAGAATCATCAAAAGTGTTTAGGTTTTCATTTGGTAAGCTTGAATCATCTTGGTTGGGTTGTTTTGGATTGAAAAGTGATGTTTATATGGTTTTCAAGCTAGCGACTTAGCTCACGGAATAGTTCTTGGTAGCGACTTGCTTCACATTTTGTAGCGACTTACGGTGTTGAAGGTAGCGAGTTAGATCTAGCGAGTTAAAGTACATGTAGTGGATTCTCCACTACGGGTAGCGACTTCGGTAGCGACTTGGTCCGTGGCGAGTTGCTCTTTAGCGACTTGCATATCTAGCGACTTATGTAGCTAATTGTCGCCAAAATTTGGCTAGCGACTTGGTCCAGAGCAGTTACTACTTAGCGACTTGCTTTCTATCTAGCGACTTGGGATTCTAGCGACTTGGTCGTCTAGCGAATTAATTGGTAGCGACTTAGTGCATTTGTTTCTAGCGACTTAGAGCTTTATCATCTAGCGACTTGAGTGATTGTTTACGGTTTCTCTTGATTTAGTAAAATCCGTGAAAGAATCTATTTCCGGTTTAATCATTGAGTTATAAAATCCCGTATAATCTGTTAACATGTCTACCAACGTCCCCTACCGTCATCTCCACTGTTGCCGAGGATGTACAAGCAATGGCTCAGATACTCGCCCACCCATGCTTGACAGAATCGACTACGATTCTTGGGCTCAACGAATCGATTGTATTGCCTTGAAAGGAAAATGGTGTCAACATTCTCAAATCCATTGATGAAGGACCATATCGGGTTGAGACGACTAGAGACATACTTGATACTAATGAAGATGGTACTCCTGCTTACGGAATGGACAGACCTAAGATGTACGATGAGCTTAATGATAAGGAGAAAAGAGATTCGATGCGTATATCGTGGCTTCAAACATTGTTCTTCAAGGTCTTCCTAAAGACATCTACAAGTCGATCAATCATAACACCGATGCAAAAGGCGTTTGGGATAACGTTAAGATGCTTCTCTCGTGTTCGTAATTAACTATGGAAGACAGAGATTCCCAACTCTATGATTTAATTTGAGCACTTCAAGATGAAACCGATGAGAGTGTCTATGAGTACTATGTGAGATTCCATAAGTTAGTGAATGACATGAGGAACATCGAATGACTATGCCTAACATTCACCTTGAACTCAAAGTTTGTGAACAACATGAATCCCGAATGGCACAAGTTTGTCACATTGTGAAGCTCACTAAAGGATTGAAGAATACAAACTATGAGCGACTCTATGCCTTCCTCCTTCGTAATGAGAGACATGCCATGTTTGAAAAATTGATTCTCAATCGCTCAAAACCAACCAGGAGAGACAAGCTCGCCTAATGACTCAATGACCTTCTACTCAAACATCGGAATCACAACCAAAGCATCACAAGTCATACCCTTGGGGAATGGTAATCACAAACTCATTCCCCGATCCCATGTTCAAACAAGTCGATGTCGATGCACACGTGGTAACATCATCAATCAACTAGCTCTTCTCATTAGTCAAAACATGAATTCTCTCCCACAAACCAACAACAACCTCGAACTACATCTAACCCACATAATCAAGCCACCGTTAAAGATGGAAGGATCGTGGTGCAACCATTCAGAAAGACAAGATGATCGGGGAAGAGGTGGAGCGGGAGGTTATGTTGGAAACCGAATCGAGGAAGAAATGGTAACCAAGGTCAACCTAAGCCAATTAAATGCTATAACTGTGGTGGTGAAGGACACATTGCAAGGAATCGCACATCTCCAAAGCGCCCATGTACGCCGACACTTCAGAGATAAGATGTTGCCGCACAAGCTCGGGACAATGGTGCTGCGCTGGATGAAGAGGAATTGTCGCTTCTTGCCGAGGGTAATGCCAAGACCTATGATGCGAGATGTGGATGAGCATTTATTCAGAGATAGGTCACAATCATCGAACGCCTTTCAAGTCGCCGATCGTGATGCATACGACTGATGTAGATGATGGACCCATCGCACACACAATCTTTATGGCTAGCATCTCCAATGGTTTCTCCCAAGATCTCTTCTTCACCGCAAGTGGCCCATCCAAGGACAAACTCATCTCGAGGTATTAAAGCTATACGATGATGTCGATGTGCAACAGATGCATGACAAAGTACAACCAACTGAAACTATTGAATCAAATATTGAAAATATGGGTAATATCAATATTGTCCCATACGATCAATACGTGAAACAAAGTGAAAGTGAAGTTGTACCAAGTGATGCATCTTCGAGTCAACAATGACTATGTCTTTGATGAATACACCGCATGTGCCCCGATGATTCCATAATTTCGAACTAAATGCCTATAAGGAACGTGTTGCTATTTATGAACAACGTGCAAAATTTGAGTTGACCACTCGTGAAGGTGAAATGGATGACCAAGTATGTACAAGAATTAGAAAAAGTAAGTTTAGAAGAAGTATTGAAACAAGAATTACATTCCTTGCAAGAAAAACTTTCTAAAACAAATAAGCAAAAACAAGAACTTCAAGAAAATGTGAAAATGCTTAAGCAAGAATTTAATGCAAAGGAATCAAAACTCTTGAGAGATTTTTCTAATCAAAACTTTGAAAACAAACTTGAAAACAAGTTGTACATACAAGGAAACACCATTCGATCGCTTCACATGATCACGAAACATCGTGTCTTAAGCGATAAGCATAGCATTCCCTTGTTGAGGAACCAAATCCAGAGGTAATTAAAAGGCTAGAAATGCTCATAAGGTGCTTTATGATGGTAATGAAGTCCTTAAGCCTAGGCGAAACCTAGTTGCGCTGAGTGCACCGAGGAAGATAAGATATTAAATGAAATCACTAGGGAAAAGATGAATAAGAAACAAAATGATCCCAAATGCAAAGAGAAAACATAATCATCTCTCCTCATGATTACAAGAAGGAAAACTGATTTCCTTGAACAAGTTTAAGCCTCGACTTTGTTGACTCCTAACAAGTCTTCGGAAAAGGATTTAGATAAGCGTAAAGCGGAAAACATTATTGAAACAAACCTCCCTTTGAAAATGCCTAGAGCAATTGTGTATCCTCCTAATACACCAATGCATCTTGTTCCTAGAACAATTGCCACTAAAAGCAAGACATTAATTAGCCAATACGTTATATTTCAACTATTTGTTGATTTTGAGAAAACTTGCAAGAAAAGGATCACACCCACCTGGTATAATCAAGGAGAAAGGGTTTTGAACAAATGAAAGAATGTTATTTAACTGAGGTCATGCCCTTCTTTAAACTTCTAAAAGATCACTTTGAGAGTCTTAAAAGGGGTAGAAACCGATATTAAGGGTATGGAAAAGGAATTTGATGCAATGGTTGTTGAAGTTAGTGACTATGAGCTTGCACTAAAATATAATGAGATTGAGAGAAAGAACTTGCATACATTAAATGAGAATCTTATTACCGAATGTGTTGCTCAAGATGTGTTTTTCAACGCTCAAATTGCTCTATTAATGCTTCCAAATTTCATGAACTATCTCTGTGGCCCCGAAAGTCTCCCATGATCGTGTCATTGAGCTTGAAAAACTAATTCTAAACTAAATGAGAAAATTGAATCGATGATCATGACAATTTGGTTAAACATTTTTCTAAACTAGAAGTTGAGTATTTTAATCTACAACTAAAATATCAACATCTCAAAGAAAATGTCAAAACTTCAAATATCAAGACATCTTCAGATGCTCCGAGTTTGATGCGTTTTTCAAATTAACAAACGAGATGAATGATTCAAGCTCAATGTAACACGATCGAAAGTTGAAAGCCCAAATCTCTCAATTAAAGGGTCAAACGAACAATATGACAGCTCCCAAATGCCTCCTCCTTTAGATTCTCGAATTCTCAAACGTTTCATCTTCAAAACCTAGTAAATGCTTTACAAAAGGAAAACGAAAGTTTTCTAGAAGAAAATGAAAAGGTTAAACGTCATTTCAATGAGTTATTTGAATCAATTAAAGTCACTCGTAACAAAAACAACGAACAAATAGCTTCATTGCAAAAGGAAATTGAGAATCGAAGAGTCGTAAAAGGAAAATGCCAATGATCAATGGGGAGAATGGTGTATCTAAGGCTCACTCGTAATAAATATGCTTTATCGTGACATATGTCCCCTCATCCGAGGAACAACAAACTTGCCATTCAAACATATTTCTCATCCCTTAAGGATTGCCTAGAATGTCTGCGTGAGATTGTTGAAGAGGATAAGATAGAGAAACCACATGATAATGCAATTGGACATGCATGCTTATATGCCAAACGATCTCAAGAAATATTAGAATGCTTGATCACAATATGCCCAAAGACATTAGGTGAGAGAGTTAACCTTTGATTCCATGCTCGATGCCTAAGGCCAAATATGATATGCACTCGATTCCCAATGTTTTGAATGTGAACCGTAGTGTACCCTTGAGTAGTTCAGATTCTAGATATGCCAATGCTAAGAAAGAGAACTCAAGCGTGCCTTCTAGGAGTACAAATCTCAAGACTCTAGTTTTAAGAAAGTGAACCGTAGTACACTGCATGTAGTTCGATCCCAAAGACATCTAAACAGTGGTGCAAAGAGTAGTAAAACAAACTAATGTTCCCATTCCTCTACAGAGTAATCGGTGACATTAAATGGAGCAGTCAAAGTCTCAAGACAATACAAGGAATGATAGGACCTCTCAAGCTAAGAATGTGCACCGGAAAAGAGAGAAGAACAATCTAGGAACCTTAAGTTTGAATCGAATAAAACGAATCGTGTTGATTCTAGTATTAGCCATAGGCGCATCGTAATTAATTCAATTCGATACTATTTGCAAACCTTGTACCGATGATTGCTTGAATTTCGCTTTCTAATCATGGATGTGATGTTAATGTTTCGCCTAATGATGTTAATTGTCCGATTAATTTTGTTAATGCTAAAATTCATGCTAAAAAGGCTAAAAGGCAAAAGCGAAAGAGAGTTAGAAAACAATGGAAACCCACAGAAGAACATTCAGCAGAATAGGCTTTTATTGATACCGTTGGTCATAAGACTAAATCGATAATGCCCACTAGAAAATGGATGCTCACCGGTAGAACTATTCCTTAAGAAGTGGTCACACCGTAAATAGGGCTAATATGACACTAGTATTGCATCTATTCACAATGATTCCATTACCTCATTTTTCGATATGAATGCTTCTATTTCGATGTGGGTGGTCCAACCATTGTAACTAACCAAATGGAACCCATTCTTGCATGGGGATCCCAATTATCCAGCTTATCCATTCTTGTCTCGTGTTCAACCGCAGATCGCTCAAATCGCTCGTGGTACCGGACTCAGTCGCTCCAAGCATATGATTGGAGACCGTCACGGCTCATGAACTTCATGAGCAAATTCATCGGATCGTTAGATTTGGTAATGATCATTTCGTGCTATTATGGGTTATGGAGATTATGTTGTTGGTGATAGTGTCATCTCTCCAGTGTATTATGTGGAAGGTTTAGGTCATAATCTTCTCTCGCTGGTCAATTCGTGATTCGATCTAGAAGTAGCCTTCGTAAAACATACCGCTTTGTTAGAGATCTTAATGGTAAGGAACTGCTGAAAGGAACTCGTGGCTCAAACCTTTACACCATCTCTATCGATGACATGATGAGAGCTTCACCAATGCTTGTTATCAAAGGCTTCAAAACAAAGTCATGGTTATGGCATCGTCGCCTCAATCACTTGAACTTGGCACCATCAACGATCTTTCCGTAAAGGACTTAGTTGTAGGTTTACCTAGACTAAAGTATGAAAATGATCATCTTTG
The DNA here is from genome assembly GCA_022545495.1 of Chrysanthemum lavandulifolium. Classification (NCBI taxonomy): domain Eukaryota; kingdom Viridiplantae; phylum Streptophyta; class Magnoliopsida; order Asterales; family Asteraceae; genus Chrysanthemum; species Chrysanthemum lavandulifolium. The sequence continues at coordinate 97,271,147 of CM040238.1, forward strand.
TTCAAGATGTCAATTGGGAAAAAGCAAGAAGTATGCCCATAAACCCAAACCTACTAACTCATCACGTAAGTTCTTCATATGATTCATATGGATTTATGTGGACCAATGAGGTGCGTAATATCTTTGGGAAGAAATATGTGTTAGTTGTGGTTGATGATTATTCTAGATTCACCGGGTCAAGTTCTTAAGGACAAAGGATGAAACTCCGATATCATCATCAAACTCATCAAATAGCCGCAGTTAGACTAAACAAAACCGCCGTAATTATTAGTAATGATAATGGAACCGAGTTTGTCAACAAACAACTTAGTGAATTCTATGAAAGCGTTGAATCACCATCAAAGAAGTGTTCCACGAACCCCTCAATGTAACGGTGTAGTTGAAAGACTAAATCGTACTCTTGTTGAAGTCGCTAGAACAATGCCGATCTACTCAAAGGTTCCAATGTTTCTCCGGGTCAAGCAATTGCCACCGCATGCTACACACAAAATCGCTCCTCGATTCATACTATTCATGGAAAAACTCCATATGAACTTGTCCACAACGTAAAACCTAATCTATCTTTCCTTCGTGTGTTTGGTGCCTTGTGCTATCCAACAAATGAGGTCAAGACTTAGGCAAACTTAGGGCTAAAGTCGACATTGGAGTATTTGTAGGATATGCACCAAACAAAAGGGATACCGAATCTACAACAAAAGAACCCGAAATATCATGGAAACAATTCACGTTACGTTTGATGAGTCGACCGGTCAAATGGCTCTCGGACACCCACCAGACCCGCACTTCAAAACAATCCCATTGGTTCATCCCTTGTTCCAAACTCCTCTCAAGAAACTCCATATGTACCTCCATCCAAGATGATGTAAAGAAATTGTTTGATCCAATGTTTGATGAACTGTATGAGTCTACTACTAATGAGGTGCCGATCCCTACAACAGAGGATGCTCATATTCCGATGAATGAAGTCAATCCATCGCCTCAATATCTCAGAAGTCAAGAAGCACCCGCACGATCCTTCGCCTCATCAACAAATCATCATTCTTCAAATGTACATCATGGAAATGTTTTGGCATCAATGATGAAGTTAATCCCTTTGCTACCCTCAAGATGCTCCATTTGATAACATATTTGCTACTCCCGAATCATCATCGAACCATCTTCTTCAGAGACATCGACTCGCCTACCTCGCCTCAACAAATGCCACATGAACACCTAAGAAAATGGACTCGATCATCCATTAGACAACATCATTGGTAATCCTCTCGTCTCAGATCAACCCGGAAACAACTCGCAACCGATGCCTTATGGTGTTTCTTCAACTCCGTACTATCTAAGATCGAACCAAAAGATGTTAAACCGCCATGAATGAAGATAGTGGTTCAATGCTATGCAAGATGAAATTCATGAGTTTGATCGTCTTGATGTATGGGAGTTAGTACCGCTCCAGATCGTGCTATGATTATAGCTCTAAAATGAATCTTCAAAGTAAAACTTGATGAGCATGGTGATGTGTTGAAGAACAAGGCTCGATTAGTTGCTAAAGGATATCGTCAAGAGGAGGGTATAGACTTTGAAGAATCTTTTGCTCCAGCTTGCTCGAATCGAGGCAATCGTAATCTTTCGCTAATGTCGCTAGTAAGAACATGGTAGTTTATCGATGGATGTAAAGACGGCATTTCTAAACGGAGATCTTAAAGAAGTCGCTCACGCCGCCCAACCTCAAGGATTTGTGAATCAAGAGCATCCTACCCACGCTTATCGTTTGAAGAAGGCTCTTTATGGTTTAAAGCAAGCTCCAAGGGCATGGTATGATACATCACAAAGTTTCTTCTATCAACCGATTCATCAAAGGAGCGATTGATCCTACATTGTTCACCGTGAAGTCGTGCAACCATTTGATTCATGTTCAAATTTATGTTGATGATATTATTTTTGCCTCGATCGACCCAATGGAATGTGATCGTTTTCAAATGAAATGAGTTCAAAGTTTCAAATGTCAATGATGGGACAAATGTCATTTTTCTTGGGATTACAAATTTCACAAAGTCCGGAGGCATTTTCATAAATCAATCTAAATATGCAATGAGATTTTAAAGAAATTTGGATTTGATTCATGTGACCCGTTGACACCCCATGATTGACCGAACCAAACTAGATGAGGACCTCTCGTGGATCATGATTGACCAAACGAAATATCGGAGTATGATTGGATCCCCGATGTATCTCACCGCTAGTAGACCGACATCTTGTTCTCTGTGTGCATGTGTGCTAGATACCGTGCTAAGCCTACTAAAAAGCACCTTGAAGCGCTTAAACGGGTCTTCGGTATCTCCAAGGAACCATCAATATGGGACTATGGTACCAAGGACACCGGTATGTCACTAACGGCCTATGCAGATGCCGATCATGCAGTTGTCAAGATACACGTCAAGCACGCCTGGAGGTGCTCGTTTTGGGTGATAAGCTTGTGAGTCGGTCTTCAAAGAAGCAAATGAGTACTTTATTTCCTCTAAAGAGGTTGAATACATAGCCATGTCATCTTGTTGTGCTCAAATCTTATGGATGAGATCTCAATTATCCGACTATGGCTTTGAATTCAACAAAATCCTCTGCATCGTGATAATAAAGTGCTATTGCTCTCTCATGCAACAACGCTCAACACTCAAGAGCAAAGCATATCGACATTCGACATCATTTCATCGTGGAACAAGTGGAAAAAGGTGTGGTGGAACTATATTTTGTGAGGTCCGAATATCGCTAGCGCGACATCTTCACCAAAGCTCTTCCAAGAGAACGTTTGAGTTTATTCTTCCACGACTTGGTTTGAAAAGCCTTCAACCGAAACTCTCAAACGCCTTCGTGGAGGAAGACGAGGAGTAAAGGTCTTTCTTCATCTATCTCTTGTACATATATATTTGAAAAACAAAATACAAAATTATAAAACCTTCAAAAATCAAATAGAAAAATATAAAACTTTCAAAATCCATAAAAATTTGAAAAAAAAAAAAAAAAAATTCGAAAAATCTTCAAAAAATATTGTCATTTTTGTCATGTTTCTTCCGGTTCGATAATATCTACGGTCTTTGTGCTGTCATTCAAAGAATGACACGGACTTTAGATGTTGTTCAATTCTTCAAAAAAAAAAAAAAAAAAAAAAAAAAAAATCAAAAATATTTTTGGGAGAAAGAGAAATGGTTTATTGTCATTTCGTGCAATAACCCGATTTTAAAAGAAAGAACAGAGCCATGTCTTAACAATATTTTCACATTCCATGCTCGATTCTATAAACATTTATCTCATTGAAAACCAAATGCTTTGAAAAATAACTCGATCTCTATTTTTGATAATCATGGACTTATTTGTCAAAATCTCTATCTCTAAATCAACAACCTATGTCATTGATTGAGGGGAGAATGATTTCAATTAAATTAAAAGTTATTTGGCATTAAATTGTTTTCAAAAGATATACATGCATGTTTTATCAATGGAGTTTAAAGTCTTAAAATCCGATCCTTATCGCTCAAACACTTTCACAATCAAGTCACAATTCTCCTTAAAAGCTTTCAAAATCAATTTAAATCTATACGAGATCACAAATCTCAAATGATTTGATAATTGTGATCGGGGAGAATGTGTGATTTAAATTGGATTTAAACCGATAATTTGGTAAATGGTTTCACAAGAATGTACATGTCGTCCTTCCCACATGTGACAAACGATTTCAAATTTTCAATGCACATATTGAGGGGAGCATCTATCTTAAACCTTTGATTTGAAACGTGTTCATTTATCCCAATGTGCAGTTCCTCTAGTATGTGCAAAACTCTTTTCAAACCTCGAGGCACATATTGAGGGGAGCAAATTTATGAAAACCTCATCCTTCCGAAATGCTATATCTACTTGATTTGATGTGGGAAGTGATGTTGATATCTTTAGAAAATGGTAATTAAAGAAGTTAATTCTTTCTCTTGCCTCCGTGCAAAACATTTTCAAATACTTGATGCATATGTTGAGGGGAGTTCTCGTTCTAAAATATCAAAACAATTCAGTACAAAATGCTTTGATAATATATCACAAGTATCCGAATTGATTTTCAAATGGTTTTCAATTGGATCCAATGGCGTACGAACAATACCAAATAGACCGACCAACTTTACTTTATGTACGGTGATATAAGGATGATAAGGTTAGGTATGTGTTCCCATGATCCGCCAGAACCGGAGGGATCTACCCAGGACAATCCACTAGTTAGTGTAGAAGTCCTTAGGTATGATGATAAAAGGAGAAAATGAGATATGGGAAGAGTGCGGACTAAGACCGAGCTAGTATCGAATAAACCCAACAAGGTTCTAGCTATGAAGTCTCGGTAAGCATCAAGGGGTTGAAGAATTAAAAGAATTGAATGAGAAAAGGGTGAAAACAAATAGCCCTCCATTTATTCAACCTTAGGGCGTAAACCGGGTTCAATTCATATGCTACCGATGGTAACATCGGTATTGAAGACAAGACGTCATGGACCCAAAGGACGACCGCACTTCAACTTTCCAAACCACTCAAGTTCCTCTTAAAAGGACTTGTTTCATTCTCACGGGAACCGACATTATCTATCGACTTTCTCTTAGAGATGGTTGATATTGAAGAAGGAGACCTCTCCCTAGTCTCCGTCATAGGATCCAAAAATGCACAAATTGAGTCTAGAGCCACGAGATCATCAATAAATCTCATTAGGACACTTTCAATGAAGACTCTCTGTTTCACACAATGTGGAAAGAGATTATATCTTGAGTCCCACGATTATCCTTGTGGCATTGCCGTAACATCCGAGTGATGTGTTTACATATTCACAATGAAGATGGAAAGCCTCGAGCCAACATCAAACAAGCTCTGGTAGGTGGCATGTGAGATCTATTATATAGATCAACCATGTGACAACCGACAGAAACAATGGGGCGATTCAATCTCTTGAATCAAACCCGTTCAAAGTTATGGATTGACGGATACCTTTGAAAAACCGGTCTTTGTGTTTAAAACTCTTTTCTTTAGCACATCGACGTGTACTCATTTTTCAAACCAAAAGGTATTTTTATGATTGATAATTGATTTTCAATAAAACCTTCGTTGTATTGCAAAACAATTTCTATTGAGCAATACACGATTGTTTTTCAAATCTCTTTTCATCAATCGGTGGACTTAAAATTTTTGGTTCACTCACTCCGTGTTGTCTTCTTTGAGATGTTCCGGTTTGAGAACAGCTAGAACATTCGCGAAACCCCGTCAAGGAGATTCTTAGGAATCCTACCGATCACAGCAAGATTTGTAATCGATCAACGGGAACCGGGTCGTGTGCCTCAATTCAACGAAGTGATCAAAGACACTTTCGTGTGTTTTATTGCTAATCGTTGTATGCGTGTACTCCCGACGTTTTTGGTGATCGTAATGGAGCGGTCAATCCATAGCCGCATGCTCACTTAACACATTCATCTCAAAAGAAATCATGATTAGTGCATCAATGACTCGATATTTTCACTTCATGCTTCGCTATCGCCGCCAATATCATGATTCAACAAATGCTTCCGCTACTTTGATGAGAAGATATCATGATCCGAATGTGAGCATGTCGGTCCTAAAGTCACAACATCACATAATGCCAACACCAAAAGGATGTGTCGAGATTTTTGTTAGTGATGATCTCAAATGATGGCTCAAATTTATTATCACGTGGATCAAGAAAGACCTCCACTTGGAGTAACCAAACATGCAATGAGAAGAATCAATGACTACGAGCTTAGAGCAAAGGACTACATCAAGAATGCAAGATCAATTGTTAATGTATTATCTAGTTGTATTCAATTTAATTTTGGTACATGATTGAGGTGACCTCCTTGGGGAGATTGTTAGGAATTAGAAATTCCGGTACTAAAGAGTCGGTCACCTCAAGTATATGTAATCGTTTGAAAGCTCGTAGTCGTAGTTCTTTTAAGTTAAGTAGTAATTTAGTTAAGTAACACCGTGGAGGACGGACGGGTCTTTACCCATCAGATGCCCGATCCACACCGATGTGTGGCGAGTTATGTAAGACTATAAATACTCTCTACCTTCCAAGGTAGAGAGTTGGAGCTCATAATAATATCTTTCACTTTCTCTCACTAAGTTCCCTAAACCTCTAACTTTCTCTCTAGAATTCCATCTATATGCTACTTTGTGTTATGGTTTGATGTGTATGTGAAAACTAATATCTTACATCGGTGTACCAAGGTTCTTACTTGAACCGAAATATTTGGCTACTCTTAAGTAATGGCTTTTGGTAAAGAGATGAAATCCATTAATTTTCTCAAAACATTGCTAGGGACTAGCAATATCTTAGCGCTTTGGGGATTGATGAGTGTGTAAATACTCATCATTTTTGTACAAATTAGGTCCGTATGGAATAGAAAACATCCGAAAACACCATGTCGCGTAAATGCATCAAAATGATAAAACATCACAAATAAGTGTTTTATGTGTTTTAAATGCAAAATATCAAAATCGGAAGGTGATGTATGGTGAAAAACGATCAAATTTGCATAATTAGAATTGTTTTAGTCCCCAAGTTTCAAAAGTTGTTAATAGTTATAATATATCCCGTAAAATACATTTAGAATTGATTATCCCGTAAAACAAAATAAAGAAAAATGTTATTCAAGGTCCCCGAAATATTCTAAGTTTTTAAAATGGTCCTTGAATAAATCTTTTGTCAAATGGCGTAAAAGGTCCCTTAAGTTTCAAAATGTCAAGTTTGGTCCTTGAAATTTGAAAATGTCAAAACGGTCCTTGTACTATTGGAACTTGTCAATATTGGTCCCTTGTAACAAGTTTGGAAAATTTCAGTTTAGTCCCTAACTAATTTGGCGGATTTGCAAGTTTAGTCCTTGTCATATTAACCAAGCCTAGACTTGTCAAAACCATTTGACCCCCGCCTTTATACCTTTTTGGACCCCTGTCACTTTCTTTTGAACCTAAAGTTTGGTGTTTCTGGTCAAACCAAGTCAAATAACCAGTTCAAGATCATGAAAAATATGCAATTAGTCATTAACTGTGTAGGATCGTTATTTTATTGTGTTGATGATTCGGGTGGTCTTGGATGATCAAAATACATGTTTGCCATAGTTAGAGAGTTAGTAGAGAGAGAGAGGGTGTTCTTGCTAGAGGTTTACACAAAGTATGGAATATTAGATTGAAGCACCACCCCTTCCATGGATGGAAGGGGTATTTATAGTTACAAGAAATACGACCTCCTATCGGCCTGTGGATCAGGTATACAGTGGGTAAAGACCCGTCCTTCCTCCACGGTGTTGCACTAAACTAATCTACGCTACAAACTAACTAATAAACGGCTAAATAACGAAAATAACGACACGTCTACGAGCTAACTTATGCTAGATCATAATTGGGGTGACCGACACTTTAACATGGAATTTTCTAATTCCTAACAATCTCCCCCTAAGGGAGGTCACCCCATGAAATACATTTTGCTTCCTAGCATTCTATCTTTGAATTCGTTCTTGAGCTCGTAGACTTCAATTCTTCAATTTCGCAATCTTTGTGCTTTAGCAAAGTGATTCTTTCAAGTCCGCATAGATTAGTACTTTAAGTGGAGGCCTTTGAACCGATCCACATCTTTGATGATCTTCGAGCTTCATTGAGATCATCACCACAAGAAATCTCCGGATCACCCTTTATTGTGTTGCCATCATGTGAAGTTGTGACTTTTGGACCGACATGCTCACACTATTGAATCATGACATCTTTCCATCGAGTAGCGGAAGCCTTATCGGTTCATGATATTTGCGCAGCAGAAAGGTAAGCATAGTATAAAATATCGAACCAAGTTATGTAGATATGCACCACCATGATTTCTTCAAATTAAGTGTGGATGTTGTGAGCATGCGGCTTTGATTGACGCCTCAATTTCGATCACCGCAACCGTCCAAATGTACCGCAAACAACAAGTTAGCAATAAAACACACGAAAGTGTCTTTGACCACTTCGTTGAATTGAGGTACACGCCCACGGTTCCCGCTGATCAAGACAAGTATCGCCTGTGATCGTAGGATTCCTAAGAATCTCCTTGACAGGGTTTCGCAATGTTCTAGCCGTTCTCAAACCGAACGCCTCAAAGAAGACAACACGGAGTGAGTGAACCAATAATTGATATTCACCGATTGATGAAAATGATATGAAAACAATCGCGTATTGATTTAAGAAAGAGTTTTACAATACGACGAAGGTTTTATGAGAAAGATCAATTTTCAAACAAAATACTTTTGTATTAGAGAATGAGTACACATTCGACGTGCTAGCGAAAAGAAGAGATTCGCACATCGAACGGTTTTTCTAAAAGTATATTTTCAATCGAGATACTTTTGAATTTGAAATGAATACACATTCGACGTGCTAGAGAAAAGAAGGTTTGCACATCGAACGGTTTTTCCAAAAGTATTCGTCAATTCCATTCTCGACCAAGGTTGATTCACGAGTGAATCGCCCCATCGTTTCTATCCGCTTGTCACAAGCTTGATCTTACGAGAAGATCTCACATGTCACCCACCAAGAGCTTGTTTGATGTTGGCTCTAGAAGGATTTCCATCTTCATCGTGAATATTTTCATATCACTCGGATGTTCCGCAAAACCACAAGGATAATGCGAGGACTCTCAATATATTCTTACTTTCCACATTGTGTGAACAAACAAGTCTTCAAGAATTTAGTGTCCTAACGAGATATTGTGGATGATCTCTTGGCTCTAGACTCAATCGTGCATATTTGGTTCCTGTGTCGGAGACTAGGAGAGGGTCTCCTTCTTCAATATCAACAATCTCTAAGAGAAAGTCGATAGATAATGTCGGTTCCCGTGAGAAATGAAACAAGCCCTTTAAGAGGAACTTGAGTGGCTTGGGAAGTTTAGTGCAAGCGCCATCGGGTCCATGACGCCTTGTCTTCAATACCAGTGTTACCTTAGTAACAACCAAGAGCATATGTATTGAACCCGCATCGCCCTAAGGTTGAATTGATGGAGGGCTATTTCTTTTCACCCTTTTCACATTCAGTTCTTTTTCATTCTTCAACCCCTTCAAGCTTACCGACACTTCATAACTAGAACCTTGTTGGGTTTATTCCAAGACTAGCTCTGCCTTAGTCCGCACTCTTCCCGTATCTCACTTTTCTCCTTTTTTCAATATACCTAAGGACTCTACACTATCTAGTGGATTGTCCTCGGTAGATCCCTCCGTTCTCGGCGGATCGTGGGAACGAATACCTAACCTAACCATCCTTATAACTCCATGCATAAAGTAAATTGGTCGGTCTTTTGGTATTGTTCTTTCCTTCATGAAACCAATTGAAAATCATTTGAAAAACAATCAAGGTACTTGTGATACGAGATCAAAGCATTTTGTACCTTAATAGTTTTGATCATTTAGAAAACCTCCCTCAACTTGTGCGTATGATTTAGAAATTGTTTAGCACAAGGAGGCAAGAGGACTTTGAAATATTTTCTTTGATCACAATTTTCATACTGAAAAGCCATTTGATTTTCTTGGTAAAATTCTCCCTCAATATGTGCATAGGATAAGAGAAATCATTTTAACACATAGAGGCAAGAGTTCTTTGAAGCACATCCACGATTACAAAATCCATTTAAGAAACCATTTGAAAACTCAATCAAGGTACATTATGTTAAAACATAAAAGCTTTTGTACCTTGATAGTTTATTTTCTATAAAATGCTCCCCTCAATATATGCTTCGAGATTCGAAAGCGTTTAGCACATATGAGAGATCACCGCACAATTGAATCAAAACGATCAACTTTATCAAATTTCATTATTAAATCACAAATTCTCCCCGATCAAAAATATCAAACCCTTTGAGATTTTGGATCCCAAGTGATTTAATTAGGTTTAGAAAACATGGGAGAAAATGTGGCCTTGTTTAAATACTCATCGGTTTTTGGATAAATCCTCCTCCTCAACATGTGCATTATGTATGAAATCGTTTGACACATGGAGGCGTGGAGTGCCTTTAAAGGACTAAAACCAATTCCATTTAAAACAGATTTGAGATTTAAATCACGATCTCTACCCCGATCGAAATATCAAACCATTTGAGATTTGTGATCCCAACCGATTTAAATCATTTAGAAAATTTTGGGAAAACGTGGCAAGATTCAATTTTGAAAGATGATGATATGGACCATTTTAAGACATTAAAGATTGTTAGTGTCGTATGATAGTTTTAAGAGATCTTTAAGTAAAACAAAACAATTTCACAATCAAACAAGAACATAAAAATTTCATTTTGAAAGACCTTGATTCTAAAGAAAAAAATCATACCATGACATAACATTAAATCTTTAGATCACCACTTTTGTTGTACAAAACGGACTTTTGAAGATATATTGTTTGAAAATATTTTAAATTAAATCACTCTCCCCTCAATCGATGACCAAGTCGATAATTGAGTGACTTAAGTTTTGATAAAATGAAGTCCGTGATTTTCAAAATTTAGTCCAATATATTTTCAAAACAATATATTCCATTTTCAAAACAATTTATTCAAATTAAGTCAAAATTGTTTAAAAATGGTATCCTGCACAAAGATACGTTAGTGGTTGAGAAGCTTTCGTTGTTGTTGTTGTAGGGTTGGAAGAAAAACCGTCTGCAAATGCAGTGAGACTTCTTCTTACGTTGCATTTAGAATGCCAACCGAGGTCAAATTAAGCTCCGCTTCTTCAATCACTTAGAAGAAAACCATCTCGCGATGCGGTGAGACCTCTTACGTTGCATATATGCCAACTCTCCATAGAAGTCCAATTAAGCTCCGCTTTCTTCATATGTCAACCCAAGATATAGTTACCCTTTCCTTCGCATCCAATCATCATCAATAGTGGGATCCGGATCGGGAACATTCTTATACCAATATACCGCATACGTTAGTGAACACACATACAAATATATGGTGGTCGACATCACCCAAACAAGAATCGACTAATAAAAGTCAATTCAACATATCAATCAATTCATCTATGGCATGGGGTTTATGTGTTAATCAAACTCTAATCATCTAAACCTAACAATCATATCCTAAATTCCTAGTCCTTCGACACGTGTAATTATCATTTTAATTAAGCATATTAGGATAATTAAGAAAGCTCGTTAGATGATATAGATTTGAAAACATTCTCCCCTCAATCAATGACTCATTTTATAAAAGTTTTAAAAGCATCAAGTCATTGATTGAGTTTTCAATTTTTTTTATAAAAACTCGAATCGATTGATTTTAAAGCAACTCATTTACCACCATTTTAGAAAACAACAAATATTTTTCTCAAGAATTTTAGACGGAAAAACATTTGTGTAGGAACAAAGCACATCCTTCGACATACTTTCCTTAAATTGTTTTAGGATAAGTGCACGAAAATTTTTGAAAATCGATTAGCGTAGCACTTTCCTTCTTTGAAGAGCGGGTTGCTATCTCAAATAATAGCAAGCCATAGTTTTAAGAGCGGGTTACAATCAAATAATCGTAAGCTATTTGATTTGAGACATGTTTTGAAAAGAATATTTACACCTCCTCGTCGAACTTCATCTATGGTCCCGTGCCATTATTGAATGAAATTTCTAAGACCGTAGATGTTATCGATACCGTAAGACATGTCTTGGAAAACATATTTTGGTATTTTTGAAATTTTTCGATTTTTATGGATTTTTTGAAGGTTTTATATTTTTCTATTTTCTTTTGAGGTTTTCTATTTTGTATTTGGTTTTGTTGGTTTTATATTTTGTATTTTGCTTTTCGATAAATATATACAAAGATAGAGAAGATGATATAGTTAAAGAAGATGATGATACGAGTACCGAGATAAGGATATCGAGAAAAGACGTCGTAGAAGATAGAATTCATCATCTCTTAAACATCCACCACCAAAGCTTCCAAGGGCTCTTGAATTGAAAGAAATAGAACCATCCGAAAGTGAGACTTTGGCGCTTCCCCCAAACCGAAAAATCCTTTAGCCGAGCGATTCAAGCTCTATTTCAAGCTTGTTTTAGCCAGTGCACGTAAAAGCACACCATTACCATAAATCCCACCGCTCCATTTAAGAACGATAATCGAGGATCTCCATTCGGGTTATATCATCAATAGAACATCAAGAACGTATCATCCCACACATAAATAATCTTCTCAAATTTCTTTTCCATCGAGGTCCAAGCAATCCATTCCAAAAGGTGTCAAGAGAACAATTCCCCAAGTAGTTGAATTGATGCATCTGCCTCTTAGTATAATGCTCAAGAACTCTCCCGAATACACTTCATGAGGGAATGAAGAACACCTTCCCATGTTCACATTTTTCTTCCGAGATGAACGTGTATGAAGCTCAAGAACCCAAGTACACCAATATCCAAGAACTCTCCCGAATACACATCAAGAGGGTAATGTAGAACACCTCCCTATGTTCACATCTTTCGTCCCCGATGAATGTGTATGAAGCTCAAGTCTCCAAGTATACCAATACACAAGGAATGAATAATCGATAACATTGAAGAAGCATGCCAAGTCATCGATTATCTCTCGGGTGACAATCTCTCATGGATGTCAACACCGAATAAGTGATTATATCTCGAATCACCGATTAAGCATTCAAGTGAAACAAATTGAGCATCCCCAATGTACACATCTCTCTCCCCGATCATTGCGATACCATCGAAATCACCACATACTAGTGTACCTCTTTATCTTCGTAAACTTTCTAATATCACTTCCCCACGTAGATGAAATACTAACACTAAAAGCCTTGATGAGTAAAACCTTGAGTTTCTCTCGGTCATGACAATTGTTTTCCCGGATATCTTCAATCACTTAGAAGTATTAAGCTCATCAAGTTTACTCGCCATGAGTCAAACCTTGAGTTTCTCTCATGTACTAACATTTGTCTTCCCGGATGTCTTCAATTACTTAGAAGAATTAAGTTCATCAAGTTTACTCGCTTTGTGTTTATATGTGAGTCTCCTTTCTCCTTCTCGGTATTGACACTTTAATCAACAACTCTTTGTAAGTCCGTATACTAGAAATATTTTGAGAAGAACATCATTAGCTCGGATGTATTCGTGAGAATCAACTTGTCAAGAATAACGTGAGCAAGTCTAATTAGGGATTAAATTTGGCATTTCAATCTCCCCAATTAGTGCTCTCCCTAAACCGACAATCTTTTGATAAATGCCCATAATAAGAAGAAGTCTTTTGATAATCACATGCAACTCGCCTTTAGTCTTCTAACATATAGCGTAAAATGTAGAACCGACTATAGACTCGACCTTCTTCAAGATTGTCGGTTGGGGAATAGAAAGTCAACATCTTCAACTCACCAAAACAAGAACATCCACCAAAAGCATCCCAATCAACTTACATCTTGCACATCCCCTTAACTAGAATCCTCCCAATCAAACAAGAATGTAAAGATGTTCATCAAGGAAATCAAGAATCAGGCCGCAACGAACACACGAAATGGTAACACCAAGCAAACAATCACATCAAACAAGAATGAAGGTTGTTCGAATCATCATGTTGATGTGCACGTGAAGCATTAACCGGAAGCACTTTGTCAATAAACTCATATCACTTGTGAAGATGTCAACTAACGGCTCTTTAGAAGAAACTCCATGTGAAGATTACTCGATAAGAAGAAGCTCGGTTCTTACATGAGTTTAGAGCCGTATGACCATTTAAATTCTCAAATAATAATCAACCATGCAAAAATTCACACTTTTCTCCCTCAAGAATTGCATACGGAGATGCCATTCTTGATTAAACAAGTGAATATCCTCAAAAATGTAGTCTATTCACACTTCTCCCCGCAAAATTAGCTCATGATGTGATCGTCATTATAGTTGAGCAAGTGGAATAAGAAAACAATCAATGGTAGCCCGGTTCACTGAAGACCAAGCCCATGGAAGAAGCATGATGCATGTTGATGAGAATGGTCATTAGTGAGAAGATAAGATAAAGCGCATCAAGCGTACACTTTTCTTTTCTTTGAGGAACGAGGCATGAACCGATGTGTTCATACATCATAAGAAGATTTTCTTCTTCATAAGATAAAGCGCATCAAACGCACACTTTTCTTTTCTTTGGAGTACGAGGCATGAACTGTTGTGTTCATACGTCATAAGAAGATTTTCTTCTTTCAAGATAAAGCGCATCGAACGCACACATTTCTTTTCTTTAGAGTACGAGGCATGAATCGTTGTGTTCATACGTCATAATCTCTCTCTTTTCATCTCTCTTAGCAAAACATGTAATCATCCCCATTATCATTCTCAGAGGCTCTTTGTCGTGACAACTTGATGGAGATAACCCAATATGATGAATTTGACCACGAGGTAAACTAACCCGAACTCATGACTTATACTTGCACATATGTAACAAAGAGCGGTGCCGAGACTTCATGCCCATTTGAATCTCTAAGTACTCTATACTCCTCAACCAACCAACCATCAAGTAATAGACGACATTACCTCTTGAAAATCCACAATTGAATGTGACATCGAGCACTACAACGTAACTCCTTTAAGTGATAGTTATTTTGTGGTGGTAAGAGCCCAATTCCCCCAAGTGGTAAAAGAAAAAGTAAAAGCCACCCAACAATAACTAGATTTCCAAGTCTTCGTTTTTGATAATAAGCTCGAACAAGGATCATGAAGAATCTTCATCCAACCATCCCCGATACCTTCAGATACTAAGTACACTCGCCCGTGATATTTCACTTCAACCTCAAATAAATAATACTGAATTAACGCCGTTGTCACATCTTCTGAACTGCTCAAATCTAGCCTTCTTTGACAATTTAAATGAACTTTGATAATGGTTTCATCCCGACCATGGTTAAATGAGCATAACCCCGTAAAACTTTGAAGTAACCAAACCGCCATGACGAATATCCAAACACACATCCAATTCATGAAGTACACCCTTTTATCCCTTCTTGAAGCGAAACCGTAGCACCAAAGATCAAATAAGAGATCTCGAGATACACTTTCCTTTCTCCAAGATGGTTCCATCATTACGGATTTTACAACTCTATGGTTTAAACCGAGAAATAGTTTCTTCATGGGATTTTACAAAACCAAGAATAAACCGTAAGATAGATCCGAAATGCACTTTACTAATACCGGATGTTTCCATTGTCACGGATTTTACAAGTCAATGATTTAAACCGAGAAATAGGTTCTTTCGGGATTTTACAAAATCAAGACAAAACCGCAGACAATGTCAGCTTGAATGTGTTATAACGACTTTGGTTTCGGTGAATATCTTGTTTTAGGAGAACATGCAGCGGTTCATCAATGGTTCAATGTCCAGCATCAACAATATCATCACCCATCCAGTAAACACTATGGTAAACACATCATTCACATAATCTGTCGGCTATTTCTGTGACCACTTGGTGAAGTAAACCCAATATGCCAAACTTGATCATGAAGTAGAATTCTCCATTTGTTACTTAAACTTGTACTAATCCTTGTGAAAAGAAACGGTGTACCCAATGTACAAAACCTCTTGACGATCCTCAATAGCGTGAGACATCAAGTGATAGTTACGCTGTGGGTTAAGCGAGAATGAATCACAACCGTAACTAAATAGCCAAGTCTTTATCACACTCTATAAATGCCCAAACAAGTCATCTTCGCGGAAGGGTAGAAAGAAAGAAGATGAAATAAGTAAACGCGACCGGAAAATCTCACTGCAAATCCAAATATGAAACACCGTATAAACAACCCCATAGTCAACTTTGTTCAATAACCAATTTAAGCCGTGACAATATTCTCCGTGAAAATGTATAACCCAAAGAAGCAATCCACATAGCCAAATCACATCATCTCAACAAATCTCAAAAATGTCAACCATTTAGCAAAATGTAATACCAACATTAGCTGTAAGTAAATGTATCATCCGTAAAACATTTATGACCAAACACACACTCATTATCAAAGTATCGAGAGTTATGTATAACGTTTTTACATGTGACAATAACATTTGGATAAGGAGATAAATGTGTAACATTTGGATAGCACAATTATTATACCACTTGCAGCCCAATCTCTATGGTCAAACTTGTAGCACAATCCATATCTCACATACAACATTATATACTAGTCCATTCTTGATTCATTCAAGGCCCATGAAATCAAATCAATAAATCCAATCCAACTCTTAATACCTCACGTAATATTAACACTTAACGTAATGTTAATACCTCTCGTAATGTTAACTCTTAGTCCATGAGAAAATCACATCAAAATGTCAATACCTCTCGTAAAGTTAAAATGAGAAAAGATGGGAGAAAATCATAATGAGGCCCACCACATTTATGTGCGTTGGTTATTTTCATAAAGTGAAAATTGTTAATACCTCTCGTGATTTATACCAAGAAGCACACCAAACCGACAACTTGATTTATTAATGTGAACACATACTTGATTTATCCCCAAGATATTAGACCATACTTGATGTTAACACATAACGAGGCCCATGATTCATTCATTGATCCAATTAGCAAATGAATGCCCGATCCATATTACTCTCACTTAACCGAATATTAGATCTAATATAAGAACTCCTAAACATACGGTATTAAAATTTTGACCCTAATTCACACACACATTGTGAAAACCGCCCCCATCATATCTTCTCTCTCTCATCAAGAATACAGATCCAATCTCATCTTAACATAAAAAATAAGCAGTCATCATCTAATCTCATTCATCATAACATCCCCATTAAAGCACATGAACAAAGACACATAACCATCTTTCTATCCTTTTCATCAAAACGGCTGAAGAACAAGAACAATAAAGTATGCGCTTCAAGATCTTGTTTATTCAAGGTCTCGGGTAAGGTTTAAATTAATTGTCATGTTTTTCGTTTTGATTTTTTCTTTTAACCGAATGATAAGATGGAATGAAATGATATGTTTTGTTCCTTCTTTATGAAATTCGAATAGTTATTAGAAGAATGAGCTTCAAAACGATCGATGAAGATGATGTTCAATAAAAAACAATCTTTAAAAGATTAGTGAAAAATTGAACCCACTGAGATCAATTTATTCTTGTTGTAACTAGAGGCTGATGTTGGTGATCGATTTTTGTTGAGGTTAATTAGGATAGACTGAAAATGGAATGGATTGTACACGGTATGGATGAAGTTATATTTCTGTTTAATTTCTTTTTCCATTTTGATAATGACTTGGAGTGGACTGATGATGGTATTAGATACCTGAAGTCGTATATATGGGTTTTGGTATTTGGTAATTGTTGTGTGGTCAAGGTCTTCTTTCATTCTTCTTCTTCATTTCTTTTAGTCAAGTCGCTAGCCTAAGTCGCTAGACCTCGCTGGACCAAGTCGCTAAGTCAAGTTGCTAGGTCATGACAAGTCGCTACGACTTGTAAAGACAAGTCGCTAGGCAGGTTTTTTGACTCAACTCGCTACTTGTTAAATAACAAGTCGCTAGCAAGATTATAAGTTTTTCTGGCGAGTTATTCCGACCACTTTTCCGACCATCTTCATACAAACCCAGAAAACTGCGTATAAATATCATTTTGACCCTCTTGACCAAGAAAAGGTAACCATTTGACTACAAAGGCTTCACGGAAATGAGCAAAATCGTTGTAAAATGACAGTTTGACCACAAGTTTTGACCACCAAAATTAGACCAAGTAATATCAATGATATTGGTAACACAAAAATTCTACACAACCTGACTTGGACCAAAAGTGATTGACACAAGACAGATGTATTGAATAACCCAAAAAACTTTTTGTATTAGACCAAGGAAAGATACCCATAAAATCTGTTCATAAAAAACTGTTTAGCACAATACATGAAAAGAACTTTTCCGACCATAAAAATTAACACTAAAACAGTTAAAACATGATTCAAAAACAACAACAAATCAACACAACACAATAACCTGGCTCTGGTACCAATTGTAGGATCGTTATTTTATTGTGTTGATGATTCGGGTGGTCTTGGATGATCAAAATACATGTTTGCCATAGTTAGAGAGTTAGTAGAGAGAGAGAGAGGGTGTTCTTGCTAGAGGTTTACACAAAGTATGGAATATTAGATTGAAGCACCACCCCTTCCATGGATGGAAGGGGTATTTATAGTTACAAGAAATACGACCTCCTTTCGGCCTGTGGATCGTGTATACAGTGGGTAAAGACCCGTCCTTCCTCCACGGTGTTGCACTAAACTAATCTACGCTACAAACTAACTAATAAACGGCTAAATAATCTAAAATAACGACACGTCTCACGAGCTAACTTATGCTAGATCATAATTGGGGTGACCGACACTTTAACATGGAATTTTCTAATTCCTAACAACTGTCTTCCCAGCTTGCCTCGCAACAACACCGCCCTCTCCCATCACCTTTTCTCCTGCCCACCACCTCCCTCATCATCACAAACCCTCCACAATAAATGCCACCCCCCCTAGTGCTAGTTTCAGAGCTACAAGTCAAATCCACCCTTTCCCGCCAAATTGATAAAATGGCTAAAATCACTTATACTCATCCATTGGCCAATTTCAGAGGTGGGATTCTCTCAGAAGGCCACGTGGAAGAATTCTAGAGCATAAAAGAGGAAGAGGAACAAGAGAGAAAGAGAGTCTTTAGTTTTTTAATTTTCTGTATGTCGTATTTTCTTTAAAATGTTTTAAGTAGCTTTAAACTTGTAATTTCAAGCTTAATTACATCAAACTCAAGTATTTCATTGTACTTCAACTATTATCAAGCATCAATTCAAGTTTGAGTTTAAAATTCATGTTTCATGTACACTGTTTAAATTTTCAATTTTAAAAACCTGATCTTAAAGCTTCAATAAGCTTCATTTAGACTCAAACAAGCTTATTTAAGCTTGTTATAGCTCTTTGTAAGCTTGGAACTCAATTTCAATCAATATTGGTCATGGTCAACAAAAGTCAACAGGGAAGGAATTTTGGTTCAAACAGGTTAAAAATAGAATGGGTTGTTGCAGAGCAGTGTTTGGGTTGGCTTTGATATAGAATAGCATATATTGGGTTCTGTTTAAGCTACCAAATAAGCTAGGGGTCTTGTAAGTTTTTATCTCATTCTTAATTTTTAGTCATTTTGCGCTTTATGTTTGATTGGAATCGTGGTTACCAATAGGTTAAACACGCTTAATCGCTTGTATTTAGGATAAGTAGATTCGGTTTAATCAATATTACATGCTAGATCATTGTTTAACCCGCTTTTAATTACATATCACCAAATAAAATGGTGTTTGGATCTGCTACTTAAACTGTTATAGAAGTGTGTTCAAGAGTTGAGGTCTGCACTGTTGTATGTTTGTTATGTTCATCTGTACTCCTACCGTCTTAAAATTGTGCCTGCAAAAGCTAAAAGTCAAATTCATCTCAATACTGTCTCATTTACTCAACTGTTGTAATTTTGCAAAGCCAAACTCTTGTTTTGTGTTTAAAACTCATAAACAAAGCTTGCTGTAGTTCCATTTCATCATATATCATCACAATCACCCATAAGTCAAGATTAAAGTTCACAAAAGTCAATATCTTCATAATCGATAAAAGTCAAAACATGCAAAAGCGGTTTTGGCCAACTAGGTGAATTTTCTTGGTCTCATCCTTGGGTCATATCAAGTGAAACTTAGGGTTTTAAAGTTCAACAGGTCTACTTTCTTATTGTTATTTTAGTAGATTTTAGCAATTTTTATAAGCTCTATAAAGCTCATCAAGGTGGCTTATTTGCCCCTCTCTCAATCTCGTCGAGTGAGTCTTTCTCAGCTTATTGCAAGGGTTGTCCAGAGCTCCACAGAGCTTCTCTAGGGCTGATTTTTGGTTTAAGGGTTCTTAGCCAGGTCTTCTTTAGTCCCCAACATTTGTTTTTCATTTTCCAGCTTATTCAAGTGCTTGTTGTCTAGCTTAAAAGTGGTACTCAAATCTGTTTTTAGCATAAAACTCAAAACATCCAAATCTGTTGAGTTAGCTTATCAGAGGTTAAGGGTAGTTGAAATTAGTTGCATTTGGATACTTTTAGCATAAAATAGCTTCGTGTAATCTTGTTGGACCGTGGTTTTCATTTGGCTTATTTAAGTGCTTATTTGATAAGCACTTGTATTGCAGATTCAATTTCCTCCACACAACACCATGTTTTTCTATTTTTCCTAGATTCATAATATCATTTTAGAGTTTTCCTGAATTTTTCACATTTTTCCAAGTCAGTTTGCTATTTTTCTTAATTTAAAACAGATTTTAAGCCATTTTAAATAGCTTTTAATACAATTAAATCAGAAAAAGCTCAAAAAAATAATTTTTCATTTTTCTTAAGTTTAGATAAATATAAAAAGTAAAAAAAGTAATTTTCCAGATTTTTCATAGTTTATTTTGTAATTTTTAGTAATTTAGTTAGTTTTTAATAGTTTAAAATTCAAAAAAAAAAAAAAAATAGAAAAATAATCAGAAAAATATAAAAATAGTTTTGAAAATTCTCTTTTGTTATTTTAGACTTTTCCAAGTTATAATTTTATTTTTCTAGGTTTATTTCCTATTTTCTTGTATTTTAGGTAATTATTTAATAGTTAAAAATAGTTTTTAATTAATAATAATTAATTAAATAGTTATAAAAATAATTTTCTTTTTCTTAAAATTTTCTTATATCATTAGGTTTGTAAAAATATCATTTTCATATTTTTAGGATTAATATTGTGTAAGTTTCACGCTTTTATTTCAGACGTCACGTAGTTTTAATTTAAGTTTTATAAAAACAGTAAAAATCAAAAACATCGCTTTAAAATTAGTGATAGCGTTTATTTAATATAGTTAATCTTTTAATTTCTTTTAATTTGCATTTAAGCCCTGTAATTTATAAAAAAAAACTCAAAATCCTTACCGATCACTATCCTTAGTGATTATTCGACAATCGATTGTGTTAAACACCGTCATCCTCCGTGGGACTTAACGACCCGGAATCCATCAGATTCTCCCGATCTAAATTGCATTTGTGTGTGAGCTGTTTTAAGTTCCTTACGGCTGGTCATTCACAAGTGGCTAGCTCGCGTGAGAAAACTTGACGGTTTTGCACCAATCAAATTTTGCGGCGCCGCCGGGAGGTCAGAAGCGTGTTCTAAACATTTTTAGACCCGATTGCACATATACCACAGCTTGTAAAAGTTTTTGTAAAGTTATAACAAAATCAAAAGTTCATTAACGCTTTTCCTAAAGTGTTAAAACACCAAACAAAATACAAAACAACAAAACAATCGTAACGTTTTCTAGCTTGTGTTTCTTTTAAGGTGATTCTTAAAGAAATACGATTTGGTTAAACGAGACGATACCAAAAATATTGTCCAAAAGCTTTTAAACCCATCAAGACAAATCTATACCTACGCCTTTTCGGTGGTACTTAAGATACATAAAATCAACCACCGCAAATCAAGGCAAGACACCTACTAACCTGGGGTGTGACCATAATAAGTTCCGAACATCAAATTTAAAACTTGCCTTTGTGTCCTTGTGATTTGGTGTACCTTTTCAAAGAAGCCATTTCATTTGTGATTATTGGTTAAGTTCACTTGTCGCTTTGCCTCGCATTTGTTTTGAAAACCGATTTTTATACTTAGTGCATGCGCACTCGCTCTTCCAGTTCTACAAGTCCATTGTCGAACTTGAAAGATTCCTCGAGACGACGAGGACATTTTGCTCCTTCACCGTGATCGAGGAACGCCTACCACCACCACCACCGCCATAATGGCGTAAGACAAGCCGATGAATGAGCTTCCAAGCACCCATCGAGGGTTACGGAGATGTTATTGTTGTCCCACCCATCGTGGTCGATACTTTTGAGTTCAAAACCGGTTACTTAACTGCAACCCAAAGCCAATTCTATGGTTTTGAGCGGGATGATCCTCATGCACACATTCGATGGTTTAACAAGATTGCATCTACCATCAAGTACAAGAATGTCCCACACGAAGCTATCAAGCTTCTTCTCGCTCCCATTTTCTGAGGACAAGCCCGAATTGGCTTCGAGAAACAACCCCTCGCTCCATTGAGACATGGGAAGATCTAGGCACAAAGTTTGTGAACTAATTCTATCCTCCATCCCGAACTACAAGTCTTAAGAATGAGATAATGAAATTCTCTCGTAGATTTGATGAATCATTCGGGAGGCATGGGATCGTTATAAAGACTTGCTCCGTAAGTGTCCGCATCATGGTTTTACCGAGTTAATGCAAATGGATACTTTCTACAATGGTCCGAACCGGACTAATCAAGACTCTTTGAATGCCTCCGCTGGAGGTAATTTCTTGAGCAAGACCACAAAAGAAGCCTTGCAAATCATTGAAAACAAGTCCCGTGTCCGTCCTTTCCGCACAAAGACATATCGACTCGCCTAATGTCGGACCTTCTATTTCATCTCCGTGAGTACATCTAGCACCGATGCTAAGATTGACAAACTCACGGATATTGTTCGAGCTTTGGTTCTTGCTAACTAAAGAAAGTCACTTTCACACAAGCACCATCATATGGTGAAGTGAAGAAAGTTGAAGTTTGTGTTACTTGTGGTGGTCCTCATGCATACTACAATCAGATCGCCACCGATGGTAGTCCTTTGAAGCTAATGCTATAGCCGGTACTTCAAATCAAGGAGGTAATCAATACCGTCCTCAAATGAACCAAACTACCGTGCTAACACTTATCGTGCACCACCCGGTTTCAACGTAATCCTAACCGGAATCGAACCAACCAAGAATGAACCAAGGTTATCAAAACCAAGGTAATTTCTATTCCGGACCCAATCAAGGTTTCCAACATCAAGGAAATCTTAATCAAAACACTTACAATCGAGGAATCAATTTCGTGGGAATATGAATCCTAATCAAGGGAATTCGCTATAATCGTAACATACGGCCTCAAATTGTCCCTCCACCTCCTCCCGTATCAACATCCGATGAGCTTTTAAGGCAATTCATGAAGACTCAAGAGGAGACAAATAGGGTGTTGGTCACCGATCGTGAATTAAAGAAGTCTTTAAATGATCGACCCCGGCCTGTGTACTTTACCTAGCAACACGATCGCTAATCCGAGGGGCGATGCAAAGGCGATCACAACCGTAAGTGGAACTTCATATGATGGACCCGCTATTCCTACTACTCTCTTCTTCTCTCCCAAAGGTAGTGGAAAGTGAACCCGAGGCGACAAAGGACAAGGAACTTCCTACTAATAACGGAAGTACCAACAATGTCCATCCTCGGGTTGTCCCGAAACCCAAATCCAATCCAGAGTTGTTTTGAACCTCCCGTAGCTCCCATTGAAAATACCAAATCCAAATCTTCTATTCCTTACCCATCACGTTTACATGAGCAAAAGCTCGCGAGAAAGCCGGTCAACAAATGGAAAAATTCTTTCAAATTTTCCAAGAACTTCATTTTGACATAAGCTTCATGGATGCTATCATGTTGATGCCCAAGTTTGCATCAACTCTCAAACACATGTTAAGCAACAAGGAAAAGTCGTTTGAAATGGCTAAACTCCTTCGAACGAGAACTCGCTCTGCAGTTATCTTGAAGAAGCTTCCCGAGAAGCTTGGAGATCCCGGAAAATTTCTCTTACCTTGTGTATTTCGTGAATGGTTGAATGCTTTGCCTTAGCCGATCTTGGTGCAAGCATAAACCGATGCCTCATTCAAGATGGAAGAAACTTTCTTCCGGATCTTACTCCTACATGCATGAATCTCGAGCTTGCAGATCAGACAATATCCCGTCCTCTTGGAATTGCCGAGGACGATTTGTGAAAGTAGGAAAGTTCCATTTTCCAACCGACTTTGTAGTTGTTGATTTCGATGTCGATCCACGGGTTCCTCTCATTGTTGGAAGAGGATTCCGAGAACGGGCCGTGCTCTCATTGATGTATTTGAGCAAGAAATCACATTACGTGTTGGTAATGAAGTCATCACCTTTAACCTTGATCAAACTTGAGGTACTCCGCAAACTATGATTCCGAGTCGGTTAACCGAATAGATATCATTGATGTTGCTTCAAGAGTACTCAAGAAGTTCTTGGTCATTCTCATAATTCGTGAGTGGGAATCCCACCACATCTTCTCAACCTATCATAGCCAATTTACTCCTTCTCTCACTCCGCTTGAGGGAAGCGACTTCATCTTGGAAGAGATTGAAGCATACTTGGCTAGTGATTCTGCTCCATGGGAAATTGATCACGCCCAATTGACATCGAGGGGACATACTTCTCATTGAGAAAATGCTTAAAGATGATCACTCATCAACCCCTCACACTAGTGATGCAATTCCGTAAGAGATTAATCACCATGAGATTAATCCGAGGAGATATTCTTATTCTTGAGAAGTTGTTAAATCAGACACTTCTCCTCCTCCCTCCCGTCGAGCTTCATAACAAGGAAGTCAAGTCGGTTGAGAAAATCAAGAATTTCCCGAGGTCGAACTTAAGGACTTAGCACCTCATCTTGAGTATGCATTTCTTGAAGGTGATGATAAATTGCTCGTCATTATTGCTCGAGATTTGAGTAAAGATGAAAAGATCGCTCTCATAAAGGTCTTGAAGTCACACAAGCAAGCAATTGCTTGAAACTCTCCGACATTAAGTGGTATCAACCCCGAGTTTTGTACTCACAAAATCTTGATGGAGGATGACTTCAAACCGTTAGCTCAACATCGAGAAGAGTAAATCCAAAATCCATGATGTTATCAAACAGAGGTTATCAAACTTCTTGATGCAGGATTGATTTACCCAATCTCGATAGTCCTTGGGTTAGCCCGATTCATCGTGTTCCAAAAAGGGTGGCATAAGCTGTTGTCACGAATGAAGAAAACGAGTTAATTCCAACTCGATTGGTTACGGATGGCATGTGTGTATTGACTATCGTAAGTTGAATGACGCCACCAGAAAGACCATTTTCCTCACCCTTCATGGATCGATGCTTGAGAGATTAGCGTGAAATGAGTACTATTGTTTCCTTGATGGTTTCTCGGGTTACTCAGATCCCCATTGATCCATTGTGATCAAGAGAAGACCACATTCACCGCCCATACGGAACTTTTGCCTACAAACGTATGCCTTTTGGCTTATGTAATGCTCCCGCACGCTCCAACGATGTATGATGGCCATATTCCACGACATGATCGGGAAACAATGGAGGTGTTTATGGATGACTTCTCATCATTGGGGATTCATTTCAGACATGTCTCTCCCATTTAGACAAAATGCTAAAAGGTGTGAAGACACCAATCTCTGCCTAAATTGGGAGAAGAGCCACTTTATGGTCAAAGAAGGCATAGTCCTGGCCATAAGATTTCAAAAACGGATTGAGGTCGATAGAGCAAAAGTTGATGTTATTGCTAAGCGCTTCATCCTACTACCGCCAAAGGTATTAGGAGTTTTCTTGGTCATGCCGGGTTTTATCGTAGATTCATTCAAGATTTTTCTAAAATCGCCGCCTATGACCCATCTTCTTGAAAAGAAGCTCCTTTTATCTTCTCTCCGAGTGCGTCAAGCTTTTGAAACACTAAAGAAAAAGCTACGGAAGCACCCATTCTAGTTGCCCCGATCGATTTACCCTTTGAGCTCATGTGCGATGCAAGTGATTTTGCTATCGGTGCGCCTTGGGCAACGAAACCAAGCACTTTCACTCATCCACTACGCGAGTAAGACTATGATCAAGCTCAAACCCATTACACCACTACGTAAAAGAACTATTAGTCGTGGTGTATGCGCTTGAAAAGTTTCGCCATACCTTATATTGACCAAATGCGTAGTGTATACGGATCACTCGGCTCTCAAATATCTCTTTGCAAAACAAGATGCAAAGCCGAGATTGCTCCGTTGGGTTCTCCTCCTCCAAGAATTTGATATCATTATACGTGATAAAAAGGAGCCGAGAACCCGTCACGATCATCTGTCCCGATTAGAGAACCTCACCAAGATGTTTTCGAGAAAAGGAAATAAATGAAACATTTCCTCTCGAAACACTCAATGCGGTTTCTTTTCGTGGAGACTCTTCTACCCCATGGTTTGTCGACTTTGCAAATTACCATGCGGTAACTTCATAGTGAAAGGGATGTCGTCCCAACGGAAAAACAAATTCTTTAAAGATGTGAAACATTACTTCTAGGACGACCCTACTTGTTCAAAATTTACGCGGATCAAGTCATCAGCGATGTGTGTATGGTCGAAGCTATTGACATTCTCAAAGCTTGCCATTCTCGACCTACTGGGGGCATCATAGCCCCAACTACACCGCCAAGAAGGTGTTTGATTCCGGATTTTATTGGCCCACTATCTATAAGGATGCCCACGAATTTGTCAAAGCTCGTGACGCTTGTCAACGCCACGGAATATCTCATAAAGAAATGAAATGCCGCAAAACGCCATTCAAGTGTGTGAGATTTTTGACATCCGGGGCATTGACTTTATGGGGCCATTTCCTTCTTCTCGCGGTAACAAATACATACTCGTGGTCGTTGACTATTTGTCAAAATGGGTTGAAGCTAAGGCTTTGCATACCAATGATGCCCGAGTTGTTGTGAAATTCTTGAAATCTCTTTTGCTAGGTTTGGAACTCCACGAGCTATAATCGATGATCGTGGCACGATTTGCAATGACCGGCTTGAAAGAGTCATGCGTAGTATGGTGTAACTCACCGTCTCTCATCGCTGCACCACCCCAAACTAGTGGGCAAGTGGAAGTTTCCAACCGGGATTAAAGAATTCGAGAGGACGGTTGGTGAAAACCGTGCCTCTTGGTCGGATAAGCTAGATGACGACTGGGCCTTCCGTGCGACTTATAAAACACCCATCGGTGTACTCCATACAAGCTTGTGTACGGAAAGGCATGTCATCGCCGGTTGAGTTAGAGCACAAGGCATCTCGGGCCTTGAAGCATGCCAACTTCGATATTCAGACGGTGGTGATCACCGGAAAGTTCAAATGAATGAATTAAATGAACTCCGTGATCAAGCATACGAGAACTCTTTGATCTACAAAGAAAAGACAAAGAAGATTCATGACTCTAAAATCAAGAACCGCGTTTTCAACGTTGGTGATCGAGTCCTTCTTTTAATTCAAGATTGAAGATTTTCTGAAAGCTTAAATCCCGCTGGTCCGGACCATTCACTATCACTAAGGTTTATCCTTATGGCACCATTGAGTTATCTCACCGATGGTCCAAACTTTAAAGTGAATGGTCATCGGTTGAAGCATTACTTTGAGAGGACATTCCCCGTAGTTGTCCCGGATCTACAAACTTTCCCATGAACCAATGAATGCGGGATCGAGTCAAGCTAGCGACTCGGGAATCAAAAACAAGAGCATGCCATATGGGTTGTCACCCATATTTCGAAATGTTCAAGTTTGTTACGGTTAGCCATTCACAAGTGGCTAGCTTGTGTGACAAAACTTGACAGTTTAGCTTCTTCTTTCTACTTTCTACCACCCTAGTGTGGGAGAGTTGCCCACATGTTGTGTATATATATAAGAGTTTCATCAATAAAAAAAAAAAAAAAAAAATCCTTGCTAAATAATGGCCTTAGTATTTCCTTTTACGTTCTATGTTTCGCATAACCACGGTACTTTGAATATTGAGGGCAATATTCATTTCTAATGTGGGGGAATTCTCACGAATTTTATCATGTAATTATACCGCCTAATTCCCCATTTTGGCCAAAATTTTTTTTGGAGTAAGTGTTTTACACTTACTCATCTTATGGTTATCATCCGCTTTGTCTAATAAACAAAAGGATTGGCTAATCAAGGAGCAAACGGCTCTTGGTAAAGATATCTCAAATCCGTTGACGGCTTGCAATTTGCCCAAAATTGTATGGTATTCATTTCACCATATCCTTAAAAGTGAAGAGTTGGCTAGCCCGCAAGTTTATGGCTTGTGGTAAAGGCGTGGAAAACCATAATTGGTAATCACCACCAAAGATATTTTATCTAAGAGTTGGCTAGTCTAGAAGCAACGGCTTTCGTAAAGACAAATCAAATCCGTTGAAGTCGGTGATTTGCTCAAAATCATTTGGTTATCGGTGTACCAAGGTTCTTACTTGAACTCGAAACATTTGGCTACTCCGTAAGTAATGGCTTTTGGTAAAGAGACGAAATCCATTAATTTTTCTCAAAACATTGCTAGGGACTAGCAATATCTTAGTGTGGGGATTGATGAGTGTGTAAATACTCATCATTTTGTACAAATTAGACTACAAAACATCCGAAAACACTCGTAAATGCATCAAATGATAAAATATCACAAATAAGTGTTTTATGTGTTTTAAATGCAAAATATCAAAATCGGTGAAAAACATATCAAATTTGCATAATTAGCGCTTTAGTCCCTAAGTTTCAAAAGTTGTCAAAAAAAGTCCCGGTAAAACAAAATAAAGAAAATGATATTCAAGGTCCCTGAAATATTCTAAGTTGTCAAAATGGTCCTTGAATAAATCTTTTGTCAAATGGCGTAAAAGGTCCCTCAAGTTTCAAAATGTCAAGTTTGGTCCTTGAAATTTGAAAATGTCAAACCGGTCCTTGTACTATTGGAACTTGTCAATATTGGTCCCTTGTATCAAGTTTGGAAAATTTCGTGTTTAGTCCTCTAATTTGGCGATTTGCAAGTTTAGTCCTTGTCATATTAACCTAAGCTAGACTTGTCAAAACCATTTGACCCCTCGCTTTATACCTTTTTGGACCCCCTGTCACTTTCTTTTTGAACCCTGCCTGGTCAAACCAAGTCAAATAACCAGTTGCCCGCCACCTCCTGTACACCTGTCTTCCCCACTTGCTCGCAACAACACCGCCTCTCCCATCACCTTTTCTCCCGCCCCACCACCCCTCATCATCACAAACCCCCACAATAAATGCCACCCCTAGTGCTAGTTTCGAGCTACAAGTCAAATCCACCCTTTCCGCCAAATTGATAAAATGGCTAAAATCACTTCTACTCATCCATTGGCCAATTTCAGAGGCGGATTCTCTCGTAAGGCCACGTGGAAGAATTCTAGAGCATAAAAGAGGAAGAGGAACAAGAGAGAAAGAGAGTCTTTAGTTTTTTAATTTTCTGTATGTCGTATTTTCTTTAAAATGTTTTAAGTAGCTTTAAACTTGTAATTTCAAGCTTAATTACATCAAACTCAAGTATTTCATTGTACTTCAACAGTTATCAAGCATCAATTCAAGTTTGAGTTTAAAATTCATGTTTCATGTACACTGTTTAAATTTTCAATTTTAAAAACCTGATCTTAAAGCTTCAATAAGCTTCATTTAGACTCAAACAAGCTTATTTAAGCTTGTTATAGCTCTTTGTAAGCTTGGAACTCAATTTCAATCAATATTGGTCATGGTCAACAAAAGTCAACAGGGAAGGAATTTTGGTTCAAACAGGTTGAAAATGGAATGGGTTGTTGCAGAGCAGTGTTTGGGTTGGCTTTGATATAGAATAGCATATATTGGGTTCGCTTAAGCTACCAAATAAGCTAGGGTCTTGTAAGTTTTATCTCATTCTCAATTTTTAGTCATTTTGCGGTTTATGTTTGGATTGGAATCGTGGTTACCAATAGGTTAAACCTGCTTAATCGCTTGTATTTAGGATAAGTAGATTCGGTTTAATCAATATTACATGCTAGATCATTGTTTAACCCGCTTTAATTACATATCACCAAATAAAATGGTGTTTGGATCTGCTACTTAAACTGTTATAGAGGTGTGTTCAAGAGTTGAGGTCTCATTGTTGTATGTTTGTTATGTTCATCTGCACTCTATCGCCTTAAAATTGTACTGCAAAAGCTAAAAGTCAAATTCATCTCAATACTGTCTCATTTACTCAACTGTTGTAATTTTGCAAAGCCAAACTCTTGTTTTGTGTTTAAAACTCATAAACAAAGCTTGCTGTAGTTCCATTTCATCATATATCATCACAATCAGTCCATAAGTCAGCATTAAAGTTCACAAAAGTCAATATCTTCATAACTGATAAAAAGTCAAAACATGCAAAAGGCAGTTTTTGGCCAACTAGGGTGAATTTTCTTGGTCTCATCCTTGGGTCATATCAAGTGAAACTTAGGGTTTTTAAAGTTCAACAGGTCTACTTTCTTATTGTTATTTTAGTAGATTTTAGCAATTTTTATAAGCTCTACAAAGCTCATCAAGGTGGCTTATTTGCCCCGCCTCATTCAATCTCACCGAGCCGAGTCTTTCTCACTATTGCAGGGTTGTCCAGAGCTCACTGAGCTTCTCTAGGGCTGATTTTTGGTTTAAGGGTTCTTAGCCAGGTCTTCTTTAGTCCCCAACATTTGTTTTTCATTTTCCAGCTTATTCAAGTGCTTGTTGTCTAGCTTAAAAGTGGTACTCAAATCTGTTTTTAGCATAAAACTCAAAACATCCAAATCTGTTGAGTTAGCTTATCAGAGGTTAAGGGTAGTTGAAATTAGTTGCATTTGGATACTTTTAGCATAAAATAGCTTCTGTGTAACTGTTGTGGACTGTGGTTTTCATTTGACTTATTTAAGTGCTTATTTGATAAGCACTTGTATTGCAGATTCAATTTCCTCCACACAACACCATGTTTTTCTATTTTTCCTAGATTCATAATATCATTTTAGAGTTTTCCTGAATTTTTCACATTTTTCCAAGTCAGTTTGCTATTTTTCTTAATTTAAAATGTATTTTAAGCCATTTTAAATAGCTTTTAATACAATTAAATCGTAAAAAGCTCAAAAAATAATTTTTCATTTTCTTAAGTTTAGATAAATATAAAAAGTAAAAAGTAATTTTCCAGATTTTTCATAGTTTATTTTGTAATTTTAGTAATTTAGTTAGTTTTAATAGTTTAAAATTCAAAAAAAAAAAAAAAAGAAAATAATCGTAAAAATATAAAATAGTTTTGAAAATTCTCTTTTGTTATTTTAGACTTTTCCAAGTTATAATTTTATTTTTCTAGGTTTATTTCCTATTTTCTTGTATTTTAGGTAATTATTTAATAGTTAAAAATAGTTTTTAATTAATAATAATTAATTAAATAGTTGTAAAAATAATTTTCTTTTTCTTAAAATTTTCTTATATCATTAGGTTTGTAAAATATCATTTTCATATTTTTAGGATTAATATTGTGTAAGTTTCACGCTTTTATTCAGACGTCATGTAGTTTTAATTTAAGTTTTATAAAAGCAGAAAAATCAAAAACATCGCTTTAAAATTAGTGATAGCGTTTATTTAATATAGTTAATCTTTTAATTTCCTTTAATTTGCATTTAAGCCCTGTAATTTATAAAAAAACTCAAAATCCTTACCGATCACTATCCTTAGTGATTATTCGACAATCTGATTGTGTTAAACACCGGTCATCCTCCTGGGACTTAACGACCCGGAATCCACCAGATTCTCGATCTAAATTGCATTTGGTGTGTGAGATGTTTTAAGTTCCTTACGGCTGGTCATTCACAAGTGGCTAGCTCGCGTGAGAAAACTTGACGGTTTTGCACCAATCGGCCACCTTTGTAACCACCAAGAGCATATGTATTGAACCCTTCATCGCCCTAAGGTTGAATAATTGGAGGCTATTTCTTTTCACCCTTTTCACATTCATTTCTTTTCATTCTTCAACCCCTTCAAGCTTACCGAGACTTCATTACTAGAACCTTGTTGGGTTTATTCCAGTTCTAGCTCTATCTCGCCGGCACTCTTCCCATATCTCACTTTTCTCTTTTTTCATCATACCTAAGGACTCTACACTATCTAGTGGATTGTCCTCGGTAGATCCCTCCGATTCTGGCGGATCGTGGGAACGAATACCTAACCTAACCATCCATATAACTCCATGCATAAAGTAAATTGGTTGGTCTTTTGGTATTGTTCTTTCCTTCATGAAACCAATCGAAAATCATTTGGAAAAATCAATCAAGGTACTTGTGATATAAAATAAAACATTTTGTGCCTTAATTGTTTTTGATCATTTAGAAATGCTCCCCTCAACATGTTCATATGATTTTATAAATTGTTTAGCACATGGAGGCAAGAGTTCTTTGAAACAAATTCTTGATCACAATTTCATACGAAAAAGCCATTTGATTTTCTTGGTAAAATTCTCCCCCTCAATATGTGCATAGGATATTTGAAAACATTTTATCACATAGAGGCAAGAGTTAATTTGAAGCACATCCACAATCACAAGAGCCATTAAGAAACCATTTGAAAACTCAATCAAGGTACTTTATAAATCAATTTAAAAAGCTTTCAGACTCGATAGTGTATTTGCTCCCCTCAATATGTGCTTCAAGATTCGAAAGCGTTTAGCACATATGAGTGAGCAGCGGCACAATTAAATCAAACGATCACCTTTTATCAAATTTCATTATTAAATCACAAATTCTCCCCGATCAAAAATACCAAACCCTTTGAGATTTTGGATCCCAAGTGATTTAATTAGGTTTAGAAAACATGGGAGAAAATGTGGCCTTGTTTAAATACTCATCCGGTTTTGGATAAATCCTCCTCCTCAACATGTGCATTATGTATATTGAAATCGTTTGGCACATGGAGGCGTGGAGTGCCTTTAAAGGACTAAAACCAATTCCATTAAAAGCAGATTTGAGATTTAAATCACGATCTCTACCCGATCGAAATATCAAACCATTTGAGATTTGTGATCCCAATTGATTTAAATCATTTATAAAATTTGGGAAAGACGGCAAGATTCAATGTTAGGAATTAGAAATTCCGTGTATTAAAGAGTCGGTCACCTCAAGTATATGTAATCGTTAGAAAGCTCGTAGTCGTAGTTCTTTTAAGTTAAGTAGTATTTAGTTAAGTAACACCGTGGAGGACGGACGGTCTTTACCCACCGTATGCCCGATCCACACCGATGTGTGGCGATTTATGTAAGACTATAAATACTCTACCTCCCAAGGTAGAGAGTTGGAGCTCATAATAATATCTTTCACTTTCTCTCACTAAGTTCCCTAAACCTCTAACTTTCTCTCTAGAATTCCATTTATACGCCACTTTGTGTTATGGTTTGATGTGTATGTGAAAACTAATATCCAACAATTGGTATCAAGAGCCATGGTTAGATCATATCTTGCACATCTTTGGATTTCTAGTGGTTTTAGGTGGTTTTGAGTTTGAAAAGTTTAGTGGTTTGTGCATCATTTGGTTGATTTCTTGTGTTAAAGCTTGGATTTTGTTAGTACTTTTATGTTTAGAATCATCATAAGTGTTTAGGTTTTCATTTGGTAAGCTTGAATCATCTTGGTTGGGTTGTTTTGGATTGAAAAGTGATGTTTATGTTGTTTTTCTTGCTAGCGACTTGACATACGGATTTGTTTCTTCGTAGCGACTTGCTTTACAATTTCGTAGCGAGTTGCGCTTTGGGAGCTAGCGACTTAGGCCTAGCGACTTACAAGACAAGTAGTGGACTCTCCACCACGGTAGCGACTTGGTGTTAGCGACTTGGTCAAGAGTGAGTTGCTATTTAGCGACTTGAATCTTTAGCGACTTGATTAGCTTAATTGTCGCCAAAATTTTGCTAGCGACTTAAGGCTTAGCGAGTTGCTATTTAGCGACTTGGGACTTTAGCGACTTGGTGGTATAGCTTAATTAGTTGTTAGCGACTTGGTTCAAGAATCAGTAGCGACTTGGTTGATTTTTTCCGTCAAAACTTCAAACGGCCATAACTTTTGAACCGTAATCCGCTTTC
Source organism: Chrysanthemum lavandulifolium (assembly GCA_022545495.1). Lineage (NCBI taxonomy): Eukaryota > Viridiplantae > Streptophyta > Magnoliopsida > Asterales > Asteraceae > Chrysanthemum > Chrysanthemum lavandulifolium. The sequence goes on from CM040238.1 coordinate 97,304,933, forward strand.
GCCGTTCTACCCATCAAAACGACCGTGAGAACGAGGAGAATGGCACCGAATGAACTAAAGTTCATTCGGGTCAATCTTCGAGGTCTAAACCGCTCCGAACAGAAGTTATTGAGGTTTTTAAGTTTTAGACCTAAATTTCTCAAGAAAACGGGCATAAACCAATCCGAATCACAACCAAACAACATCTCGCTTATCCCACAAACAATCATAAGACCTAACACACAATTGTCTATCATTGTGTCGATCCATTAGTCGCCTTAACACATTCCATTGGTCATTGCTTAACGGTTTAGTCTTGATTTTAGTAAAATCCCGCGAAGATTCTATTTCTCGGTTTAAATCATAGACTTGTAAAATCCGTGCATTCTACCACATCATGTCTTACTCATCGACCCAAAGTGATTTCGTAAGTGCTTAAATTGTATGATGTTGTGGATAATAATGATAATGGATGCTACATCGAACGATTAAAGATGTTTGAATTAAACAACGAGGATGTGAGATCTTCATGTTCGAGTACAATGAGAATGAATTGCACCGCTATGTAATGCCATGCAAATGGAATGCAAGATTGAGCCCTATCAACTACTTCATCCGCACCTCATACGCTTGTTATCCATAGTCGGGATCGAACATGTAGTGCTCTTTTCCGCCAGACTTACCTACATTGACAAGAAGCTTGTTGTTGAACTTAGAGCATTTAAAGTCGCAACTTACCAATGAAGAAGTTCAAAAGATGGTTCTAGTGCAGCTCTTCAAGTAATCTACAAACAATTTCACCATTCATCGCTGGGGAATATTCACAGACACGATCAACACTTGACCGAATTTCCTTCAAAAACATACTGGAATGGAAATTGTGAATTCATTGAGACATTTATCCAACTCATGGATAATGTAAAAAGTACATTGAGGAAACCGCACAAAAGGATGAAAAGTGAATGAGTGTCGTACAGTTGAGAGATTGTTGTGATAAGTTGGGTAATGTATCCGTGGAAGAATCGGTGTTGCCGAATGCGTAATGTTAGAGAAAACAAATAATGATGAGTCGGACAATGCTAAAATAGAATCTTCATGCTCATGTTCACAAGAGAGAGGTGCACCAATCACAACCCGCAAGCTAATGCAAAGGAACGCCCATGGAAGCTTCGGATGTACCCAAGATAGAGATGCACCGCCACAACCGTGCACGTTAATGCAGAGGAAAGTTGCATGAAAGTTTCGCAGCACCTAGGTATGCATCTTCTTCTCAAAATGATGATTATGAATTGCATGAGTACACCGTGCATTTGTGCTCGATGATTCCTTGACCACCGAACTCAATACCTATAAGGATCAAGTTGCTATTTATGAACACAGTGCTAAGTTTGAGTTGACAACCCGTGAGCGTGAAATGGATGTCCAAATACGCACAATCATTAGAAAAGTAATTTTAGAGAAGAAGTATTAAAACAAGAGTTAAACTCCTTACAAGAAAAGCTTTCTAAAACCGCTAAGCAAAAACACGAACTTCAAGAAAATGTTAAAATGCTTAAGCAAGAATTCAAGGCTAAGGAATCAAAACTTTTGAATGATTTTTCCAATCTAAAACTTTGAAAACAAGCTTGAAAATAAGTTGTACGCACAAGGAATACCATTCAGATCGCTCACATGATCACTAAGCACGTAGTCTTAAGCGATAAGCACGTTGTTCCCATTATAGATAAACCCAATCCCGAGTATGGTAAGAAAGCAAAAGCACTCAAAATGTAATCTATGATGGAAATGAGATTCTTAAACCTAGACAGACACCTAGTTGCATTGAGTGCATCGAGGAAGATAGAAAACTAGATATTGCATCTAGGAGATAATGGATAAGAAGCTAAATGATCCCGAGTGTAAAAGAATAACATAACGATTAAACCCCATAATTACACTAAAGAAAATTGGATCTCCTTGAACAAGTTTAAGCCTCGACTCTATTAACCCCGAACAAGTGTTTGGAAAAGGATTTAGATAAGCAAAAGCAGAGAATCTTGTTGTAACGAACCTCCCTTAGGAAAATGCCTAGAGCGACTGTGTATCCTCCGAATACACCAATGCATCTTGTTCCTAGAACAATTGCCACTAAAAGCAAGACCTTAATTAGTCAATATGTTATCTTTCAACTATTTGTTGATTTTGAGAAAACTTGCAAGAAAAGGATCACACCCATCGGTATTATCAAGGGAAAGGGTTTTGAGCAAACTAAAGAATGCTATTTAACCGAGGTCATGCCTTTCTTTAAACAACTAAAAGATCAATTTGAGAGTCTTAAAAAGGGACGATTCGATATTAAAGAAATGGAAAAGGAATTTGATGCAATGATTGTTGAGGTTAGTGACTATGAGAGAGAATTAAAATATAGTGAGATTGAAAGGAAGAACTTGCATACACCGAATGAGAATCGATTTCGAATGTATTGCTCAAGATGTGTTTTTCATCGCTACAAATTGTTCCATTAATGCTTCTCAATTTCATGAATTATCTGTTGCTCGAAAGTCTCCCATGATCGTGTCATTGAGCTTGAAACAACAAATTCAAAATTGCATGAGAAAATAGAACAGATGATCATGATAACTTGGTCAAACATTATTCTAAATTAGAAGTTGAACATCTTGCTTTGCAATTAAAACATCAACATCTCAAAGAAAATGTTAAAACCTCAAATATCAAGACATCCTCTCGATGCTCCCGAGTTTGATGCGCTTTTGAAATTAGCAAACGTGATGAACAAATTCGAGCTCATTATAACACGATCAAAAGATTGAAAGCCCAAATTTCACAACCGAAAGGTGAAAAGAAGGATGTGATGGTTCCCATATGCCTCCACCTTTAGATTCTCGAATTTCCAACTTCAAAACATAATTGATAACTTGCAAAAGGAAAATGATTGTTTTAAAGTCGAAATTTCAAAGGTTAATGATCAAAACAAAGAGTTATGTGATTCATTTAAAGTTAATCATGATAAACAAATTGAAAAGATAACTTCTTTACTTAACGATATTGAGAATCAAGCGTGAGGTGAAAGGAAAGTTGCCAATCCCCAATTGCAAATACTGCTCCTAAGGTTTCGATTGTGATAAATATGCTATCGATATGTTATATATTCCCCGCCCATTAGGAATAATGAACTTGCACATAAAGCATATCTCTCATACCTTAAGGAAAGTTTGAAGGGTCTCCGTGAGATTGTTGAAGATGAAAGATTAGAAAACCTTTGATAGTACTATAGCCTATGCCCGCATGGATGCCAAACGATCTCGTGAACTCTTAGAGTATGTAATTGTCACAAGTCCGAAATCTAGCAATAGGCGAGATAGAATAGTTGTGCCTTGTTCTATGCCTAAAGCCAAGCATGTGACCCTTGATATGCCTTGTTCCATGTCTAAATTCAAGCAAGCAACCTTTGATGTGCCTCCTAGAATTTCGGATCCCAAAGACTTCTAGACCAGAATGCGTAAAGTAGTGAAGCCATGTAATGTTCCCATCGTTACATTTCTACAGATGTTAAGATTGACACTAAAGTTAGCGGGTCAAAACCTAGAAGCAATGCAAAGAAGGATAGGATTACGCAAACTAAAAGTGTTCATGATAAGGAAGTGAAAGAACACCATAGGGACAAGAAGTTTGATTTGAACAAAAGAATCGTGTTAGTTCTAGTATTAGCTCTAAGCTATCGAAATTAATTCGAGGCCTCATGTCGTCTCGCAAAACATGTAAAAATGTTTATTTTCCGTAATCATGATAAATGTGATGTGTTATTTCGAGGTCTAAGATTCATAACCCGCTTAAGAAAGTTTGGAGAGCAAAACAGATTAAGCAACTCGAAACCTACAGGAATGTGTTTACAAATGTAGGATTTCGTGGAAGCCCACAGTCGAATATTTACGAATGGCAAACCTTACCCTCGCCTAGATCCACTATGCCTAGAATAGTGCTGTTAAGGTTTGGAAGCCAACCGTAGAATAATCCCATTAAGCACAAAATGTCATTTGACTAAGTCCGATGCTTCTACTAGTTCAGCTCCTAGGAATAATGCCATTGCATCTAGGGTTTCACGATTCAAAGATTGTTTGTGCTAACCAAAAGGAACCCATCAAGACGTGGGGATCCAATGTTTCCAATTCTCTGTCTTCGTCATTGTCCAAAGCGTGTCGTATAAATCGTCCCTTGGTATTTGGATTCGGCTCTAAACATATGACCGGGCTCTTAACAATGACGTCTGCTCAAATCGATTCAGCCTCAGACTTCATCATTATGGTGTCTGCAGATAACACTTCAGCCCGCTCCTCATAGAAAAGAAAAGTGTACGCTCTTTCAGGCGCTTTATCTTCACTAATGAGAAATTCTCTCGCAAATGGCCATTCTCATCTACATTCTTCATCAACAAGCTTCATGTTTTTCCACGCTCATTCATCATCAAGTGGATCTACGCTCATTGGTGTATACTCTTATTCACTTGTTAAATCAAAATGGCAACTTCGATGCAATTTTGAGGGGAGAAGAGTGAATATACTACATGATGATGGATGTTTGAATAATGGTTATACGACTTAATTTTTGATGATGATGAGTGTATATTCTTTTGATGAAGAGTGAATATACTAAGGATAACGGGATTCATTGTTTTGATTTTTGATGACTCTCCTCCAACGCCTAATGCTTCACTTACTAAGGATAAATGGGAATCAATGTTTGGGATTCATTGTTTTTCAAAGATAGGTTTGATGAGTACTTTCAACCTCCGACGAATGTTGATCATCCCACTCAAGCTCATGCTCCGGTTTCTATTGACTCAACTGGTTCACCATCTAAGAAGTACTTCTTGGAATTCTCAAGAAACCTTATCTCCGGTTATTTCACAAGGCATTTATAATGACTATCATGATATTGTAAGTTGCACTATTGAATAATGATCCGCTCTTTGGTATTCCTGTGCCAAATCTTCACGGATTGTTGTTCATGGATAATGATCCGCTCTTTGGTATTCCTTTGCCAAATCTTTACGGATTATTGTTCCTCTCATTGTGCACGCTATAAATCAACCACATGAACATTAAGGAAAATGACTACCTCATTCGCTTGAAGACATTTGTGGTGAATCTTCCAGATCAGTCTCTACATGTATACCTTTAGGAAGAATGCATTAATGTCGAGAAATCATTTGTTCCGGTTCATTCAGTGGATCGACGTACATCCGGTGGTACGTTGATTCACGTGTTGGGCATTTGACACAAGCTGATTACTTCGGAGTTAATCAATTATCACTTATTTGAGATTGAAGTTAAAATTCACAAAGGCGAGCTTAAGATGCAAATGCATGGAATTCTTCTTCGCCCAAGTTTGGTATATCAGTTTTCTTTATCGCTGGTCACTTCAAATTGTCTACATATGGGTTGATAAAGATAGTCGAGAGAGTTTCTATCGCAGTGGTCCTATGGCTCCCGGACACCCAGCTCAGACCCGCACTTCAAGACAGTCCCATTAGTTCATCCCTTATACCAAATTCTTCTCCGTAAACTCCATATGTACCTCCATCCAAGATGATTTAAAGAAATTGTTTGATCCCATGTTTGATGAACATTATGAGCCAAGTGCTAATGAACCGACAATTCCTACTTCGAGGTCGCTCATATTCCCGTGAATGACGCCAATCCTTCAATCTCAATATCATTAAGTCAAGAAGCGCCGTCCGATCACTGTCTCATCAACAAATCATCAAACTTCGAGGGTACATCATGGAACTATGTCCGTATCAATGATGAAGTTAATCCTTTGCTACTCCCGAAGATGCCCCTTTGAGAACGATTTGCTCTCGAATCATCATCGAACCATCTTCATCGGGAGAAATTGACTCGCAACTTCGTTCTTCAACCACAACCACATGAACACCTCGTAAAATGGACTCATGATCATCCATTGGACAACATCATTGGAAACCTCTCGTCCAAGATCCACACGGAAACAACTTGCAACCGATGCCTTATGGTGCTTCTTCAACTCCGCACTATCTAAGATCGAACCAAAAGATGTTAAACCGCCATGAATGAAGATAGTGGTTCAATGCCATGCAAGATGAAATTCATGAGTTTGATCGACTTGATGTATGGGAGTTAGTACCGCCCAGATCGTGCTATGATTATTGCTCTTAAATGGATCTTCAAAGTGAAACTTGATGAGCATGGTGATGTGTTGAAGAACAAGGCTCGATTAGTTGCTAAAGGATACCGCCAAGAGGAGGGTATTGACTTTGAAGAATCTTTTGCTCCCTGTTGCTCGAATCGAGGCAATCGTAATCTTTTGGCTAATGTCGCTAGTAAGAACATGGTAGTCATCGATGGATGTGAAGACGGCATTTCGAACGGAGATCTTAAAGAAGTCGCTCACGTCACCAACCCAAGGATTTGTGAATCAAGAGCATCCTACTCACGCTTATCGCTTGAAGAAGGCTCTTTACGGTTTAAAGCAAGCTCCAAGGGCATGGTATGATACGCTGTCAAAGTTTCTTCTATCAACCGGATTCAAAGAAAGGAGTAGTTGATCCAACATTGTTCACCGTGAAGTCGTGCAAACATTTAATTCATGTTCAAATTTATGTTGATGATATCATTTTGCCTCGATGCACCCAATGGAATGTGATCATTTTTCAAATGAAATGAGTTCAAAATTTCAAATGTCAATGATGGGACAAATGTCATTTTTCTTGGGATTACAAATTTCACAAAGTCCCGGAGGCATTTTCATAAATCAATCTAAATATGCAAATGAGATCTTAAAGAAATTTGGATTTGATTCAAGTGACCCGTTGACACCCCCATGATTGACCGAACCAAACTAGATGAGGACCACTCGTGGATCATGATTGACCAAACGAAATATCGTAGTATGATTGGATCCCCGATGTACCTCAACGCTAGTAGACCGGACATCTTGTTCATTGTTTGCATGTGTGCTAGATACCGTGCTAAGCCTACTAAAAAGCACCTTGAAGCGCTTAAACGGGTCTTTCGGTATTCCAAGGAACCATCAATATGGGTCTTTGGCACCAAGGACACCGGTATGTCACTAACGGCCTATGCAGATGCCGATCATGCAGTTGTCAAGATACTCGTCAAGCACGTCCGAGGTGCTCGTTTTGGGTGATAAGCTTGTGAGTCTGGTCTTCAAAGAAGCAAATGAGTACTTTATTTCCTCTACAGAGGCTGAATACATAGCCATGTCATCCTGTTGTGCTCAAATCTTATGGATGAGATCTCAATTATCCGACTATGGCTTTGTATTCAACAAAATCCTCTCGCATCGTGATAATAAAGTGCTATTGCTCTCTCATGCAACAACGTTCAACACTCAAGAGCAAAGCATATCGACATTCGACATCATTTCATCGGGAACAAGTGGAAAAAGGTGTGGTGGAACTCTATTTTGTGAGGTCTAAATATCGCTAGCGACATCTTCACCAAAGCTCTTCCAAGAGAACGTTTTGAGTTTATTCTTCCACGCCTTGGCTTGAAAAGCCTTCAACCGAACACTCAAACGCCTTCGTGGAGGAAGACGAGGAGTAAAGGTCTATCTTCATCTATCTCTTGTAAATATTTATTCGAAAAACAAAATACAAAATTATAAAACCTTCAAAATCAAATAGAAAAATATAAAACTTTCAAAATCCATAAAATTTGAAAAATTCAAAAATCTTCAAAAATATTGTCATTTTGTCATGTTTCTCTCGATTCGATAATATCTACGGTTTGATGTTGTCATTCAAAGAATGACACGGGACTTTAGATGTTGTTCGAATTTTTATATAAAAAAAAAAAAAAAAAAATCAAAATATAAATATATAAATATATTTTGGGAGAAAGAGAAACAATGGTTTATTGTCATTTTCGTGCAATAACCCGGTTTTAAAAGAAAGAACAGAGCCATGTTTTACCATGTTTTCAAATTCCATGCTCGATTCTATAAACATTTATCTCATTGAAAACTAAATGCTTTGAAAAATAACTCGGTCTCTATTTTTGATAATCATCGGGACTTATTTGTCAAAATCTCTATCTCTCAATCAACAACCTATGTCATTGATTGAGGGGAGAATGATTTCAATTAAATTAAAAAGTTATTTGGCATTAAATTGTTTTCAAAAGATAATCATGCATGTTTTATCAATGGAGTTTAAAGTCTTAAAATCCGATCCTTATCGCTTAAAACGCTTTCATAATCAAGTCACAATTCTCCTTAAAAGCTTTCAAAATCAATTTAAATCTATAAGAGATCACAAATCTCAAATGATTTGATAATTGTGATCGGGGAGAATGTGTGATTTAAATTGGATTTAAACCGATAATTCGGTAAATGGTTTTATAAGGATGTACATGCTGTCCTTCCCACATGTGACAAACGATTTCAAATTTTCAATGCACATGTTGAGGGGAGCATCTATCTTAAACCTATGATTTGAAACGTGATCATTTATCTCATGCAAGTTCCTCTAGTATGTGCAAAACTCTTTTCAAACCTCGAGGCACATATTGAGGGGAGCAAATTTATGGAAACCTCATCCTTCCCGAAATGCTTTATCTACTTGATTTGATCAAGGAAGTGATGTTGATATCTTTTAGAAAATGGTAATCAAAGAAGTTAATTCTTTCTCTTGCCTCCGTGTGCAAAACGATTTCAAACATTTGATGCACATGTTGAGGGGAGCACTCGTTCTAAAAATATCAAAACAATTCAGTACAAAATGTTTTGATAATATATCACAAGTATCCGAATTGATTTTCAAATGGTTTTCAATTGGTTCCAATGGCGTATGAACAATACCAAATAGACCGACCAACTTTACTTTATGTACGGTGATATAAGGATGATAAGGTTAGGTATGTGTTCCCATGATCCGCCGAATCCGGAGGGATCTACCCAGGACAATCCACTAGTTAGTGTAGAAGTCCTTAGGTATGATGATAAAAGGAGAAAATGAGATATGGGAAGAGTGCGGACTAAGACCGAGCTAGTACTCGAATAAACCCAACAAGGTTCTAGCTATGAAGTCTCGGTAAGCAATCAAGGGTTGAAGAATTAAAAGAATTGAATGAGAAAAGGGTGAAAACAAATAGCCTCCATTTATTCAACCTTAGGGCGTAAACCGGTTCAATTCATATGCTACCGATGGTAACATCGGTATTGAAGACAAGACGTCATGGACCCAAAGGACGCACCGCACTTCAACTTTCCAAACCACTCAAGTTCCTCTTAAAAGGACTTGTTTCATTCTCACGGGAACCGACATTATCTATCGACTTCTCTTAGAGATTGTTGATATTGAAGAAGGAGACCTCTCCCTAGTCTCCAAGACAGATCCAAATATGCACAAATTGAGTCTAGAGCCACGAGATCATCAATAAATCTCATTAGGACACTTTCAATGAAGACTCTCTGCTTCACACAATGTGGAAAGAGAGATTATATCTTGAGTCCCACGATTATCCTTGTGGTATTGCCGTAACATCCGAGTGATGTGTATACATATTCACAATGAAGATGGAAAGCCTTCGAGCCAACATCAAACAAGCTCCGGTAGGTGGCATGTGAGATCTATTATATGGATCAACCATGTGACAACCGAACAGAAACAATGGGGCGATTCAATCTCTTGAATCAATCTCGGTTCAGTTATGGATTGACGGATACCTTTGAAAACCGGTCTTTGTGCTTAACAACTCTTTTCTTTAGCACATCGACTGTACTCATTTTTCAAACCAAAAGGTGTTTTTATGATTGATAATTGATTTTCAATAAAACCTTCGTTGTATTGCAAAACAATTTCTATTGAGCAATACACGATTGTTTTTCAAATCTCTTTTCATCAATCGGTGGACTTAAAATTACCGGTTCACTCACTCCGTGTTGTCTTCTTTGAGATGTTCCGGTTTGAGAACAACTAGAGCACCGCGAAACCCCGTCAAGGAAATTCTTCGAATTATACCGATCACAGCAAGACATGTATCGATCAACGGGAACCGTGGGCGTGTACCTCAATTCAACGAAGTGATCAAAGACACTTTCGTGCGATTTATTGCTAACTGTTGTATGGTGTACACCCGACGCTTGTAATGATCGAATGAAGCGGTCAATCCATAGCCGCATGCTCACTTAACACATTCATCTCAAAAGAAATCATGATTAGTGCATCAATGACTCGATATTTTCACTCCATGCTTATGCTACACACGCCAATATCATGATTCAACAAATGCTTCCGCTACTCGATGAGAAGATATCATGATCCGTAATGTGAGCATGTCGGTCCTAAAGTCACAACATCACATAATACCAACACCACAAAGGATGTGTCGAGATTTTTGATAGTCGATGATCTCAAAAGATGGCTCAAAATTATTATCACGTGGATCAAGAAAAGACCTCCACTTGGAGTAACCAAACATGCAATGTGAAGAATCAATGACTACGAGCTTAGGAGCAAAGGACTACATCAAGAATGCAAGAACAATTTTTAATGTAATATCTATTTGTATTCAATGTAATTTTGGTACATGATTGAGGTGACCTCCTTAGGGGAGATTGTTAGAATTAGAAATTCCGTGTATTAAAGAGTCGGTCACCTCAAGTATATGTAATCGTTAGAAAGCTCGTAGTCGTAGTTATTTTAAGTTAAGTAGTATTTAGTTAAGTAACACCGTGGAGGACGGACGGGTCTTTACCCACCGTATGCCCGATCCACACCCGATGTGTGGCGATTTATGTAAGACTATAAATACTCTACCTCCCAAGGTAGAGAGTTGGAGCTCATAATAATATCTTTCACTTTCTCTCACTAAGTTCCCTAAACCTCTAACTTTCTCTCTAGAATTCCATTTATACGCCACTTTGTGTTATGGTTTGATGTGTATGTGAAAACTAATATCCAACACTTTGTTTCAACATTCTCCCTCAATCAATGACTCATTTTCTCGAAAAGGTTTAAAAGCGAAGTCATTGATTGAGTTTTCAATTTTACTAAAACTCAAACCGATTGATTTTCAAGCAACTCATTTTCCACCATTTTTGAAAACAACAAATATTTTTCTCAAGAATTTTAGACGGAAAAACATTTGTGTAGGAACAATGATCCTTGACATACTTTCCTCAAATTGTTTTAGGATAAGTGCACGAAATATTTGAAAAATTGTTTAGTGCAACACTTTCCTTCCTTAAAGAGCGGGTTGCTATCGAAATAATAGCAAGCCATAGTTTAAGCGCGGGTGATCTGAAATAAGCTGTAAGCCATTGTTTGAGACATGTTAAGAAAGAAATATTTACACCTCCCTGCTCGAACTTCATCTAAAGTCCCGTGCCATTATTGAATGACATTTCTAATACCGTAGATGTTATCGATACGAAGACATGTCTTGAGAAAACATATTTTTGGTATTTTAAATTTTCTCGATTTTTATGGGTTTTTGTTAGTTTTATAATTTTCTATTTTGATTTTGTTGGTTTTATATTTTGTATTTGCTTTTGAAAAATAAATACAGATAGATTAGATGATAAAGTTTAAGAAGATGATGATACGAGTACCGAGATAAGGATATCGAGCAGCCCGTTGTAGAAGATAGAAGTCATCATCCTAAAACTTTCACCACCAAAGCCTCAGAGGCTCTTGAATGGACGTCGGAAAATGAGCACAGAAAGTGAGACTTTGGTAGCTTCCCCCATACCGACAATCTTGAATAAAGACCATTTTCCCAAGAAGAAGAATGAGAAAAGCAGTCTCATTGAATGAAGTTCAGCACCATGAAGAACACGAGAACACCGAGGTAACAACTTAAGACATTGATCGTCTTAGTGGTTATCAAATCCGGAATAACTGATGAAGTCCGATCACATGAACCTGTTGTGCGTCCATGATGTACACATTACTCTTCGAGATTGACCACTTGTCTTATTCAGGGGAACAATACATCAACATCTTCATTTTACCAAAGGCATTCCAGTTATCTTCCATATCACCAATCAACCGATAATGTACACAAGTATCCAACCAGAGTAGAGACAACAACATCACACTAACTAGTTGAATCACTGATCTCCTCTGCGGATGTCAACTCTAGAATAACTGATTAAGCTTGATCATGTGAATATGTTGTCCGACCCTGATGTACACATGATCGTTGCGATCACATCAGAATCATCATTACATTGTGTACATGAAGCACTAACAGGAAGCACTTTATCATAAATCATATAGAATATGTCAATATGCAATATCCTCTCATGAACCAAATATTCTTTTCACATTTTTTCTAATGTAAGCTGAAGTAACAGATACCAAAAGTCTCCGAGACCATTTCCTCCAATTAGTTGGAACAATACACCAAATGCTACGAGTTAAACACTCGAGTTTCTACGGTTATGACCATTGTCTTTCGGGATAACTTCAATCGGTAGAAGTGTTAAGTTCATCATGTGTACTCGTTGTGCTTTTAGATATATGTCTCCTTCCCCTTCTTTGGTTTTGATACCTCGATTCAACAAAACATAATATACCCAAAAACTCGAAATCTTGTGAGAAGAACTCAAATAGCCCAAATGAATCCTATAAGAATAAACTGCAATGGAAACTCTCTCTGACTATCTTTATCAACCCATATGTAGACAATTTGAAGTGACCACTGATGAAGAATACCCGATATACCAAACTTGAAACTGAAGACAAATTCCCACATTTGTATCTTAAGCTTGCACTTAATAATGGAAGAACGGTGTCGAGAATTTATGCTTCAAGCAAATTTCTAAGTACTCACTACTCAAGCAAAGTATGAGACATTAACACCTCTTGCGATTATCCACACCGTCATATCGTGTGACATCGAGTAAAACAAAGTAACTCCTAATAGTGATAGTTAACTGGTCTTCAACCATCCACCTCATTGCTGGTAACTAGATAACCCAAGACTTCAACTCAAATTCTTAAGCCCGAGCAAGTTATCAAATAAGAACACGCCTTTGTGAATGTCAACTTCAACCTCAAATAAGTGATACATGAGTAACTTCGAAGTAATCAACCTGTGTCAAATGTCCAATACGTGAATAAACATACAATCGGATGAACATTGACCCACTGAATGAAACGGAGCAAATGATTCCTCAACATCAATGCATTCTTCCTTAAGGTATACATGTAGAAACTGATCTGGAAGATTTACCAAAAATGTCTTCTAGCGAATGAGGTAGTCATTTTCCATAAATGTTCATATGGTTGATATATAGCGAGCACAATGAGAGGAACAATAATCCGTGAAGATTTGGCAAAGGAATAACCAAAGAGCGGATCATTATTCATGAACAATAATCCGTGAAGATTTGGCAAAGGAATACCAAAGAGCGGATCATTATTCAAGATCGCAACTACAATATCATGATAGTCATTATCAACGCCTTGTGAAGTGGCGGAGATAAGGTTTTTGAGAATTCGAGAAGTACTTCTTAGATGGTGAACCGGTTGAGTCAAGAGAAACCGGGCATGAGCTTGTTGGATGATCAACATTCGCCGAGGTTGGAAGTACTCATCAAACATATCTTTGAAAACAATGAATCCCAAACAATGAATCCAGTTATCCTTAGTAAGTGAAGCATTAGGCGTTGGAGGAGAGTCATCAAAATCAAACAATGAATCATTGCAAAGAATATGAGCAAGTCTAATTGGGGATTAAATTTGGCATTTCAATCTCCCCCAATTAGTGCTCTCCCCTAAACTGACAAAGATTTTCAAGTGTTCTTCTCAGCCCGGATTAAGAAGAAGTCTTTAGATCATCAAATGCAATTCGTCTTTAGCCTTCTAACATGTAGCAGAAAATGTAGAACAGACTGAAGACTCGACCTTCTTCAAGATTGTCCGAATGAGGAAATAGACAGTTAACATCTTCTTTACACCAAAGGCATTCCCGTTAACTTGTAAATAGGAAATCCCCTTAATTTAAAATCCCTCCCAATCAAACAAGAACAGAAAGATATTCATCAAGGAAATCAGCAATCAGCCCGCAACGAACACACGAAATGGTAACACCAAGCAAATAATCACATCAAACAACAATAAAGGGTTGTTCGGAATCATCATGTTGATGTGCCCGTGAAGCATTACCCGGAAGCACTTTGTCGTTAAACTCATATCGACTTGTGAAGATGTCAACCGGCTCTAAGAAGAAACTACATGTGAAGATGATCCGATAAGAAGAATCTCGGTTCTTACATGAGTTAGAGCCGTTTGACCATATATTCTCAAATATCAATCAACAATGCAAAAATTCACACTTCTTCTCCCCTCAAGAATTGCATACAAAGATGCCATTCTTGATTAAACAAGTGATTATCATCCAAATGTATTCTATTCACACTTCTCCCCATAAAATTAGCACATGATGTCGCCATCTTCATTATATTGAGCAAGTGGAATAAGAGTAATTATCATGAGTCCGGATCACTTGATGACTAAAGCGCATGGAAAAAGCATGAAGCATGTTGATGAGAATGGTCATAAATGAGAAGATTTCTCTTCTTGAAGATAAAGCGCATCAAACGTACACCTTTCTTTTCTATGAGGCGGGGCACGAAGAGTTATCTGCGGACGCCATAATGATGAAGTACGAGGCTCGAATCGATGTGAGCAGGCGTCATTGCCGCTTGAATATCAAGGTTGAGTTACTAGAACCCGTGAGTTATGAGATATCAATCCGTTTGTTATCCATACTTTAAGCCATCCATGTATTGAAGGATCAAGTATGCGAATCGAGTAAGGAATACCTGCACTAACATTACAAACTTGATTGCATATATATTGGTTAGTGACATTAGTATCCAAATCCTTTGGGGTTTCACGGTCAACCTTGATTTTGTCATCGGTAAACAGCTTTCCGGTAGGAATCCACTTAAGTCCAGCATCCTTAAACATTCTACCAGACGGTATCCACTTATGGCAAGGTCTAGGATTGTTAAGCTTCTTATGCATAGTGGAAGACTTATCCTTATTCCTAGTTTCCAAAGATTTAGCAGTTGGTATCCATCTAGGCGAAGTTTTTGATTTGTTTTGCTTCACAACATGTTGAACCTTAGTCACGTTAGTAGACTTAGTGGATTGTACCTTAGCATGTGAATTAGGAAAATGTTTCTTATGTGGAAAAGACTCAGAATTTCTAGTTTTGTTTTCTACATGCTTAGCATTCATATGCACATAACTACTTTTAGATGCACGCCAATCCCTAGTCTTTTGAGTGTTCCTAGGTAGTGGTTTACAACTACTAGTAGTGCCTTGAAATCTCATAGAATTCCTCACCCTAGGTTTTGCACCTAAAATTCCGTCTTTTCGAATCAGTGCCTTTTTCCTAGCTTTTTCTAGATAATAGTTCTTCCACAAATCATTCATATCATATGAATTCTGGGTTTTAATGCTTGGTTTTGACACTGTTTTCGAACTAATCCTAGAGGTGTTGGGAGTAGAAGTGACTATGTGTTGAGGGTTATCGGAGCTAGAAGCCTTATTCTTAGGTAACTCGGTGAAGTGATTGGTTTTGACAAAACTTGTTTCTCATCAACTTGGGAGGCAAACCGTGTTTTGAAAATTTTGGTCTTTCGAATATAAACGCATTGCTTTGCCTAACAATGGACCGGTTTCTAATGGGATGAGAAACTGGTTTCCCAAGGTTGATGGTTTTGTAAACTTAGTGTTCACACTTTTCCTACGGTTTTCTAAGCTCATTCTTTAAGGCAACAATGGCGAAACTCTTTTCCGAAGTTGAGCTTTAAGTTCATCAATTTTGCTATCAAAGAGTTTGTTTGCTCCATTGACTTAGTTCTAGCTTCTTTGTGAGTCACTTAGTTCTATGTGATGCTTTCTCAAAGACTCATTTTCCTTTAGTAATTTAGCCACATAAATTGACGTTCATTATTTCTTGTTATAATAGCATCAATGTCTTGTGTATTCATGACTAAATTACTTTTCACATTCAAGACAAATATGTTTCTTGATTGTAACCGGTTGAGTCTTTGTCTTGAAGTCGAGCTTTCAAGGTGTTAATTTCAAAAGTTCACGGAATTCGTGAAGTTCGGATTTTTACATGGTTTGTTAAGTTGAAAACTTTCTTCTTTACTCAGATCGCAATCTCAAGTGAAATGCAATGTTTTTCAAGATTTGAGAATTTGTTTGAAAGTTCATCAAAAGCCCTTTTATCAACCATATCATTTGTTTTGAAATTATTAGACTCGGCCTCAACAAAGGAACATTTATCGAATCATGTTCGGCATTAAGATCGGTATGTTTAAGTGAATTAGCGAGATGCACTATGTTGAGCGATTAAGGGTACCTCATCACATGACACATGTTCAATTTTCGGTCCGATATTTGCATCCACATCATGTGTAACAAGAGTCATTTGAAACCGGCTATTTCAAGCTTATCTGATCTCGAGCCTCTGTATTTAGTGTTAAGCGATCCAACATCTGTTGCTTCACCCGACTCAATGCCACAATCTCTTAATTGCACTTGACATTCATTCACCCTTCGATTTACGTATCCACATCTTGTCTCGATCGAGTTCTTGAGCGCCGGTTACATCATTCTTTGTTGTCTCTGTTAATCTGCATTCAACAACACCCGATCTTTCAACCGATACATTACCCGTCTCATCACAACTATCTCTCAACCGCACTAGACACTCATCCACATTTTCATCTTTCGAGTAACTTCCTCAATGTATTTCACCACATTATCCATGAGATGGATAAGTGTCTCTATGAACACGCTTAATTTCCATTCCGGTGTATCTCTTGAAAGACATTTCGGTCATGTCTTGATCATAATCATATGTAAATTCCCACGATGAATGGTGAAATTGGTTGTGGATCACTTGCGATGCAAAGACCTTTGGAACTATCCTTTTGAACCTTTTCTTTATCAAGTTGTTGTTCTAATTGTTCTAAGTTCAATAGTAATGTTCCGTTAATGTGGATAAATCTTGACGGAAAGGGCATTGCATGCTCGTTCCATTCTGCTGTGAATAACATGAGATGTGAGCGAAGTTGTTGATAAGGTTCAATGCTACTTTCCTTTTCATGGCATTTTGTAGTCTAAACAGTGCAAATCTTTCTCATTGGACTCGAGCATGAAGAACTCAAATCATCATTGATTGATTCCATCATCCAGAACCGTTCAAGATAGCTAATATTCTCATGGTTGTCTACAACATCATACAGTTTGAGTACTTACGAAATCACCGAATCAGAGTGTAAGACATGATGTTGATGAATCCACGGATTTTACAAGTCTATGATTTAAACCGAGAAATAGAAACTTTCGCGGGATTTTACTAAAATCAAGACCAAACCGTTAAGCAATAAGCAATGGAGCGTGTTAAGATGGTGATGGATTATCACAATGATATAAAATTGTGTGTTAGGACTTATGATTGTTTGTAAGATTAGCAGAGATGTTGTTTGGTTAAGATTTGGATTGGTTGATGCACGATTTTACGGAGAAATTTAGGTCCAAAAACTTAAAAGCTCAATAACTTCCTTCAGAGGCGATTTGGGCCTCAAAAATTGTTTCATGACTTTGTGGTGAAACCTCACCATATTCACTGTTCCGCTCGCTTTGGTGGTATTTTATTTGAAACGGAGTTACGGTTCAAAAGTTATGACCGTTTGAAGTTTTACCGTAAAAAGTCAACTTTTGGTCAAACCGCTTCAATCAACTCGCATCTAGGACAACTCGCTTCCAAGACAACTCGCGTAAGTCTCAACTCGCATAAGATGACAACTCGCTTAATAGACAAGTCGCATGAAACATAACTCGCATAAACAGACAACTCGCTTAATAGACAAGTCGCATAAAACACAACTCGCATAGGTAACTCGCAAGCAACTCGTGAGGCAACTCTCTTAGGCAACTCTCTTTAGATCGTTGAA
Organism: Chrysanthemum lavandulifolium; assembly: GCA_022545495.1. Taxonomy (NCBI): domain Eukaryota; kingdom Viridiplantae; phylum Streptophyta; class Magnoliopsida; order Asterales; family Asteraceae; genus Chrysanthemum; species Chrysanthemum lavandulifolium. The sequence goes on from CM040238.1 coordinate 97,322,903, forward strand.
TCGGACAAGTCGCATAGGCAACTCTCTTTAGTATCAACTCGCTACACAATCAACTCACTTAAAGAAACAAGTCGCTTAATAACCAAGTCGCATAAATAGTCAACTCGCTAAGTAGCTAAGTCGCTTATACCAACTCGATTCAAATGAAGAAGCAACTCGCATCCAAGAAACACAACTACGAGTCTCAACTCGCTTTGTACACTTTTCACAAATACCCACTTTATCAATCAAAAGTGACCAAACCACAATGATTTAAGCTTTCCAATTCAAAACCTAAACACATATGATGATCCTAAACACAAAAGTACAAGCAAAATTGAAACTTTAACACTAGAATTTGTCCAAATGATTCAAACTCTCTAAACACTTAATACCCCAAAACCTTATGAAATCCACCAAAACAAAGAACATGAAAGATGGTGATCAAACCATGGCTCTTGATACCAATTGTTAGATATTGGATTTCATAAACACATAATAAACAATAATATGGGTCGAATTATGAGTAGGTTTAGAGAGAAAGTGGGAGCCTTTCTAGAGAGAATGTAAAAGAAAACATAGAAGGTTAGATTGAGAATGATGAAGGTCCAACCCTCTACCTTGGGAGGTAGAGGTACTTATAGTTACAAACTACACGTCCTCCTTCGGACTGTGGATCAGGCATATAGTGGGTAAAGACCCGTCCGTCCTCCACGGTGTTACTCTAGACTAAATAACTAACTAAATAACTAGTAAATAACGTAACGTCTACGAGCTAACATATGCTATACTAGAGTTGGGGTGACCGAGTCTTCACTATGGATTTTCCAATTCCTAACACGATAACATCTACGGACTTAGTTATGTCATTCAAAGAATAGCACGGGTCTTTAGATGCAGTTCGAGCAGCTGTAATCTATTCTATTTCCAAAAAAAAATGAGATGGAGAAAAATGGTGGTTTATTGTCATTTCAGGCAGTAACCCGTTTTTAATGAAAGAACAGAGCTATTCTTCATCTAATTTTAAAATCTCACGCTCTGATTCTAAAAAAAAAAAACACAAAATTTTATAAGGAACATTTGTCGCCAAAAAGACAAATGTTTCCAACCAAATATTTTTCCTTTTAAAGATTCTTCGGAAAATATTTGTCCTCTAATGAAAACAAAATTTCTTTGAAAATAACTCAATCTTTATTTTGAACATCATCTGGACTTCACATTTGTCAAAATCTCTATCACTCAATCAACAACCTATGTCATTGATTGAGGGGAAGAGTGATTTCAAAACGGTTATTTTTCAACAATTGGCACGTAAATGTTCAAGGTCTAATTTTGGATAATCATAAAGAACAATGTTTTATACAATTGGATCCAGACCAAGGTTGTGTTTCCATAAGATCTTTAATCATGTTTTAATCAATGGAGTTTAAAGTCTCATACTCTGATCCTTATCAATTAAATATTTTCAAAAGAAGGTCACAATTCTCCTCAAAAAAGCTTTCAAAATCAATTTAAATCAATAGAGATCACAAATCTCAAAGGGTTTGAAAAGTGTGATCGGGGGAGAATTTGTGATTTAAATTGGATTTAAACCGCTAATTTGATAAGTGGTTTTGATAATGTAATAGCTAGCACTTCTCCCTACATGTGCCAAACGATTTCAAAATTTCATGCACATGTTAAGGGGGAACATTCATCTTAAACCAAAATGGATTAAAATGTGATTGATTTATCTCAAAGTGCAGGTTCCCTCTAATATGTGCAAAACTCTTTTGAATATCGATGCACATATTGAGGGGGAGCGATCAAATGAAAACCTCATCCTTCTCAAAATATTTTGTACAAAGTACTTAAAAATAATTGATTTGATAAGGGAAGTGATGATGATATCTTTAGAAAATAGTTAATCAAAGATTGAATTTCTCATTCTTCATCTAAGATTTCAAAGTCCTCTTACCTCCATGTGCTAAAACAACTTCAAATACTTGTAGCACATGTTGAGGGGGAGTATTTCTAAAATATCAAAAACAATTAAGGTACAAAACGCTTTGATTCTATATCACAAGTACCTTGATTGATTTTCAAATGGTTTTCAATTGGTTTCGAGGTGAAATGAACAATACCAAAAGACCGACGAATTTATTTTATGCACGAAGGTATACGGATGGTTAGGTTAGGTATTCGTTCCTACGATCCCGCCTGAGCGGAGGATCTACCGAGGACAATCCACTAGATAGTGTAGAAGTCTTTAGGTATGATAAAAAGGAGAAAAGTGAGAAATGGGAAGAGTGCGGATCGAGATAGAGCTAGAACTGGAATATTACCAACAAGGTTCTAGTTATGAAGTCTCGATAAGCTTGAATGGGTTAAAGAATGAAAGCGAAATGAAATGAGAAAAGGGTGAAAGAAATAGCCTCCAATAATTCAACCTTAGGGCGAAACCGGGTTCAATACATATGCTCTTGGTGGTTACCAAAGTGGCGGTATTGAAGACAAGACGTCATTGACCCAAAGGACGCACCGCACTAAACTTCCCAAGCTACTCAAGTTCCTCTTAAAGGACTTGTTTCATTCTCACGCGGAACCTACATAATCTATCGACTTTCTCTTAGAGATTGTTGATATTGAAGAAGGAGACCCTCTCCCTGGTCTCCGGTATAGGAACCAAATATGCACTATTGAGTCTAGAGATAAGAGATCGTCAATAAATCTCATTAGGACACAATTAATGAAGACTCACTGTTTCACACAATGTGGAAAGTGAGAATATATATTTTTTTTAGTCCTACGCATTATCCTTGTGGTATTTCCAGAACATCTGAGTGATATGCAAAAATATTCACAATGAAGATGGAAAGCCTTCTAGAGCCAACATCAAACAAGCTCTTGGTGGGTGGCATGTGAGATCTATCCATTAGATCAATCATGTGACAACTGGACAGAAACGATGGGGTGATTCACTATTGAATCAATCTTGGTTCAGGATTGGATTAACGGATACCTTTGAAAAACCGGTCGTTATGCTCAAAATTCTTTTATATAGCACATCGATTGTGTAGTAAGTTTTTCAAGATTAAAAGGGGTATTTATGATTGAAAATTGATTTTCGTATAAAACCTTCGTCGTATTGCAAAACTCTTTCTGCAAGCAATACACGATTGTTTTCAAATCATTTTTAATCAATCAGTAAATCTCAATTTGCTAGTTCACTCACTCCGCGTTGTCTTCTTTGAGACGCTCTGGTTTAAGAATGGATAGAGCAGCTGCGAAACCTTGTCAAGGAGATTCTTGAATTATACCGATCACAGCGATACTTGTCCGATCAGCGGGAACCGTGGGCCGTGCACCTCAATTCAACGAAAGTGATCAAAGACACTTTCGTGCGCTTTTATTGCTAACTGGTGTTTGCAGGAAAACCTGACGGTTGCAACTGATCATAATTGAGGCGTGAATCCATAGCTGCATGCTCACACAACATGTTTACTTCCAAAGAAATCATGATAAGTGCGTATCTTCATCAAGTGACTCTGATATTTTCACTCCATGCTTCTCCTACGCTGCTGCAAATGTCATGAATCAACAAAAGCTTCCGTAACTATGATAAGAAGATATCATGATCCATAATGTGAGCATGTCAGTCCATAAGTCACAACTTTACATAATAGCAACACTTCAAGGGATGAGTCTGAGATTTATGGTGGCTGATGATCTCAATGCTGGCTCAAAACTCATCATCACGTGGATCAGTTAAAGACCTCCACTTGAAAGAACCAAACATGCGGAACTTGAAGAATCAAAGACTACTGGCTACGAAGCAAAGAACTTAATCAAGAATCCAAGAACACCACAATGTAATATCTGTTTGTAATTGATGTAATTGAGGTGACCTCCCTTAGGGGGAGATTGTTAGGATTTAGAAAATCCTGTAGTTAAGGAGTCAGTCACCTCAAGTATATGTAATCATTAGAAAGCTCATAGTCGTAGTTATTTAGTGTTAGTAAGTAGTTTGTTAAGTAACACAATGGAGGACGGACGGGTCTTTACTCACTGTATGCCTGATCCACAGCCCGTAGGAGACGTGTCTTGTAAGAACCTATAAATACCCTTTGCCTAGCAAGGAAAAGGGTTGGAGCTTTTGATAATATCATTTTTCTTTGTCTCACTAAATTCCCAACTCTCTTCCACTTTCTCTCTCTAAAACATCAAAATATTCGTCCTATATTGTGTTATGTGATGTGTTTATGAAAACCAATATGTTACAGGAAGCTTTTGTGAACAACATGGAATATCTTTAACTTATCGGGCCTGTTCACTTCTCAATCGATTGATATTGTTGAAAGAACACATCGTAAGTTATGAAAGATGAGTCGTGCAATGCTTGACGAGCAATCGATTCCACAAATATTAGAAAAGTTATCAATAAAACACCCTACGAGATACTTGAAAATAGGAATCCTTTTTTAGAATACTTTAGGGTATTTGGTTGTAAAGTATTCATACTTAACACCAAATAAATCTCACCAAGTTTGACCTAAAGTCATATGAAGATGTATTCTTAGGTTACTCTCATACTAGTAAAACATACATAGTGATTAATAAGGAAACAATGAGGATTGATGAATCTCTCGATGAGACCTTTGATGTGATCAATGAACAAGTAAGTCAAGATCAAGAAAGGTCGCCGTCATTACAAGTTAATGTTTTGGATGAAGGCAATCCTAAGAAAGTGAGAGAAATGAGGGCTCATCCGATAGATCAAGTCACTGGTGACTTGAGTAAGAGAACACTTAAATCACAAACCAAATGAGATTAGGTTTTGGCATGACATTTTTAAATAATCCAAATTTCTTATGGGATAGTTTTAGGTGTTCATGATTGACATGCATCTTAGGAGAACAATCTATTGTATCAAGTTAGATGTCTAGACAGTCATTTGAAAGGTCCTTTTAAGTGCTCTTACAGCTTATGTGCTTATGTGCCTAGGAATTATGTGAAGGCATGAAAGGAAATACAAATTAATGTTTTCCGAGAGGAAAGATATCTATAAATGCATTATTCAAATGATGGTTGACAATATCCTATATTATACATGTCTATACTATGTGTGATGAGCAAGAAAACTTGTCACAATATATCCCACTATAGTTGTCAGGATTGAAAGTCATTTTTTCAAGTTATCAAGACTAGATAAAATTTTGGATCACAACTCATACTTGTGTTAAAGATTTTATATCTAACTCTACTTGTTCAATTTATATGAAAATTGCATGTTATGTGTTTTAGGGTAAAAAACATACAAACTACTTACGGAGTTAATGAGAATTCCAATGGATTGAGTTTGGTATGGTATTACATAATAAACTAAAATACCCAATGAATACACTTAATAAACTAATTATTTCATCCGAAATCTTAGAAACTTATTTTTTTCAATACAAATGACAAATAAGGATTATCAATGTCGACATACTTCATGACGAACTATAAACCGGAGATATCATGCATTGTATATTGACTTTCTATACAATGTGTGATGGTTTATAGGATCTAGTTTGTGTATTCTAATAATAAAATATATGCTTTATTACTATACACAAACAACTACACTCTTAGGATAAATTGTATGAAATGCTTGCACTCGGTTCATGCATGATAAAATGTAGGTTCTACATTGTGTTAAATGGAATCATTTTATTTCCAAATTCATGCATGCTTATTTGTGGTAACTAGCATGAGTAACTTGATCATTCAAATCCAACTAAATCAACATCTAATCTATTCCACTACTATCCATAAGGCATAATTATCTTCCCCATGCACCACTTTCTTTCATATCATCCTACTTAGTACTACTAATAAGGAATCTAAGTACTAGTGTTTATTAACTATTGGTCCTTAGATCTTCATTACCCACACCTAAACCCTAATGAACCTCTATAAAAGGATAGTTGGTTTAAACATTTTCATTATCTTTCTCACTTTTGAAAATCTCATCCTCCTTTAAGAAATGGCAACCACATTCCTCATGAAACGAGTGAATGATGCTCACAACACCAATGCCTATGAACCTTTTGAAAATTGTGAATACCTTGAGGGCCGTCATCGTATAAAAAATTTATTTGTGCAACTAGCCTAAAACAACCTTTCATGCGATCCAAATGCTTTTCCCTCATCAATAACCTTCCATTTACTATCTACCCAAGGCACATTCAAGAATTCCACGCTCGATACTACTTTGAAAAACCTTCTATAACTCTTAATTTTTGCATGTATGTTAGGTCACCATAATGTAACACAAGCATCAATATGTAAGAAATAGATAAAGAGATAGATTGGTTGAACAAAACACAAATAATATACACGAATGAGTAAGGAATGTTATGCGTAGGATATGAAGTGAAATGAACAACCAACCTTCAAAGGAAGGTTTACATGTAGTATTTATAGGGAAGGGAACTAGGGAAACATGTCTATTCCCTTCCTTCATTATTGGGCTTGGATCAAGGCTTATGGGCTTTCTACATAAGCCTTGCCATTAATAACTAACATAAAAGCCTAGTTTAAGCAACCTATTATATATTAATTACAGACACTTGAAATACAAGTTAGGAGTGATTCCTACAATCTCTCCTTAAGTGTTGGTAATTAAAAGTGACTCCAACAATCTTGAAAAGTTGTTGGTGTTGATGTAATAGTAGTTGCTTCGACGTCTTCTGACATTCTCCTTTCTTGTGAGAAGAAGTGCCTTGATTCTAACAATCTCCCCAGTGTGAGAATCTTGTTTTTCTTTGAAGTTTTCAGCTTTGACGTCTTCAAAATTATAGTTCTTTGTTCTTTGTTCTGGTGTGGATATTGTGATGTTATGTTGTTGTAATCTGCATCAGGTCCGCTTCATTGCTCATGTGTCTCCATGTCCTTCTCCAACATGCTCACACGCTCTTTGACGTTGGATTTCAGTGTTGATGTAGTTCTCTTTAGTCTTTAAAATTTGTAGATTCTTTGGCTTTGACGAAGAATCATTCTGACTTTTGTGTTGACTTTCGAGAGAACTTCAATTTATGTTGTTGTTGGTATGAGCATCTAGAGAATTTGCCCGATCATCTCCCAGGGGCATCCATAACAAGAAAACATAAGAATGGGTTAGTGATAAACACCAATCGATCACTGTGGTCGTTTCTTAGAGAATTGACCACTACGATTGTTCTTCGATGAATGTCTTGATTCCATTTACCTTGGTCGGGCGAATCACCGTCCGAATCCCATAAGGACGATTGGCATTACATTAAAAAGTTCAAGTAATGACCCACATCTTGAGGACTCGATTCTTGAAAGGAATCTCCTTAGCGGGATTTCCGGCACTTACAAGTTCGAACTTCAAGCATGTTAACAACATAGTGTGAGAACACATATCTAATTCTAGCCAAGGCGTTCTTGAATTGGAGTCCCTCAAGTAGGATAACACGATGCACCAAGTACACCTCTGATTCGGTGAGTCGTGAGGTACACAAGCATCACCTCACGATTGTAGACTGTTTGAGACAACACTAAGCGTATCCCATAAGGAGTTACCGAAGTGACCTGCTGTCAGGGCTGGTAGATGTTGACCCTGGCAGGAGTTTCTATTTAATCACTGAGGATCACAATTGTGAACCTCACATAAATGTTCTTGACAGATTGCTAAGATCTGTGAAGGACTCGATAATGTTATCACTTGCGTCCTTGATGTTGTATGACAAGTGATGAGATGTCAAGTGTTCCTAAGAGATCTTTTGATGAATCTCGTGGCTCTAGACTCAATAGTGCACTTTGGTTTTCCTGAGCGGAGACTAGGGAGAGAGTCTCCTTCTTAAATACCAGCAATCTCTAAGAGAAAGCCGATAGTTTAAGTAGGGTTTCCTGTGAGAATGAAACAAGCTTCTGTTGAGAGAAACTTGAGTGGCTTAGAATGTTTAGTGCATGCGTCACTGGGTCCATGATGAATTTAATATTCAATACCGGTGTCATCTAGTGACAACTAGTAGCATATGCATTGAACCCGGTGTCTGCCCTAAGTTGAATAATTTGGAGGGATATTTCTTTTCACCATTTTCTTTATATTTCTTTTTAATTCTTCAACTCCTTCTTTCTCCGATTCTTATTTTCTCCTTTTATAATCATACCTAAGGACTTCTAAATTCTAACTATTGGTGGTGTCCTTGGGTAGATCCCTCCGGCTTTGGCGGATCATAGGATGGTTATTCCTAACCTTAGTCACCTTATAACTCCATGACTATCCTAAGTTGCCATAAAACCATTTTCTCGAAAATCTCTCAAAGTGTTTATGAGTGAAAAACATTTTGTGACACTTCAAGAGTTTTGTATTTTGAAATACTCCCCTCCACATGTGCTCAAGTGTTTTGTGAATCTGCACTGTGAGGGTAAACTCGCACTTTTAATTGATCGACTCAAGATAGACAATTCCCGCGAGACACGGTTATGTTGCATAGTTAAAGAGTTGCATTGTCAGCTTTTAGGTGACAACTAGCTCTAATAACTACCTTGAAGGTGTGGACAAACCTCGAAAGGTTGTCAAACCCGTCAAAGTTCATGTCTATCAGGAGTTTCTCGAAAAGGTACAATCTACTCGGATAAGTCTTGGAAGATAAATCTTTTCGATGTATGACAGTTCAGTTCTCGTCAATTCATGGGTTAAGTCTTAGTCACACGAAGATTCAATCACATTTCTAACATATTTGAATTACACAATTTATCTCCCCCTCAAAAATGGCATATATGTTATTTTTGATGAAATTTTGATATCAAATATGTCCATTTCGAGTTTTGTGGGAAGAGTTCCACGAAGAACGTTTTGCGAACAAAGAATTTTAGTAAATACTCCCCCTCAACAAGTAATATTAAACTTTTGAGGTTTTGAAAACATAAGGGGAAGTACTTGTTCTTTTGAGCAAAACTTTGAAAAATGAAAGTTTTGATTAGTTTTACTCAAAAGTAAGAAGCTTTCGCTCCTTTTATAAGGATTGTGGCACTGATGTGTAACACAGGGTCCTTTCATTACAAGAACGGGTTGTACACTGTTATGTGTGCACAAGCTATTGTCAAATATACAAATTATATCATCCAAATATCAATCAAAGAAACAAATTAAGGAGTACCAGGAAATCCTTCAATGACACCAGGAGTTCTCTCTTGTCATTGATAGCCCGTAAGAGTGAAGCTCTCTCTTCCACCCACAAAGCTCTCTAGCCTCCGCATCTGATCACGGTGAAACAACCTTTCATCAATCCGCTTGATAATATTTTTCACATCCCTCTTTTCTCTAGAATTCCACCGTTTCTTTGACCCAATGCCTTCATGAATCTCCTTTAACCGATACGCTAACCCGTCACAAACCTTCTTCAGAGTGTGATCACAAAACTTGTGAAGCTCATTGCACGCCATGAAACAGTTATGGTGAAGTTCACTACGGTAAACTACGCCAAACTTTGGTTTCTTGAGAATGGTGTACTGAGAGAGTTGGTTGATATCGGGAAAGTGGAGCAACGGTTGAGTGAGATTAACTCATTTCTGGTATGATTCCATGGCAAGTTGAAGGTCTTCAACACGTTCCAGGATTACTATGCTTCTGATGAATATCAACAGTGACTTGATGTACTAGAGCTGGATGTTGGTGGAGAAATGTCGCATCCGACCTTGTACCTTAGCTAGATACATATCTTCAATGTCGTTGAGCGACAGTCTCGGAAAATCGACTTGAAGAAATCATATTCACCTTTCGTCTTGGCGTTTGACTTTGATCGCTTCCAGGAATGAGTAATCCCATTTCGTAGCCAGACTGACATTCATGATGGCAACGATCCGTTGGTCACTATACACCTCTTTGTTCGATTTTATAACCTGGCAGCTTCTGTAGTATAGTCTTCTTCGTTCAGGCCAATGATGAATTCCATACTGTGCATCGAGATCATAATTCACCACATGATCAAAAAACATTCGTGTGGCTTCTTCCTCAATGGCAACATTATTGGAGAAGACTGCTGCCGGGATGTTGAAGGTGAGTGACGTAGCGTATTTCTTGCTTACATCGCTACTTTGTTGAAGATTCTCCAGGTCGTTGTTGAAGAAGTATTGGTAGGGAATCCTTTGTTGATCTGGTCGACCAGTGTTTGGTAGTGGCTTGGTCCAGTCAGTGTAGTATGGAGTCTTGTCAGGTCTTGTGAAGTCGATGTTAGATTCAGGGTTGAGCCAATCAATATTGTTGGACATAGCTCGTGCGATGTTGTAGAGATGATATTCGACTTCAATAGCACTATCGGAGTTGTCCTTAAGCAGTTGAAACGCATCATTCTTGATTTGGCGTAACTCTCCTTTCGTCATCTTCTTCACTTTGAACTTTTCCTGAATAATCTTGACATGCTCCATGGTTCGACCATCTACCGGTTCTTGGCCTTCCGGTATTTGAGGGGTGGCATCAACAAGCTTGGAAAACCAGTCGTATTCTTCAGTGTCATCTTCATCCAACCAAGATACAACTATGGTAGACTTTTTCTTTTGTGGCTTGGAGGATGATGCTGGTTGGTGCTTGGTTGATGGTGTTGATGAGGGAGGTTGTTGGGGCTCAGGAATCTCTTCGTCATCACCACCGGTATATTGGAAATGGTCACTAGTTTTCTCCTTTGGTGGTGGAGACTCAGAGTCCTGAGGTTTGTTACTAGCAGGAGGTCATTGTGAAGATCTTGTGGAGGTGGTGGTCCTTGGGGGTTGTGGAGGCACAGAGGAGGATTTGCCTGTTTTCTTTTGACGTTTAGGGTCAGAATCCTTATCCGCATCATCGTCGTCTCTTGGTCTCTTATCTTGACTAGCTCTTTCCTTGCAGGTTTGCTTTAGTTGATATGCAAGTAATGCTTCAAAAAGTTTGGATTCATCAGAATTGAAACTTCCAGATCAGGGAAGACATCTACATTATCAATTTAGAAATCAAATCAGCATTAGTGACAATAGGAGGTGGAACTGGTCGGATTTGCATCATTGCTGGTGTATTTGAAAGTGTATGCTTGACCAATGTTATTAGATGTGGGTAGAGTTGCCTTGCGAACATTTCTCTTGTGACTCCAGGGACGGTGACGAGAAGGAACTTATGAGTGTAGTCCCTAATCTTCTTGTCCATTTCACCCTGTATATCTCGGTTGAGAAATTGCTGGATCTGGTCTCTTTCCTCCGAGAACTCGTTTATCACATTTTGAAGTAAATTAACTCTGTCGGCAAGCTGATTCAGTTTCTTGTTGACCATGTTGCGTTTCCTTGCTTGCCTGACAGCCTTGACAATCTTGGTCTTGGCACGTGATGCCCAGGTGTCGGTAGGTTTCTTGACTGATCGGGATGATGATTTGGTGGTAGTATCTTTGGATGGTGGTGGTGATGAATGAGATGATGAGTCAGATGAAGATGAGTCATGAAATGGCTCATGGTCTTTTGGTGGCTTAGAAGTTTCTGTTAATAAAAATAAACCGTAAAAACGTTTATTAATATTTTGCGATCTCTTTGTGTTTTGTTGATAACAAATATAATGTTATCTTAAGTACAATTATAAGGATACATGTTATTTTTGTAAAGCATTTACATATAGCCATTTAAATACAAAGATGTTGTAATTAATCATTTGTTGTAATAGTTTATTAGGATGGGTAAAAACCACAACCCATGGATCATATCCATAACCCATTGACCCATATCCATTTGAATAGATACAATGTATTCATTAGATACATTGAATCTAAGGAAAACCCAAGGTCGACCCATAACCCATGACCCATAACCAAAAACCCATGGGCAAAGAGGGGCGTCCACGGATCCCTAGGATTACACTAGGCGAATCCCAGTGGGAGGATCCGGGAACGATGGCGAAATTGCCTATAAATAGAGAGCCAGTTCCTCATTCTAACTCACCCTTCTTCTTACTAATTCTCTCATATACTCTCATTCTCTTCTAAAAGATCACTTGATCTAGAGAGTACTTCCTTCTTTCTTTCTTTAGTGATTCTTATATAGGTCCTTATCTAAGGCGAGATCACGAGCATTCTACAAGTCATCCAAGCAAGGGGTCCTTGACTGATTTGTTCCTCCGGAATATTTCTATAGCGAAGATCTTGTATTTGATATTTCACATATTTGTTGTGTAATAGTCATGTTGGTTTGGTCCACCGTGTTACGGACTCGGTATTTAGCTTTGTACCGGAAAAAGGTGTAAGCAACGTTGTGAAGGCTTCTCCGCCAAGTGAAGGAGTTTGTTGACATAGTACTTGAACTCTCGAGTAGGTGACTCGGGGAGTGGAGTAGGGCAAGGAAGGTGTCCTTGTAGCCGAACCACTATAAATCGGTTGTGTCATTTCTATCCTTTAACTTTACTTTATTTACTTGCTTTATCATTGGATCTATACTTTCTCTACATCCATAAGATCTCACATATTAACGAATCTAAAGTTTTTGAAACTAACTTAAAATCGGCAAAAATATTCAACCCCCCCTTCTAGTTTTCCACAATTGGCATCAAGAGCCAGGTTTATAAAAGTTTTAAAGTAAACCGTATTTTAAAAACTTTTCGATCACTATGGGTTCTGAAAATTACAAGGAAGGGCAATCTATGCAACGACCAGCATTACTTGAAACTAATGGTTTTATATATTGGAAAAATAGATTCGAAACATATGTGAAGTCTAAAGATATTGATCTTTGGTACATTATTGTTGATGGCGATTTTGAGGCTACCTCAAAAGATGATAAAGGAAATTTAGTTAACATACCTCATGATAAACTAAATGATGAAATGAAGAAAAAGCTTTCTAAAAATAGTGAAGCTAAAATGGTTTTGTATAATGCTTTACCCAAAAAGGAATTCGAAAGAATTTCTATGCTTAAAACCTCTAAAGAAATTTGGAATTCTTTAGTTGTAACTCATCAAGGTAATCAACAAGTTAAAAATAATAAAATTTATTTATTTGTTCAACAATATGAACAATTTTCAATATCGGATGAGGAAACTATAGATCATTCATTTGCTAACTTTAATACTATTATTACATCTTTACAAGCACTTGATGAATCTTTTTCTAGTCGTAACCATGTTAGGAGATATCTAAGGGCACTTCCATCGAAGTGGAGATCGAAGGTGACGACGATCGAAGAGTCAAAAGATTTGACAATCCTCACCCTTGATGAACTCACAAGCAACTTAAAAGTCTACGAGCTTGTCCTTTCTAAAGACTCCGAAGCCTCAAAAGTGAAAGAGAAACACAAATCTCTTACCCTTAAAGCCAAAAAGGCTTCAAGCAATGAAGAGAACTCCTTTTCGAGTAGTGACGACGAGGAGTACGCTATGGCGGTAAGGGACTTTAAAAAGTTCTTTAGAAGGAAAGGAAGATACGTCAAACAACCGTATGATGATAAGAAAGGCTTTCGTAAAAGCAAAGAGGACGAGAAGCCAAAAGATGATCGTACTTGCTTTAAGTGTGGGGACCCAAACCACTTTATTAGTAAGTGTCCCAAACGGGATGATCAAAAGGCGTTCGTAAGCGGCACGTGGGGAATGAGCGACGAGGAGGACGAAGAAATTTGTCTCATGGAAAATGACGAGGTATGTCACGAATACTATAGTAGCTCATCACTTGATGACGACTCATTGCATAATGAATATGACAAACTATGCAATATTAGCTTAAAACTAATTAACAAAAACAAGCTTTTAAAAAGTCAAAACCAACGCTTAGATAAAGAACTCATAGAATTAAAAGCAAAACTGAAACGTTTGGAAAAGGGTAAAATAGCAAGTGGTGAATGTGAACTTTGTGTTCAACTTCAAACACTAGTTGATCAACTAGATTCTAAAATTGCTAGAATGAGCATGAATACTTTAGATATGATATTAGATAGTGTTAAAACCGGTAACAACCAAAAAGGTTTAGGTATTCAACAACTTGATCCATCAACTAGTGAAAACAAAGAAACACAATTTGTTATAGAAAAACCAGCCACTGTTGTGGCGGATCCCACATATCCCATCAAAAGGGAACCGACTAGTGTTAAGCCAGGGATCCATGGGTCTGCTGTAGCAAACAGTGGTAATAACGTAGCTTCTTCATCTAGAACGGATTTTGTTATCATTAATAAGAAGAAACCAACTCATTTCACCACTAGACAACCACCTCCAAAATATAATCCTACTTTTGCAAGATACAAGGCTCCATCTTTTTCAAAACCTAATAAATCTAGGAGACCTAATAATGTTTACCCGAGAAGTAACCATCAAATGGGATGGAACCACGATGAGTGTTTAAATACTCATCATTTTTGTATCTTATTTAGAATGCCAAAACATCCAAAACACTCGAAATGCATCAAAATGATGAAAATATCACAAACAAGTGTTTTATGTGTTTTAAATGCAAAAATACCAAAATCGGATGAAAAGCGTATCAAGTTTGCATAATTGGCGTTTAGTCCCCAAGTTACAAAAGTTGTCAAAATTAGTCCCTGGTAATTCAAAACTTGTAAAATGTCATTTAAGGTCCATGGATTCAAAATTTGTCAAAATAAACCCTTTAAAGTTTAAAATTTACAAAATGACAACTTTAGTCCCTAAACTTTGAAAAATATCAAAAATAGTCCTTGGTAAATTTAAAAATGGAAATTTATCAAAATAAACCTTGTACTATTCATAAATGACAAAATTGGTCCTTATAGTGAACTTTTGAAAATTACATGCTTGGTCCCTTAAGTTTCAAAATGACATAAAGGCCTTGGATTTATTAAAATGAAAATAATCAAAAGTGGTCCTTGTATTATTCATACTTGGCAATATAGGTCCTTGTGATAACTTTGGTATTATGGCGTTTGGTCCTTCAATTTTTGAAATTACAAACTTGGTCCTTGTTATTAATACTAAACCAAAGCGGACCTTTTGTTAAACCCAATCCAATAAACCCAGCCCAAGCCCGGGCCCAATATCCAACCCGACCAGTGTTTTAAAAATAAAACCCGCTTAGCACTATTCATCTCCTTCATCCCACTGTTACCAATCCTTGGCTTCCACCTCACTGTTTCACCACCTCATCAACCCCATTTGTAAAACTACCTATCACCTCAACCTTTCCACCTTGCATACCAACCCATATCCTCAATTAATGCTGCTACCCACTCAAAGACTTTTCCCGCCAAATTTCCAAGTGGACGGTTATGATGAATTCAAAGGTGCAATCAAGTGGGAAAGCTTTAGAGGTCGACAAGGATGCTAAGAAGTCAATAAATAAGAAGAAAGAAGCAGCGTAAAAGAGAAAGTAGTGTAATTTTATTTTTACTTATGTCGTTTTAAGCTTTTTAAGTTCTCCAGTGTATGTTTAAGTTTTTAAAGACTTTTTAATCATTTCTCAGTGTAATAAAACTCTACTTACAGTTTCAATTTCAGTTTTTAGATACAAATCCAGTTTATGAATATTTCATTGTCTAAATTCTCAAAATACTTAAGTGTTGTTATTATTTGTTACTAAGGACTGAAAAAGATCAAATAAGCTCTTATTAAGCTTTTCTAAGCTATTAGAACCTTAATAACTTAGTGTAGAATCAAAACTCAAAAATTTCCAAAAATTCCAATAAATTAGTGAAAAATTAAAAATCAAAGGAAAATGGTGAATGAAGCTGAAGCAGGGTAAGATATGGATTGCTTTTGGGTATAGAGCTTTGTGGAAAGCTATAGGAAGTAGTATTGATCATCATTTCTTTGTTTTGTGCCTAAACTCAATTTGTAAGCCATTTATTTGCAATTTGCATTTTCTAGAATATGTGTTTAATTCCTGTTAAATTTAGCTTAATCATGTTTGAATATAGTTATTACAAGTTAATAGATAGATTTCTTGGTTTAAAAGTTTGTTTAAGTACTCAAAGCTTCTAAACAGCCTTATTAAAGAATGTTTGGACTTGCTGAGTTAAGTATGCTAGAGGCTTGTTAAGTTGTTACTTGTTGTTAATCTGAGTTACATTAGTTCCTAATAGATCAGTCAAACCAATAAAACCAGTGTTCAATTTATAAAAAGTCAAAATCTCCTTTAAATTTACTTAAACAGTTCACTGTTGGGAATGAGATTATGAAATTCATCATATTAGCTTATAACTTAGTACTCTAGCTTAAATCAATCCTATCATAGCTTATTATAACATAATTAGTGAGTAAAATCAATCCTAAGTTCATAAAAGTCAACATAGTTCATAATTTAAAAAGTCAAATTTTTCTAAATTCAGTTTTTGAATAAACTTTAGAATTTAAGTGTGTGTTATTTACTAAGATTTAGCCTTTAAGCTTTTGGGATATCAATATTTAGTTGCTTAACTAAATTAGAAAAATACTAGCTTGTATCTTCCTAGCTTATTAACCGCTTATTCTTAGCTTTCTTTTAAACCCTTCTCGAAAACATGTTACATGCGACACTGCACCACCACATGATGGGCATCACCACCACTTTGGTGGGCTCCACGAGCCACATCAGTGGACCCCGGTGGTGGTTCTTGGTTCCATAGCAATCACCACCCAGCTGACTATCTATTTCAGTCAAGATTTTGAGCTTAAGCTCTGTGGACCCCACTCCTAGATCAGCCATAATTTTGTCCCATTTCTGAAATAAAACTAGTTTATGCTTTGCTTAATTCTTGGCTTAAACTGCTTTTCAGAGGTTTAGGATAATTGGAATAGGTTAGTATTAAGTAATTATAGCATAACTTAGCTTCTGTGATTATTTGGTGTCCATTTGTGGACTTTGGCTTATTTTGAATTGCTTATTTATAAGCAGTTACACTACAGTTTCATAATCTTGCACATAAGCATATGTTTTTATATTTTTCATAGCTTAAGAATAATATTTTAGAATTTTTCTGAATTTTTCAGATTTTTCCATCACTGTTTAGTATTTTTCCTTATTTAAAACAGTTTTTAATCCTTTTTAAATAGCTTTTAATACAAATAAATCAGAAAAAGTTTTACAAAATATGTTTTCAATTTTCCTAGATTAAGATAAATATAAAAAGCCAAAAAAATATTTTTCCATAATTTTCTTAGTTTAAAAAGTATTTTCTAGCATTTTAATTAGTTTTAAATAGTTTTAAATTGATAATAAATACATAAAAACTCTAAAAAATATATTTTCAGTTTTAAAATAAGTTTTATCATATTTTAGATTTTTCTAAGTTATAATTTCATTTTTCTAGGTTAATTTTGTATTTTCTTATATTTTAGTGCATTTTAAATACTTAATAAATAGTTTTTAATTAATAATAATTAAATAAATAGTTTTAAAAATAATTTTCTTTTCTAATAATTTTCTTTTATTATTAGGATTGTAAAATGTCATTTTATATTTGTAGGCCTTTTATTTCTTAAAACTCACGTTTTATTTTGTACGTTCGTAATTTTATTTAAACGTGACGTTTTAGGTTTTAAACGTTCATCATTTTAAAAATAGTGATAGCGTTTATTTAATATATTTTAACTTTTAATTTCCTTTAATTTGCATTTAAGCCCTGTAATTTACAAATCTTTTCTTTAGGTATAAATATTCCAAAATCCTTCTTGATCGATATCCTTGGTGATTATTCGACATCATCATGTTAAACACCAATTCATCCTCCGTGGGACTTAACAACCCGAGAATCCACTATATTCCTCGATCCTAATTGCATTTGTTTCGAGTTGTTTTAAGTTTCTTACGGTTAGCCATTCACAAGTGGCTAGCTTGTGTGAGATAACTTGACGGTTTTGCACCAATCAAACCCAAATATGCAAAATGGTTTCCTTTTCAAAACTTTGCTCCATGGAATGCATACTCATCTTATCCATACATGTCTAACATGAATGGAATGTTTAACACTAATGGACCCATGAACAAATGGGGACCAAACTTTTGAGTTAATTGTTTTCTTAGGTGTGCTTAAATGGGTCAAGGATAGCGGGTGCACGAGGCACATGACCGGCAATAAGGATCTATTCTCCACATATGAATCCTTCAATGGAGTTAATGTGGTGTTTGGAAATAGCAAAAGTAAAATCATCGGTAAAGGTACGATTTCTAACAAATCTCTAACCATTAACGATGTGTGTCACGTAGAAAACCTAAACTTTAACCTCTTAAGTATAGGACAAATATGTGATAAAAAGTGCAATGTAATTTTTACCGAAACCGGTAGTAAGATATTAAAAATGGCATAACCATAGGAAGAGGAATTAGGAAACATGAAGTCTATGTCATTAAAATCGGTAATGAACCTAAAGACAAACTATGTCTTACCTCTATGGATGATACTTCGACCTTATGGCATCGAAGATTGGGTCACGCCAACATGCGACTTCTTCAATCGCTATCATCCAAAGATCTAGTAAGAGATCTACCTAAGTTAAAATATGAACATCACTTTTGTGATGCTTGTAATGTAGGAAAACAAGTTCATTCTAGTCATAGAGCTAAAAACATGGTGTCTACCACTAAGTGTCTAGAATTATTACATATAGATTTATTTGGTCCATCCGCTATCCAAAGTTATGGAGGCAACTACTACACTTTGGTAATAGTGGATGATTACTCTAGGTACACATGGACAAAATTCTTAAAGAACAAAACGGAAACGTTTAATTAATTTGAAATATTAAGCAAGAAAATCCAAAGACAAATAGGAAGTCCTATAGTGTCTATTAGGACGGATCATGGTAGGAATTCGATAATGAAGTGCAATTTGGAGCTTTTGTGACGCTAATGGTATTACTCACAACTTCTCGGCTCGCGCACTCCACAATCGAATGGGGTAGTTGAAAGAAAGAATAGAACCCTACAAGAAATGAGTCGAACCATGCTTAATGAGCAATCCATACCTCAAAAGTTTTGGTGCAATGCGTTGATACTTCAACGTACATACTCAATCGAGTCTTAGTTAGACCAATCTTAGGTAAAACTCCATACGAGTTACTCCGAGGCAAAAGCCTACGTTAGATCACTTTAGAGTCTTTGGTAGCAAATGTTTTATTCTTAACACTAAAGATTACCTTACAAAATTTGATCCTAAATCAACGAAGGTATCTTTCTAGGTTACTCTCCAAATAGCAAAGCTTACGTCATATTAAACAAAGAAACAATGAAGGTAGAAGAGTCATTAAATATAAAATTTGATGAAAGTCCACCCAAACCCTCTCCACCTCTTTTCGATGGCGAGATTGTAGAAAGTGAAGCTATAGTAATTAAGAAAAAGATAAATGAAGAAGAAGAACCTTTAAATGATGAAGTCATAAACATTAAAGAGTCCAAAGAGCACCCGTAGATATGGTCATAGGAAAGCTAAACGAAAGAACATTAAGGTCTCAAGTTCAAAACCAAAGTAGCTTGTTTTGTTTCGTTTAACCATAGAACCTAAGAATACACAAGAAGCCATAAGAGATGAGAGTTGGGTAATGGCTATGTGATAACGCTACACGCGTCGTTCGGGGTCAAGGAAACTTCCTTTTCTTGAGCAAGTTTTATAACACCCAGGCGATGAACCTAATCGTTGTAGTGTAGTAATTAGGGTAAGCCACGGGTATTGATATCGTTCTCTGGGGAATAGGAACGCTAGTAAGAAGTTACTACGCTAAGGTTAAGGTTGAGGAAGATTATTTTTGTATTTTATATTTTATGAAATGGAAAGGTCGAATCTCGGGTATTGGATTTGGGGGGTTTTGGTATTTCTACCGATTACTCTACTATTATCTAATTATATAAACTAAGGTTGTGGGAGTCTATGTCTAATTAATGTGTGCTCGTATGATAGTTTAAAGATGTGTTTACTTAGGTTGTACTACTCCTTAATTATCTCCTATTGATGGTTGAGTTGTCACGTCCTTATTCTTAGTTGCGTTGTGTGTCTAAAGTTGTAGGGTATGCGTTTCTCCCTAACTCTTTGAACTTACCAAAGGGTCTCGTCTACAAAACCCACTAGGGATGATAAACTCTTACTCTAAGGCACTCTTTGGATAATTTAGCCTACAACTACTCAGGTAATCATATTCTAAGGTTCACAAAGATGAATCAAGCATGAAGTACACAACGAATGACCTATCGCATTACTAGATCATTGATCAACTAAGATAAGAAACAACCAATCAATATTCAATAATTAAGTTTCATACTTCCTAAGCAAACACACAAATAAATTAGCCGGATATGGAGAACATGCAAGCATACACACAAATAATCAAAGACATAATTGAATTAATGAAGTAAATACTTATCTTGATGTAAGATAGAGTTTAAAACCCTAAAATCTTGTACAAGACACCTTAGGTTCGGTTTTAGGTTTTACTCCAAAAGACTCTCTAAAAGCGAAAAATTGGATTCTATATATAAGATTACATATGCTACGGCGTCACCTTATGTTTCGTGGCCGCCGTCGTGTCGCCGTCATTAGGGTTTCGTCTTGGCCATGTTAACCTTGCGACGGCGTCACCTTATGTCCGTGACGCCGTCCTCTTGACCGGCGTCGTGCGGGTTGCATCTAGGCCGTCCGAGTAGCAGCGGCCTACTCTTTTAAAGCCCGGCGTCGTCACTTGAAAATAGGGTATTTAGCTCTTGTATCGTCACAAAAATCCTCCGGCGCCGCATTAACACACAGCGCCGTCGCCTTACATTTTCAATGACTTTGAGTGTCTCGATTCGACTTTGGCCATTTTCTTCATATATTCGCGCCTTTTCGTCCAAATAAGTACCATTCCACATTTTGCCTTCAAGAGACCTAAAATGAAAAGGAGCGATATTAAGCAATAACGGATACAAAAGTAATCAAATAAGGACTTAAGCGACCCTCAAAATGGTACCTTTTAAAACCTTAACAAATATCCCTACACTTGTTATTTGCTTGTCCTCAAGCAAATGTGCTTTTGATTAATTTATAAGTTAGGGTCATAAAGCATTAATTCAAAGCGGTCCACAACACATATAAGCCCATAAAAATCATAACAAGCACGGAAATTACATACTAGCACCTCACATAGGGTGTTTGGGTACTCACATCTCTCGGGTGTATATATGAAATATAATAAATAGGAAATGGAAGATAAACACTCATTAACGGTCCTAGTACATAGATTACCATAGGCTTGAGAATAGATCAAACCTCCATCGCTTTGGCGTAAGCACCTAGGAAAGACTATCAAAGAGGTCTTTTAAAGGGTTGTAATGTTAGGCTTATGGTAGGGAAACAAGGGTTTGGTGGGATAGGCTATTTAGTGGTGGCAAGTCAAAATCTCTATGTTAAATGCATACGAAGAATGGCGTTGCTAAGCCAAGACTCGACACTCTAAAACTCTAGGTAGCGAAATAAACAAACATAAATTTAAAGGATAGATGTAGGATGGTAGCCGTTTTTATTTTTTTTTTTTTTTTTTTTTTTATTTTTTTTTTTACACTATATATATATATATTTTTTCTATGTCTTTTTCGATTTTTTTTTTTTTTTTTTTTTTCTACACTTTTACTCTACCATCCTCTATGGTAACATCAAAATGATAAGGATTTATAGGCATATCCCTACACTTGAGTTTTTATTACTCTAACACTAATTTGACCCGAATTTGAAAAGATCAAAACACTTGGGGTACATTATTATGCAAACAAAGGGAATTTGAATTTAACATTCCTTCCGTCATTTTATAAACTTTAACTTTTCCCATGAATCCCAATCGTCCCAAAAGCGTATACAAAGGATATGACTCGACTTAGCAACTCATGCAAGCAACTAGATAATTGAACTAAGGGTTTAGGGTGATAACAAACATTTGCACTAAAGTGAGTGCATAAGGGTAGGCTAAGGCGATTTGGGTGTATATTTGGGGTGGGGTGTAAACAATGCTCTTCATTGATATTCGGAAAACCGAAACATCACGAGAACCGCGAAAAGGATAGGCTCGAGGGGTTAACTAGGGTATCGTGTACTAAAGATGAGTACAACGCAAAGGGTGTGGGGAATTACTCAACCGATGTGGAAGAAGTAATTATATTACGGGTATCAAACAAGGGTTTATCCTAATGCCTCTTATCATTTAGTTATTCCTAACTACACAAGTGTAGCCTCACTTGCGACCTCGGAATGCATCACAAAACAAGTTCTAGAATCTAATATACTACCGGTTCACACTCTAAGCATTGAAGATGAATGCTTTAATTCCTACTAATCGAAGGCGATCCTCACATTTTGGGTGGTAAAGGGTTTTGTGCTAGTCATGCAACTTCCTATCCATGAGGCGCTTTTGTTAAGACTAATGGCCCACTCCTATATGTCATGAAAAATTTTAAATTTGGTGCCAAAATTACCCTAACCGACATTTTCTCATGGTTTATTACGCAAATGCAATTGGACAAAGCAAATAATCAAGGATAAGCATAGTTTCAAAGTTCCGTTTATTTTCCCTCCTACACTTAAAGCGAACATTGTCCCCAATGTTCCCGAAGTATCAAAGTTATGATAATGGAAGGTAATAAAAGCGAAGAAACTAATACTCCACGATTAGCTTGGTAGGATCCGTGTAAAGTGGTGGTTAAATCCTTTTCAAGAAGAATTATTGCGTGAGCGACTCCTTCCAATCTTATGTAACTTCTTCTTGACAAACTAAACTGCACACTTGAAGAAAACAACGAAACCTTCGCGTAAAATCGGCGGTAATAATATATATAAGACTCGATTTAAACTAGGATATAATGCTTGTGGAATAGATGTTTAAAGAATTTCTAAGAAAATTAAGACACGGAAAATTCCAAAATTTATAAGTAGCTCGAAAACGAGAAAAAAGTAATCGATGTTTTACTCCTTCGGCGCGTCGAAGTTGCAATCTGACGCCGTCGAGTTATCCCGACAAAAGCGGTGCGATTTTACGGAAAAATTGGAAAATTTACATCTTTAGAATCGGAAAATTTACGCAAAAACATCCTTTATGACTCGATACAAGCATTTGACTCGAACAAACAAACATAAATATCTTTTAGTTAATTGTTATTCTCATGTTTACATTTCTTTTGGCGTGTGTAATCCTCCTACACTTATCCCTTATGTAAAATACCTTTATATGCAATTAAGGCGAGGTTAAAAATAAAATAAAGCATTTTACAAATTTAAACATGAGGATAAACAATTAATAAAAGATATATGACACTAACAAGCAAACAATTAAGCATGGGTTGCCTCCCATGAAGCGCTTTTCTTTATTTAAGAGTCTTGTAGCTAGACTCATAGTCGTGCTCCTACGGTTTTTGATCTTAGAGGCCCATTCGATCTCCTTAACTCTTCTTTCATCACGAATATATTCGGGCCCTAGTTCAAGACAAGCGGTGTAGTAGACTTTGTTTTCCAACCTACTTGAATGCGGAATGTTATCTACATCTAAATCATCCATGCCCTTATAATTCTTATGGGGCATTATATATTTAACACTCTCGACTTCATTTGAGAACTCGATTATCCCTTTCTCTTTATCATAAACCATCTTAGACTCTTCTATAAATGGTTTCCCAAGTATCACGTCTCTAAAACCCATCAATGATTCCTTTGACATTTTCGAATCATGAAATCACACCTATATGTGAAGTTACCTATGAACACGTGCAATCCCTTAACCCTCCCATATAGTTACTTGCTTTCCTAGGGCGAAAGGGGTCCCTTATAGGCTCTAGCTTTTGCTCATGATCCAATTGTAATAGAGCCTAGACATTATATTCATGGGTGCCTTATAATCAATGTAGGTGTGATCCTGTATAAGTATCCAATCATACACGGTATTTTGATGTTTTAGGGTTTCCTTCCTTATCTGAGGCTCGAAGGTGGTCTTGGAAGACCACATTATGGTGATAAGCGGTTTCTTTCCTTTTAGGGTATGAATCAAAGTACTCCCTAAGTTCTCCCTTCTCCTTACTACCCTCCATAATTTCTAGCATCTTATAATCTCCTTCTTCTAGATCATCATCCGAATCACTTGTAGTCGAATCACTATCTAAAGGTTGATCGATTCCATAAGGGCTTCCTTGAGTGTATTCTCAATTATCATATTTAATTTCCTAAGCTCTCCAATCTCACTCATGATACGGGCTCGAAGTTGGTTAGCGAGGTGGGTCAAGCGGTGGGTATTTGTTTGGTGGTGAAGCGTTGTTTGGTTGTTGGTTATCAGTGGTGGTTGGTCATCATCTTCCATGATGAAAAGTGATGGGTGTTACGAAAAAGGTCACGAAGAAGGGGATAGACTAAGAAAGCTAAAAATGAGAAAAATTTACTTGATAGGAATCAAGCAAAGAACCTAAGCGAGGTGGACTAATAACTTGCTATTCTATTCCCGGCGGTGCCAAAACTTGATAATGCTACACGCGTCGTTCGGGTCAAGGAAACTTCCTTTTCTTGAGCAAGTTTTATAACACCCTAGGCGGTGAACCTAATCGTTGTAGTGTAGTAATTAGGGTAAGCCACGGGTATTGATATCGTTCTCTAGGGGAATAGGAATGCTAGTAAGAAGTTACTACGCTAAGGTTAAGGTTGAGGAAGATTATTTTTGTATTTTTATATTTTATGAAATGGAAAGGTATGAATCTCGGGTATTGGATTTGGGGGGTTGGTATTTCTACCGATTACTCTACTATTATCTAATTATCTAAACTAAGGTTGTGGGAGTCTATGTCTAATTAATGTGTGCTCGTATGATAGTTTAAAGATGTGTTTACTTAGGTTGTACTACTCCTTAATTATCTCCTATTGATGGTTGAGTTGTCACGTCCTTATTCTTAGTTGCGTTGTGTGTCTAAAGTTGTAGGGTATGCGTTTCTCCTAACTCTTTGAACTTACCAAAGGGTCTCGTCTACAAAACCCACTAGGGATGATAAACTCTTACTCTAAGGCACTCTTTGGATAATTTAGCCTACACTACTCGGTAATCATATTCTAAGGTTCACAAAGATGAATCAAGCATGAAGTACACAACGAATGACCTATCGCATTACTAGATCATTGATCAACTAAGATAAGAAACAACCAATCAATATTCAATAATTAAGTTTCATACTTCCTAAGCAAACACACAAATAAATTAGCGGACATGGAGAACATGCAAGCATACACACAAATAATCAAAGACATAATTGAATTAATGAAGTAAATACTTATCTTGATGTAAGATAGGGTTTAAAACCCTAAAATCTTGTACAAGACACCTTAGGTTCGGTTTAGGTTTTACTCCAAAAGACTCTCTCTAAAAGCGAAAAATTGATTCTATATATAAGATTACATATGCGACGGCGTCACCTTATGTTTAAATGACGCCGTCGTGTCGCCGTCATTAGGGTTTCGTCTTGGCCACGTTAACCTTGCGACGGCGTCACCTTATGTCTGTGTGACGTCCTCTTGACCGGCGTCGATTGGGTTGCATCTAGGCCGCCCGAGTAGCAACGGCCTACTCTTTTAAAGCCCGGCGTCGTCACTTGAAAATAGGGTATTTGGCTCTTGTATCGTCACAAAAATCCTCCGGCGGTCGCAATTAACACTGACGCCGTCGCCTTACATTTCAATGACTTTGAGTGTCTCGATTCGACTTTGGCCATTTTCTTCATATATTCACGCCTTTTCGTCCAAATAAGTGCCATTCCAGCATTTTGCCTTCAAGAGACCTAAAGAGTGGAAAGGAACGATATTAAGCAATAACGGATACAAAAGTGATCAAATAAGGACTTAAACGACCCCTCAAAATGGTACCTTTTAAAACCTTATCACTATGCAAGAAGAATTAAATCAATTTGTTTCTAATGATGTTTGGACACTTGTCCCTCCACCTAGTAATCAAACCATAATAGGGACCAAATGGGTTTATAAAAACAAATTAGATGCAAACGGAGTAGTGTCTAGGAACAAGCTAGACTTGTTGCCCAAGGGTATAACCAACAAGAAGGAATAGACTTTGATGAGACCTATGCCCCCGTGGCTGGATTAGAGTCTATAAGAATACTTCTTGCGTATGCTTGTGCTAATGATCTAAAGCTTTATCAAATGGATGTCAAAAGCGCTTTTCTAAATGGTTTCATTAATGAAGAAGTATATGTAGCTCAACCTCCGGGCTTCATCAATTTTGAAAAACCTAAACATGTGTATAGATTAAAGAAAGCCCTTTATGGTCTTAAACAAGCTCCAAAAGCTTGGTATGATAGACTCAAGTCATTTTAATTAAATACAACTATACCATGGGTTAGTTGACAACACACTTTACTAAGAAAGAGAGTCACATATAATCATAGTGCAAATATATGTAGATGATATTATATTCGAGATCCACTTGTCAAGACATGTGTGATGATTTCTCTAAAATCATGCATGACGAGTTCGAGATGAGTATGATGGGAGAACTTAGTTTCTTTCTTGGTCTAAAATCAAACAAGTAGAAGATGGTATCTTCTTTAATCAATCTAAATACATAAAGGAGATGTTAAAGAAATTCGGTCTAGAAGAGTCGAAACCAATTAGGACACCAATGTCATCCGACACCAAACTCATTAAAAGATGAAGGCGGCAAATCCGTCGATAATACTAAATATCGTGGCATGATAGGTAGTCTTCTCTACCTCACGGAAAGTAGGCGGATATCATGTTTAGTGTTTGCTTATGTGCTAGGTTTCAAGAAGACCCTAAAACATCACACCTAGAAGCCTTAAAAGGATATTTAGATACATTAAGGGTACAACACAATTAGGATTATGGTATCCTAAGGGCAGGGAGTAGAAACAATTGTATATGCAGATTCGACCATGTAGGTGATTACGTTGATAGAAAAAGTACAAGTGGGGTATGTACTTTCATGGGATGTTGTTTAACATCTTGGTTTTTAAGAAACAAATGGCATTAGCAATATCAACAACCGAAGCCGAATCGTCTCCGTCGGCAAAGCATGCCAACAAGCACTATGGATGAAACAAGCGTTAGTCGACTCGACATTCATCTTAGGGACATAGCAATTTATGTGACAACAAGGGTGCCATAGATCTAAGCAAGAATCCGGTATTACATTCTCGCACAAAGCATATAGAGATTCGTCATCACTTCAAGAGACAATGTTCAAAAGGGAACATCTCTATTGAGAAGGTAGCATCCGAAGACAACATAGCCGACGTCCTCACCAAACCGTTGAAGCGGGAATAATTCAACCTACTTCGTCTTGGTCTTGGTCTCATGGAACAAACGTCGTAACTTACCTTTGACTCTACAAGGTATGTAAACACTAACCTTCTTCTTTACGAGTCTAGGATCTCTATTTCACGCACAAATCACAAACAATACAGAATTTTCAAAACCCAAGATAAGTTTTCACTTATAATTTTCTTATTTTCTTTCAAAATAAAGTCGAGTTACTTACACATCCTTCTTTCAAAAGGATAAAACGTTTGTATTTCAAAATTCTTTCTAAAATGATACTCCTTCCCGTATCAATTTCACAAAATCAATTTCTCACGTCTAGGACAAATCGCTTTTTCATTATTAATACAACGTAAAAACCCGTTTTCATTGTATCTCATGTCTTTTGAATGCTAAAGGGGACACATAACTAATATGTGTTTTCGGGTACATTCATTTAAGCCACAATGAATTAGGAGCATTGGTAACACTCGATTACGTACTCAAAGTACTAAGTACGTGTTTTTGGGTTATCTCTATTGGAATCATTCCTAAACCTTATTCAAGTGTTAGTGATTCATTTGTAATAGTTAGCTTAATATGGCCTTTATGTTAGTAATTATGCTTGAGGCTTATGTAGAAGGCCCATAAGCCTAGGCCCAAGTCCACTAAGGAAAGGAAGGGACTAGGGTGTTGCCCTAGCTCCTCTCCAATAAATACCATGTAATAACCCTCGGTTGAGGGTTGGTTGTTCAATTTATTCTCTCATTCACTCCTCGCATAACCGGTCTTACTCATACGTGTGTGTTTGTTTGTTTATTGTTCAAATGATCATTATCTCTTCTCTATTTCTACATATTGATGCTTGTGTTACATATATGGTGACCTAACAGTGGTATCATTCGCCAAATAGTTGGGTGAACATATTTGTTTTTGAAGTTTTTGTGTTGGGTCGTACGCGTAAAACAGGTTTCAACTTTATCTCACTTAAAAACGTATTTTTTACACTTTTTAATCCAAGATTCTTGTCCTTTCAACGTTCTAAGGTGTTAAAATAACTGTTTTTGGCAAAAAGTTTCAAACTTTATGCGTAGATCTTTGTTTTTAAGCTTGGTTTTATACGTAGTACTAGTTCTACGCATAACTGTTTTTTAAGCATTGGATCATCAAGTTTCACACTTTTGTGTTATTTTTGTGATATTGAAGCTATCTCATCACAAAAATCTGGTTTGGAAACATCACTTGGCGAAATCATTTTGGCTTGTTTCTACGCGTAAGTAAAACCCTAAACTTACAGCAGCTGTTCCTTGGTTTGATCTTGGTTTTAGTGGTTTACTCCGTGTTTTCTTGCTTGGATAAGCACGAAAACAAGTCGACTTTGGATATCTTTTGCCTTTGTGATAGTGTAAAAGATCACTTGGCAAAACCCTAAAATTACGCATAAGCATAAGCTTACGGCGTAGAAATTTTACGCATAAGATTTATCTTACGCCTAAGTTTGTCTTACGCATAAGTTAATCCTACGCCTAAGTTTTCTCGCCTAACTTCTTGTTTACGCATAACTTTAGAGTTTTATCCTTACTTACGCGTAAGCTAATCCCACGCGTAACTCTTATTGTTCAGCGTAACTTTGGTGTTTTACGCATAAGTATTACTTGGCTTTTACGTGATTTCTCGCCTAAGGACTCTTCATCTACAACGGTTCATTCGACTACAAAGATCCATTTAACAACACAAGTTTTCAACATGTCACAACCACCATACTCTAACTATTTTCCTTACACTTATCATCATCAACAACAACAACAACTAAGTCCACAACATCAACAATTTAATCATCAACAACAAATTTATCAACAACAATTTAATCAACAACATACTCCACAACTTGGAGCAATTCCACCACCACAAATGGTTCAACCACCACCTAGTCTTCAAGTACAACCTTACACAAACTTCTACAACCAACATCCATCTAGGAATACTATGAAGGAACCGACATGGTTTGGCAAGATGTGTGAAGCCTTAAGTAGCCAACAATCAATTCATGAAGCTGGCTCACTTGATAGACCTCAATGCTCACTCCAGTAATTATGATCAATGGGTGATAAGGTTCTTTAGGTTTTGTGATCTAAAGAAGCCACATGGAAATTTCTTAAAGAAGGTCATTATGGAAGGTCCATTTCGGTTGCCTCTCGTTATTACACCCGAGATCCGGATGCAAATCCACCAAGAGATGATGTCTCCAACATTGCAACTATCTCGAACTCGCGGTGATGAACTTCTACACTTTGAAGCGGATGAACTTGCAATGCAATACATCCTTTGGGACTACCTAATCCGATCCTTGAGTGTTGATGCTCAAAAGCGGCTAAAGCAATGTGGGAACATATTCATCTACTAATGGAAGCACAACACTCAATCGGGAAGATATGGAATCCAAAATCTACTTGGCTTATGAACACTTCATGATTGAACCGGAGAGACATTAGAGTCATATCATCATCGCTTTTCGGACATCATTAATGATTTGGACAAACACAACATAATCATGCCTCAATTCTTGTCAACACTAAGTTCCTTAGTAGTCTTGGTCGGAATGGGAGAAGTATGTCATTTTTCTCCGTCAAGCTAAGAACCTTCATCATGCTACATACGGATTGTTGTACGACTATATGAAGCCTCACCAAAAAAGTTGACAAAGAAAGGACTATCCGTGGACTCCCGACTTCACAGACAATTCGACAATCAACAACTTGCTTTGGGCTCAAACTAATCTTCCTCCTTAAACAACTCGACAACCGACTCCTCGACCAGCGCAACCATCACACCATATGATCGGTCGCAACAACAACCTCAACAAACTCAATTAGTTCCATACAACAACAACAATGCTCAAGCATTTTCGGTGAAGGCGATGAGGACTCTGTTGCTTTCGATGGTGCAACAAGGATTTGTTATGATTGCTAAAGCCTTGGTCGGTATACAAACAAATCCAATAATCGCATTCGTTCCTCATCCAACACAAGGAATCAAGCTATTGTGAACAATGGGCGTGTTGAAGTTCGAACCGTGGTTATGGTCGTCGGATGGGAGGTGGTCAAGGGTTTAATGCTATTGGAAGGAATAACCGGTGCTCCACAACAACGAGAGCTCAAGTGGTTGAGCAGGGAATGCTCGAGAATGGGTTAATGGTCTTCATTGTTATAAGCTGCTATGAAAAGGGTCATCGGCTAATGCATGTCATAAGCCGAGGACAAGGCGATCTTATTTCAAAGAGGCTTTGCTCTTGGCTCTTAAGGATGAAGCTGGTGGAACTCTTAACAACAAGGAGCGAGCTTTATGGCGGATCTGATTCGATGATGATATGGAGGACTTGCGAGGCTAATGCGGCGGTGATGTTGATTGCACAAATGCAAGCTCTACACATGAGTGACACAGCCCGGTGTATGACACTTATGGCTTGTCTCGGTACTGAACATAATATACTCATCCACGATCGATATCTCCGCCAATTTCTCCATCCGACCGGGATCGAGTGTTCAACATGAGCAATTCACAACTCATTCAATGATTATCAAATAGATCCCATAGTTATATTTGACGATCAAGATGACCTTACGGTTAATATTGATAATCAAGTTGACTCCGTGATTATATTTGAGGATCTAAATAATGATCATGTTGAGACTCACGTTGAACAAAATGAGCTTGGTCTAATATAGAAATTGAGCTCGACCTTAATTAAAGACCAACATTCTCGGTTGGAAATTTGCACGAAATTAAAATGGAAAAATGCTTTGTTAACGAGGGATAATGAATGCTTAATTCGAAAAATCAATTTTTCAAAACTCAAGAAAAAGCGTGAAGAAAGTTTTGAAGTCGCTTTTGCTAAATCTCATCAAGCGAAAAATCATTAGAGCAGACGATGATCGTGATCTAGCCGCTTCCAAGAATGCTTTGTTGTCTCAAATAGAACAAGCGAAACATGAACATAAAAAAAAACTTAACGCTCTTACTTTGGAAACTCAAAAAGCCAAGGTGAGTTGTTAACTTGTCAAAAAGCAGTTCTCAGTACAAATAGCATTCCACGAAATGAATAGATAACTATCTTGAAGAAATTGTCGACTTACAAACCAAAATCAAAGAGTTTGAAATGTTGTTTACAAACATGGTGAGTCAATCACAAGAATTCAAAGTTTACTTTTAAACCTAATCCAAATGGATATGGACCAATTCTTGCGATTACAAACCTAAGTTTTCAAGCGAGCATTTAAACCAAATCTCGATGTTTACAATGCGAGAACATAGAATTGATGATTCAATTATATTGTTGTTGAATATAATCGCATAGAGGAATTAGATGCGAGATGGCGAGTCGGTCAAAATGGAAAATGTCGTTTATAACAAACCATTTAACTATTCAAAAGCCGTCACTTTTGTCAAACAACAAGATACTTCTAACAAACCACCGAGTTTAAAGTTAGTCCCAAACAAAATGGTGCACAAATTAATGGTCCTTTACCTTCACTTAGTGAAGTTAAAACAAAAAGCGAAAGTTGTCGTGTCATTAAATACTTTGACACTTTCTTATCGACCTCAAAATTTTGGAGCGTGAGATTGAATTTCATTACGAAATAAAAGTTGAACATTTTCAATCGCCAATGGCGTGAGAACATCGAGACATTCTTGAAAGACTTTTACCCCATGTTAAAAATTTGAAAACTTGCACTATATTGGGAAATGGATTTTCACAAGGAACTTGGTCTAATGAAAACAGTTTTGAGAAAAGCGAAACATCGATTTCAAATACTAAGCGTAAAAGAAATTGATGAGAAAAGATGTTGATCGACTCTTGGAAAATGTTATATGTCTTGATATCAATAATCTTGTGTTATTACAATCATTGCATATGCATCGATCATATCACTTCTTGATTACGTTGATTACTGTTGAAATTGTTGAGAATCTTGATAATGTGCTTCAAATCGAGTCTTTAAAAGCGAAAATGAGCAGTGTTAAGCGAACTTTCAAATTCAAAGCGTCGTCTTCAATGGTGTCAAAAGATTGTCAAAATCATGAACTTGCTTTGCAAAACAAAATCCACCAGTTGAAATCAAAACCGTTTAATCCAAAACTTGAGCAAGCTGGATGATCAAAGCGTGTCTTTTATGTGTCAAATCTCAAAATATGAACATGAGCTTTCAAAGTTAAGCAGAATATCGTGTCATATTTGATTTACTCAAACAGACTCGTGATGAAGCATCAAACGAACTTGATCATTATCTTGCACACACTAAAGAAGTCATGAATTTTCTTTGAAATTTTGTCACGAAAATCAAGATTTGGTGCACACTATCATTAAATTAAGGAAATGTTAGGAAAGTATGAACAAGTTCACCTAGCATCATTAAGAGAATTGCACTGTAACACTTAGCAAAGCGTGAACCCGAATGCCTCTTGACCAAACACAAGTTACTAATGTGCTTCCTCTCTTGAAACAGAATAGTTGCCTCTTTTCCAAGCGTCCGCACTTCACGACCTAGAAGCAATACAAGGAAGAATAGGAAGTTGCGACCTAAGAAAAGACAAATAAAGAATCTTTGAAGTAGAAGAAAACCATAGGACTTTTAATAAGACTCGATTGCACCCACTTTAGATATTGCGTCTAGCAAACCCTTAAGTACTTTTGATATTCGATCAAATGCATCTTGTGTTATTTGTCGTAAAAGTATGCTTCGATTGTCATGACAAATGTGTTGCTAGAGCTATCTTGTCTCGTTTACGGAATCCTAAGACCGGAATACCTCTAGGCCCACTCTCGCTTCTAAGTCGTGGCAGTAAACCGCCTCCTTAGATTCTAAGAAGCGCATTGATGTCCTGTAGTTCGATATCACCTCCAGGGATGTAGTACCACCTAGTGCATTCACTAAGACTAAAGCTAAGACTAGTTGGAGATGGCGAAATGGATACATAATACACTAGGATTTAAATGGATTCCTAAAGTCATTGATGTGTGTATTTCTACTATAAGCGCCGGAACCCTCTAACACTTTGGGTTCCACATCTACTTCTATTCCATACGTGTAAATGCGTGTGTAATGCGGTGATACAAATCATCCTTTGGATTGTTGATAGCGGATGTTCCCGACACATGACGAGCAATCTTAAGCATTATCAAACTTTTTGCAAAGTTCATTGGCTTGTCAGTTAGGAATGATCACTTCAGCGACTATCATAGGCTCTGAGATTATATCAATGGCAATATTGAAATTATTTGGGTTTATTATGTGGAAGGCCTCGGTCGCAATCTCTTTTACATTGGTCAATTTTGTGATGGAGATTTGGAGGTCGCTTTCGGGGAGAAAACTTGTTTCATTCGTGATCTACAAAATGATCTTATGTTTAGCCAGCGTTCATCCGGTCTCTACACTATCTCCATGCAAGACATGATTGCTTCATCTCCCATCTGTCTTCTCTTAAAGGCTACATCTACAAAATCTTGGCTATGGCACCGTCGCCTCTCACATCTAAACTTTTAAACCATAACCAACCTTGCTCGACACAAACTTGTTGAAGGTCTCCCACGATTCCGGTATTCTAAATATCACCTTTGCTCAGCTTGTGAACAAAGGAAAAGCACTCGTGCTCATTTTCCTTCAAAGGTGGAACACAGCTCTCAGCATGTGCTTCATCTTCTTGACATGGATTTGTGTGGCCCGATGCATGTGCAAACGATCAATGGAAAATGCTACATCTTAGTAATTGTTGATGACTATTCACGATGGACTTGGGTCTACTTTCTTCGAAGTAAAGATCAAGCTCCACAGATGATCATCACCTTTCTCACGAAAATTCAAGTTCAGCTCAGGAACACCGTCCGCCAAATCCGAGCAGACAAAGGCCGAATTTGTTAACCAAACTCTTCGAGAATTTTATGAGAAAGTGGGAATTGAGCATCGAGACATCTATTGCGTACACCATAACAAAGCGGAGTTGTTGAAAGAGCGAAACCGAGCGTTCTTGGAAGCTGCAAGAACTATTTTAATCAATGCTAAACTTCAGTTACTTGTGGGCACAAGCTATATCAGCTGCATGCTATACTCAAAATCGTTCAATGATTACTAAGCCACAACAAAACACCTTTTGAGCTTATCCATAACCATAAACCGAATCTCAAACACTTTCATGTATTTAGATCCCTTTGCTATCCGAATAATGATCGTGATGACTTTGGTAAGCTCAAAGCCAAAGTCGACATTGGAGTATTTATAGGATATTGTGAAAATTCTAAGGGTTTCCGGATGCGGAATCGTCGTACAAAGCGAGGTTATGGAAGCGATTCATGCTCATTTTGATGAACTTCGAGATATGGCTTACGAGCATATGACTTAGAACCGGTCACAACCGCTTAAACTTCCCCAAACCCCATCATCGGTGAAACAAGCCCTCGACACTCGTCAACAAATGGAAAGACTATTTGCACCTCGTTCGGTGGCGACATTGATGAGCGTGCTCGGTGTATCTGCTTGTTTCATTGCTCAACTGATAATACTCTTATACTTGATACACTGCTACAACAACTCTTTGTTGAAGAAGCACCACCGATTGACTCTACTACAACAGTTGAAAAAGCGCTTCAACAATGATGAATCGGTGATGATGTTCTTAATGAAGTACCCCACATGATTTTGATCCAAATCGTTCTTTAACCCGTTTGCTAATGAGTCTGCTTGCACGATGTCGCGGAATCATCTACAAGCCATTTGAATCCTCGAATCGCACAATGTATACCAACATCAACCTCTACACATCGATGGACAAAAGACCATCCTCTTGAAATTATTATTGGAAACCCGAATCAACGGTCATTACGAGACAACGTCTTCACACGAGATGGTGAACATTGCATTTATGCACTCACTACCGCCAATCGAACCTAAAAACATTAAAGGCCAATGACAAAGACACAGCTGGATTGAATCCATGCAAGAAGAACTCAACCAATTCAAGCGTCTTGAAGTATGGAGGCGGTTGAAAGACCAAGAGGGTTTCGTCATTGGTCTCAAATAGAGTTGGAAGAACAAATTGGATCTTTGAAGGTTGTAATCGAAACAAGTCACGTCGGTGGCTAAGGGTTATCGACAGGAAGAGGGTATTGATTTTGAAGAATCATTTGCTCCGGTTGCTCGTCTTGAGGTACATTCGGATATTTCTCGTTCGCGGCTCATATGAATATAACGGTCTTTCGGATGGACGTCAAAGCGCTACGAATGGACAACTTAAAAAAGCGGTTTATGTCGACCAACCGGAAGGATTCGTTGATCCCGAGTTCCCGAACCATGTCTACAAAGCGAACAAAGCTCAGTATGGTCTCAAACAAGCTCCTCGGGCATGGTACGATAGGCTATCATCTTTCCTCATTGCCAACAACTTTACCAAAGGTTCGGTCGACCAACTCTTTTCATACAATATCACGGAGCACATATATTAATTGTTCAAATCTTCGTGGATGACATTAATTTTGGGTCAACACATAAAAGTACTCAATCGCTTTTGCAAAACTAATGAAGAAACATTTTGAAATGTCCATGATGGGTGAACTTACGTTCTTTCTAGGAATGCAAGTTCATCAATCACCCGTGGTATTTTCTTGAGTCGGTCAAATATGCCCTTGAAATGTTGTAACAAATTTGGAATACAAACACCGTGACACCTATGCCACACCAATGGCTCATACCAAGAAGCTTGACGTTGATTTACATGGGAAATTGGTGGAGCCTACCAAATCTAGAAGTATTATTGGATCTCTCATGTATCTAAATACTATGAGACTGATATTGTCTTTGCCAGTATATCTTTGCTCCGTTATCGATCGAGACCAATGAAACCCACCTCTCGAGGCTAAAAAATCCTCCGATACATCAAGGGAACCATTAACTTGGGGATCCGGTATCAGAAGGATTACGGTTTAGAACTAATCGCTTTTGAGATCGCCGACCACGCGGGATGCTTAGATTCACGGAAAAGTACTTGAGAGCTTTACAATTTCTTGGTGATAAAGCGGTGTCATGGCAATCGAAGAAGAGGATTGTACATCGTTGTCCTCAACGAGCGAGAATATGTAGCCATGTCGTGTTGTGCTCAAGTCATTTGGTTGAGAACACAACTCAAAGACTATGGTTATGTATTTGATAGAATCGATGTCTTTGCGACAATCGAGTGCTATTGCGATATCATGCAACTCGGTTCAACACTTGAAATCAAAGCACATCGATCTTGATATCATTTCATCAAGGACCACGCGTGGAGCAGTGCAGTTAAATTATACTTGATGCGTGCGAGAATACCAATGGCGGATCTACTCACCAAAGCCTTAGCTCTCGCTAGGTTTAATGAGTTGGTCCACGGATTGGTATGCGGTGTTTGACTCAAGAGGCTGGATGAACTCTTAAAGCATTCCTAAAACCAGTCAAACACCAAAATCTTTTGTAAATATTTTCAAAAACAAAATACAAAAATATAAAACACGATAAAAAACAAAAATATTCTTCTATCTATATTTCTTTTAACATGGCAAATAAAATTCTTCCGTCAACACTCAAATCTTTTAAAATTCAGTATTTTTTCGATCAAGTGTTGATGGGGAGAAAATAAATACTTAACTGTTTCAAAATAACTGTGTACTTGCATGTTATCTATTCCCGGTTGTTTCTTTAAATAATGGTGGTCACATTTCTGGTTCACTGACACTCCTCGGACTGAAATTTATAAAACTTCATTATTTCGTAAGCTGAGGGGGAGTGTCGTCAAAGTTATTTCCAAATATTCTCCGTTTGGTAACCAAAATGGAAGTTAAAAGGCATTGGATGAAAATGGAAAAGGTGGAGGGGCTAAAAATGTCAAAACCTTAAAGTTATTTTCATAAAACACTCCACCTAACTCATTAAATTCATCACATTTATTATTTAACCTAACCAATCCTCGCCTAAAATTCAATCTGCAAATCCGAGTTCTTGATCGTCAATTTGTAAGTGGTTTCATAATCTTAACGTATTTACAAACAATGGTTTTGAATTTTTACAAATCCAACGGTTAAAACGTGAGATATGGATGATTTTGTGTTCTACGCATAAGCGTATGAACACATAATCATGTTTGTGTGTTTTTGGTTAAACTGATAGTGTCAAAATGTTTATTTTATCATCTTGAAACTATTTCTATCACTAAAATTCACCCAGACACGCTAATTGAATGAGATTGAGAATTGGGGTTTATGCGTTAGTTTGGGGGTTTTCATATGTGAATGTTTCTGGTGAAAAAGAGAGTTGGTTAATGTTGTATTCATGATTAATTGATCATATCTAAGACCAGAAATTACCCTGAAACATCAAGTGCATCAAAACTGAAAACTAGGGTTTATGTTCATAAGATTTGGGTATTCTTGATTGGCTTTGAGCTTCATGTTAAAACTTGGATAGGACAACTTACTATACTTCTTAGACCTCCCGGAAAAACTTGGTGCAATTCCTATGGCTAGATATCATACGCGTAATTCATGAACTTTAGGGTTTAGTCTTACGCGTGAGGGTTTCCGCATAAGCTGTTTGAATGAGTATTTGTGATTAAATCATTATAGAATGAATGTGTATGTTAATATTGATGCTATGATGGACTTATTTCGGGTTTGTTACAAGTGAAATTCGAGAATCAAGGTTATTAGCAATCTACGCATAAGGATCACCTTACGCGTAGAAGGTTATCGTAAGAGAAATCTTACGGCGTGGCGTTTATCGTAAGGTTCTACATAGGGGACTCGGCGTATCCGTGAAGGATATCGTGGCGATGACCTCTACGCATAAGGTCTACTCTTACGAGTAAGCCTTACGCGTAAGGTTTTATATCGCTTCTGGCGTAAGCTCACGCATAAGGTCCCCTTTCCACGCGTAATATTTCTTACGCGTAAGTCGGGATCCCTACGCATAAGCTTGCGTTTCTGCGTATACCTCTTACATTTACGCATAAGCTTACCATTTCTCGCCTAATCCTTGTTTAACCTTAATCATGA
The DNA here is from genome assembly GCA_022545495.1 of Chrysanthemum lavandulifolium. Classification (NCBI taxonomy): domain Eukaryota; kingdom Viridiplantae; phylum Streptophyta; class Magnoliopsida; order Asterales; family Asteraceae; genus Chrysanthemum; species Chrysanthemum lavandulifolium. Next base: position 97,361,133 of record CM040238.1, read on the forward strand.
ATTGTTACGCGTGCAAACTTGTAGATAAATAAATCATAACGTCACGAAACCAATAATGTCACTAATAAGCTTAAACGTTTGATATGTTGTGAAAAATAAGTGATAACAACTTTAAAACTTAAAGTTAACTAACTCACGAAACTTATCACGACGTCATTGGACTATTGGACAAACAAGTGACTTTGGACTCGTAACAATCATCGACATAGCACATTCTATAATTAGACAATAAAACCATCTGTTGACTAACATAATGTCTTTCGATATGTTGGTTCTTTTGGCTAAACTTATTTCAGATCACGACATGGACGCTCAAATGAATGTGGATGCACCAAATGTTCTCACCATTGCTGATATCTTCCCAAATGGCTATCCGATGAAGATTGGAAAGAAAAACCTTCGTGTTGACTTTGAAACCCTCACTTTGCTTCGAGTCTTCTTGCTAGATTGTTGTGGATATTACGAAGAACCATCCTTATCGAACATGCTCTCCCATTACGCTACTATTCGAGATCTACATTCATCGATTACGGAACACAATGCAAAAGATCAAAGGACAGAATGTTGTGTCGTGACTCGAACCACAAACAAGTCACTATCACACCGGCAAACTTAAGGGCTATTCTCCTCATTCCTGACATTGAGCCAACCGAATACGTTGCTTCACCAGCTGAAGAGGCATTCTCCAATTCATGATCGACATTGGTTATGGCGAAGCTACGGGAGTAATCACTAAGCATTCATACGTGGATCTTAAGAATATTCCTCAACCACGGAGAACACTCTACATCATCATCACCAAATCGGTTTACGGTCGTGGCGGTGGCTATGAGCATCCCAAGCTCGTGGGCTGCGAGATCTTTTGGGATTTGATCAACATGAAGCACATCGAAATTGAAGCTACGATATGGGGCGACATGATGTCATTCCTCAAAAGCTTGGCTCAAAGATTCCTTATATCGGATATACAAAGCTGTTGATCAAAGAGCTCTTGGACTCAATCACGATATCCCCAAGAGACTCAATGACCCCAACAATCACGACATGTTATGCGAACCTACCCTAGCCGTCGATTCAAGGAATCAACAACAAAAAAGCAGGGTGATGTGTTGCGGATCACCTTACATGCGATGAAATCAAAAAGCTCTACACATACAAAAGGTATCTTGTGGCGGTTGAAGAAAACAAAGTCGGTTTTCTCGATGACAATTCTTGGCACCTCCACAAGGAAAACCCGAAGAGGAAGTGCAGAAGTCTTGCAAGCCGAGAGTAAAGGAAGTTCCCTAAGAGAAACCTCCACACAAAGGAAAGTTCCATCTAAGGAAGTTGTCTATTCCCATTCCCAAGCACGAGCGACTAAGAAAGCTAGTGGACGAAAGCTCGATGACACCGAATCGGACGATGAGGTTTTCTACTCTGAAGCGCAGCGATGTTACTTCATCAGTAGCTAAACCTCCCAATCCACCAGCTGACAAAGGAAAAGGGAAAACCCCAGTGATTGAGCATGATAAGGAGAGCTCTGAAGAAGAACCAATTGATGAGCAAAAAGACTATGAAAGGAAGTTGAAGGAACTCAGACATAAACATCTTGCCAAAGCATTCGTAAAAGATCAAACTCGTGGCCCTGGAGGTTCAAGCGGTGGTACTCAAGCCACACCAGTTCTTGATGCGGTTAATCAACCCGATAAGGGAACTGGTACTACCATCACCCACGAACAACAACAACGGCAGATTGAGGATTCCATCAACTTTGATATTGAGGAACCGAAGCGAAAAGGCGAGAAAACTCCTGCTGATGATTCTAAGGGCGATGATAAGGCTAAGTGCGGAAATGAAGAAGCAACCGCCTATGATCATTTTCTTCTAGAGCAGTCTGCGTTCTAAGGAGGAAACTTACGAACCACCAAAGGACCCGAGTCTCCTCACGTCTCATCATCATCGGACTTCGTCTTCTCATTCTTCACCACCACCATCCAAAGATCAACGGATCCACATCCAAAGCGTTGAAGAAGCCAACTAACTCTTGGATCTCTCATGCTAAGACTCGAATCGTTAAAGGCATCAGCGGTCGAAAGAAAGACGTGCTTTATAGAAAGTGAATTTTCTCACGACCGGGTTCGATACCTTCATGGCGAGAATGACAAGATGCAAGTTGAAAGGGAATACGTCCAGAAGCTCATGAAAGATGATCTTCAAGGGAAAATGAACGAAATGATCAAAGGCTACACTCATAAGTACCTTCTTGACATCGTTCCTGGAGTTACAAAGGAGATGTTTACCAAACAACTCTATCCGAATCTATTACATTTGGCCAAGCAAACTATGAGATCAACACCAATGCATGTCAACATCAATCCAGTTGATCCCATAATATTCTCAGATGCTGAATTAGTTTCCAGGCTCGTAGCTCAAATGTCTAAACGATCTGCAACATTTGCCTCTTACGAAGGTAAATTGTTTGAAGCATTACTGGAATACCAACTTAAATAAGCATGCCGAGAAGAAGCTGAGAGGCCTAAACGTCCAAGAGACGATGAAGATAAGGATAAGGATAAGAATGACGAGCCTAAATGCCCGAAGAAGTCTGGTGACTCATCCTCCATGCAACCTCCACCCCAAAGGACTCCAGTTCAACAAAGATCGCATCCTCGCTCTTTTCTTGACAAACCTCGGGATTACGAGTTACCACCCCGACTCGAAAAGCGGTGATCACTTTGAGTATACGGGTGGTGACGATGAGGAATTCCATGAGCCCCAACAACAACCCACCTCTCCCGACAAAGTTAAGAAACCAAAATCCTCATCTAGGCCTAAGAAAAGAAGAAGAAGGCGCCCAAGGCGACATCGTATCATGGCTGAGCGAGGATAACAGCGATGAATCTGTTGGTTTTCTACACTTGTTAATTCTACTCCCTATCCATCGAAGGTCAAGATCGGTGAGCGGTAGTACATTAGAGCATGCAAAGTTCTGCAAGAGAAATTCGAGTGAAGAAGATGGCGAAATCGAGTTGAAGCGAATCAAGAATGAAGCCTTTCAGCGCTAAAGACAACTCGGAAAGTGCCATCGAGGTTGAATACCATCTTGAAAACATAGCACGAGCCATGTCCAACAACATTGATTGGCTCAACCACGAAGCAAACATCGACTTCTCCGGAAAGACAATTCTCCTTACTACACCGGTGGTCTAAACCTCTACCAACGATTGTGACGGATCGACCTAAGATTCCATTTCGCTACTTCTTCAACAACGACTTGGAATTTCTTCTACAGCGATGATGGTTCAAGAAATCGCTACATCAGCGACACTTCCCTTCCGACACCATATACTCTAAGCGCATAGCCATTGAGGAAAAAGCTACCCCATGTTTTCCAACAATGTGGAATTGTATGACCGTGATCCAATGTATGGGATTCACCATTGGCGAGCAGACGAATCTACTACGAGTTGCCGGGTTGAAATCTTAACATGAAGTGTTGATACTAAAGGAATCGTTCTTTGTTAATCATGTAGCTCTTTCGTCTAAATGGGACTTCACATTCCTCAAGAAAATTGTGGTCAAAAGACAAGGCGAAAAGACTATGAATTACGTGAAGCGGACTTTCGAACTTGTCTCTCAGCGACATTGAAGATCTGTATCTTGCCAAAGTACATGGACGCATGAGACAATCCTCGATGAAATTCAGCGTGAATACATCAAGTCCTTGCTTATATTCATCGAAGCATAGTGATACGAGGCGTGTAGAAGATCTACAACTTGTTGTTGAGTCATATCGGACCCGTGTCAACTTCACGGACCTCGGCTAGAACTTCCCGACATCAACCGGCTTCCACAATACACCTCGTCATCAAACCATTTGGAGTAATTTACCGTAGTGAACTACAAGAAGCGCTTGATGGCGTGTCGAGATCTTCACAAGTTTAGGGATCATACATTGAAGAAGGTTAGGGATGGCTTGGCTTATAGGTTGAAGGCGATATATGAAGGCATTGGGTCTCAAAAGCGATGGAACTCTCAATAAAGACATGATGTGAGAGGATTATCACCATGATTGATGAAAGGTTGTCTGAAGGGACGATTCATAACTTTGGAGAGCTTTGTAGGTGGTCGTCGAGATTTCTCTCACCGGCTATCAGCATACGATCGCATTCTGGAAAGATTGATGGACTTCTGGTACCCTTAAAGCGCTTCTATTTCATATTATTTTGGATGTGTGATTTTATATTGACTATGGCTTGTGCACATAACGATGTACAACCCGTTCTTGTAATGAAAGGACCTTGTAGTGCGCTTTAGTGCCACAATCCTATAAAAGGAGCGAAAGCTTCTTACTTTTGAGTAAAACCTATCAAACCTTTCATTTTCAAGGTTTTGCTCAAAGAACAAGTACTTCCTTATGTTTTCAAAACCTCAAAAGTTAGTATTACTTGTTGAGGGGAGTATTTGCTAAAATCTTTGTTCAAACAACTTGTTCTTCGTGATAATCTTCCCATAAAACTCACAATGGTCATATTTATTATCAAAGCGTTATCAAAAATAACATTTATATGCCATTTTGACGGGAGAAAATTATTGTGATAAGAAATATGTTGATTTGCTACTTGAATCGTCGTGTGAAAAGACTTAACCCATGAATTGACGGGATACGAGCAGTCATACATTGAAAAGATTTGTCTTCAAAGACTTATCCAAGTAAATTGTACCTATTCGAGAAGCTCTTGATAGACATGAACTTTGTGGGTTTGACAACCTTTCGAGGTTTGTCCACACCTTCAAGGTAGTTATTAGAGCTAGTTGTCACCTAAAAGGCGACAATGTAACTCTTTAACTATGCAACGTAACGTGTCCCTCGGGAATTGTCTATCTTGAGTCGATCAATTCAAAAGTGCGCTCTTTCCTCTCTCATGCGTTTTCTATCAAAACTCTTAAGCACATGTTGAGGGAGTATTTACGAAAATCTAAAACTCTTGAAGTGTTCAAACATGTTTTCATTTACAAACACTTTGAGAGATTTTCATGAAAATGGTTTTATGGCAATGGAGTTATAAGGTGACTAAGGTTAGGAATAACCATCCTATGATCCTTGAGCGGAGGATCTACCAAGGACATCACAAATAGTTAGTACTTAAAAGTCCTTAGGTATGATTATAAAAGGAGAAAATGAGAATCGGAGAAAGAAGGAGTTGAAGAATTAAAAGAAAAGCAAAGACAAGGGTGAAAAGAAATAGCCCTCCAGTTATTCAACTTAGAGGCGGACACAGGTTCAATTCATATACTCTTGGTTGTCACTTGATGACGCCGGTATTGAAGATTAAAAGTCGTCATGGACCCGATGGCGCATGCACTAAACCTTCTTAGCCACTCAAGTTTCTCCCAAAGAAGCTTGTTTCATTCTCACAAGGAACCCTACGTAAACTATTGGCTTTCTCTTGAGATTCTTTGGTATTGAAGAAGGAGACCCTCTCCTAGTCTCCGCTCGGGAAAACCAAAATGCACTATTGAGTCTAGAGCCACGAGATTCATCAAAAGATCTCTTAGGTACACTTGACATTTCATCACTTGTTGTTGACAAATAAGAACAACGATGGTACATTATCGAGTCCTTCACGGATCTTAGCAATCATCGAGAACATTTATGAGAGGTTCACATTGTGATCCTAAGTGATTGAATGGAAACTCTGCCGGGTCAACATCTAACGACCACGGCGGCGGTCGCTCGGTAACTCCCGTGGATTACGCTTAGTGGTCTCAAGCGGTCTGATCATGAGGTGATGCTTGATTGTACCTCGGCGACTCATCCGAACCGTAGGTGTACTTTGGTACATCGCGTTATCTCACTTGTGGGACTCCGGTTCGAGAGCGACCTTTGTGAGAATTAGAGTTGTGTTTTCACACTATCTTGTTAACACTCTCGAAGTTCAAACTTGTTAGTGCGGAATCCGCTTATTACTAACCTTTCTTATGTTTACTTCTTATGGAAGCTACGGAGCGGATGATCGTCTGATTCTCTACATGCTCATACCAACAACATCACTTATGGAAGTTCTCTCATAATCAAAGGCAACACAAAGTCGAATGATTCTTCATCAACAAAGAATCTACAAAGTTTAAAGACTTAAAGAACTTCATCAAGCTGTAATCCAACGTTAAAGGCGTGTGAGCATGTTGAAGAATGGCGTGGAACCTTTGGAGCGTGAAAGCGACACGATCTGACAACAACAACATACTATCACTTTCAAAGAACAAAGAACTAAGAACAAAGAAAATGAAGGCGTCAAAGCGAGAACTTGTCAAAGGAAACAATTTCTCTACATTGGGAGATTGTTCGAATCAAGACACTTCTTCTCACAAGAAAGAAGAATGTCGGGAAGATGTCAAAGCTACTATTACATAAGCACCTACAATGTTTATCACTCATTCATTCATCACTAACACTTAGGGAGGTTGTTGGAATCACTCCTAAACCTTATTCAAGTGTTAGTGATTCATATGTAATAGTTAGCTTAATATGACCTTTATGTTAGTAATTATGCTTAGGCTTATGTAGAAGGCTCATAAGCCTGAGGCCCAAGTCCACTAAGGAAAGGAAGGGACTAGGGTGTTGCCTAGCTCCCTCTCCTATAAATACCATGTAATAACCCTCACTTGAGGGTTGGTTGTTCAATTTATTCTCTCATTCACTCCTACATAACGGTCTTACTCATACGTGTGTGTTTGTTTGTTTATTGTTCAACCGATCATTATCTCTTCTCTATTTCTACATATTGATGCTTGTGTTACATATATGGTGACCTAACAATCTCACATAATAGTATGTTTTTTTTCTTTTCTAGTTTATTTTCTTTTCTTCTTAGGAGTCGAGATAACCATGACTCCAAATAGTTTGCATATAGGCACACACTAGGCAAAAATGTTTCCAAAAGGAAAATTTTGTCTTGCCGGATTGACCCACGGATCCGGCCTTTATCTTGGACGGATCCCTCAAGGAAGGATCCGTGGGATCCGTGAGACAAAAGTTGTTTTACCTTCTATTTTTCTCACTTTGGATGAAAACTCCACATTTATTTTTATTTTTGGAGTATGTTCTTTAATATTTGTGTTCTCATGATCACATGCCTTAAATGCATATCTAATCATTAGATTTTAATCCACATTTGGGTCAACATTCATTACAATGCTTTGTTTTCTATATATAGAACTCCCAAAATGCTTGCATAATCCATCGATCTTCACACACAAACAACACCATGTCATTCACAAGTTCTTACAACTTAGATGAATCACCTAGTACAAACAATCATCTTCATGAAACCCAAACCTTTGCACTTCCACCTTCCAAAATACCACAATCAAACTCTAAGATATCGCTGCGGATTAACATCCGATCTTGTTGCTTAGGAAAACCATCATCATATGGCTCATCACCATCAAATAACTCACCACAAGATGCTTCCATTATAACACCTCCTTCATCACCAACGAGTACACCAACTTCATCACCAAATCACTCTTTTGGACCTCCTTACGACTCTAACAAGATCTCAACAACCAAAGCAAAAAGAAATAGCCTTTTGACACCTCCAACTTCTCCAAACACAATATTCAATGATCTTGAAACATCACCACCTTTAGCTACCATTAAACTACAAGAACATCTAGGTTATTTTCACCACCACTTCCAATCATTCGGACTTTGATCCATATTTTCCTATTTTTCCACCACAACTTCCATGAACTCACAAATCAAAACAACCCGAAAGATTTCCGTACTACTACCCACATCACTTACATTGTGAACATTGCCAATCCACTAGGAAATTTCAATAGAAGTTGGGGAAGAAATGCGATTCATACTCAACCTAATCCTTGATCGCATCACTACCATTACTCATCCAAACCTCCATCCATAACCTTATGCAAGCATGGAAGGAATCAATACTACTATTTTCTATTTTTAGTACTTTTTCTTTTGAAGTCATTTTCAAGAACAAGTCTTGTTCTTATTTTTACATGCTTGTAGGTGGCATAAATACCACTACACTTTGTTGTTTTCATTACAAGGCCTTGTTTACATACCTTGGCTCCCAATCTTGATTCTCGTCAATCACAAGATTATTTAAGCATGTTACTAACCTTTCTCTTTGTAGGATTTTTTATTTTTCTTCACTTGGCGCCCCAAACTAAGGGAGCTACCGTCAAAGGGGAGTAAGCGATCGTGGACTAATTTTTCCACATTTTATTTCTTCAAAGGTTAACTTTTGTTTCGAAAAAAGGGGAGAAAAAGTAAAACTTAGGGCTTTCAAAACATACATTTATTCTTAAGTTTTACTCATCATAACATTATGTTTTGTCATCAACAAAAGGGAGATTGTTAATACAAATAAACCGTAAAAGCGTTTATTAATATTTTACGATCTCTTTGTGTTTTGTTGATAACAAATATAATGTTATCTTAAGTACAATTATAAGGATACATGTTATTTTGTAAAGCATTTACATATAGCCATTTAAATACAAAATATTGTAATTAATCATTTGTTGTAATAGTTTATTAGGATGGGTAAAAACCACAACCCATGGATCATATCCATAACCCATTGACCCATATCCATTTGACTAGATACAATGTATTTATTAGATACATTGAATCTAAGGAAAACCATGGACCAACCCATAACCCATGACCCATAACCAAAAACCCATGGGCAAAGAGGAGCATCCTACGGATCCCTAGGATTACACTAGGCGTATCCCAGTGAGAGGATCCATGGGATCCAGGAGCGATGCAAAATTGCCTATAAATGAGAGCCATTTCCTCATTCTAACTCACCCTCTTCTTACTAATTCTCTCATATACTCTCATTCTCTTCTAAAAGATCACTTGATCTAGAGTACTTCCTTCTTTCTTTCTTTAGTGATTATCATATAGGTTCTTCTCTAAGGCGAGATCACGAGCATTCTACAAATCATCAAGCAAGGGGTCCTTGGTCGATTTGTTCCTCCGTAAGATTTCGTAGCAAAGATCTTGTATTTGATATTTCACATATTTGTTGTGTAATAGTCGTGTTGGTTTGGTCCACCGTGTTACGGACTCGGTATTTAGCTTTGTACCGGAAAAGGTGTAAACAGCGTTGTGAAGGCTTCTCCGCCAAGTGAAGGAGTTTGTTGACATAGTGCTTGAACTCTCGAGTAGGTGACTCGGGGAGTGGAGTAGGCAAGGAAGGTGTCCTTGTGGCGAACCACTATAAATCGGTTGTGTCATTTCTATCCATTAGCTTTACTTTATTTACTTGCTTTATCATTAGATCTATACTTTCTCTAAATCCATAAGATCTCACATATTAACGAATCTAAAGTTTTTGAAACTAACTTAAAATCGGCAAAACTATTCAACCCCCCTTCTAGTTTTCCACGGTTTCTTGAGGTTATGTTGGGATTATCTTAAAGATAATTATCACTTCCTCTTGAGCTTTAGCCTCTTCTTGACCTTTTCCTAGCCTCTTCTTCATCTCTCTCCTAGTTTGCTTCATCTATGTCTTCATCGGTTATCTTCCATTCTTCTTTTCTTCTTCTTCAAATTCGAAAGTGATTTCATCCTCTTCTTCTTGTTGTTCTGTTGATTCAGTGGTGGTACGGTTCCCTATCGGGTTGATTAACGCATCAAGAGCTGGTATGGTAAGTGCACCACCTTTGGAACCGCGAGACCTCGGTTTGTTGAAGAGTAAATTCTTTAGCGACATGTTGAATCCTCAGCTCCTTGAGAGTTTGTGGTACTCTCTCTCTTCATCCTTAGGTTCATCATCAGAGCTTTCTTATTCTTCCTCAGCAACTAGAGTTTTTCCCTTGTCTGATTTGGAACTTAGTGGTTTGTCCTCTGACCTCAGTGAGGTTGTTTCGTCTGTTGCAGTTTCAGAATAATGAACCACCTCATCAGACTCAGTATCTTCAGAGTCTTCGTCCTCTAGTTTAAGTGCCGGTTTAGGATTAGGAATGGCACCCTTAGATGGGACTTTTCTTTTGTGGCTTAGATGTCTCTTAGGATACTTGAGGGCACTCCCAGTGCTTTCTACACTTCCAGTGCTGCCTGACCTTCGCGTCTTCCTGGTAGGAGTAGCAGAGGTCTTTTCATCCATAAACCCTACTTTGCCTTTGCTCACAACTTCAATGTATCGACGATACGATGGTAGACTTTTGATATCATCGGTGAGAAGGCAATCCAGGAGCACTGCGCCTTGCTTCTTTGTTGATGAGTCCTTGAATCTGACAATGTTTAATGTGGGCTCATACAACATAGAATGATTGTTGGGATCGTTAAGTCTCAAGGGAATGTCCCGACTTTTCTCGAGAATGTTCTGGATCAACAGCTTAGTGTATCTGATAAGAGGAACCTTTGTCCCGGGCTTCTTGAGATGGGACATCATGTCCTCCCATATCAGACTGGCAAAGTTGATGTGCTTTTTGTTGACCATGCCCTAAAAGGTTTGCAGATGCATTAGTTTGGGATGCTCGTGACCGCTGTCTCTTCCAAAAACAAACTTGGCGATCATGATGTACAAGGTCCTCCATGGTTAAGGAATGTTCTTTAAATCGACCGAGGAGTGCTTGGTAATAACTCCAGCAGCTTCATCATAGCCAATATCGACCATGAATTGTAATGTAGCCTCTTCACTTGGAATTGGTATATACTCAGCAGGTTGGATAGCAGGTAGATGAAGAATTGTTCGCAGATCATGCGATGTGGTGACTTCCTTATCATTGAGAGTCACCGTGTGACATCTTGACCATCAACATTTTTCATTGTGTGCGTAATTGATGAATGTAAATTTCGGCACAATTCTTGAGTTAGTGAGCATATTGTTGTAGGGATGAGTTTTGAGTATGTCCACGGCAATCTGCATGAAGACTACGGCGGTGAAGTTCTCAAAATCGACCTTGAGGTTGTTCTTTCCAATCTCCATGCTGTAATCAGTAGGGAATATATCTTTCATTGTGAGCTCATTTGATGCATTGACATTTTCCATGATGACGTCCATATCGTGATCTGAAAGGTATTGAGACAAAAGAACCAACATATCGAAAGACATTATGTTAATCAAAAGTTGATTTTATTGTCCAATTATTGAATTTGTTATGTTAATGAATGTTATGAGTCCAAAGTCACTTGTTGTCCAATAGTCCAAAGTTGTCGTGATAAGTTACGTAAGTATCTTACGTTTGAATTTTAAAGTCCAACACAACATTTTAATCATTAATGATTGTTAGTGACATTATGGTCTTGTGACGTTATGAGTAACTTATTACAAGTTTGTACGCGTAACATTTCATAAGTGAAGATACAATTTTGGCTTAAGCGTAGGTTGGCAAGCTTATGCGTAAATAAGGCAACCATACGCGTAGTAATAAGCTTATGCGTAAGAGACACTCATAGGCGTAAGAAAGCTTACGCATAGGAATGGGCTCTTAGCATGAAGCTTCTGGCGTGGCGTGGGTTAAGGGACTTCACGCGCAAGGTTTACTCGTAAGAGTAAGCCTTATGCGTAGAGTCAGTTTGCATATCCTTCACGGGATAAGCGTAGTCCCATTGTAGAACCTTATGCGTATAAGTTACGCGTAAGATTGCTCTTATGCGTAACGTCTACGCATAAGGTGATCCTTAAGCGTAAAAGCCATTTTACCCTTGATTCTGAATTGGAATGCGTAAAACCTGAAATAGATCATTCATAACACTTATATTAAGAATTTATTCAAACCCTTTCAATAACCACATAGAGTCACAGGTAAAAAACTTATACGCGTAAGACATGTCTATGCGTAGACATAAACCCTAAAGTTTCAAATCCTACTCGTAAGAATTTTAACCATGGAAAGTTCACCAAATGAATTCTGGGACGTCTTAGAGGTATTATGAGTTGTTTTCAACAAGTTTTAACATCAAAAACCTTATGAATCAAAAGTACCCAAATTAATGAGTACATAAACCCTAAATTCTAATTTAGCAATTTCAATGTTTCTGGGTAAGATTCAAAGTTGTTTTAGGTTAATTAAACATGTAACAAACTTAACTCATTCATCTAATTAGCCTCAAGCGCTCACAAATGAAAGTACCCAAATATCATGCATGAACCCTAAATTAGAAAAATGGTTAATTACAGTTTCTTTGTTGAATTAGTTGTTGGAAACAATTTTAGTATCAATATTAGAAGCCTTTTAACACAACCATTTCACAACAAACATCCCAACGTGATTACATGTTCATACGCATATGCGTAAAACTTAAATCACGCCTAGAACAAAATCAAACCGTTGGTTTTGAAAGACCTATGTTTGAAATCACTCAAAGAAACTTTTAACACTTACAGATTTCATGATTGAAGCACGGATTTGAGTATGGATTTTAAGTCGTGGATATGGTTGGTGAAAGTATTAAAGTTTGTAATAAATGTGAATGGTGATTTAGGTGAAGGATTTTGTAAAAAATAAGTTTAAACTTTTGACAAGTATAGCCCCTCCACCTCAACCATTTTCAACCACAGCCCATAACTTTCATTTTGGTTAATCAAGACGTGATAGTTTGGAAAGAAACTTGACGACACTCCCCCTCGACTTTAGAAATAGTGAAATTTTACAAATTTGAGTCCGAGAAGTGTTTAAAAACAAGAAACGTATCCACCATTATCAAAGATACAACCACTTTAGGGTAACATGCAAGTACAATGTTTTTATGAAACAAAAAATTATTTACATTCTCCCCCTCAACACTTGTCTGAGAAAATAATGAAATGTTTGAAAGAGCAAAGTGTTGACGGAAGATTTGTACTTGCAATGTTGGAAGAAATTTAGATAGAAGAATATTTTTGAATTTTATCGATTTTATATTTTCTATTTTGTTTTGATAAATTATTTAAAAAGAGGTTTTGGTGTTTGGTGGTTTTAAAATTGTGTTGTAGCCACCTGTAAAATTTCACTATCATCAACTTTCATATTAATAAACTAGATCATTCATCAAAAATTATTTGAGCCAAGTTGAACACTTTAGCATGTACGCTTCACTTTATTGCATAAAAATTTACGCAACTCCGAGTAGTCTTATTTAATCATGCCAATATTTACTGATAGCTAAATCAGTCTCACAAGAAATTTTCTTGTCTTACGAGCCGCACGCGTACCGACACTCTATTAGTTATGGCTAAAGTCAAATAAATATTTTTATGAATTAGAGTTAATATTTTTATTTATTTATTTTCACCTTTATAAAAACGTACTCTAAATTATATATATTACACGTTTTGTCAAACGTCAAACCGGGACACGGACTACACAATAAAAATTCAAAACAAACTCTTCTCCTAAAAATCTTGTGTTTGCCCAATACAAGCAAGTATGTGATCACATACAAAATTTAGGAAGAAACAAAAAGAAACTTGCTTCTCATTACATGGACATTTGAAAATAAAATAGCAAGCAACCTACTACCTACTAAATCTTTAAGTATCTTCAAATCTAGCCTAAGATCCTCTCTTGTTCTTTTCTTTTCTGCTTAGCTCGATGCACCACCCAACACTTTTTCTATTTTGCTTATCCCACAAAGTCACATGCTAACATAGATCATGGTATCCAATACTTCTTTACAATGAGTTATTTGGGTAAAAGGAGTTAAAGAACAAGCATTCTAATAACCACAAGATCTTGGAGCCAAAAGTCTTCCCTCCCTTTTTGTGTTTGCATACCAACGCCACACACACACACATTCCCAGTTTTTGGATTCTATTCATAGAAAAAGGGAGCATGCATTGGTTAGTAAAATGAATATTAAGAAGTCCCACTTATTACACAATCCTACTATTACCCAAGAAACTAGTAATATCTATTAGTAATAAGACTTGAACAAGATTCCATGCTTGCTCCATAAAAATCGAACATACACACCTAACTTGCTTCACATTCCTTTTTCATATTCTCACAATAACTTACTAGTAGTTAAGAAGTTGGAGCCTTGGGAAAATCTTGGGTAAACAACTTGGTATTTGGAAGATTTTGGGTAAGCAAGCAAGCACTTGGAGTTGGGTTATAAAATCTTGGGTTCTTGTTTCACCTTGGTCGACACATTCACTTCTCCTTTGTAAGGATTCTTGGTCTCGTTTAGTTTACATTTTCATTGAGTATCTTATAATTACGAACATAGTTATGCTTGAGGTTTAACTAAGAAAATGAGCTCTTTAAGAACTTTTCTTGCTCGACATTACATATACACGATTTATTTAAAGATAACTAAGGTTTACATTTAAAGCTTGTGTGGAAATCTTGAACTTGTTATTACTTGTAAGCAACTCGAAAATATATAAGCTAGTGTTTCTTTACTTGCTTAATCGACACCTTTACGACTTGAGAATATTTTGAGTTTTCGAACTAAAAACGACTAAGAAAACATGAATCGAAAGTATGTTTAAGTATTGGCTCGTCATGGAAAGGTCTTCATTTGGCTTGGCTAAAGCTTGTTTTCGATATTTATGAACTTCATTTTTTACCTTGGACTAAGCCTTCATGCGTACAAACATGAACCATACACATGCACAAAAGTGAAAAGGATAGCATGCATGTTCCTTTGTGAGGAATTTTAAAGAGAATTACTAAGTCAACTAGTATACATACCAACAATTGCTATATTAAAACACAAAAGGTGGTTTGGTCCCTTGGTTTGGGCGCTATCCTTGGATGGTAAGGATACTGTGATCGAGCCTTGTGCTCCTCACTTTTTGGAGTTATTAATTTTCTAGTATTTGAGTCATTAAGAGTTATTAATTGTCTAGTATTTTGAGTCCTTAAGAGTTAATTGTTTTCCCAACTAAACTAATGCAAAACATATTTAATTGGGTAACTTATCATAACAAATATGTTGACTTGAGTTATTTTTACAATACTTGATTTATAAAGGAAAACTAATATTTATGATCGGGTCATGCCCAATTTTTGTTAAAAACTCAAATACTTAGTTTATTTTCGTATATATGACTAAAAGCACGAAAACTAGATAATAAATATAATAGTAACATTTTATTTTAACATGTCACCCAATAATTAAATATAGTATATATAAACATATATAAATACTTAACGTAGTCTATAAACACTTATATTATAAATACTGGATGTAAATATTTATAAATTACCGACACCGTATAAACATCACAATCACTTTTCTTATACATATTTTTCAATACCTAGTCATTCGTTTACTTTCAAACCGAGGACTTTTTCGTCATGATTATTTTACATATAATTATATCGTGAGCACTTTTCCAAGAGCCAAAACTTACGAGCGTTTGAAACCTATTTTAACTTAACCGTTACCACAAGCGATAATAAACACAAACTCTTGAGAATACTTGACCGTTTTCAATACACTAAATTATGAGCGAAAACTATAAACTAAGGCTTGCCATACTAATTATAGGTTGCGTGGCGGTGCCGTGATCACACTACTTGACCTTACACTACTCGGACTTTTGTTTGTTGAGGTGAGTTCATAGCCTCGCCTTTACTTATTTATTTCAAACCCCGAGGAGATGCATGCTATAAACTAGAACACAAGTCTTTTCTTAAAGCGTATCTTTGCTGATCATTATTATTATAGCCTAAGTTGCGCCATAAGTCCCTTACATCATGAACCATTAATCACTTGCTAGTGAACGCGAATATTGTGGATAGTACTATGGGAATTAACGACCCGACTCGGTTATCGGAAATAACAAGGCGCACTATATTGGTTAACTATGGAATTGGCAATTCCATCTCGAGGGCAATATTATTACTTACACGATGAATTAGGTGTATGCGATTAGTTTGGTGTCATGAGCTTAGCGCATAATAATAATCTATGTTTTCCATGGTGATTGTATTGAAGCAATTATCATCTTTTACTTGTGTTCAACTTATTATTTAAACCTATGAATATCACTCAACATTTTGTTGATCTTTTAAACATGCTTATCTCGGTACAAATTAGAATATCATGAAGGTGTGGAGTGGACGTCACGAGGCGCTAGAAGTGGTGTTGTTTCAAATTAAAGTTATCATTTCGAAACATTTAAACTATCTTTTATGTAACATCGAAACATGTGGTATCTCCTTTTGGGTGTTCTGAAACACTGAGTTTATGAAATGGTAACTAACTTTTATTAAAAACGTCTCTTTAGAGTCGTTTTCTGTAACTTATGACTATGATCCTCTAAGTAATACCCCAATTAGTCTTCATTTGTCACTTTGTGATTTTGGGGTGTTCTGATTAGCATCGAGCCTAGGTTATAGAGAACCAACTTGTATTTTAAAACAATTTGGACTATAACCACGTTTTCAAATGGACCGTTTTACACCACCACTTCACGTCCTCGCGCCTACTTCGTACCGATAACATGTAAGAGATTCACTTAGTAGATACTACATGACTAGTAAAACTTTGCATGATAAACTTATGATGATAGCTTTCATTTGGTTAGGCATTTAGATTTGCGTGGCGATTATGCGCGACTAACTAAATCTTATTTCTTGCATGACTTTATTTACTTATGAATACATATTTTCTTTTGGGTTGTTCACGGTACTATGTCGTCCGCTACTCACCCTATCGACGACATCCGACACGAGATGGAGGATGCTCGTCTTCGACTCTACTCGGCTCTCGTTGCACCCATGTCCTCGAGGCGAGCCCTTCGAGGAGGGTGAGGTGTTGCCACCCCACTTGCTTTGACCATACACGGCGTTTACCTATCTTTGGTCCCTCACTTATGACAAATATTTGGAGTCGCACGATGGCTATCACCCTCGATGTTATGTCCCGGACACACTCATCCACCGATTCCGTATCTTACATCTCTTGTCCATCATCATCGCCTATTCGCGAAGGCGTAAGCGAGCTAGGTTCTCAAACCCTACGAGCCCGCGCCTTTGGTCGACCATTTCGTTACGAAAGAAGGGTGCTACCTTCGTTCATACCGCTCGGAAGCAGTGAGGCACCCACCACCTTTGTTCCACCATCGACATACCATCATCCTCTGCTTTTCCACCATCATTACACGCACCACCACTCATACTGTTTCACCACTACCTCCACCTACCACATTCATTTACGGACCACCTTTGTCTGGGTTTCATCCTCATCCGTGCACCATCACCCTTGGTGGCCTTTGAGCGATGTCATCTCTTGGGAAGAGAGCCGTCTCTCACCCGCATATTCTGACCCATACTACCAGGCTATGTTTGGTACCTCTGAGCCGAGAGCCCGTAAGAGGGTCGATGCTAGACGTTGGTCTTACATGATGCCGCTCATTAGTCGATGGAGGTCGGAGGAGGGTGCACCTAGCGCTGTGGAGCTTGGGGAGCATCGGTTTGCTGCTGCTGAGACTCTTCCGGTTACGGGAGAACCACTTCATCATACCATCCCATTGATAGCTGCCCGAGTTCTGCGATTTGAGGATCAGCTCGAGGATGTTGTGGCATTTGTTGATGAGGTTCCGTTAGTACGTATCGAGAACATCGAAGATGAGGTTGGAGAGCTCCTTAAAGGGAGGAGTGCGATGGAGAGAGAGCTTGAGAGGATTGGTTCCCAGAGTGATAGAGCTAGTGGATCAGTTACAGTGTTAGAGAGGAGGATGGAGTCCGATAGATTAGGACTTCTGGATAGAGCTGAGATGTTGGAGGGGGTTGTGCGACGACAGTCAGAGAGGATGACTATCATGGAGACTCGTGCTCTTGCTTTGGCGCGAGATTGGAGGCACGAGATAGAGAGGTGGATGGTGGCGAGCTAGTCCATGACCTCTGACGCCGTTTGAGGAGCACACTGTGACCTCTAGAGTGGTGATTCATCTATTTAGTTTTACGGTACCTTAGCGCCGCATGTGGCACTAATAAAGGCCTTGTATTCGCATGTTTTGTAAACTATCGAACAAGCTATTTATGCGACATTGTATGGTTTTGTATCACTATGTATGGATGATAGACATATGGCACTATGGTTGTTATTTCTTGATGTTCTCATGTATGATGATCTTTCTTATTTATCGATGTATGAATCGAGTGATCATTTATATATATATTCTCTTGTGTGGTTCTAACATGTTACGATTCTTCTTATGATGATTATACTCTATTGATATAATGTGATGATCTTGACTATTATGAAATTATATTTTTATAATAACTCACAATTATGTTGAATGATTACGAAATCGAGTGTATGTCTTTAGAAAATGGCAAGAACAAGAACTACCCCTACCTCTTGGAACTCCGAGATGACCCCAGAAGCAATTCGGAGGTGGTTACTAATGAAATCGGTCTTGCTTTTCTGCAAGACTGCTTGAGGCGGACTCGAGCAAATGAAGCTCAAATCAAGCCAACCGAATGAAGCTGTGGTGAATCGTAAATGTGGATACAAAGAGTTCATGAATTGCAAACCTACTTTCTTCAAGGGGCTGAAGGCGCTGTTGGCCTTATTCATTGGTTCGAAAGATGCGAAGCGTGTTTCTTCTAGCGATTGCTCGGAAGATTGCAAGGTGAAATTTGCTCTTGGTACCTTACTAGAAGATGCATTGTCTTGGTGGAAAGCCCATGCCCAACCTATTGGTATGGAAGAAGCTTACAAAACCACTTGGTGAGCTGAAGCAATTAATGATGAAGCAATCTTGTCAAGGACCGAGATCAAGCGGAAGATGAGTTCTACCATCCGTCGCTAAGGCAATGATCTCAAAACCTACTTCAAGCGCTTCCAAGAATTGAAAGCTCTATGCCCTCCATGGTTTCGATGATGTCAAGTTCTTGGAAAACCTCATTGGGGATTACCCAAGCATCGAGGCAATATTCTTGCATCAAAGCCCAAGGCTGTGGAAGAAGTGATCACGATATCCTACCAACTCATGGATCAAGTCACGAAATATGGATCCGTGCAAGGCAATACCGACAACAAAAGGAAATTCGATGACCGTCGAGGCAACATTTCCAACAACTACCATCACAACAACTCTTTCCATAACCGTAACAATAACAACCAAGGCGCAACAATCACAATCAACACCGCAACAACAATCCCAACCCATACCACCAAAACCGAAACAACCACCACAACCAACAAAACCGAGGCGGGGAAGTTGCGCGGGCTTATCTTTGTTACCCCGCTACTGGAAGAGGCTATGCTGGACCACACCCTTTGTGCACTCGATGCAACCTACATCATGTGGGACGTTATACTATTAAGTGTGGAAAGTGTAACAAGGTGGGCCATACCCACAAGGATTGTCGAAGCCCTGCTACTGGAGGTAACCTTCAACCCATTGGGATAACTTGCTTTGGATGTGGAGAAGCTGGGCATGTCAAGAGTAGATGCCCAAAGCTATACGGGAACAACAACAACAACAACCCTGCTAGAGCAAGAGCTTATGTGCTAGGAGATGGAGATGCACAAGAAAACCCGGACGTTGTTACGGGTACGTTTTTACTCAACCATCATTTAGCTAAAGTGTTATTTGATTCTGGAGCCGACAAAAGCTTTGTGTCCTCTAAGTTTGCACCTTTGTTAAGAGTCACCCCAACTACCCTAGATACCACTTATGAGGTAGAACTAGCCGATGGAAAAATAGTAGGAACTAACACTGTCCTTCGAGGTTGCAACCTATCCTTATCAAATCACCCGTTCAATATAGACCTTATGCCTATTCAACTTGGTAGCTTCGATCTTTGTTATTGGCATGGATTGGCTATCCAAGAATCGTGCAAGAATCATACGTGACGAGAAAGTCGTTCACCTTCCTCTCGATGGCGAAACTCTAATCATTCGGGTGATCGTAGTAAAACCCGATTGAATATCATCTCGTCGTTAAGGCGCAAAGTACATAGAAAAAGGATGCCACATTTTCTAGCACAAGTAACGAGAGAAGAAAGCGGATGAGAAACAACTAAAAGATGTCCCGTGGCTAGGGACTTTCGAAGTATTTCACGAAGACTTGCACGGCCTTCCTCCGATTCGGCAAGTAGAATTTCAAATTGAGTTAGTCTTGGGAGGCGGCACCGTGGCACGAGCACCTTATAGTGGCACCCTCGAACTACAAGAATTGTCGATCAACTACAAGAAGCGTCAGAAAAAGGATTCATTCGACCGAGTTCTTCGCCTTGGGAGCTCGGTCTTATTTGTCAAGAAGAAGGACGGATCTTTTCGTATGTGTATCGATTACCGTGGTGAACAAACTAACGGTGAAGAACCGATATCCATTGCCTAGAATTGATGATTTGTTCGACCAAGCGCAAGGGTCAGCGTCTACTCAAGATTGATCGAGATCGGATATCACCTGGCGAGAGTTAGAGAAGGAGATATTCCAAAAGCGCTTTTCGAACACGATCGGCCACTATGAGTTCAAGTAATGCCATTTGGTTTGACAAATGCACCCGGTATTTATGGACCTAATGAACCGAGTGTGCAAACCTTACTTGGACAAATTTGTGATTGTGTTTATCGATGACATTCTCATCTACTCCATGACAAGGAAGAACATATGGAACACTTGAAAGCCATTCGGAACTACTCAAGAAAGAAGAGCTGTATGCTAAGTTTTCCAAGTGCGACTTACGGATTCAAAAGTGCAATTCCTTGGCCATGTGATAGATAGTAATGGTCTTCACGTTGATCCTGCAAAAATTGAAGTTTGTAAAGATTGGTCATCCCTACTACTCCAACCGAAATCGCCAATTCTTAGGTCTCATTGGTTATTATCGAAGATTTATTGAAGGGTTCTCAAAATCGCTAAACCTCTAGCAGACTAACCCGAGAAAAAGAAAAATTTTGGTGGGGTGAAGAACAAGAGTTAGCCTTTCAACTCTTGAAGCAAAAACTTTGTGAAGCTCCTATCTTAGCCTTACCCGATGGGGTAGAAGATTTTGTGGTCTACTGTGATGCATCACACCTAGGGCTAGGTGCGGTATTGATGCAAAGAAACAAGGTGATCGCTTATGCTTCGCGACAACTCAAAACTCACGAAAAGAACTACACTACCCATGACTTGGAGTTAGGAGCCGTGGTTTTCGCTCTAAAAATATGGAGACATTACCTATATGGAACCAAGTGTACGGTGTTCACCGACCATAAAAGTCTCCAACACATTCTGGATCAAAAGGAGTTAAACATGCGACAACGCCGATGGCTAGAATTGCTTAGTGATTACTGTTGTGAAATCCGTTATCACCGGGAAAAGCAAATGTCGTGGCGATGCTCTTAGTCGAAAGGATCGACCTAAACCTCTTCGAGTAAGATCTTTGGGAATGACAATTAAGTCACCCTTCCATCAAAAATCCTTGAAGCTCAAGTTGAAGCTCTCGAACACGAAAACCGTCCCACGAAAGAATCTTTGGAATGCCGGAAAGCGAGAATGGTTTTGCCCAAAGATCGGATGGAACCTTATGTTTTGGCAATAGAAGTTGGATACCACTTTATGGAGGAATACGGAACTCATTATGCATGAGTCTCACAAGTCTAAATATTCCATTCACCGGGATCCGACAAAATGTACCAAGATCTCAAGAAGCTTTATTGGTGGCCAAACATGAAGGCCGAGATTACAGCGTATGTCGGAAATGTCTTACATGTTCTCGAGTCAAAGGCGAATGTCAAAAGCCCTCCGGATTGTTAACTCAACCCGAACTCCCGTTTGGAAATGGGAAAGAATCACTATGGATTTCATAACCAAAGCGCCAAAGACTACTAGAGCTACGATACCATTTGGGTTATCATCGATCGCCTTACCAAATCCGCTCATTTCTTACCCATCAAGGAAAATGACGAAATGGAAACCCTTGCTCAACTATACGAAGGAAATTGTATCCGGCATGGGTGCCGATTTCCATCATTTCGATCGTGACGGTCGTTTTACTTCACTTACGGAAGTCTCTTCAAAGGCTTTAGGCACTCGTTTGGATATGAGTACCGCATATCATCCTCAAACCGATGGCCAAAGCGAAAGGACTATCAAACCTTGGAAGACATGCTCGAGCATGTGTGATTGATTTTGGAAAAGGTTGGGATAAACACTTACCTTTGGCGGAATTCTCCTACAACAATAGTTATCACGCTAGCATCAAGGCAGCCCCATTCGAGGCACTCTATATGGTGAAAGTGTCGATCGCTTTGTTTGTTGGGCGAGGTTGGAGATGCCCAACTCATCGGACTGAGCTTGTCCAAGAAACAACCGAGAAGATAGTACAAATCCGTCAGCGACTTCAAGTTCGCTAGAGATCGGCAAAGAGTTACGCCGATGTTAGAAGGAAACCCATGGAATTTCAAGTTGGTGATCGAGTTATGTTGAAAGTATCACCTTGGAAAGGAAAGGTTCGATTTGGGAAACGAGGAAGTTACATCCTCGATACATTGGCCCTTTCAAGATTCTCGAAAGAATCGGCCCGGTTGCTTACAAACTTAACCTCCCGGAAGAACTTAGTAGAGTGCACCCTACCTTCCACGTCTCAAACCTGAAGAAATGCCTGTCGGATGAATCTCTTGTTGTTTCGCTAAAGGAGATTAAACTCGATGACAAGCTCAACTTTGTCGAGGAACCTATTGAAATCATGGATAGGGAAGTCAAACGACTTAAGCAAAGTCGCATTCCTATCGTCAAGGTTAGATGGAACTCCAGAGAGGACCGAGTACACGTGGGAGCGAAGACACCATGCGTGTTAAGTACCGCATCTATTTGCAAATTCAACTCCGACAACCACCGTAAACTAAAAATTCATGGACGGAATTCTCTTAAGGGTTGGTACTGTAGCCACTGTAAAATTTCACTATCATCAACTTTCATATTAATGAACTAGATTATTCATCAAAAATTTATTTGAGCCAAGTTGAACACTTTAGCATGTACGCTTCACTTTATTGCATAAAATTTACGCAACTCCGAGTAGTCTTATTTAATCATGCCAATATTCTTGATAGCTAAATCGGTCTCACAAGAAATTTTCTTGTCTTCACGAGCCGCACGCGCGTCTGACACTCTATTAGTTATGGCTAAAGTCAAATAAATATTTTTATGAATTAGAGTTAATATTTTTATTTATTTATTTTCACCTTTATAAAAACGTACTCTAAATTATATATATTACACGTTTTGTCAAACGTCAAACCGGGACACGGACTACACAATAAAAATTCAAAACAAACTCTTCTCCTAAAAATCTTGTGTTGCCGCCCAATACAAGCAAGTATGTGATCACATACAAAATTTAGGAAGAAACAAAAGAGAAACTTGCTTCTCATTACATGGACATTTGAAAAATAAAATAGCAAGCAACCTACTACCTACTAAATCTTTAAGTATCTTCAAATCTAGCCTAAGATCCTCTCTTGTTCTTTTCTTTTCTGCTTAGCTCGATGCACCACCCAACACTTTTTCTATTTTGCTTATCCCACAAAGTCACATGCTAACATAGATCATGGTATCCAATACTTCTTTACAATGAGTTATTTGGGTAAAAGGAGTTAAAGAACAAGCATTCTAATAACCACAAGATCTTGGAGCCAAAAGTCTTCCCTCCCTTTTTGTGTTTGCATACCAACGCCACACACACACACATTCCCAGTTTTTGGATTCTATTCATAGAAAAAGGGAGCATGCATTGGTTAGTAAAATGAATATTAAGAAGTCCCACTTATTACACAATCCTACTATTACCCAAGAAACTAGTAATATCTATTAGTAATAAGACTTGAACAAGATTCCATGCTTGCTCCATAAAAATCGAACATACACACCTAACTTGCTTCACATTCCTTTTTCATATTCTCACAATAACTTACTAGTAGTTAAGAAGTTGGAGCCTTGGGAAAATCTTGGGTAAACAACTTGGTATTTGGAAGATTTTGGGTAAGCAAGCAAGCACTTGGAGTTGGGTTATAAAATCTTGGGTTCTTGTTTCACCTTGGTCGACACATTCACTTCTCCTTTGTAAGGATTCTTGGTCTCGTTTAGTTTACATTTTCATTGAGTATCTTATAATTACGAACATAGTTATGCTTGAGGTTTAACTAAGAAAATGAGCTCTTTAAGAACTTTTCTTGCTCGACATTACATATACACGATTTATTTAAAGATAACTAAGGTTTACATTTAAAGCTTGTGTGGAAATCTTGAACTTGTTATTACTTGTAAGCAACTCGAAAATATATAAGCTAGTGTTTCTTTACTTGCTTAATCGACACCTTTACGACTTGAGAATATTTTGAGTTTTCGAACTAAAAACGACTAAGAAAACATGAATCGAAAGTATGTTTAAGTATTGGCTCGTCATGGAAAGGTCTTCATTTGGCTTGGCTAAAGCTTGTTTTCGATATTTATGAACTTCATTTTTTACCTTGGACTAAGCCTTCATGCGTACAAACATGAACCATACACATGCACAAAAGTGAAAAGGATAGCATGCATGTTCACTGTGAGGAATTTTTAAAGAGAATTACTAAGTCAACTAGTATACATACCAACAATTGCTATATTAAAACACAAAAGGTGGTTTGGTCCCTTGGTTTGGGCGCTATCCTTGGATGGTAAGGATACTGTGATCGAGCCTTGTGCTCCTCACTTTTTGGAGTTATTAATTTTCTAGTATTTGAGTCATTAAGAGTTATTAATTGTCTAGTATTTTGAGTCCTTAAGAGTTAAATTGTTTTCCCAACTAAATTAATGCAAAACATATTTAATTGGGTAACTTATCATAACAAATATATTGACTTGAGTTATTTTTACAATACTTGATTTATAAAGGAAAACTAATATTTATGATCGGGTCATGCCCAAATTTTGTTAAAAACTCAAATACTTAGTTTATTTTCGTATATATGACTAAAAGCACGAAAACTAGATAATAAATATAATATTAACATTTTATTTTAACATATCACCCAATAATTAAATATAGTATATATAAACATATATAAATACTTAACGTAGTCTATAAACACTTATATTATAAATACTTGATGTAAATATTTATAGATTACCGACGCCGTATAAACATCACAATCACTTTTCTTATACATATTTTTCAATACCTAGTCATTCGTTTACTTTCAAACCGAGGACTTTTTCGTCATGATTATTTTACATATAATTATATACGTGAGCACTTTTCCAAGAGCCAAAACTTACGAACGTTTCGAAACCTATTTTAACTTAACCGTTACCACACAAGCGATAATAAACACAAACTCTTGAGAATACTTCAGCCGTTTTCAATACACTAAATTATGAACGAAAACTATAAACTAAGGCTTGCCATACTAATTATAGGTTGCGTGGCGGTGCTGTGATCACACTACTTGACCTTACACTACTCGGACTTTTGTTTCTTGAGGTGAGTTCATAGCCTCGCCTTTACTTATTTATTTCAAACCCGAGGAGATGCATGCTATAAACTAGAACACAAGTCTTTTCTTAAAGCTGTATCTTTGCTGATCATTATTATTATAGCCTAAGTTGCACTGCCATAAGTCCCCACATCATGAACCATTAATCACTTGCTAGTGAGCGAATATTGTGGATAGTACTATGGGAATTAACGACCCGACTCGGTTATCGGAAATAACCGGGCGCACTATATTGGTTAACTATGGAATTGGCAATTCCATCTCTGAGGGCAATATTATTACTTACACCAGTAATTAGGTGTATGCAGTTAGTTTGGTGTCATGAGCTTAGCGCATAATAATAATCTATGTTTTTCCATGGTGATTGTATTCGAAGCAATTATCATCTTTTACTTGTGTTCAACTTATTATTTAAACCTATGAATATCACTCAACATTTTTGTTGATCTTTTTAAGCATGCTTATCTCAGGTACAAATTAGAATATCATGAAGGTGTGGAGTGGACGTCACGAGGCGCTAGAAGTGGTGTTGTTTCAAATTAAAGTTATCATTTCGAAACATTTAAACTATCTTTTATGTAACATCGAAACATGTGGTATCTCCTTTTGGGTGTTCTGAAACACTGAGTTTATGAAATGGTAACTAACTTTTATTAAAAACGTCTCTTTAGAGTCGTTTTCTGTAACTTATGACTATGATCCTCTAAGTAATACCCCAATTAGTCTTCCGCTGTCACTTTGTGATTTTGGGGTGTTACAATGTACAATCTGTTTCTTCGATTGCCATGACACCAATTTATCACCAAGGAATTTCAAAGCACCAAGTACTTTTCCGAGAATCTAAGCAACTGCGTGATTAGCGTCCTAAAAGCTATTAGTTCAAAACCGAATCCTTCGGATACGGATCCCCAAATTAATGGTTCCTTGATGTATCGGAGGATTATTTAGCCTCAAAGAGGTGAGTTTCAGTTGGTCTTGACGATAACGGAGCAAAGATATCTGACAAATACAATGTCGGGTCTCTCTGTCGTTAGATACATGAGAGACCCAATAGTACTTGGTATTTGGTAGGGTCAACCAATTTCCATGCAAATCAGCCCGCTTTTTGGTATATTCCATTGGTGTGGCATAGGTATCACAACTTTGCATTCCATGTTTGTTTAAAATTTCAAGTGCATATTTGGGTGACTTAGGAAAATACCACGGGGTGATTGATGAACTTGGAGTCCTAGAAAGAATGTAAGTTCACCCATCATGGACATTTCAAAATGTGTTTTCATAAGTTTTGAAAAAGCGTTTGAGTACTTTAGATGTGTTGACCCAAAAATGATGTCATCCACATAAATTTGAACGATTAAGATGTTCCCGTGATATTGTATAAACAACTTTGTTGGGTCGACCCATCCTTTGACAAAATTATGAGATAGGAGAAAGGATGACAACTCATCGTACACGCCCGAGTGGCTTGTTTGAGACCGTAGAGAGCCTTGTTTAGTTTGTAGGCGATTAGGGAACTACGGATCAACAAATCCTTCTAGTCGACTAACATAGACCGCTTCCTTGGTTTACCATTTAGAAAAGCGGTTTTGACATCCATCTAATACACCGTGATGTTCATGTGAGCGCGAATGCCGAAAAAATCCGACGACCTCAAGTCTAGCAAGCGGTGCGAAGGATTCTTCAAGTCAATCCCTTCTTGTCTATAACCCTTAGCCACCATACGTGACTTGTTTCTGATAACCGTACCTTCAGCATTCAACTTATTTTTCCAAATCCATTTAAGACCAATAACATAGACCCCTGTTGGTGTAATGTTTTGGGGTTCAGATTGGCAAACAGTAAGTGCATAAATGCAATGTTCACCGTCAGTTTGAAGGCGTTGTCTAGTTACGACTGGTTGATTCGGGTTTCCAATGATGTTCACAAGAGGATGGTCTTTAGTCCAACGATGTGTGGAGGGTTGATGTTGATATACATTATCCAGATTGGGAGGATTCAAATGGTTTGTAGATGATTCCGCAACATCGAGTGGCGGCTTCATTAGCAAAAGGATTGAAGAACGATTTGGATCAGAATCTACAAGAATAGGTACTTCTTGGTTCAAGATCATCACCGTTGGTTCGGCGTCATTGGATGCGGTTTGTTCATTGTTGTTGTAGAATCAATTGAGGTGCTTCTTCAACGCTTGTTGTTTTTCGGTGTATCGTGGATTGGAGTATTATCGGGTTGAGCAATGGAAACATTTGATACATATAGAGCACGGTGATCAATATCATCACTAAACAAAGGAGCAAATAGTTGTTCCATTTGACGACGAGTAAGTCGTAGGCTTGGTTCGGTGATGATGGGGTTTGGGGAAGTTTAGGCGGTTATGTCCGGGTTCCAAGCTGTTTTGCTTAGAAGCCATTTCGTGAGCTCATCGAAATTTGCATGAATCGTTTCCATAATCTCCTTGTACGCACGATTCGGATCCGTATCCTTTAGAATTTTCACAATAACCAACGAAGACTCGAATGTCAGCTTTAGCCTTTATCTTACCAAAGTCATCACGATCATTATTTGGGTAACAAAGAGAACCAAAGATATGAAAGTGTTTTAGATTCGGTTTGCGGTTATGGATAAGCTCATAAGGTGTTTTGTTGTGGCGTTTAGTAATCATTAAACGGTTCTGAGTGTAGCATGCAGTTGACACGGCTTCAGCCCACAAGTAATCTGGAAGTTTTGCATTTATCAACATCGTTCTTGCAGCTTCTACTAACGTACGGTTTTGTCTTTCAACAACTCCATTTTGTTATGGTGTCTGTGCAATTGATATTTGCTCAATTCCCACTTTCTCATAGTATTCATGTTGGGAATTGCAGAGTTGAAGATTACAAAACCACGAGCAAGAATGAAGAAAGAAGAAACAATGAGGGTCTATTATATAAATAGTTAGTAGCTTTCATAGTAAGCTACAATTAGGGTTTATGTAACCTCCCTCTCCTATATAAAGAGGGTAGGGATCTAGTTTATTTTCATCCCTTTCATTTATCCTTTTCATTCATTTCATAGTAGACATCTCCTAATGAGGGAGTCTAAGAAAACGATAGAGCATCTAGTAGTTGTAGTAGTAGTAGTTTTATTCAATAAAGAAAACCTTAGTAGTAATGTCGATTGTTATTATTCCATTTGTACTTTTAATCAATCAATGTTACTCATACCTTAGTTGAGTCCGGATCTTGGATTTAACAATTGGTTTCTGAGCCTCGTGGCTCTCGATCTAGAGTTTATAAGGTTTTTCGCTAATTAGGGTTTATACCCTAATTGATCTATTGCAGCAGATTTGAAAGGCAGCAGGAAAAAAAAGGCAGTTCTTGATGGAAATAGCAGATTTGTTTTGAGGTATTTTTTATGTCAATCAGTATAAATACCTTATTTTATTTGATGGTTTGTCACATGGGTATTGGCAATTGATTGTCGAGAATTTGGTCGATGATGTATTGCTTAATTAATTTTTAAGATTTAATATGCGTACATGTGCAAGATTCGTTTAATACTATCATATATGGGACACTCATGTGATCAAGAGGGAGATAATATTTTAATTGATATGATTGGTAGTCATGTTTCATTGGTGTGTTGATGTGTTACACATGAGACATATAGTCATCATATATCTTAGAGAAATTTTTTAAAATGAACACTTTCACATGGTACTTTACACATATAAACCACGCCCATACGATTTTCTAAAATGAACACTTTCACCTGGTACGTTAGATCGGCAGCGTAATACGTTTTAGAGCGTACACGTGTACACCAAATTCTCTGGGCGTGGTCACGGGCCCGGGCGTGCCATGAGTGTGCCACAGGCGTGGGAAGGGTGGTGGGCGTGGAGCATGGGTGGCGGGCGTGCCTAGGCGTGGCATGGCGGTGGGCGTGAACACGGCGTGGCACAGGCGCACGGGCGTGGCTTGGGCGTGGCACAGGCGTGGCCATGGGCGTGGCACAGGCGTGAACACAGGCGTGGCTCGGGCGCGGGCGTGGCCTTGGGCGTGGCACAGGCGTGGCTGAAATTTAATCACGAGGATCAAGTTTTGTGGCTAACATATGGTGTAGGGGATAAGTAGTAACGAACACAAGTTTTGTGGCTAACATATGGTGTAGGGGATAAGTAGTAACGAACACAATCGGATATGCTTGAAACGGGTAACTGCTAAAGGCAGTTTTCAAGGTTTTCAACTTGTCAAATTTAGTCCCTCAATTTCCGAAAAATTAGTTTTCTGAGGAATTTTCAACTCGACCCGGCCAGGCGCTGCCCCTGGACCACCGCGGTGCCGCCGCTGGACCTACTACGAGGCGCGCCCCGGACCCCGTCCCTTAGGAGCTTAGCCCCTAATATCATAATAAATTCAAGTAGGGGCGAGATTCTAGGCGACAAGCACCTTGGGGAAATCTCGGTGAATGGAAATGAATTTCACTGAAATGGTTGAAATTAATGATTTGGGATATGAGGGTGATGAAAGAAAAGAAAAAAAAATATATATAGAGATAAGGATATTATGAATGGTTGGTTGTGGTTGGCATTGGCATATGACAAAGATGAGGTATACTGCTCGGTGAAAGAAAAGAAAAGGGTCCTCACATGATGTGACAATGACACTTTCTTGTTCATTTTGTAAAATACTTAAAAAGGTTTGTATTTGAAACATGAGTATTGAAAGAGATCATTTAGGTAAATACCTTTATATCTAATGGTCTTGCAATTTGATAGTCACGTGGGACTTGCATTTTATTTGAATTCAATTTTCGATGGTTCTTCTTGATGTTGATAAGTCAAGACGTGGGTCCCTCTGTTGATAAAAGATATGGATGGTTGGCATGTTAAACCATACCATGCAACAAGCCAAAAGGGGATTGAGTTGGTAAAGTAGCTCAAGCCAAAAGAGAAAGAAGACAAAATTTTGCTATTTTTTTTTTTTATTTTTTTAGTGGATTGTGAGTGAGGGATATTTTTAGTGGGGTATTTTGTGGACCCAATAACATGTTATTGGTGTGTTATGAGGGAGGGTGTTTGAGTTATTGGTGAGTTATTGGGAAGTGTATGATGTGGCAATGAGGTGGCATACCAATAACGTGTTATTGGTATCTACGATACCTTGTGCTCTAACAATGTTGATTTGCTTTGTTTTGTACGATGTCACATGGGCATGACTTGGTAATGCTGCTGGTCTCATTTTTACTGATGCTGACAGCAGCAATGGAGATTGGTTATATTATATGAGATATGGTACTCGTATACTCCATATTATTTAATTGGCGTGAATTGGTCTCACTCGCCTACATGAGATATTGTCTGCTCCCCATTTATCGTTTATTTAATTCATCTCATTGGTTATATCTCTGGTCATTGAGTTCATTAAGTGCGGTATTAAGGTGATTCGAGTTACTTGTAGTTAGGGCAACTGTTGATTACGGCGTAGGAAGTTATTTCAGTCGTCTAAAATTTATATTGTTTATGATCGGTTGTTGTACATGTTAATTACGGTCTTGATGGTTTGTGTTGGTCTTCTAATGTTTTACTAGTCTTGGTGAGTTGAATTTTTATTCAACGATGAACCTAATAATTAACATATTTTGGCTTGATTTGGTGTTTCTCATTTGCATATTTTGATTTGTTCCTACTGGTTGTTTACTTATCGGTTCCTACTTGATTATTCTTCTTGAGTCGGTTCTCTTTGAATTTGGTTCCGCCGGTAGTATTGGTTTCTTGATCGGTTCTTGCTTGGTCATTTACTGGTTGTTCCGGAATTCTTACGGTTGATCGTGTGTGTCTTATCATATCTCAAAGTGAGTCGGCACTTTGAAGATAACTTGTTTGTGTATTAATGGTGTGACAAAGACTTGATGAATCTAGTGAAGGGTGAGATCTATAGATTAAATGTTCTTAATCGCACATTTGCTAACACTTTAAGGAGTTACGTTGTAGTGCTCGGTGTTAGTGAAGGGTGTGCTCTGATTACATGTGCTTCACGCTCACATTTGCTAGTGTCTCGTCTAAGTTTGGCGAACATGGATAGTACAAGATATAAGGCGCGTGCTTTGGTGTTTCTCTTGGTTCTCCGTTTCTCTTGGTAGACTATTTTGATCTTTGCTGGCGACTTGATTAAATGCTGGCATTACGCTTTATTACTTTTGTTTAGTTGTAAAAAAAAAGAAAAAAAAAGATGGTTAGTATATTTTAAGGGGAAGCTTATTTACTTACCATCTACATGCATCACTTGAGGGGAAGCGTCTACGAGTTGCACAAGACCTGTAACACCCCAACCCGACAAGGGTAGAAGTGTCACATTCTGGTGTCATATCAGAACATACAAATAAAACTTTACAAACGGAAACCTTAAAAATGAAGTATCAAATCATATAAACAATTGACTAACGAGGAAAATACAATATCCAAAATGAAATGAAATCTCAAAACAAAAGCTCTTCAAAATAAGTCCAAATAATAAGGTAACTAGGGTTGGTCCACTCAGATAATCCAACTCTCAGCCCATCAAAGCCCATCTTCAAACCTAACACCTGCCGCAGGAAAAGAAATGCGGCTAAGCTTAAAAAGCCCAGTGAACAGATATAACAAACGAAAGCTAAACAAAATCTGAAATGCAAAATGAAACAAGGAACGAATAACAAAGTCGCAGCGAAATGAGAGCAATGAGTCAACGAGGATCCTGCAGAACACAATTATATAGATATCCAAAGAACAGATAACAAGGAGAACGAAGCAAAGCAAAGCATCCATGACATAAATACAAGCACATACAAACCGGACATACAGTCTTGAAACATAAGTAAGCATAGTGAGCGTCATATCCCACAACATATATATATATATATATATATATATATATATATATATATATATATATGGCATACAATAAATTTAGGAAAATCGGAAGACATACAAGACAAGAGAAATCTAAAAGGCAAGCGGAAGCAATTAATTAGTAAGTGAGCATGGCAATCACACGGTCAAAAACCTTAGTTGAAAACACAACCCGATATCATGGCGGAAGTACTAACAACAATCAACACATGGCGGTACACGTAATAAGTAGGAATATAGTAAAGCCGATATAATTAAATGAATTAAGGCATAGCATGGCAACTAAACAAATTAACAAGCGGGCGTCACAAGTTGAACCATTTACCCAAATCAAGCGATAGCATAAGCGATGATGTACACATGGCGATCAACCATAGCGAGATAAGGATACCAACGGATATTCATAGTCCACGAGGTTAACGAGCGAAGAACACATGATAAGCAGACAAAACTATCGATTACACACTAGCATGGTCACTAGACAAATCAAAGAGTCTCATAACAGTATGATAAACGGTTGGTCAGTTATTAGCATGAAAATAAACCGTCAGACAATCACATATTAATCATATAGTAGCAGGGCAAAGGATAGTCACGTAAAACATGTAAAAACATAATCAAATTCAATAATCATATAATAACCCGATGCGTGAATGGAGCGATAGTCCAAACAACGGAATAAGAGTATAATGAGATCAATGCAATGGAATATGTATCTCGGTGGTAGAGTGAGTCTCATAAGGGTGTAGAGTAGTGGACAATTAATACAAATATAGTGCGTTGAAATCTGGAAGGTACAATGTAGGTATATCAATAGTGTAAGGTTTGTCAGAAATCCATCCCGAGCCAACAATACAATACAATACAATCAATAGTGGCATTAGCGACCCAATATCCAATAGTAGCCATTGTATTCGGAGGGTGTCCTCGAATACCAATACAATAGGAGGAGACCTCGGTAACCAATGGAGTAGCTAGCTCCCGGGGTGTGAGGGGTGTATTGCACACGCACCACATCACCAATACAATATCAATATCAAACCAATACAATACAAATCTAGGATGCATCCATACCCCGCAATACAATAGTGGCCAATACAATATCTACGGCGCGCAATAATCAATACAATAATGGGGACGGTGTGTAACATCACTCGTACACACTAGAGTCATGCCATTGGTGCATCAATGACACGGACATGGAACCCCATGCCTAGTTAATGGCTCGGGTATCAAGCGGCGGTCAATGCAATAGGTCCAAAGTGTAGCAATGTATATGTCTTCATAATCAAGGGTGCATTATCAATAGTTCACAATTGAGGAGGTTCATAACAACGATTCAATATCAAGGTCCAATATCAATATTTCAATATCAAAGGTTCAATAACACGATTCAATAGCGATTCGGTAACAGGGGTCAATAATGGAAGTTCGATGCTTGGTGGTGCAATAACAGGAGGGTCAATAGCAAAGTAAAGATTCAATAGCAATGGTTCAATAGCAATGGTCAATAGCAAAGAAATATCATAAGCGAACAAATTCAAGGGATCGAGAAAGTCATGAAATCCCTACGAAAAGGGATAGAATATTTGTACCTTAGAAATGAAAGCCAATGGAAATGTGAGCACGAAGAAATAACGTCACGTCTTCTTCACGAATCTACACGGATTACGGTTCGTTTAATACTTATTAGTTCATTTAACTCATATAACGGTTTATCGTATTAATATTTTTAGAGTTTAATTTGGTTAAGCGTTTTTAGTCATCATAAATAAATGAGCAAGCAATAATAGTCCAAATTTATCCATCTTTTATTTTCTTGTTGATTCGCAAAATTTGAAGACACATCATACCCACGTTAAAACCACCATTTGACACACACAAACATGCGTACAATCACCATGCAAATGTGAACACTTATAAACCCCAAGTTCTGGACAGAAACGATACACCTTTGAGAGCCTCTAACCTTCTTAAACACTCACACGGAACATGTTAGTAACATGAGATATAACCCGTATTTATACTCACACGCCACACAAAGCTGTCCACGCCCTCTTATGAATATCGAGCCAAAACACAACAACTCCCACATAAAATCATAGAGTTCGCATGGTTTTACAAAACATACTCATAGGACCAGTTTTACACATCTTTAATGTCACATGTATGAAGGTCTCAAGACACGATTTTAGTGGTTAATACCGGGTTATACTCATCTTAGTTTAGTACTCAAATAACATGTTTTAAGGCTTCCAAAAGTGAGCTTATGCATGTTAGAACCCACGACCAGAAGTAAGGGTGAAACCAGATTTTTAATGCGTATATGTCGACATATATAAGGCTTTGTTTCATGGTTTTATGTAGTACAACATCAGGTTTACATGACTTAGGTTTAATACTTGATTATCACATGATTTTATAAGCCAAAAACATGCGTATGGAGGTCACAAGGACCACGACCAGCAGCAGAAAACAAAGGAGAAAACGAGTCGTATAAGTACCTTTTATAGCGCATAGGAAGAAGAGAAACAACGGAAAAAAACTAAACCAAGGCACCCCTTACGGAACACATAAGGCGCTGACTCTACAAGAACCTCGAATCCTTCTTGGGGACCGATTTTCATGTCGACAGAGAAAGAAAGAAAAATGAGATGGAGAAGAATATTTCTTGTGTTTCCTTTGTGTCAAATGGAAACAAGTAATTACACTTTAAGGTGAATGATTGTAGTGAGTTCATATTATATGCAAGATACCATTCCTTTATTTTTATTATTTTTTTTAAATGTCAATTATAGAGTGAAATGGAGGGTAGGCCGACACTTTAATAAAGTGGAAGATATTGGTGATTTGTTTTTGTGAAAACAAAATGGTGGTCTTTGAATCATGCCGTGAGTGGGGAATAAACAAAAGGAAAAGCCTCAAATCATGGCCAAATAATTATACACTTGCCATATTTATTTCAATTATGAAACTGGTCTTTTTCCCGACTCGATTCGTTTGCGTACAACCAATAATTTTCGGCTAGGGTCAAATAAAAGTAAACGTGACACAAATAAATGTGTAAAAATTATTTTAGTGTAAGTTTATTTCCGTATTACTTTTACTCGTTCGGGCATTAACGATTTAAATAGTCAGAACGATATATTTTAATAATTAATGTCTTTCATAAATTCGAGATTAAAGGGCATTTGGGTTTTTTAACGTGTTCAAAATGTGGGTTTACAACTCTTCCCCTCTAAAAAGAAAATTTTCATCCTCGAAAATTGAAGTCGTAAAGGTACACAGAGACGTACGAATTTAAGGCAGACGTAGCAATCCATAGCTTCACACAAATCATAACTATTTCGGTCACAAAGCGCACAAAACATATACGTAACAGATGTCGGTGAGAATCTCACCAAGAGGTACAGAATTCCAAACGAACATGAGGTGGGACAATTAACGGATATAAGCCCTAGTCCATTCACGTACCAACCATAGGCATTTCCCAAAACGTCGTATGACTTCAATAAGTTCAAATTATATGATCTCGGTATTATCACGTTGATCAGGCGTCATAATACTTGCATCACATAACAAGTCCTTATTGTCATCATATTACATCTCGGTCATGACAATCCATAACCAATATCAAAACAAAGCAGATATACAAACGGTAGCAAATAACATACCAAAGCAGACCGATTCACATACATGCGACATATAATGCATCAAACCAACTTACCATACCACAAAAGAGAGAAGGCCACCTAGCGATGCCGAAGCGGTTCCTCATGACTACATCGAAGATCCAAAAACAAAAGCGGGATATCACCAAAATGCTAAATGATAAAACTTCACGATTTAAATCGAGTTCGAACAAATCAAAGAAAAGCAATACCGTCGGATCATATAGCAAAATATCAAACCGTCTGAGCGCGTGACAAGCGAGATCGATGTAACACTAGTCGCAAGACGGTCATATGAAGTAGATGAACCTTCTCACCACGGTTGAATCTTGTTTCGTATTTGCGCCTTGGTCGATCCGTCCGACTCCCAATGACATCCCGGCGTCTCGGCGGCATCACGATCGGTTGCGACACGCTTCACGAACTTCTCCAGAAATTGTTGCAGCAATGCAGGGTCGTCACCATCATCTTCGGCTATACGAGAATCTCCATCTAACGATCGACAAACGGATGTGCGAAGACAAAGTAAACAAAAATCGAATGCGAAAAGAAGAAGGCTAAATCAGTGAAGACAAAAGATTATCGAAGTCAAAATCTGAACGACAATCAAAAGGAATCGGAAAAGATCGAGCAGACGGAAGCCTAGTGTCTACCTGGGTCCTCACGGTCAATCCTAAGGTCAACAAGGCGAAACCTTTGCTCGATACCATAATTGTAACACCCCAACCCGACAAGGGTAGAAGTGTCACATTCGGTGTCATATCGTAACTATACAAATAAAACTTTACAAGCGAAACCTTAAAATGAAGTATCAAATCATATAAACAATTGACTAACGAGGAAAATACAATATCCAAATGAAATGAAATCTCAAAACAAAAGCTCTTCAAAATAAGTCCAAATAATAAGATAACTAGGGTTGGTCCACTCGGATAATCCAACTCTCGACCCATCAAAGCCATCTTCAAACCTAACACCGCAGAAAAGAAATGCGGTGAGCTTAAAAAGCCAGGTGAGCGGATATAACAAGCGAAAGCTAAACAAAATCAAATGCAAAATGAAACAAGGAGCGAATAACAAAAGTCGCGTGAAATGAGAGCAATGAGTCAACGAGGATCCTGCGAGAACACAATTATCTGAGATATCCAAAGAACGAGATAACAAGGAGAGCGAAGCAAAGCAAAGCATCCATGACATAAATACAAGCACATACAAACTAGACATACGTGATCTTGAAACATAAGTAAGCATAGCGGGCGTCATATCCATACAACATATATATATATATATATATATATATATATATATATATATATATATATATATATATATATATATATATATATATATATATATATATATATATATATATATATATATATATATATATATATATGGCATACAATAAATTTAGGAAAATCGGAAGACATACAAGATAAATAAATCTAAAAGCTGCGGAAGCAATTAATTAGTAAGTGAGCATGGCAATCACACGGTCAAAAAAACCCTTAGTTGAAAACACAACCCGATTATCATGACGGTGTACTAACTAGTGATCAACACATGCGATCACACGTAATAAGTAGGAATACTGATAAAACCGATATAATTAAATGAATTAAGGCATAGCATGGCAACTAAACAAATTAACAAGCCGGGCGTCACAAGTTGAACCATTTACCCAAATCAAGCAAGTAGCATAAGCGGCGATGTACACATGGCGGATCAACCATAAGCGAGATAAGGATACCAACGGATATTCATAGTCCACGAGGTTACGAGCGAAGTACACATGATAAACAGACAAAACTATCGATTACACACTAGCATGGTCACTAGACAAATCAAAGAGTCTCATAACAGTATGATAAACGGTTGGTCAGTTATTAGCATGAAAATAGGCAAATCAGACAATCACATATTAATCATATAGTAGCAGGGCAAACGATAGTCACGTAAAACATGTAAAAACATAATCAAATTCAATAATCATATAATAACCCGGTACGTGAATGGAGCGATAGTGCGAAGCAACGGAATAAGAGTATAATGAGATCAATGCAATGGAATATGTATCTCAAAGAGTAGAGTGAGTCTCATAAGGGTGTAGAGTAGTGGACAATTAATACAAAATATGGTGCGTTGGGAATCTGAAGGTACAATGTAGGTATATCAATAGTGTAAGGTTTGTCGAAATCCATCCCGAGCCAACAATACAATACAATACAATCAATAGTGGCATTAGCGACCCAATATCCAATAGTAGCCATTGTATTCGGAGGTGTCCTCGGAATACCAATACAATAGGAGGAGACCTCGGTAACCAATGGAGTAGCTAGCTCCCGGTGTGAGGGGGTGTGTGCACACGCACCACATCACCAATACAATATCAATATCAAACCAATACAATACAAATCTAGGATGCATCCATCGCCCCGCAATACAATAGTGGCCAATACAATATCTCACGAAGCGCGCAATAATCAATACAATAATGGGGACGGTGTGTAACATCACTCGTACACACTAGAGTCATGCCATTGGTGCATCAATGACACGGACATGGAACCCGCATGCCTAGTTAATGGCTCGGGTATCAAACTGACAGGTCAATGCAATAGGTCCAAAGTGTAGCAATGTATATGTCTTCATAATCAAGGGTGCAATATCAATAGTTCACAATTCAGAGGTTCATAACAACAGTTCAATATCAAGGTCCAATATCAATATTTCAATATCAAAGGTTCAATAGCACGATTCAATATAGCATTCGGTAGCAACGGGTTCAATAACGGAAGTTCGATGTGATGGTGCAATAATGAGAGGGTCAATAGCAAAGTAAAGATTCAATAGCAATGGTTCAATAGCAATTGTCAATAGCAAAGAAATATCATAAGCGAACAAATTCAAGGATCGAAAGTCATGAAATCCCTACTGAAAAGGGATAGAATATCTGTACCTTAGAAATGAAAGCCAATGGAAATGTGAGCACGAAGAAATAACGTCACGTCTTCTTCAACGAATCTACACGGATTACGGTTCGTTTATTACTTATTAGTTCATTTAAGTCATAACGGATTTATCGTATTAATATTTTTAGAGTTTAATTTGGTTAAGCGTTTTTTTAGTCATCATAAATAAATGAGCAAGCAATAATAGTCCAAATTTATCCATCTTTTATTTTCTTGTTGATTCGCAAAAATTTGAAGACACATCATACCCACGTTAAAACCACCATTTGACACACACAAACATGCGTACAATCACCATGCAAATGTGAACACTTATAAACCCCAAGTTCTGGACAGAAACGATACACCTTTGAGAGCCTCTAACCTTCTTTAACACTCACACCAGAACACGTTAGTAACATGAGATATAACCCGTATTTATACTCACACAACGCCACACAAAACAGTCCACGCCCTCTTATGAATATCGAGCCAAAACACAACAACTCCCACATAAAATCATAGAGTTCGCATGGTTTTACAAAACATACTCATAGGACCAGTTTTACACATCTTTAACGTCACATGTATGAAGGTCTCAAGACCTGATTTTTAGTGGTTAATACCAGGTTATACTCATCTTAGTTTTAGTACTCAAATAACATGTTTTAAGGCTTCCAAAAGTGAGCTTATGCATGTTAAAACCCACGACCAGAAGTAAGGGTGAAACCAGATTTTTAATGCGTATATGTCGACATATATAAGGCTTTTTTTCATGGTTTTATGTAGTACAACATCAGGTTTACATGACTTAGGTTTAATACTTGATTATCACATGATTTTATAAGCCAAAAACATGCGTATGGAGGTCACAAGGACCACGACCAGCAGCAGAAAACAAAAGAGAAAATGAGTCGTATAAGTACCTTTTATAGCGCGTAGGAAGAAGAGAAACAACGGACAAAAACTAAACCAAGGCACCCCTTATGGAACACATAAGGGCAGCAGCTCTACAAGAACCTCGAATCCTTCTTGGGACTGATTTTCATGTCGACAGAGAAAGAAAGAAAAATGAGATGGAGAAGAATATTTCTTGTGTTTCCTTTGTGTCAAATGGAAACAAGTAATTACACTTTAAGGTGAATGATTGTAGTGAGTTCATATTATATGCAAGATACCATTCCTTTATTTTTATTATTTTTTTTAAATGTCAATTATAGAGTGAAATGGAGGGTAGGCCGACACTTTAATAAAGTGGAAGATATTGGTGATTTGTTTTTGTGAAAACAAAATGGTGGTCTTTGAATCATGCCGTGAGTGGGAATAAACAAAAGGAAAAGCCTCAAATCATGGCCAAATAATTATACACTTGCCATATTTATTTCAATTATGAAACCGGTCTTTTTCCGACTCGATTAGTTTGCGTACAACCAATAATTTTTGGCTAGGGTCAAATAAAAGTAAGCGTGGCACAAATGAATGTGTAAAAATTTTTTAGTGTAAGTTTTATTTCCATATTACTTTTACTCGTTCGGGCATTAACGATTTAAATAGCCGTGACGATATATTTTAATAATTAATGTCTTTCATAAATTCGAGATTAAAGGGTATTTTGGGTTTTTTTAACGTGTTCAAAAATGTGGGTTTTACAAGACCCCTATTAGAAAAAGGAGAAGAAGATTCATAGTGTGCAGCTTATTATTGTGATGACATGTTTTTGCATTGTTTCTTCATACAGGTTGTTTTGTACTATCAAGAAACTGGAACTTAACCTAGTCAAATTCCAGTTTAGGGGAAGATTGTTGGGAATTGCAGAGTTGAAGATTACAAAACCACGAGCAAGAATGAAGAAAAAAGAAACAATGAGGGTGTATTATATAAATAGTTAGTAGCTTTCATAGTAAGCTACAATTAGGGTTTATGTAACCTCCCTCTCCTATATAAAGATGGTAGGGATCTAGTTTATTTTCATCCCTTTCATTTATCCTTTTCATTCATTTCATAGTAGACATCTCCTAATGAGAGTCTAAGAAAACGCATAGAGCATCTAGTAGTTGTAGTAGTAGTAGTTTTTATTCAATAAAGAAAACCTTATTAGTAATATTGATTGTTATTATTCCGCTGTGCTTTCAATCAATCAATGTTACTCATACCCTAGTTGAGTCCGGATCTTAGATTCTACAATTCACGAAGAGTTTGATTCACAAATTCAGTTCCTTTGTCTGTTCTGATTTGTCTGATTGTGTTCCGGAGCTGAACTTGAATTTTCGTGAGAAAGGTGATGATTATGTGTGAGAAATCATGGGAGACCTTCAAAAAGTTTGTAACGTGCAAGATTGGTTATGGTTTGAAAGTTTAAGTGTGAAAGACGACGGTGCCATAGCTGTGATTTTATAGATGTTGCCTTAGAAAGTAGCAGATGGGAGAAGAAGCAATCATGTCTTGCATTGAGATTGTGTAAAGACTTGATG
This sequence comes from Chrysanthemum lavandulifolium, assembly GCA_022545495.1. Taxonomy (NCBI): domain Eukaryota; kingdom Viridiplantae; phylum Streptophyta; class Magnoliopsida; order Asterales; family Asteraceae; genus Chrysanthemum; species Chrysanthemum lavandulifolium. Next base: position 97,402,478 of record CM040238.1, read on the forward strand.
TGCGGTTTCGGACATAAGATCGTTTCCTTGTAGATCACGAATGAAACAAGTTTTCTCCTAAAAGCAACTTCCAAATCTCCATTACAAAATTGACCAACGAGAAAAGAGATTGTGACCAAGACCTTCCACATAATAAACTCCGCTAATTTCGATGTTCCCATTGATGTAATCTCCGTAGCCCATGATAGCTGCGAAGTGATCATTCTCGAACCTGATAGTACCAATTAACTTTGAAACAAAGTTTGATAATAGTTTGAGATTGCAATGTCTAAAGTGGGTGCAACTTGAGTTTTATTCAAAGTCCTAAGGTGTTATTCTACTTCAGAGGTCTTTATTGTTCTTCTCTTACGTTGCAACTTCCTATTCTTCCTTGTTTTGCTCTTAAGCTGTGAAGTGCTAACGTTGGGAAAAGAGGCAACTATTCCTGTTTCAGTGGAAGAAAGCACATTCGTATCTTGTGGTGTGTCATTAGACATTCTAGTGTCAATTTTAAGCAATCCAGGGGTAAGTACATGTGTGTTACTAATCCTATATTGCTTAAGTTTTACCAACTCTGCTTTTAAGTCATGGATAGTGTGTAACAAATCTTGATTTTCAGAGCGAGTGTTTCCATTATTTCGTAAAACTTCTTTGGTATATGCAAGATGATCATCGGCATCTTTTGACGCTTTAGCACGAGTCTTTTTGATCAAATCAAATATGACACGATATTCTGTTTTGACTTTGGCTATTTCTTGTTCATATTTTAAAATTTGACATTTTAAAGACACGTTTTCATCATCCAGTTGTTCTATTTTTGGATCAAAAGATTTGGAACGCAACTGGTTGATTTTGTTTTGCAAAGAAAGTTCTTGATTTTGACAATCTTTTTGACACCATTGAAGACGACGTTTTGCATTCGAAAGCTCATTTAACAATCGCTCATTTTCAATTTTGAAAGATTCGATTTGTGACACATTATCGGTATTCTCAACGTTATCAACGAGAATCAACAATGATATAATCAAATGCATATGCAATGAATGTAATAGCACAACATTTATGGTATCAAGCCACATTAACATCTTCCAAGAGTCGGTCAACATGATTTCTCAACATTTTCTTTTACGTTTAGTATTTGAAATCGATGTTTCATTTTCTCGAAAAGCGTTTTCATAAGCCCAATCTCCTTCAAGTTCGTCCCCAATAGATTGCACACATTTTAAATTTCGAACATGTGGTAAAGACCTTCGAAAAATATACCTTTGTTGTCGTGCAAATGGCGATTAAAATGTTCGACTTTGATTTGAATTAACTTCAATTGCATGTTCCAAAAGTTTGATGTCGGACATGAAAGTGTCAAAGTATTTTAGAACGACATCATTCAGCTAATGGCTTTATTTCACTAAAAGAAGGTGAAGGACCATTAATTTGTGCAACATTGGGTCGGGAACCATCATTAGAAGAGGACTCAGGAGTAGGCATGATAACCCAAGGTGTGTTAGAATTATCCTGTTGTGTGACGAAAGTTATGGCTTTTGAATAGTTAAATGGTTTGCAATAAACAACATTTTCCATTTTTAACCGACTCTCGTCTTCTGCATCTAATTCCTCCATACGATTACAACAACACTCATGATGGAGTCATCAATTTAATGTTCTGCACTGTAAAATTGAGGATTTGGGTTGAATGCTCTATTTGAAAAACGTGGTTTGTAATCAGCAAGAATTGGTCCATATCCATTAGGATTTGGTTTAAAAGAAAACTTTTGAATTGTTGTGATTGACTCACCATGTTTGTAAACAACATTTCGAAACTCTTTGATTTTTTTTTGTAAGTCGACAATTTCCTCAAGATAGTCATCTATTTGTTTCCTCGAATGCTTTTTATACTCACAAAACTGTTTTTGACAAGTTAACAACTCAGACTTGGCTTTTTGAGTTTCCGAAGTAAGAGTGTTAAGTTGTTGTTTATGATCAAATTTCAATTGTTCTATTTGAGAGAACAAAGCATTCTTGGATGCAACTAGATCACAGATCTGTTTTTCCAAAGATTTTTCATTTTGGTAAGATTTAGCAAATGCGACTTCAAAACCTTTTTCACGTTTTTCTTGAGTTTGAAAAATGTTGAGTTGGAACTTATAGCATTCATTATCCTTAGTTAACAGTGCAATTTTATCTTGCAATTTCTTATTGATGTCATTGCACTTTTCCAGTTGAGATTGGGTGGTCTTAATTAAGTTGGTCATGAGCTAAAGATCTGGATTAGACAAAGGTTCATCTTGTTCAACTTGAATCTCAACATGATCATTATTTAGATCCTCAAATATGACCACGGAGTCAACTTGATTATCAATGTTTGTTGAACCTAAGACCTTGATAGATCTTTGAGCACTCGTGGATCGTTAGTAATATTTATGTAATCACAAACACACTAATAGAAAGTCTTTATTACTTGTATTCTAAAGCGGAAATCAAACACAAGTAAGAACAGATATTACTAAAAATACTTTGATCCTCTATGGATCTTTGAATAAAACTAAAACTTTTTTTTCAAACTCGTACATCATACATACTAATGTGTTCCTTTTATAGAAAAGGAACCTAAACCGCTTCACAAGAAACGTATATTCATAAAACTAAAGAGATATGCATTATCACTTCCTAATAAAACTCATGCATATCCTAACTAACTATAAAATACGGAATATCTATATCATGAAACAAACTACTACGGTTTTACTACTTCGCATAATCACTTCTTCAACAAAATCGAACTTAGAGAATCCGTCAAGATATTATTCAAAGAAAATTCTTATTCGGTAGAATTCCCAACAATCCTCCCCAATCTTGAATTTGACATGGTTAAGTTCAAGATTCTTGATAGATCTTTAACACTTTAGAACAAGAGGATTGAATTCGAACATCGGCAAAGAAAGAAGCAAAACAACCACATCTTTATGATGGCAAAACTTTGAAACTTGGATCTTTGCGGCAACAAATGACAAAGTGTACATCAAAAGCAGTTAGTTTCATATTATTCTCATCACATCCGGTGTGTTAACTCCCTCAGAGGTGAATCATTGAAAATAATGGATTTGATGTCTCTTTACTAATAGCCATTACTACTGGAGTAGCCAAATGTTTAAGTTCGAAAACTATGGTACATCGATAACCATATGATTTTTGGCAAATCAGCAACTATAAACGGATTTGAAATGTCTTTACCTGTAGCCGTTTGCTCAGGACTAGTCAATTCTTAGGTGAAAAGAATCACCTTTGGTGAATTGATTACCAAATATGGTATTCCACTGCCTTTACCATAAGCCATATACTTGTGGGCTAGCCAATTCTTTGATTCCAAAAAGGAATAAGCCATGGTGAATTGATGACCATACAACCCTCAACAATTAAGCATGGGTGAGTTTCATACCGTATGGTTTTTAGCAAACCATTACAGCTATCAACAGATTTGATGTGTCTTTACCAAAGTTGTACCCTTTGGACTAGCCAACTCTTTGATGGACACAAGTCACATCTGGTGAGTGGATAACCATCAATAGAGTTATATACAACAAACCTGAATATACAAAGATTTTTTTCCTAGTCCATCACCTACTCCTGTGGCTCCTGATGAGCTTGAACCTGATTTTACTAGACTGACCACACCTAGTCCAGTTAGAGAGCCAATTGATGAAAGCTCTCCTATTTTTCAACATGTACATGTTTCTCCTGAAAGGCCCAATGAAGATCCCATTACCACTGAGCAATCTGCTGGTGGAGCTGAGGACCCTATTACACTTACCTCTGTATATGCTTTGCTGAACAGGTATATGAAAGAGGTTGATGATCTCATAAAGGAGCTTACAGATACCAAATCCTCACCTGGTGGTGAGATTGTGGTGTTGAAGAAGAAGGTTCAGGAGTTAGAAGCACAACTTGGGCAGAACATCAAAAGGAAGTTTGTGGTTAGCTCTGATGAAGAGCAGGAGGATATACATTTGGATTCTCTTGAATTCTTGGCTGAAGTTGCTCAACAGACTCATGATTCTTCTCCCATTGCTGTTGAATCCTCAAAACAAAAGGAACATATTCAGTTTAAAAGAAGAAGGAGAAGACAGTCTTTGAGAAAGGATTCCACTGAATCTTCTACGGTGCCAAGTGTTGCTAATGTAACAATTGCTGGTGATAGATCTGACCAATCGATATTACATAAACCCGAATTGTAGCTTACTATGAAAGCTACTAACTATTTATATAATAGACCCTCATTGTTTCTTCTTTCTTCATTCTTGCTCGTGGTTTTGTAATCTTCAACTCTGCAATTCCTAACAATATTAACCATAAGGTCATCTTGATCGTCAAATATAACTACGGGATCCATTTGATTATCGTCAGAATGAGATGTAGAAGATTCATGTTGAACACTCTGAGCCTTATCGGATGCAGATGTTGGCAAAGATATCAGATCATTAATGAGTATATTTTGATCCGGTACCTGAGACAAGCCGTCAGTGTCATACACTGGGCCTGTGTCACTCATGTGGAGCTCTTGCATGTTTGCCATTAACATCACAATGCATTAGCACTCGCAAGTCCTCCATATCATCATCGAATCGCATTTGCCATGAAGCTCTGTTCCTTGTTGGTAAGAGTTCCACCGACTTCATCCTTGAGAGCTAAGAGTAAAGCCTCTTTGTGATAAGTGCCTCTTGTCCTCGGCTTTGGGCATGCATTAGCCGATGACCCTTCTCATTGCGCTTATAGCATCGGAGACCATTAACTTGATGCGAGCATTTCGATCAACCACTGAACCCGTTGTTGTGGAGCACCCATGTTATTCCTTCCATTAACATTAATCACTTGACCGCTATTCATCGGCGACCATTTCCGATTCGAACCTCAACCTTCCATTGTTAACATGACTTGATTTCTTGTATTTGATGAGGTGCGAATCACGGTTGTTATATTTGTTAGCAAATCGTCCGAAGGCTCTTGAAATCATAACAAATCATTGATTCAATTCATCGAAGGCTTCGGCATCCTTATTTGATTCACTGTAGAGTGCTTGATCATTGTTGTTGTTGTATGGAACCAATTGAGTTTCTTGGGATTGTTGTTGTCATGGATCATATGGTGTAATCTGAGCGCTTGGTTGTGGAGGTTTGTGAAGACAGTTTGCAAGGTCGGAATTGAGGATAACATGCTTGAGCCCATAAAGCAAGAGTTTGATTATCCGGGGTGAAGGTGAAGCAAGGACCCACGGATGATTCTTTCTTTGTCAACTTCCTTTTGGTGGTGCTTCAAATAGTCATACAACAATCCGTATGTGGCTTGATGAAGATTCTTTGCTTGACGAATGAATGTAACATACTTTTCCTAATCAGGACCAAGACAGCTCAGGAACTTTGTGTTGATTGCAATCCTTGGCATAATGATATTATGTTTATCCAAGTCATTGATGATATCTGAGAACCGATGATGATATGACTCTAATGTCTCCCCTGGTTCAATCATGAAGTGTTCATATGCTAAGTATATTTTGGATTCCATGTCCTCTTGATTGAGTTCTGTGCCTTCCATTAAAAGATGAATGTGCTCCCACATTGCTTTAGCAGTCTTCTAAGCATCAACACTATGAAGTATCGGATTAGGTAATCCCAAAAGGATATATTGCATTGCAAGTTCATCAGCATCTAAGTGAAGAAGTTGGTCAGTAGTAAGTTGATCAAGACCGACAACGTTGGAACGTCATCTCTTGGTGGATTAGCATTCAGATCTCCGGGTACTGTGAGAGTAGGCATCTGAAAAGGACCTTCAAGGATGACCTTCTTCAAAAACTTACCATGTGGCTTCTTTAGATCACAAAACCTAAAAACCTTATCACCCATTGATCGTAGTTTCGGGAGTGAGCATTGGAGGTCCATCGAGGATCCGGCTTCATGAATGGATTATTGGCTACTTAAAGCTTCACACATTTTGCAAACCAAGAGGGTTCCTTTGGTGTTGTAACATTCATAGCATACTTGGCGGGATACTGATTTTGAAAGTATGTATAATGTTGTACTTGTTGACGAGGGTTTGGTGGAACCATTTGTGGTGGAAGAGGATTTGCTCCTATAGGAAAGTGTTGAAATTGTTGTTGAAATTGTTGCAATTGTTGTTGAGATGGTGGAGGATATTGTTGATAAAATTGTTTTTGCTGTTGTTGTTGAGGATACTCATGAGGAAAGTAGCTAGAGTATGGTGGTTGAGATATCTTGAAACTTGTGTTGATGATGGATCTTTGTAGTCGAATGAAACGTAGAATTTGTTGATGAAGTAACCTTATGCGTAGAAACCAGCTTAGGCGTAGAAATAACCTTACGCATAATACCCAACTTACGCGTAGACAAGGGCTTACGCGTAGTGATATCTTACGCGTAGACTTGAGAAAAACTTAGCTTAGGCGTAAACCAAAGACTTAGTAGTAGAATCCTTATGCGTAATATTTCCTTAGGCGTAAGACAAGCTTAGGCGTAGGAAGTGCTTACGCAGAGAAGATTCTACATGTAAGTATGAAGCTTAGGCGTAAAACTAGGGTTTTACCAAAAAAATCCTTTACACTTATACCAGTGTAAAAGATATCCAAAGTCGAAGTGTTTTCAGGTGATGCAGGTTTTACTGACCAGGTTTTAATATTTATAAAGTCTCGTTATACCTATGGTCTACCCAATGCACTAGCAGGCGATGTGCAGTCGCGTGTAGTGTAGTATTCGGTAAAGCGAGGTCATCCCAAGAGCTATGTGTGTTGGATTATTACTAAGTCTAGGTGTCACAGTTAATAATGGTTTCAATAAGGAATTAATTAATTAACTACTAAAGCGAGATAAAAGCAAATAAAGGCAAAGGATAAATCAATAGAGGAGGTGGTGCTAACCTAGTTATTCACCTTTAGCTAGTTATGTATCGTCTACTTACTTCCAATTACTTTAGGTGGGATCAAAGTCGAGAGGACGACATTTGGTCAATTCGCTAACCTATCGTGAAAGATGTCACCACAGGAGAAGTCGGTGTCCCTTATAAGTCCTGTTGTTCTGGTCCCCTAAGCCAAGTCATTAAGTCTTGCTACATGCTAGATTTATAATAGTGAGTGCCCGGACGTTAGCAACTTAAACACTTACCCCCTAATTCTTAAATTCATCCAAACGGTAGGTGCTCAGTTGGTCAAATCGCACAAGTAGAAAGTGTTAATACAAATAAGCCATAAAAACGTTTATTTATATTTTACGATCTTCTAATGTTTTGTCGATAACAAATGAAAAATCATATTAACGAAACAAATAGAATACGTAAATGGTTTGAACTAATAGTTTCTAACTTATTCACATTTTCACATAAAACACTAAAATAAGTAGAAGTGATTTTATGATTTAAGTAATACATATGTACAACAACTAGTGTTTACATATTTGGATAAAATATACACATAACTAGTATGTAGTATAGTGGGTAATATAAATGGGTAGAAACTAAAGTATCACAACCCGTTGGGCAAATACATTGAATGTAGGTGGGTACAACCCAAAGCTCATAACCCATGGATCTTGACCCATAACCCATTGCATGACATCATGCTTATATCATACATGGATGATATCCATAACCCATGGATCAACCCATACCCAAGTGACCAAATGCATTGAACTTAAGGATACATTGTATCTAGCCAAAGATCCATGGTTCAACCCATGACCCATGACCCATAACCAAAATACCCATGGGTAAAAGGGAGCGTCCCATGGATACCTAGCTTAACGCTAGACGGATCCCTTGTGGAAGGGATCCGTGGGATCCGGGGAACAGTAGGATTTTCCTCTATAAATAGTGAGCCATTTCTTCATTATTTCTTAACCCTTTCTAACACACTTTCTCCCCTGAGTTAAATCTCACTAACCTTAGATCCAAGAGATCTATGTTTGTAGTTTTGTTTTTGTGTGATCTTTTAGGTTCCTCTTAAAGGCAAGATCACCAACTTTGAAGTCGAGCAAGCTCAAGTCCATGAGTTGCCAAGCTTCCTCATCATCAAGGCTACTGAAGTCTTCTTGTTGATGATTCCTTTCTTTCTTCAAAGAAGTGTAGTGTTGAAGACATTAGTGAAAGGTGTCTCAAGTGTCAAGGCGAAGATATTAGTGAAGAGTATCTATCGCCTATAGCATAAGCACTTGTGGTAGGTGCTTGAAGTCAAGACAAGCATTAGTGAAAGGTACTTAGAAGTCAAGACTTGAAGCATTAGTGAAGGTGCTTAGAAGTGAAGACACAAGACATTAGTGAAAGGTGTCTTGTAGATCTAGTCAAAGGCATTAGCGAAGGTGCCTTAGATGTACATTCGATATGGTGTGTTTCGATGTACTAGATAAACTAGCATTAGATCCAAGGATATTGATGTCCTTGATGATGTTGTAAAGGAGTAGATCTCCTTTGGGATTAGTCGTTGGTGTAGTGTGGTAGTAGTTCCTCCATTGCAATGGAACTAGGTGCTTAGCCTAGTACCTAATAAAGGGTAGGCGACATTGTGAAGGTGTAGTTCACCTTGGTGTGAAAGAACTAGGTACTTAGCCTAGTACATTATAAAGGGTAGGCGATGTTGTGTAGGTTTGGTTCACTTGGGTGAAGAACCCGTGGTTAGCCTAGCACGAAAAAGGGTAGGCTGGCGTTGTGAAGGTGTAGTTCACCTTGGTGTGAAGAACTAGGTACTTAGCCTAGTACCTTATAAAGGTAGCGACGTTGTGTAGGTTTGGTTCACCTTGGAGTGAAAGAACCCGATGGTTAGCCTAGCAGGAAAATGGGTGGCGACGTTGTGAAGGCTTCTCGCCATAAGGAGATTAGTGTAGTGTTCACGAACTCTCAAGTAGGTGACTCGGGGAATGGAGTAGGGCAAGGAAGGTGTCCTGTGGCGAACCACTATAAATACTCGCGTTGTGGTTTTGTGCTTCTACTCTTATCTTTTCATTACATATCTTTATATGCTTGTTTATCAACATCCAACACACACAACCAAATAGATTGACATAAGTCGATCTAAATAGATTAAAAGGAAGTTTTAATTGGTAAAGCTGTTCAACCCTCCTTCTAGTTTTCCACAATTGGCATGAACGTTACCAAGTTTCTTGAAGTATATTGTACTTTAAAAACTTAATACGATCCATGGTTAATTGAAAACTACAAAGAAGGTTTTCATAAAACAAACACCATGTCTTTAAAAACTATATGTTTAGATGTTGATTCGATAACAATATTTTTTTATATATATTTTTGCACTAATCTTCCTTGTCATGTTGATTAGTCCAAGCTCATACCCACCAAGCTTTAGAGTCGCTTGGTAACAAGAATACCTTCCTTAGAAGGTATCTTAAACGCATAGAGGCGAGGAATAGTCTAAGTGACATTTGCTGTGTCATTTGTAAAGACATTCCTAAGTGCGCTAAAGGTATGATTCTCTTTTACTTTGCTTGATAATTAAGTATACCTATTTAGGTATTTATATGATTATCTTTTGTGCAAATTACATGTTTTACATGAAGCTTCATTAGGAAGCCTTTTTCTTACATCGTGTCTTAATTCTCGTCTAAAGTCGTAGTATATAAAACTTATATTTTTTTCTTTTAATTCAATAATAAAACAAAACACAATTTCAAAATTCCTCCTTCCTATAAAAACTCCACGTCGACCTATCTATCAAATCCTCACTTTTTCAAATCTTCCAAATTAAAAATTTTCCTCTCACTCAAAACTTCATCTTCCTCCTCATTCCATCTCAACCGAAACCAAGAAGATCCGTCATCAACATGGTTTACATCGCACTTGTGATCATCGTCTTAACACTCATCGCACTTGTGTTCCCTATGATGAAGTTCACATATGGAGACATTTACTTTGTGTTGTTAATCTACATTGGGATCATATACCCAATCCTTTCTATCATCCTTAGCATTGAATTACAATATTACTAATAATCTTATTATCTTTGTTATTATTTATTTTATTGTGATTTATATGTTTCATATTCCTTCGTGATACATTAGAAGTCATGAATGCATGCTAAAAGAAAATGTAGGATAAAACACTTCTCGTGGTATAAAAAATATAAAACCTATGTTTTTATCTAATGAGTTTACATTACAGATCCACGGATCCGGAAGTTATACTAGCAGGATCCCTTTTGAAAAACGATGTGGATCCGTCCTCACGGAGCGATTTTCATGCAAATTAAAACCATTTTTGAAGTAATACTCACTAGAATGTCAAAACCATAAGTGAGTCAAGTGTCTTTCTTGTTTAAAAAACATTGTTAATAAAAATCTAATAAAAGCGTTAGATAATTATAGGTTGACCATAAACATCACCTCTTATTAACCCATCACTTCTATAGGTTCAACTATGACGCATGAATACGAGTTTGATTTTCACTCACTATTGTCTACTCTCTAACATCTCTCTTGAGCCCAACACACTGGAAATCATGTCCGTGGGTTCAACAATCTCGAAACCCGTCACTTCCATGAAGGACGTATTGTAGACACCTCTACAATTCGAAGAAGGTATCAATACCTCCTTCAGAGCCATAGGACTAGAATGTCTTCTTGAAATCAACGAGAAGATATGTCCAAGGTTTATAATGGAATTCTTCGTCAAGTCGAACTCGTTCGTAACGAGGATCGCTCTCTATCTCTTTGGTTTTATATCAAAACCAAAAGTTCACTCTAACCCTTGGGCATTTTGCTCACATCCTCCGGATTCAAATCATGGACAATGTGCCTTCACCAAGATTGGTCTTTGATTCTCTCTTCAACTTCGTGAAGAAAATAGTCGATATTGTTCACACATACCCTCTCGGGAAGATTTAAATCGCATGATATGCAAACCTCGACCATATTACTCCGATCCAAACATTATCTTTACAAGGGATATCCGAGAAGAGTACAAGCCTCTTGCACTCATCCTACGTGAAAATGTTTGAGTCTTAGAAATCGAGAAATTCTTCCCGCTTGTTATGCTCACATGTTGTCTTTGTTTGCTAACACAACAAGCATACAATCTCGCCTACTTCTTGCAAGGCGATTGCAAATATTCAAGGCTCCAAGAATAAACTCATCCCTTATGGAATGTTCTTGACACGCCTCTACCATAATGTTATGCACTTCCATCCTCAATTTCAAAGTCGGTTTATGCGTGCTTGTGAACAAGATGATGGAACCGCTAAACCTATCTCTCATGAATACTTTCTTCATTCTTGATTCCACCAACACTCATCAACCACATAATGATCCTCTGGTGAAAACACTCAAGAAACCTAGTAGTATTCAAAATAGGATCAAATTCTCTTTTATTCGTGCTCTATCAATGTAATCCAATTTCCTTCATGAAATAAAACATCTTACATTTGATATCTTAGTATTAGAACTCCTTTTAGACTATCCTTGAGATATAATGCATTGTCAAGATCATTGCATACCTTTAGTAAAGGTCTGCCGAAGCGAGATAGCGGATCCCAAAGATTGTGCTGAGCGGATCCCTACACTCGGGGAACCGTGGGATCAACAAGCAGAAAATACAATTGCAAGCATTATATTTCAACCATAGTCTTAGAATACCTCACACTAAACTAAACATAGTGTCTTAAGGCAAATTAAGTCCTTATCAAGATAGGTTGATCTTTTACATAACTCACCTAGATCACACTCTAAGAAGCTTGTAGATCTACCGTTTCATTTTTAATCCATTACTCTTCCGCTCTTAAACTCACACTTCATTTTTTACTTAATCCCTCACATCTAGTTTTAGAAATTTTTCGATTATGACAAAATTATATCATAAATCATCCTTATCTCAAAGTTGATCAAAGTTGATCAAAATCTAGTTTTTCCATCTCAAAGCTTCTAGGATATTTTCCAAAACACTATCCTAAGACACAACCTGATCTCTAGGATCATTTAGCTTCAATTGACACTCTACATTATTAGTGTCATCCTTGCTCATCCATTGGTACTCTTGAAAGTTCCAAATCCTTCCATAAATAACAATCATTAGCTACATCACTCATTACCTTCAAGTACTCAAGCACCTCTTCATTTAAAACACTTAGGAGGATGAAACACTCAAGATGATATAGGTCTTAGATCTTAGAAACATCATTTCCACTTTTCATAATCTTTGAGCGGTTCCCTAGGATTAGCCTAGACGGATCCCTCCGAGGAAGGAACCGTGGGATCCGGATGACGAGTTTATGTCAAATCTTGCTTAATCAATCATTTTAACTCATCTTCCTAACTCAAACACTCCATCTCATCTTAAATGAATTCCTAGATCAGTACAACCTACGAAGTTGACTCTGTGCATGTTAATCATCACATTCCAATGAATCCTAGTGGCTTAAGGCTTAAATGCACTTGCCAAATCTCTTGGTTTATAAAACACTTTGCTAGAACCTCCATAGTCATCACTCTCATCCTAACTTTCAGCTCTTGCAACCTCTTGAAATCATCTCATCATGAGGAAAACCCCAAGTAGTAACTTATCCACCAAAGAACCACCCATGAAAAGGCTCGTGTTTATACGAAATCTCTTCAACGAATCATCTCCGGTCAAGCCAACAAATGATAGGATTCTTCCTCATCTAATTAAACCAATTATTAAAAGGATAGTACCCACAAAACTACCAATGCCAAACACCACCATACCTCCTAGGCAAACAATATTATCTCCACTAAACCATCACCATTGGTTCCTAGAGCTATTTCATTTACATCCCCACTATCATCACCACACCTCTACAATTCGAGGACTTGCCCTAGGCCATCTCATCCGCTTGATGAGCAACATTCTCCTCATTAGGAGGAATAATGGTTCAAAATCAGGTGTTGAGTCAACACTTGCTCCGGCTTCCTTTTCGCGTTTCCATCATATAATCTCATTTGGATTATGAAAATCATCAAAGTCAACCACCCGATCATATGGAAGTTGACACTCTCTACCTTACCATCATTCTTGGTTGAGTCATTCTCAAATGTACCTCACCAATCCTCCATCGTTTGAAGCTCCACAAGCCGCTTCACTTGATCCTTCGCATCAAGCTATTTTATTTCCTCCACCACCACTACTAGCCATGACAAAGATTGCTATCATTGTCAACATGTTGAAAGTTTGATACATGAAGTACGAGAAGACCAACGTTTCATGTTCTATCATCTCCTCGAACGTTTCGACGAGATTAAACCTAAACAAAACTTGAGCTAGAAGATTTTAGTGGTGTCCTAGCATCAAGCGTTAGTTGGTCTAGAAATTCCTAGTCATGTATTGTCTATTTTATTAGTTTTAGAGTCATGTATATCATAACTCTAGTTTTATTAAATGGAATTACATGCTACTTGTTATTTTTCCGGCATATGATTACCTTGTATTCATATCTCATTTTGTGATAACATTACTTGTTATATCACCATTCTTGAAATTAATCACTACTACGGATCCTCGATGTTGCCTAGATGGATCCCTACTAGGAGGAACAAGTGGGATCCGTGAGAGAGAAAGTTTTCTTTTCTAACTTGAATCACATTTGCGAGGAAATTGTGAATTATATTTTCTTTCTAATCTTTGTTTTGTAGTTATTCAATTTACATGAAGACTTTGACATCCTAAAGCTAGGGAGCTTTATGTCAAAGCAATACATTGCAAATTACTTGCAATACTAGGTTTACATTTCGTGACATCCCGTGCATAATTGCAATTATAAAGGGGAGCGCATTCACCACTTAGACGAAATCTTTGCAAACTTACATGCAAACAAACTAGATTAGTATCACTTTCTTGACGCCCTTACATAGGGATGGACTCGTCAAGGGAGTAAAACGAGATCCATTCCGTTATTTGCTCTTTATTTTTTCCTTTCTCTTTCACATGTTTTCCTTCAAACACTTTTGTTTCGACAAAAGGGGAGAAAAGTAAAACTACAAATTCAAACTTTTACAATTTTAGCTTTTCCTTAAAATAATTTTATGTTTTGTCATCAACAAAAGGGAGATTGTTAATACAAATAAGCCGTAAAACGTTTAATTATATTTTACGATCTTCTAATGTTTTGTCGATAACAAACGTAAATCATAATATGAAACAAATAAAATACGTAAATGGTTTGAACTAATAGTTTCTAACTTATTCACATTTTCACATAAAATACTAAAACAAGTAGAAGTGATTTTATGATTTAAGTAATACATATGTACAACAACTAGTGTTTACATATTTGAATAAAATATACACATAACTAGTATGTAGTATATTGGGTAATATAAATGGGTAGACACTTAAGTATCACAACCCATTGGGCAAATACATTGAATGTAGGTGGGTACAACCCAAAGCCCATAACCCATGGATCTTGACCCATAACCCATTGCATGACATCATGATTATATTATACATGGATTATATCCATAACCCATGGATCAACCCATACCAGTGACCAAGTGCATTGCACTTAGGATACATTGTATCTAGCCAAAGATCCATGGTTCAACCCAACCCATAACCAAAATACCCATGGGTAAAGGAGCATCCCATGGATCCCTAGCAATGCTAGATGGATCCCTTGTGGAAGGATCCGTGGGATCCGGAGAACGTTAGGATTTTTCCTCTATAAATAGTGAGCCATTTCTTCATTATTTCTTAACCCTTTCTAACACACTTTCTCCCCCCAGTTAAATCTACTAACCTAGATCCAAGAGATCTATGTTTGTAGTTTTGTTTTGTGTGATCTTTTAGGTTCCTCTTAAAGGCAAGATCACCACCTTTGAAGTCGAGAACAAGCTCAAGTCCATGAGTTGCCAAGCTTCCTCATCATCAAGGCTACAAGTCTTCTTGTTGATGATTCTTTCTTTCTTCAAAGAAGTGTAGTGTTGAAGACATTAGTGAAAGGTGTCTCAAGTGTCAAGGCGAAGATATTAGTGAAGAGTATCTATCGTCTATAGCATAAGCACTTGTGGTAGGTGCTTAGAAGTCAAGACAAGCATTAGTGAAAGGTGCTTAAGTCAAGACTTAAAGCATTAGTGAAAGGTGCTTAGAAGTGAAGACACAAGACATTAGTGAAAGGTGTCTTGTAGATCTAGTCAAGGCATTAGCGAAGGTGCCTTAGATGTACATTCGATATGGTGTGTTTCGATGTACTAGATAGACTAGCATTAGATCCAAGGATATTGATGTCCTTGATGATGTTGTAAAGGAGTAGATCTCCTTTGGGATTAGTCGTTGGTGTAGTGTGGTAGTAGTTCCTCCATTGCAATGGAACTAGGTGCTTAGCCTAGTACCTAATAAATGGTGGCGGCGTTGTGAGGTGTAGTTCACCTTGGTGTGAAAGAACTAGGTACCAGCCTAGTTCCTTATAAAGGGTAGGCGACGTTGTGTAGGTTTGGTTCACCTTGGGTGAAAGAACCCGTGGTTAGCCTAGCACCGGAAAAAGGGTAGGCGACGTTGTGAAGGCTTCCGCCATAAGAAGATTGGTGTAGTGTTTACGAACTCTCGAGTAAGTGACTCGTGGGTGGAGTAGGGCAAGGAAGGTGTCCTGTAGCGAACCCCTATAAATAATCGCGTTGTGGTTTTGTGCTTCTTACTCTTATCTTTTCATTACATATCTTTATATGCTTGTTTATCAACATCCAACACACACAACCAAATAGATAGACATAAGTCGATCTAAATAGATTAAAAGGAAGTTTTAATTTGTAAAACTATTCAACCCCCCTTCTAGTTTTCCACAGAAAGGGTCGTTAGTTGGTCATATCTTACCCTTCCCGTCTCAGTCCGCTCACCTAGGGTCAGTTGGTCATATCTCCTAGGCAATTGACTTCTACCGCCATTCAAAACTACCGAAACAAGGGTAGCTACCAATAAACTATGCATGAATACACTTAGAAATAATTATATGGAAGTAATGTAAACGCAAACAAAACAATTAAGGAATCATAACTAGGCCAGCACCAAGAGGTTCTTAGCCGCTCATATTAACCATACAAATCAATCTAATACTCAAAGTTACGAAATGCATGAATCGAAAGTAAAGAAAAGATAAAATGCTAATGTTTATCGTAGGGAGTGATTTCTCCTTGGAGACAGCTCCGTATCTTGCTCTAGACACGCCTTTGGCTTTTCCACGTTCTCTGGTTGTTGTGTGTGGAATGAGATGATTAGAAATCTTTGGAATTAGTGGGGTATTTATAGGCGGATCCGGGTTATGACGTAACTAATATAAGAGTTACGTAGTAACCATCAATTCCTTCAGTATTTTGCATTAGATCACTTGTTACGGCATAACCTTATTAGTGGTTATGCCGTAGTCTTCAATATACTTGGTTCGCCGTAGTTGGTGTAATAGTTACGGCGTAGTTATCGTGATGTAGAACCTTATTTGACCTAATATAGTTTCGTGTAGCCTTTGGGAGAGTTACGCGTAACCTTCGATGAGTTGGTTTTCGAGTCACGCTTTAGTTACAACGTAATGTGAGAGATGAGTTCGTCGTAACTTCTTTAAAATCAGCATACTATGATAATTCTTTGATATTTCTTCAATTCCGCGTCTCTTTAGCTCCAATGCTCGTAATTTACGAAAGTGGAAAACAATGGAAAACAAGCGTAAATCCATATAAATGATATAAATTACAAGCATTATAGGGAAATTGACACTAAATATTCAGGACTATTTGATGTTATCAAATATCCTCACTTGAACTCTACTTGCCCTCAAGTAGACTTTATTAGAAAGATTTCTAAAAGATATCTCCCATAACTAGGAAAATATAAGTTTACAAATCCCTTATGCTATAATAAAACAAAGCCGAACACCTCACGAAATGGGGCGAAACACTCAAATCTCTCGAGTATTCTAAGTGTCAATTTTAGGGTGATCACCAATCAATACGGTCATAGCATGTATTCTATCATAAGCTTGGCGGTTACACAATTCTCCACCACTAGAGTTAAGGGCTAAACAATTCTAAAGAAGGCAATATGGGTAGATCGACAAAGGTTAAGGGTGACTCATCATTACTAACATGTCACGTGAAGTGGAAAAAATCAATGATACATGACCAAATCCATGGCCAAGACACCAAAGATTGCTCATTGCATCACCTAGACACTTCATGACTAAAGGGTATGATAAGACATGGGAAGTATAAATGGTGTAAAATAAAATCAAACGGTAGTCTAAATCTACAACCAAGTTATCACCACTTCATCCGCCTAAAAGTTCAAGCTTTGAAGTCAGAAACGGATCATGAAATACTTGGTAGATGTGTCATTAGAGGGCGTCGTGATGGGCACTACCTTTTCTCTAATGTGGCATAATTACCAACTTCAATCTTCAAATGTGACCGAGGTGGCCTCTCGATACTAAATCTATAAAGCTCATAACATAGTGCTTATAACATCGCACTTTACAATAACATAACAACTTTTTTTCATAACAATAATAACTAAACATAATATCCCCACTTGAGATGAACAATGGGAATTGGGGTCTTCAATGATCTTCGGTGAATATTGTCGATGAAAGCGTAATTTCCGAACCTTTCCACTTGAACCTTGAACTTAAGCAAATGATGACTTCGATCACAAATAAAGACTACGGGGTAGAGCTAAGGTATATAGTGTATTGAAACAATATATTAGGTTAACAAAATGAAAGGAATGGCTCGGATGGGTGTATCTAGGGTATCTTGCACTAAAGGTGAGTGCAACAAAGGGTTTACATGGGAATTAGAAGTCAAGGTGACTAATCAATAAACACACAATGGTAGGCTATTTGGGTGATAATCCTATAATATTGCCTTAAAGCGAAAATTCCAAATACATCGAGCTAACTCAACATACCTCGTCTATAGTCTCAAAATGATGCAAAGGCCAAGTTCTAAAGTTTACAAGCTACAGACACTCATAATTTGGTGGATTTGGGGTAAAATATTAGAAACGGATAAGGCTAATCTCACCATAATATATCAAGGGTTGTATGTGCTCGGCTAAGGTCTAATCTAGTTAGGTTAAGAAAACATGTCAAAATTTTAAAATGGCATAATTTTTCAAAATAAACTAGAAAAATGAGGGCAAAATAATATTCAAGAGACAATTCTACTCCGTCCCCACCAGAATTGTACAAAGTCCCTTTGTACTAAGTATTAAATAAAGGTGAATAGAAAAGTAGAATTAGGCGAGAACTTCACGAAATTGCTCCAAAAGAAAGAAGGCCCACGAAAAAGAGGCGTGCCTTTCATATAAGCATCATGAACAAACTTTAATCCACTGAAATCACACTACAGACAAACATAATTCTAAAAAGAAAAATGAAAATGAAAAACAAACCTAACTCATCTTTCGTAGGAATCACGGTTGCATTTAGCATATGCAATAAGTTTTTAAACCACTTGGTGTCCCAAGTGAACGAGTGAAGTCTCGTGAGGGTTCTGAAACACCTCCACAAAGTTCATTTAAAATACTAATATAAGGTTATTGTTTTTAAAATGAAAGAATTAAAGTAGAGGAAGGTTATGTCGTAACTCTTTAAGGGAGTTACGTAGTAATGGAAAAACGACATAATTTGCAAGCGAGTGGTTCTGACGTAACGGAGAGATGGTATTACGCAGTAATTGGTGTCGTCTAAGATTACTCTGCATAAGGATGGTTACGCGTAATCACATAGATGAGTTCTGTAACTATGGTTAGATCAACAAACTACGGCGATAATTACTTCCTCGTTTCTGCAAAATGGTTAAAAACACAAAACCCTACAGTAAATGGAAATAAAAAAGAAAGGGATAATTGGGTTGTCTCGAACGAAGCACTTTTTTTTATTTACAGTCTTTAAGTTAGACTCGAGTCCGGGGCTCTTATGGGGCCTTTGGACTTGCCCGACTTCTTCAATGTCTTTCATCATGTTATGCCTCACCGAGGCGATATTCGTGTAATGCGGAGGTATTCATTAGTTTCAATCTTATGAATTTTGCAAAATTTTTCCTCCGGTCCCAAGTGGTGGCGAGTGAACTCATATTTTTCGACAATAATTGGTGGTGGCCTCTTGTAGGGAATCCAAAGGAGTTTGCACCTCCTTTTCTCATATGCTTCGTCATCGGGGTCATTAAATTCCTCATTCCTTGTAACTCAAGTTAATCTAAATCCCTCAATATCATCGTCATCAAAAGCGGTACCTTTAAACCATTCTTCATCGAGCGATTCTCCACTAGTACATGCTTGCATTCTTCTTTTTCATATCTTACCAACTCCTTGTCATTCTCAACATTATTTCACTCGTGTTGTTAGGACTACGGTTGTTTGAATTTTCTTTACTCATGTACTCCTTCCAAATCTTTTCTTTTGTTAACATATCTACATGTCCATACTTAATCTTCACCCAACTATCAAATCCGGGTTGTCCAACCAAGGCAAACTTGTTCTTTCTCATCGTTGGTTGCGGTCCAAAAGAATGTGTCTTCTCCATTCTCCTGCTGCTTCCCCATAACATTTATCGTCATACGGGTTGCATGATGCCGAAAACTTCCCGGAGATTTTATTTTTTCGCACGGTGACTACGTAATTCCTTGTGTCGGGTTTCGGCAAATGATCTTCCATACGATGATGTCGTTATCACCACTTCTTTTTCCGATTATGATCCTGTAGTCAATCTTGAGTTTTTAAGAAGATTCGGGTTAATCTTAGCATTCCCGAATTGTATTGCATCAATCATCAAATGTCAAATCACCAAGCTTGATATTGTGTCTCTCAAGCTTCGAGGCACGCCCACTCATCCTTTTTTCACTATCCCCGTTGCGGTGCTCGCGGAAGGGGTCACGTAGGCCATGCTCGTGCGGCTTCATCGTCGATAATGATTATTGGAGTGCACCAATGGGTGATAGGCGCCTCTCTTCTTCCTCGAAGAGCTTTTCTAATCTTTCTTCATCGATATATCGACCCACATAAATTTTTATTCTCGATCCTATCCTTATCGGCTCCTCCGCATAAGTTTCATTTCTAGGGTGCATGAAGCCCATAGATCATACTGAGTCCTCCTTGAGTTACGGTATCGCTTCCACCAGTTATATTTCTTTTAGATGGGGACGAGGCACATATTAATGTCGTGGGACCATCCGTTAATTACCTTGTTCCCATTCATCAACTTGAGATTGTTGTGCCCATGTATATCCCAGTTACGTAGCTGTGATGTATAATTCTGGCGTAACTTCGCTAGAGTCATCCTTATCAATATCGATCATAACTCCTTGATCGTTGTCAAAGACATAATTACTGCCGTAACTTTCTTACGGGTTCGGGTAACTCAAGCTGTCTCGTAATTTTCACCGGTATTCGCATCTTCAATGTGAGAATTACCTGTATATTTGAGTCATTGTTATTCATTCTTACTTTCTCCTCGCTTCTCCACCATAGATTCAAGGTTTTTAGGGTTGTGTCGTGATTGGAAGGAAGCTTACATCGGTGTTTTCCGGAATTCCTTTAAGCACTCATCTTTCTCCTTTTGTCTTTAAATGAACTTTCCATGAATTTGTTAATTGTTTCTTCAAGACTGGGCTTTCTTTCTCCATAAGGCTCGGTTGTAATTTCCACGGTACCCGTTATTATTTCGATTATCTTAAGTAAAGCGGTCGATTTTCTCCATATTTTCTTCTTCAATTAAATTTTATTCGTCAATGTGAGGACAATTTTTTGTGAGATGTCCTCCCCACAGCTTTCACAACCCACTTGGATGGCATGAGCGGTTTCTCGACTTTCGGCATGTCTCGACTTAGATTTTCAATTTCTTGGCGATTCTTTGCAATTAGTCAAAACTTCCGCTTTGGTGTCTTTTGCTTCCTCCGTCGTGCCATTTTTGAGAATGATCAACCATTTTTGAATGGCTTCGATAGCAAGGGTAGGCGTCTTGTTCGAATAGGTCCTTGATAGTCCAAAGATTTCTCTCAGTAATTCACGTTGATTCCTTTGTAGAAGATGTTGACCTTTTCTTTGATTGTTCGGATCATGTAGGACATTTGTAAAGGAGATCGTTGTATCTATCCCAAGCTTGATACAATGTCTCATCATCTTCTTGTTTAAAATTATGGATCTCAAAAGCTGGTTAGAAATTTTCAATGGCGGACAATATCTTTGAATAAAGTGCTTTAAGTAGAGCCCAAGTATTAATTGCCCGACGGGCAATCTTTCAATCCATCTTCTAGCGACTCGAGAAGATTCATGGGGTATACCCTTAGCATACTTGACATCATGAGACACGCCTTGGAATGTTGAAAAGGCTTGTGATGTATAGGACATTTTCAATGTGCTCATATGCATCTTCGTCCATGTTTCTGAAAAAGGGTTAGCACGAAGCTCCCTCATAAATTGGTCTTTGATTTGAAACGGACATCCGCTCCAATGGCGGTATTAGAGACCGACCCTTGTTCTTCTCTTGTCAACGCCAAATATTCCTCGAGTGAGGTCATCGATGTTAACAACTTCCATGGTACCTTAAAACTCGAAATATGATCGTGAGAATAATAGAAAAGTTTAAAATGAAATGAAAGACTTATTATTAATCCTAATATAACTCCCAATTGCATTAAAAACTTGATGCGAGGTTTCTTGCCATGTATTTTAATATTTATAAAGTCTCATTATACCTATGGTCTACCCTAATGCACTAACGGAAGTGTACCCGTTCGTGTAGTGTAGTATTTGGTAAAGCGAGGTCGTCCCAAGAGCTTTGTGTGTTGGATTATTACTAAGTCTAGGTGTCATGATTAATAATGGTTTCAATAAGGAATTAATTAATTAACTACTAAAGCAAATAAAAGCAAATAAAGGCAAAGAATAAATCAATAGAGAGTGGTGCTAACCTAGTTATTCCTCCTAGCTAGTTATGTCTATCTACTTACTTCCAATTACTTGGTGGGGTCAAAGTCGAGAGGACGGAATTTGGTCAATTAGCCTAACACTATCGGCAAAGATGCCACCACGGAGAAGTCGGTGTCCCTCATAAGTCATGTTGTTCCTGGTCCCTAAGCCAAGTCATTAGTACCGCTACATGCTAGATTTATAATAGTGAGTGCAGGCGTTAGCAACTTAAACACTCACGCCCAAATTCTTAAGTTCATCCAAATGGTAGGTGATCGGTTGGTCGAATCGCAGTAAAGTACAAAGAGTCGTGGGTTGGTCATATCTTACCCTTCCCATCTGGTCCAGCTTTACCTAGGGTTGGTTGGTCATATCTCCTAGGCAATTGGCCTACTACCATTCAAAACTACGAAACAAGGGTAGCTACCAATAAACTATGCATGCATACACTTAGAAATAATTATACGGAGTAATGTAAAGAAAACAAAACAATTAGGAATCATAACTAGGCTAGGCGGCAAGAGGTGCTTAGCCTCATATTAACCATACAAATCAATTCAATATTCAAAGTTCGAAATACATGAATTGAAAGTAAAGAAAAGATAAAATGCTAATGCTTAGGGAGGGTGATTTATCCACTGGAGCTGACTCTATATGCTCCTCTAGACACTGCCTTTGGCTTTTTCCCACGTTCTACGGTTGTTGTGTGTGGAATGAGATGATTAGAAATCTTGGAATCGTGGGGTATTTATAGGCGAGATCGGGTTACGCGTAACTAATATAAGAGTTACTCCGTAGCGTAAGTTATTAGTTTCACATACGCATCAAACCATAACACAAAGTAGGCGTACAAGAGGTTTAGAGAGAGTAAGTTAGAGGTTTAGGAACTTTAGTGAGAGAAGAAAAATCTTATTATGAGCTCCAACTCTCTACCTTGGAAGGTAGAGAGTATTTATAATCTTTACATAAAGCATACCTATCCAATTTGTGGATCGGTGTCACGGTGGGTAAAGACCCGTCCGTCCTCCACGGTGTTAATAAAACTAAATCTTGGCAACATAATAATCTGATGCGAGCTTCAAATGATTACATATACTTGAGGTGACCGACTCTTTAATACACCGGAATTTCTAATTCTAACAATCTCTCCCAAGGAGGTCACCTCAAACATATACTAAAACTACATTGAATACAAACAGATATTACATTAAAATTGTTCTTGCATTCTTGATGTAGTACTTTGCTCCAAGCTCGTAGTCATTGATTCTTCTCATTACATGTTTGGTTAATCAAGTGGAGGTCTTTTCTTGATCCACGTGATAATAATTTTGAGCCGACTTTTGAGATCATCGGCTAACAAAAATCTGCGAGACATCCATTGTGGTGTTGGTATTATGTGATGTTGTGACTTTCGGACGTCATGCTCACATTCGGATCATGATATCTTCTCATCGAGTGCAAGCGGAAGCTTCGTTGATTCATGATATTGGCGGCGACATAGCGAAGCATGGGGTGAAAATATCGAGTCATTGATGCACTTATCATGATTTCTTGAGAAATGAATATATTGTGTGAGCATGCGGCTATGGATTGACCGCTTCATTACGATCGGTACGCAAGCGTCGGTGTACGCATATAGCGATTAGCAATAAAGCGCGCAGGTGTCTTTGATCACTTCGTTGAATTGAGATCTGTGACCCGCGATTCCCGTTGATCGATTACATCTTGCGCGTGATCGGTATAATTAGAAGAATTTACCAGCGAGGGTTTTGTTGCTCTAGTTGTTCTCAGCCGAACGTCTCAAAGAGACAACACGGGTGAGTGAACCGGCGAATAGAGATTCAACGATTGATGAAAAATATTTGAAAAACAATGGTATTGCTTAATAGAAATTGTTTTCGCAATACAACGAAGGTTTAAGTGAAAATCAATTATCAATCATAAAACACCTTTTGATTTGAAATATTCGAACACGGTCGTGCTAAAGAAAAGAGTTTTTAAGCACAATGACCGGTTTTCAAAGGTATCCGTCGATCCATAACTGAACCGAGATTGATTCAAAAGATTGAATCGCTCTATTGTTTACATTGGGTTGTTACATGGTTGATATTGAATAGATCTCACATGCCACCTACCGGGAGCTTGTTTGATGTTGGCTCCAAAAGGCTTTCCATCTTCATTGTGAATATTTTACATGTCACTCGGATGTTACGGCAATACCACTAGGATAATCGTGGGACTCGAGATATAATCTCTTTCCACATTGTGTGAAAGCAGAGTCTTCATTGAATGTGTCCTAATGAGATTTATGGATGATCTCGTGGCTCTAGACTCAATTTGTGCATATTTGGATCTGTATCGGAGACTAGGGAGAGGTCTCCTTAACGATATCAACAATCTCTAATAGAAAGTCGATAGATAATGTTGGTTCCCGTGAGAATGAAACAAGTCCTTTTAAGAGGAACTTGAGTGGTTTAGGAAGTTGAAGTGCGGTGCGTCCTTTGAGTGCCGATGTTACCTTGGTAACCACCGGTAACAAATGAATTGAACCAGTTTACGCCCTAAGGTTGAATAATTGGAGGGCTATTTGTTTCACCCTTTCTCATTCAATTCTTTTCATTCTTCAACCACTTGATGCTTACGAGACTTCATAGCTAGAACCTTGTTGGGTTTATTCCGTACTAGCTCGGTCTCGATCCGCACTCTTCCCATATCTCATTTTTCTCCTTTTTTTCAATATACCTAAGGACTTCTACACTATCTAGTGGATTGTCCCTGGGTAGATCCCTCCGGTTACAGCGGATCATGGGAACAAATACCTAACCTTATCATCCTTATATCACCATACATAAAGTAAAGTTGGTCGGTCTGTTTGGTATTGTTCATACGCCATTGGAACCAATTGAAAACCATTTGAAAATCAATCGAATACTTGTGATATAATATCAAAGCATTTTGTACTGAATTGTTTTGATATTTTTAGAACAAAAGCTCCCCTCAACATGTGCATCAAGTGTTTGAAATCGTTTTGCACCGGAGGCAAGAAAATTAACTAACTTTGATTACCATTTTCTAAAAATATCAACATCACTTCCTAATCAAATCAAGTAGATAAAGCATTTTGGAGAAGGATGAGGTTTTCATAAGCTTGCTCCCCTCAATATGTGCATAGATATTTGAAACTTGTTTTGCACATATTGGAGAAAGGCGCACATTGAGATAAGTTGACCACGTTTTAAATATTTGTGGTTTAAGATAGATGCTCCCCTCAGACATGTGCATGGAAAATTTGAAATCGTTCGGCACATGTGGGAAGGAGAGCTTGTACATCCTTATAAAACCATTTACGAATTATCGGTTTAAATCAATTTAAATCACAAATTCTCCCCGATCACAATTATCAACTCATTTGAGATTTGTGATCTCTGTAATTAAATTGAATTTGAAAGCTTTTAAGGAGAATTGTGACTAGATTATGAAAGCGTTTTAAGCGATAAGGATCGGATTTTGAGACTTTAAACTCCATTGAATAAACATGCATGATTATCTTTTGAAAATAATTGTATGGCAAATAACTTTTGATTTAATTGAAATCATTCTCCCCTCGATCAATGACATAAGTTGTTGATTGATAGATGAATATTTTGACAAACTTTTAAGTCGAGATGATTATCAAAAATAGAGTTCGAGTTATTTTCAAAACAACTAGTTTTCATTAGATAGTAAGGATTAGTTTAAAGAATCGAGCAAGAAATTTGAAAACCACGAAAATGTATGGCTCATTACATCTTTGAAAGCGGATTCTTGCTGAAATGACAATAAACCATTGTTTCTCTTTCTCTCATTCTTTTTTTATTTATTTATTTTTTATAAAAATTCGAACAACATCTAAAGTCCCGTGTCATTCTTTAAATGACAACAACAAGACCTTAGATATTATCGAATCGAGAAAACATGACAAAATGACAATATTTTTTGAAGATTTTTCGAATTTTTCAATTTTTTTTTTATGGATTTTGAAAGTTTTATATTTTTCTATTTGATTTTTGAAGGTTTTATAATTTTGTATTTTGTTTTTCGAATAGATATATATACAAGAGATAGATGAAGGAAACCTTTTACTCCTCTTCTTCCTCTTGAAGGCGTTTGAGTGTTTACGGTTTGAAGGCTTTTAAGGCCAAGTCGTGGAAGAATAAACTCAAGCGTTCTCTAGGAAAACTTTGGTGAAGATGTGCGCTAGCGGTATTCGGTCCTCATAGTAAAGTTCCACCACACCGTTTTCCACTTGTTCACGATGAAATGATGTCGAATGTCGATGTGCTTTGCTCTTGAGTGTTGTGCGTTGTTGCATGAGAGAGCAATAGCACTTTATTATCACATTAGAGAGGGTTTGTTAAATTCAAAGCCATAGTCGGATAATTGGGATCTCATCCATAGGATTTGAGCACAACAAGATGACATGGCTATGTATTCGACCTCTGTAGATGAAATAGAAGTACTCATTTGATTCTTTGAAGACCGACTCACAAGCTTATCACCCAGCAGGCACCTCCAAGCGTGCTTGACGAGTATCTTGACATCCTGCATGATCGACATATCGCATGGGTTGTTAGTGACATACCGGTGTCCTTGGTGCAAAGTCCCATATTGATGGTTCCTTGGAATCACCGAAGAACCGTTTAACCACTTCAAGGTGCCTTTTAGTAGGCAGCACGGTATCTAGCACACATGCGAACAACGAACAAGATATCTGGTCTACTAGATGTGAGGTACATCAGGGATCCAATCATACTACGATATTTCGTTTGGTCTATCATGATCCACAGGTGGTCCTCATCTAGTTTTATACGTTCAAACATGGGGTGTCAGCAGGGTCACTTGAATCAAATCAAATTTCTTTAAAATCTCATTTGCATATTTAGATTGATTTATGAAAATGCCTCATGCAAATTAAAACCATTTTTTTGTAATACTCCACTAGAATGTCAAAACCATAAGTGAGTCAAGTGTCTTTCTTGTTTAAAAACATTGTTAATAAAAATCTAATAAAAGCGTTAGATAATTATGGGTTGACCATAAACATCACCTCTTATTAACCCATCACTTCTATAGGTTCAACTATGACGCATGAATAAAGTTTGATTTTCACTCACTATTGTCTACACTCTAACATCTCTCTTGAGCCCAACACACTGGAAATCATGTAAAGTGGGTTCAACAATCTCGAAACCCATCACTTCCATGAAGGGCGTGTGACATTTCTCTACACAATTAGAAAGGTATCAATACCTCCTTCAGAACCATAGGACTAGAATGTCTTCTTGAAATCAAGAAGATATGTCCAGGTTTATAATGGAATTCTTCCGTCAGTCGAACTGGATTCGTAACGAGGATCGCTCTCTATCTCTTTGGTTTTATATCAAAACCAAAGTTCACTCTAACCCCGAGGTAGCGAGTCGATGTCTCACGAAGAATATGGTTACGATGATGATTCGGAGCAAATATGTTTTCAAATGGAGCATCTTGAGAGTAGCAAAGGGATTAACTTCATCATTGATGCGAAGCAGTTCCATGATGTACATTCAATGATAGATGATTTGTTGATGAGGCGAGTGATCGATGGCAGCGCTTCTTGACTTAATGATATTGAGATTGTAGGATTGACTTCATTCTCGGGGATATGAGCGACCTCTGTTGTGGGAATTGAGTTCAATAACACATGGCTCATAGAGATCATCAAACATAGGATCAAACAATTTCTTTAAATCATCTTGGATGGAGGTACATATGGAGTTGCTTGAGAAGAGTTTGGTACAAGGGATGAACCAATGGGATTTGTTTTGAAGCGGGTCTGGCTGGATTGTCCGAGAGCCATTTGACCGGTCGACTCATCAAGCGTGGCGTGAATTGTTTCCATGATATTTCGGGTTCTCTTGTTGTAGATTCGATATCCTTTTCTATTTGATGCATAACCTACAAATACTCCAATGTCTTCTTTAGCTCTAAGTTTTCCTAAATATTGGCCCTCATTAGTTGGATAACATAATGCACCAAAACACGAAGGAATGAAAGATTAGGTTTTGTTGTGGACAAGTTCATATGGAGTTTTTCCATGAGCGGTGTGAATCGGGGATCAATTTTGGGTGTAGCATGCGATGGCGATGGCTTCACCCGGAGAAACATTGGAACTTTAGAGTAAATCGGCATTGTCCTTGCGGCTTCCACAAGAGTTCGATTTCGTCTTTCAACTACACGATTACTGTTGAGGAGTTCGAGAACACTTCTTTGATGGTGATTCCAATACTTTCATAAAACTCACTAAGTTGTTTGTTAACAAACTCGGTTCCATTATACATTTGGATGATTACGACCGTTTTGTTAAGGCGAACTGCGTTTGTTTGATGAGTTTGATGATGATATCTCGAGTTTCATCCTTTGTCTTTAAGAACTTTACCGGTGAATCTAGAAATCATCAACCACAACTAACATATATTTCTTCCCAAAGATATTACGCACTCTCATGGGTCTACATAAGTCCATGTGAATTGTATGAAGAACTACGTGACGAGTTAGTAGGTTTGGGTTTATGGGCATACTTCTTGCTTTTTCCCAATTGGCATCTTGAACAAAGATGATCCTTTTCATACTTAAGTCTAGGTAAACCCACAACTAAGTCCTTTACGGAGAGATCATTGATGGTGCGAAGTTCAAGTGATTGAGACAACGATGCCATAACCATGACTTTGTTTTAGAAGCCTTTGACAACAAGAAAATTGGAAGACTTCATCATATCTTCGATAGAGATGGTGTATAGATTTGAACCACGTGTACCTCTTAAAGTTCCTTACCATCAAGTTCTCGACAAAACAAGTATGTTTTCGAAGGCTACTTCTAGATCGAATCGCGAATTGACCAGCGAGAGCAGAGTTATGACCAAGACCTTCTACATAATATACTCTTGAGATAACACTTTTACCAACAACATAATCTCCATAACCCATAATTGCACGAAATGATCATTCCGAATCTAAGCTGTCGATGAATTTGCTCACGAAGTTCATGAGCATGACCGTCGCGGTCATATGCTTGGAACGACTGAGTCCGGTACCACGAGCGATTTGAGCGATCTGCGGTTGAACACGAGACAAGAATGGATAAGCTGGATAACTGGGATCCCCATGCAAAATGGGTTCCATTTGGTTAGTAACGATGATTGGAACACCCACATCGAAATAGAAACATTCATCTCAAAATTGAATCAATGGAGTTATTATGAATAGATGCGATACTAGTGTCGTATTTGCCCTATTTAAAGTATGTTCTTCTTAAGGGAATAGTTCTACCGATGAGGCATCCATTTTCTAGTGGGCCTTGTCTCGATTAACCTTATGGCCAATAGGTATCCATTGATAACCTATCTTACTAAATGTTCTTCTGTGGGCTTCCTGTTTTCTAACTTTCTTTCGCCTCTACCTTTAGCTTTTTAACATGATTTTTGCATTAGCAATATTAGCTGGGGTATGTGACATTAGACAAAACATTCACACCACATTCATGATTAGAGACAAAATTCAAGTAGACATCATTACAAGGTTTGCAAATAGTATCGAATTGAATTAATTACTGATGCGCCTATGGCTAATACTAGAATCAACACGATTCGTTTTATTCGACTCAAGCTTAAAGTTCCTAGGTTGGTCTTCTACTCTTCCAATGCACATTCTTAGCTTGCGAGGTCCTATCATTCCTTGTATTGTCTTGAGACTTTGACCGCTCGCTTTAATGTCACCGATTACTCTGTAGAGGAATGGGAACATTAGTTGGTTTGCTACTCTTTGCATCTCCTGTTTAGATGTCTTGGGATCTGAACTACATGCAGGCACACTAAGGTTCCTTTCTTAACACTAGAAGTCTTTGGGATTTGTACTTCTAGAAGGCACACTAGAGTTCGCTTTCTTAGCATTAAGATCTGGAATATGAACTACTTGAAGACACACTAAGGTTCACATTCAAAACATCGGGCATCGAATGAATATCATACTTGGCACTAGGCATCGAACATGGAATCAAGGGATTAACTCTCTCACCTAAGGACTTTGGGCATATTGTGATTAAGCATTCTAAAATTTCTAGAGATTGTTTGGCATATAAGCATGCATGCCCAATTGCATTGTCAAGTGGTTTCTCTAATTTATCCTCTTCAACAATCTCACATAGACATTCTAGACAATCCTTAAAGGATGAGAAATATGTTTGAATAACAAGTTTGTTGTTCCTGAGATGAGGGGGAACATATTTCACAGACAAAGCATATTTATTACAAGAGTGTACCTTTGATACACCATTCTCCCCATTGGTCATTGGCATTTTCCCTTTACACGGCTCTTGATTCTCAATTTCCTTTTGCAATGAAGCTATTTGTTCGTTGTTTTTGTTACTGAGTGACCTTTATTGATTCAAATAACTCATTGAAATGACGTTTAACCTTTTCATTTTCTTCTAGAAAACTTTCGTTTTCCTTTTGTAATGTATTTACTAAGTTTTGAAGATGAAACGTTTGAGAATTCGAGAATCTAAAGGAGGAGGCATTTGGGAGCTGTCACACCGTTCTTTGACCCTTTAATTGAGAGATTTGGGCTTTCAACTTTCGATTGTGTTACAATGAGCTTGAATTTGTTCATCACGTTTGTTAATTTGAAAACCGCATCAAACTCGGAGCATCGAGGATGTCTTGATATTTGAAGTTTTGACATTTTCTTTAAGATGTTGATATTTTAGTTGTAAATTAAAATGCTCAACCTCTAGTTTAGAAAAATGTTTAACCAAATTGTCGTGATCATCCAGTTCAATTTTCTCATTTAGTTTAGAATTAGTCTTTTCAAGCTCAATGACACGATCATGGGAGACTTTCGAACCTTGATAATTCATGAAATTGAGAAGCGTTAATGGAACAATTTGTAGCGATGAAAACACATCTTGAGCAACACATTCAATAATAAGAGTCTCATTCAATGTATGCAAGTTCTTCCTCTCAATCTCATTACATTTTAGTGCACGCTCATAGTCACTAACCTCAACTATCATTGCATCAAATTCCTTTTCCATTTCTTTAATGTCTAAATTCATTCCCTTTTAAGACTTTCAAAATGATCTTTTAGTTGTTTAAAGAAAGGCATGACTTGATTAAATAACATTCTTTTGTTTGCTCAAACCCTTTCCCTTGATTATACCGTGGGTGTGATCCTTTTCTTACAAGTTTTCTCAAAATCAACAAATAGTTGAAAATAACATATTGATGATTAAGGTCTTGCTTTTAGTGGCAATAGTTCTAGGAACTAGATGCATTGGTGTATTGGGAGGATACACGGTCGCTTTAGGCATTTTCCTAAGGGAGAGTTTGTTTCAACAATATTTTCCGCTTTCTACTTATCTAAGTCCATTTTCCGAACACTTGTTCGGAGTCAACAATGTTTGAGGCTTAAACATGTTCAGGAGATCCAATTCTACTTTTTGTAGTCATGGGGTGTGATAATTATTTTCTTCTCTTTACATTTAGGATCATCTAGTTTCTTGTTCATCTTCTCCTAGTGACTTCATCGATTTCTTATCTTCCTCTGTGCACTTAACGCAACTAGGTTTTGTCTAGGTTTAAGAATTTCATTGCCATCATAAAGAACCTTATGAGCATTTCTAGCCTTTTTAATGACCTCTGGATTTGGTTCCTCAACAAGGGGAATGTTATGCTTATCGCTTAAGACTTTATGCTTAGTGATTAAGTGGGCGATCAATGGTATTTCCTTGTACGCATAACTTATTTTCAAGCTTGTTTTTCAAGGTTTTTAGATTAGAAAATCATTCAAAAGTTTTGATTCCTTTGCATGAATTCTTGCTTAAGCATTTTAACATTTTCTTGAAGTTCTTGTTTTGCTTAGCGTTTTAGAAAGCTTTTCTTGTAAGGAGTTTAACTCTTGTTTTAATACTTCTCTCTAAAATTACTTTTCTAATAGTTATACGCATTTGGTCATCCATTTCACGCTTCACGGGTGGTCAACTCAAATTTTGCACGTTGTTCATAAATAGCAACACGTTCTTTATAGGCATTCGATTCGAGATGACAGAATCATCGTGGGCACATGCGGTGAATTCATCAAAACATAATCATTATTGATCGCAGAAGATGCATCACTTGGTACAATCTCACTTTCACTTTGTTTCACATATTGATCATATGGGACAACATTGATATTACCCATATTTTCAATATCGACTCAATAAATACAGATTGATTGTACCGTTATGTATCTTTGCTCATCAACTTCATCGTATAATTTTAATACCTCATAAATGAGTTTGTCTTTGGATGAACCACTTGTGGTGATGAAGAGACTTTAGGAGAGACCATTGGAGAAATGCTAGCCATGAAGATGGTTTGTGCGATGAGGTTCTTCATCAACATCGAGGCGTATGCATCACAATCGGCTACTTGAAAGGCATTCGATGATTATGGCCTATCTCCGAATAGGTTGCTCATCCACATCTCGCATCATATGTCTTAGCATTTCCTCGACCAAGAACAACAACCTCTTCATCCAAAGTCGCACCATTATCCCGAGCTTGCACAAGCAACATCTTATCCTCAAGTACTCGCATTCGAGGCGTTTTGGCGATGTCCGGTTCCTTGTAATGTGTCCTCACCTCCACAATTGTAACATTTGATTGGCTTTTTTGACCATGATTTCCATTCCTTCCCTATTTCGATTTGCAAGATAACCTCTACCGCTCCACCTCTTGCTTGTTCAGTCTGTCGTTCTTGAACTGCCGCACCATAACCTTCCCATCTCGACGGTGGCTTGATTGTGTGGATTGGGCGGTTACGAGATTGTTGTTGGTGTGGAAGAGTTCATGTTTTGACTAATCGGAGAGCTAGTTGATTAATGAAGTTTCCACGTGTGCATCGGCATTAGTTTGTTTGAACATAGGATCGGGAATGAGTTTGTGACTACCATTACCCATGGGTATGACTTGTGAGGCTTTGGTTGTGATTCCGATGTTTGAGTAGAAAGCGCTTGAATCATTTGATGAGCTTGTCTCTTCTGGTTGGTTTTAGGCGATTAAGAATCCTTTTTCAAACATAGCATGTCTCTCATTTCAAGGAGGAAGGCATAGAGTTGCTCATAGTTTGTATTCTTCAATCCTTTGGTTAGCTTTACGAGGTGACAAACTTGTGCCATTCGGGATTCATGTTGTTCACAAACTTTGAGTTCAAATTTGAATGTTTGGCATTGTCATTCGATGTTCCTCATATCATTAACAAGCTTGTGGAATCACATAGTACTCATAAACACTCTCATCGGTTTCATCTTGAAGTGTTCAAATTCATCATAGAGTTGCGATTCTCATCTTCCATAGTTAATTCAAAACCGAGAGAAGCATCTTGACATTATCCCACACCCTTTGCTTCGGTGTTGTGATTGATCGACTTGTAGATATCTTTGGAAGACCTTAAAGTACGATGTTAGAAGCCACGATATCAACATCGAATCTCTTTTCTCCTTATCATCGAGCTCATCATATGTCTTTGGTGCATCAATTCTATAGATCATTGTTCCATCTTCATTTGTATCAATTAAGTCTCTAGTAGTCTCAACCCGATATGGTCCTTCATCAATGGATTTGAGAATGTTGACTCCATTTTCCTTTCCAAGACAAGACAATCGATTCGTTGAGCCCAAGAGTCGTAGTCGATTCATCAAGCATGGGTGGGCAGTATCCGAACCATTGCTTGAACATCCTCGACAGCGATGGAGATGATTGTAGGAACGTTGGTAGACATGATGACGATTAAACGGGATTTTATAACTCTATGATTAAACCGAGAAATAGATTCTTTCACGGATTTTACTAAATCAAGAGAAAACCGTATTCAAAGGATATCACCCAAGTCGCTAGGAAACCTTGAACCAAGTCGCTAAGTGCCAAGTCGCTATAGTCCCAAGTCGCTATATAACAACTCGCTACAATCCAAGTCGCTAGCAAAATTTTGACAAAGAAGTCGCTAAGCACCAAGTCGCTAATTTGTCAAGTCGCTAAATAGCAACTCACTAGGTACCAACTCGCTAACACCAAGTCGCTAACAATATAAAGCACAAGTCGCTAACTTACACCAAGTCGCTGCCCGTAGTGGAGAATCCACTAAGTGTACTTTTTGTCGGCTTGTCTCAATAGACAAGTCGCTAGGACCAAATCGCTACCAAATAACACTCCAACTCGCTAACTTTTTATGAAGCAAGTCGCCATGATGAATATCACACCGAGAACCAAGTCGCTAGCAAGAAAAATCACATAAACACCACTTTTCAATCCAAAAACAACTCAACCACGATGATTCAAGCCTTCAAAGTCAAAACCTAAACACTTGTGATGATTCTAAACACAAAAGTACTATCAAAATCCAAACTTTAACACTAGAAATCAACCAAATGATGCAAAAACCACTAAACTTTTTCAAACTCAAAAACCACCTAAAAGCCACTAGAAATCCAAAGATATGTAAGAGATGATCTACCAATGGCTCTTGATACCAATTGTAAGTTATTGGATTTCACATACACATCAAACCATAACACAAAGTAGGCGTACAAGAGGTTTTAGAGAGTAAGTTAGAGGTTTAGGGAACTTTAGTGAGAAAGAAAAATCTTATTATGAGCTCCAACTCTACCTTGGAAGGTAGAGTATTTATAGTCTTTACATAAACGCCACCTATCGGGTCGTGGATCGTGCATACGGTGGGTAAAGACCCGTCCGTCCTCCACGGTGTTAATAAAACTAAATACTACTTAACTTATAATAATCTACGACTACGAGCTTTCTAATGATTACATATACTTGAGGTGACCGACTCTTTAATACCTGGAATTTCTAACTCCTAACAGTAACCATCAATTTCTTCGTATTTTGTATTAGATCTGCTTGGTACAGCGTAACCTTATTAGTGGCTACGTCGTAGTCTTCAATATACTTGGTTACGCCATAGTTGGTGTAATAGTTACGGCGTAGTTATCAGCGGCGTGGAACCTCATTGACATAATATAGTTACGTCAGAGCCTTTGGGGAGAGTTCGCCAGTAACCTCTCGATGAGTTGGTTTTACGAATCACGCTTTAGTTACGGCGTAATGTGAGAGATGAGTTACGCCGTAACTTCTTTAAAATCTGCATACTATGATAAATCTTTGATATTTCTCCAATTCCGCGTCTCTTTAGCTCCAATGCTCGTAATTTACCTAAAAGTGGAAAACAATGGAAAACAAGCGTAAATCCATATAAATGATATAAATTACAAGCATTATCAGGGGAAATTGACACTAAATATTCAGGACTATTTGATGTTATCATCATCTTATCCAAGCAAGAAAACACTGAATAAACCAACAGCTCTGAAGATCAAGTGATGAAATGCTTACGCATAACTGGCTGCTTAGGCGTAGACTTTGTGCTTACGAGTAAAACTAGGGTTTTGTTACGAGTAGAAAGTACCAACTTTTACCAAAACTGATTTATACGCTCAAATGTGTTTAGAAACCTGATTTTAATGATGAAATAGCTTCAATATCACCAAAATAACAAGAAAGTTTGAAACTTGATGATCCGAAACGAATAACACCCTTACGCGTAAAAAATAGTACAAGAACAAAACCAAGCTCAAAATCTAATCTACACACGTAAAGTTTAAAACTTTTTGCAAAAAATGGAAACTTTAACACTAAATAAACCTTGAACCACAAGAATCTTGAGTTTTTAAGTGTAAAAGTTATAGCTTTTAAGCGTATGAAAAGTTATGTTCTAAAACCCACGCGTATGAGAGAAAAACTTCAAAAACAAAAGTGTTTCACCCAACTAGATGGCGATTGATACCACTGTTAGGTCACCATAATGTAACACAAGCATCAATATGTAAGAAATAGATAAAGAGATAGATTGGTTGAACAAAACACAAACAATATACATGAATGAGTAAGGAATGTTATGCGTAGGATATGAAGTGAAATGAACAACCAACCTTCAAAGGAAGGTTTACATGTAGTATTTATAGGGAAGGGAACTAGGGCAACATGTCTAGTCCATTCCTTCATTATTGGGCTTGGATCAAGGCTTATGCGCTTTCTACATAAGCCTTGCCATTAATAACTAACATAAAAGCCTAGTTTAAGCAACCTATTACATATTAATTAATAACACTTGAAATACAAGTTAGGAGTGATTCCAACAATGTATGGCCATGGTTATGCTTGGAATCTAAAAAAGTTTGGAAGGGTGTTGAATGTATCTTTCAAGGGTTCTTTGCTTTTCACAAAATCAACCGACACTAATTCATGCAAATTAAGCACTATCATCCAAGTTCGTATGCATGGGATCCCCCAATTAGTAGCATCTTAATTCAAAACATCATATTGCGACCCGAGTTTCAATGTGAAGGTGTGTCATTCGGGTCATGAAACAAGTCTCAACTCCATCACAACTAGATGGCATGGGCGGAAGTTTTGTTGAGTAATGTGTTTGTAGAGATTAAGGCCCAAGAGAAATTGCCTATCATTGTTGAATACATGCTTTATTGCATCAATACCTCATTCAATTTTGCTTACTTCATAGCTAAACGAATGGATAAATTAGACTACAACGATAAAACAATTCCTTATGCTAGGATCATGACAACACTATTCGATTACCTCAAGAATAAACATCTCAACAGCCCATCCCGGATGCTTGAAGCGGATGAAGGGATTCCAATAGATGAACCTTTCACAATGGACTCTCTAAACCTAGAAATTTAAGACTGTTGTGGTTGAATCAATGTGCTTCTAACTTGTGTTATAGGTGTTGTATGTCACTGATTTGAATAAAGTGCTTGTGTTCTTGTTGTCTCTCATTTTGTGATACACATTTATATCTAAATCATTACATACTATAATATTTCACATGCTCAAAAAATGGATAATTGAGTCATAATCGACCAATAATATATAAAAAATGTTATGGACTAACCCATGTTGTAAGCATCCAAATGGTTACCTAATCCATTTTGGACTTCCATATGTGAGGATTTTTGTGTGTTGTGTGTTGTATATTTATTTTGTAGCCAAAAACACCGCAAAGGTATTGCTCTTAACCAATGGATCCAAGCCTTGGAACAAGGGGGAACAACGATATATGGGGAGCTATGTTCAAGGGGGGAGCATGTTATTGGGATAAAGATATTATTCAAGAGAAAATCCCGCCTTTTTGATTCGACAAAAGGGGGAGAAAGAAAGCAAGAGCTTAAGCTCGAGTGAAA
Organism: Chrysanthemum lavandulifolium; assembly: GCA_022545495.1. Taxonomy (NCBI): domain Eukaryota; kingdom Viridiplantae; phylum Streptophyta; class Magnoliopsida; order Asterales; family Asteraceae; genus Chrysanthemum; species Chrysanthemum lavandulifolium. Next base: position 97,439,689 of record CM040238.1, read on the forward strand.
ACTTAGTCAAGAAAAAGGTCAAGCTTCATCAAATTACTAGGAAAGGTCAAGACACAAGCTACAATAACGACGTTCTTAATCTTCGCTACGTTTTTTTTATTTTATTTGTTTTCGGAATTTATTTGTCATCATCAAAAAAGGGGGAGATTATTGGGACAACATTGATTAGGTCTCCTTTTGTTTTAATGAGGACAAATAAACCTTCGTAACATATAAAATCACAAACGTTATCCAAAAACCAAATAACCCAAGTACTGGGCTCGGCGCGCTGTTGGCGCTCCGGCACGCGGCCAGCGTGCCCAAACCTATCTTGGTTCATCTCGGATTTTGAAATTCGGCTTTCACCTTACCTGAAAAATGTGGATCTTTTAATACAGGCATGTGTATGATATGTGATTAATTAGGAACTCGAAACAAGTTTTAAAATTAGAGGAATCCAAAATTACAACCTCTCTTTTTTGACAAAATGACAACTCAAGTATTTTATCAAAAACCTTTAGCCAAGACTTTTCTAAACCTAGGAGACTCATACTTTTCACATGACATCAAGTGAAAGTATTCATATGACCATAATCCTTATTTACGTTTTCTCTAATCACGTAATGGGTTTACTCCCTTATTGGTCAAATGATAAGGATTTAAAATGTACCTTTTTGAGGGGTCATTTAAGCCCTTAATTGATCACTTTTGTATATGTTACTACTTAATTTCGTTCCTTTTCACTTTTTAGGTCTTAAAGGCAAATTCTTTGGAATGACACTTATTCGGACGAAAAGGCGCGAATATCTGAAGAAAATGGCCAAAGTTAAGAATCGAGACACTCAATCTGCCGAATTGAAAGGGGGGCGTCAGTCTTAATTGTGACGCCGTCGACACATCTTGTGATGACTCGAGAGCAAATTGACATTTTCAGTGCGGCATCGTGTTTTAAAAAGTAGGCGTCGCGGCTCGACGGCCTAGATTTGATCCGGACGGCATCGAGGCCAGAAGGCGGCGTCACACAGCATAAGGTGGCCGTCACACGAGTTGACGTGTCCAAGACGAAACCCTAATGGCGGCGACCAGCGGCGTCACAATTAAAGAGTGCGCCGTCGCAGCTTTGTAACACTATATATAGAATCCGAATTTTTCGGTTTTGAGAGGTAGTTTTGTGGAGTAAAAACCTAAACCGAACCAAGGCTGCCTTGTCTGATATTTTAGAGTTCCGACCTATTTTACATCAAGATAAGTGTTTTACTTCATTGATTCAATTATGTCTTCAATTGATTGTGTGTATGCTTGCATGTTCTCCATGTCCCAAATTTACTTGTGTGTTTGCTTAGGTAATATGAAACCTAGTTATTGAATATTGATTGGTTGTCTCTTATCTTAATTGTGATAGGTCATTCGTTGTGTTATTAATGCTTGATTAATCTTTGTTGAACCTTAGCATATAGTTACTAGTGGAATTGTAGGCTAAACATCCAAAAAATACCTTAGAGTTAAGTTTATGCATCCTAGAGATTTCTTAGTCATTAACCTTTGGTGGCTTCAAAGAGTTAGGGATAAACGCATACCCTACGACCTTAGAAACACAACGCGTTAAGAATAAGGATGTGACAATTCAACCATCAATAGGAGATAACTAGGGAGTAATAAAATCTAAGTAAACACATTTTTAATCATCATACGAGCACACAACAATAGCATAGACTACCCTTAGCTTAGTTAATTAGATAATTAGATAAGTAGAGTAATCGGTAGAAATACCGACCCCCAAATCCATACCCCGAGATTCGTACCTCTCTATTTTCTAAAAAATATAAAAAAGATAAAAAAACATAATCTTCCTCAACCCCAACCTTAGCATAGTAACTTCTTACTAGCATTTCTATTCCCCTAGAGAACGATATCAATACCGGTGGCTTACCTTAATACTACACTACAACGATTAGGTTCACTGCCTAGGGTGTTGAAAAACTTGCTCGACGAAAAGGAAGTTCCTTTGACCCCGAACGCGCTGCGTAAGCGTATCATCAAACAATATCAAATGTCCCTTTGCGTAAACGCATCATTTTTTCCATTATGGGATATGCTTGATGCAAAGCACTTAGCTTGTTTACTTAAAGATGATTATTGATTAGGTCAAGTAGTGGAAAATCATGAATTATGATATTGTGAATACCTGACATTTGAGTTATTTGGGATTCTCAGTAACCTTTGAATTTCTTACCCAAAACACACCCCATAATCATCATTTTCAGATATTTACTTTATTAATGACAATATGATTAAGCCTTAGTCAATCCTTTTATTATCAACTACACCAAATAAACCTTCAAACCATTTCAAAATTCATTCAAACCTTATCCCCAACATTCTCTTAATATTCTTTGTACTTGATTGTACCTTTTTCCTCCAACATTCCAACATTTTCCACATCAACCTCTTTTTCACCATATTCTCTCAAAACCACTAAGATTTAAACACATCACCCACTTTCCTATTCACTATCTTCCCCAACTCACTACACTCACACACACCACATTTGAATTCAAATTACACATACTTCACTCAATTTCCCTTCCTTACACACACACTTAAAAGCTCCTCAAAGGCTCCCAATCATTTCACAATCACATCACCAACTCATCCTCTCATTCACTCTCACACACTTGAATTCAAATTACACACACTACTCACATCCTTTCCCTTACACACTCACCAAGCTTCCTTCACACAATTCACTCACTTACACACTCATACTACCTTAAAATTTGAATCCAAGGGATAGGTTCCCCATCACATCACTCTCACATCATATACAACTCACACTCTCACTCACATACATCTTCACTCACTCACTCACTCACACTCTCTCACATTCAAATTTGAATCCCAAACATAGGCTCACCATCACCTTAACATCACATCCTTACAACCATCATCTCTCCATCACATCCATGCCAACTCACTCTCTTCTCACCCTCTTCCCCAAGAATAGAATATTATTTGATACATTTGGCATATTCCTTTCTTAACCTATCCATGCCAACACCTAACCAAACCATGGTTCAAGCTTAACCAAGATTCTCTCATACTCTTCCCTCTCACACATATTTTAATTCAAATTCTTCCCTTTCTCTTTATTTCACAACATCCACACATCCTTTCCAAGAAAGGAATATTACATGGTATATTTTTTCTCTCTTATCTATGCCATTTGAGGAAGAAAAAAAACTACCCCTACCCAATTATCCCTTCTCTCTTTCTCTCTTTGTTAATTGGTTATACTAAAACACTTCACAAAATAATTTTTATCAAATGGCTGTTTGAGTTGGTTGACCTTGAGGGTGAATAATGGAAAGATCTAATGTGTGAAGTACAATTGTAGATTTAGAAAGGTTGGGTAGTTAAAAGACCAAAGTCCCAAGGAAAAACCTTTACACGTTCTGGCGCTGCTGACGCTCTGACACGCCAGTGACGCGTCAGTTTCGTAAATTTTTTTCAACTTTTGGGACTTTGGCCTATAAATACCCACCCTTGCCTATTGTATTCCTCACCCATTGTCATTATTTCTTTCTCTCTAATTTCTCTTCTTTCAATCCTCTAATTCTATCTTGTGTTCTTGATCTATCACTTTTCATCTTTGGAAGAACGCATTCCTTGCAAAGGAAGAATCACAAGAATCTAATCCACTCTTGTGATTGTGTCGAGTGTCTTCTTCTATACCATTTCTATTAAAATCAAGTCTCTAGGTTAGGTTAGGGCTTGATTAAACAATCAAACATTCTTATTTGATTTGGTTGTAAGGGAAGTCTTGTGTCTTAGTGACCAAACCTAGATTGTTAGAGATCTAGTTGGGGTTAGATACTTCTTGTGGGAAGTCATTCTGGTCTTTGTGGGAAGTCAAATCACGAGATTCTTTTGGGTGGTTTCTGAGGGCAGAATACCGTTGGGAGTAACTCTTCTTTGTGAGCACAGATCTTAGTGCATATAAGTGGAGTGAAGTTGTAACGGTTTATATTCCACCGAAAGGATTATACTTAGTGAATAGTATCGTTTCGTGGATTCACAACTGGATATACGGATGGTATAAACCCCCCATCCCGAACCAGTAAATATCGTGGTGTCTTTTACTTGCTTTATATACTTTGGTTGTGCTCGTAGTTGTGATTGTTGTTGTATAACCACTTGTTGATCCTTGAGGCTTGAAGTCAATAAACTTTAAAGGAGCCGAAAAGACCGTATTCACCTCCTCTACGGTTCTACAGATTCAATTAATAATAATTAATATATATTAGTTATGATTTAATTATTATTTCACAATAATGTTTAACGGTCATTAGTACTTAACGGTAGTTAGTCTAACGGTCGTTAAATGACAAATAGAAGGACTATATGAGAAAATAAGCCAAAAGAAGGTTCTAGAACCTTCTTGGGCTTGTATGGCCGGTCGAATGGATCCCTTAGAGGAGTCCTATTCTAACTTGGAAACTAAGGTATCTACCTATAAATACAAACACATTCATTCATTGTTTAGTACTTTTGTGAAACCCTAACTAGCTAATTCTTCTTCTCTTCTCTCCCATTTTTTCCATCCAATCGTACACTATCCCCAAAGGTTTTACGATTTGTTTGGAACAAAACCAATGTGAATTGGTTAGTTATTGTGATCAAGAAACTAGCATTCTAATGGAATCTCTAACAATACAAGTGTACCAGACCGTAGTAAAATTCCCAATTGGATTCTTTGATTAAACCCTAATCGACTTTTGTTGTAGTCGGTTTAACTAAACCCTAACTTTTAGGATTTGTGATTTCTTGATTGTTTGATTCGCGTGGTAGCATACAAGGTACGTAATCGTTTAGATTAAGGTTAATTAATTATGCATATTTGATCTATGAATTTCACTGTGTGCTTTATGATTATTTGTTTACTTATATGATTGTCATGATAACTAAATTCCAGCAAGATGACCATGTCAACCACGACTGCAACGAGGATGACAACAACAACATGAGCATTCACAACAATAACAATAATCAAATCCCGTCAGAGCACAATATGGGAGCGGTAAAACATACAAAAATCATATGTTTACTATAGACAAAACCCGAGGGTAGGGGCGTAGGGTGACTACTTCTAGAAAATGATTATGTGAGGTTGAATGTGCTCAAATATGTGAGTGTGTGAATTGACCGTGGTACATATATTATACGGAAAAATTTAAGAACATATTATAGGAATCATAACCTTTAGGGCTCAAGACATGCATTGAATGCTTGTACCTGAAAATAAACCATGTTAGAATTTGAGGTTAGAGTGTGTTGATAATCTTGGATATCTGCTTGAATCGTGTATGTTTACTTTGCGAATACAACCCTATAGATAACTAGATCACAAATCCTTATATGTTTTGTTTCTAGGCACAATTGAACAAAAAACAAATATTATGTGAAAATTCATATGTCCAAATGAGACCATATAATTTGTTATATAAACAGATAGTTTACTATTAAAATCTCGTTAAAAACTGTTGATTGTTGGCCAAGATTTACATCGGAGTATTACCACTCTGATTCGTGAAAATCTCCATACCAAGTATATTTTCCTTTGCTTCATCTAGTAAACCCTTAGTAACTCAAATCTCAGCCTTGATTTCGCAAGTAAGCCCCATATAATCTATACAGAGAAATATACATTTGATCAAGTCTTGTGCATACTTCCAATAATATTTGTTGTTGTCATCACTGCTTCGCTTGAAACCGTTGTTGAGCATACACATACCAGATTTAGTATGCATACCTTCTTTTATTATAGTCATCCACTTGGAAATTACCACATAAGCAACTACATACATGAAAGTCAATGACTCATGTAATTCTTCTTCTATCACTCCAGAAACTCCTAAAGCAACCATATTATTGTCACCTCTATACCTGAGTGGTTTTCGTAGTGACCATTGATCCCTATCGTGTGCAAATTGATAGGCTATTAATTTTTTAGTCTGAAAAACCTATGAACCATCACCCATACAACAAATCCCAAGAGGTTCCACCTCAAATTCACGATTTTCATGTGGTTATACCTCAAACTCAACTCCATGCAACGCTTTCGTTAAACCCATACCTACACAAGACCCATTGAGAGTATGCGTATACCGACCATTCTCAAAGTACACCATGTTCCCAAACATGAAAATGTCAAACTTTACCGTTGACATCCCATAAACCCTTAAAAATCGATTGAACCTATTGAAAAACCTCATCTGAATTCGACTAACAAGTACCGGGTGCAACCCTTCAAAGCATCGATTTTTATTCGCTCTTCAATCGATTCAAACTTTGTAGAAATCCCTAACAAGAAATCGACTAACACGAGAGCTACCTCAAAAAACACTTTGAAGTAAATCTTTGTCAATTAAACCCTTGAAACTTTAAACCCAAGTAACAAACCAGTAGACAAAACCCTTAGTGATAAAAGAACCCTATCTGAAAAATCCTAAACAAATTCGATCAGAGAAAACCCTTTGATGACACTCTTGCTCAAATCGATTAAACTTCACCATCAAGTAACCTTCGTTTAACCGAAACTTTGAAGTTGAAACTTCTTGCAAAACCTTGTCACCTTTGAAGCTCAAAACAGAAACTCCAAGAAGTTTGTGACAAAGAAAACGAATTCCTAAAACCCTAGGAGAATCGATCCACCTCCAGGCAAGAAAACTTCAAAAACCTTGTTTTCAAGTAATCTTGACTCGTAAACCTAGAATCCTTCAACCTTGTAATCTACACAACGATAGCTAAAGAATAAACTAAAACGACAAAGAACACAACCACCGGATTAGAAATTTCGACAACAAATATCTCCTTCCTAGAAGCTTTGGTGCAAGATCCCTCCGTTGAGACCCTAGATCTGTGTGTCTTCAATCTACGGTTCAAATTTCATAAAAATCTAACGGTTAACGAACCCGCATCGTGAATTCTCCTATAACTACACAGTAATCGACGAACTAAACTCGGTTCACTCGTCTATTTTGTTTTGGTTCTCTACATGGTCTGTGATTCGTTCTTCTCGAACAAGGTTCTGTTACCAATTTTTGGAAGAAATCCAACAAATTGGTTTCTAGAGTGGACCAGAAATCAAGAACAACTCCAACAAGAACTCGACAAAGGGTTATGATCCGTAATCACGAGTGGCGCCAACACACACGAGATATTTACACTCAAACGTTTATTAAACAAGAGCTAGAAAAGAAGGTAAGAATATACCTCACCCCATCATCTATATTTATAAAGAATTAAGGGGGAGAAACCTAATCTTTGGTGAACAAGAAATCTATAATGGAGGAGGTTATGAGATTTATTATTACATGACTAACCTCCTTAAGTTTGAGTTAAACTACAACTAGCCCTCTTAACTTATATCCTAACTATTACACACTAATATTCTCACAGAGGGCTCCTCGGTCGGGTTAATGATAGGGGTTTTTTTTGTTCAAGCAATACTGTGAGGATATAGTCCTTGGGAGTTAGATTAAAAAAAGGGAGGATTGCATATATATCGTTGCAAAAGCTCAAAATTGCGTATATATCTAGCTTAAACTTTTAATTGCATATATATCTTTTCAAAGGCATAAAAATTGCATATATCCAATCTAAACTCAAAATTACATATATATCATTCGTAAACCTTAAATACGTCATATATATATATATATATATCAAAATAACTATTTAATTTAAATTTACGAATACATGACAATTATAATTATAAAAAATATTTTTTAAATATATTTTTTCTTTATTTATAAACTTAAATAAACTTGTTGGTACTAGTATATACGCTTTCATTACAAACATATTTATCTGTGATGTATAATATATAACAACCATGATGTATTTGATAGTTTATTTCATGTATTCGTATTAGATATGAGATAAGGTGAATTGTTTCGCGAGATTAAACATTTTCTTTATATATTGTTTTTGGTCGTTCATTTGAACCCCAAAGACATCGTACCCTTAAAACAAATGTGTTTGTTGTAATTTTAAAATTATAATTATCATAATTTAGAGTTTAAAGTTATATTAAATAATTATGTTGATATATATGATATATTATAGGTTTAGAAAGATATATATGAAATTACGAAGGTTTAGAAAGAATATATATGCAATTATTAAGTTAAGTTGGATATATATGCAATTTTTAAGCTTTTGAAAAGATATATATGCAATTATACGTTTAAGTTGGATATATACGCAATTTTGAGCTTTTACAAGGATATATATGCAATTTTCTCTAAAAAAAATACTATATTTATCCTATGCTGAATTAGGGAAGTTGCCTATTAGTATTAGGAAAAATGGTAAAAGTTCAATGCGGAACCATTTTTGCTAAAGATAAAACTGGTTGATCTCAACCATCCATCCAACTTCAATCCAATGACTAATATTAATTGGCATTTTCAATTTAATTTTACCGAGGGCCATTTTGTCATTTCCTACCTTTACTCACTATCCCCGCACACACACATCACTCTCATAATTCACCGTTACACACATACTCCTTTCACACACTAACCACCATATTGAAACCCTAACTGCTTTTCATATCAAATTGATCAAAAATAACGCAATACAATGGAATATATGTTAATCAAACCCTAATTTTACTCGAATAGATTTAGTTTCTATTGTTGATTAAATTGTTATCAGATTTGATGAAGGAATGCTGCGTCTACTCGAATCAGTTTTGATCTCGTGATGTGAATCGATGTTAGATGTACGGAAGAGTTTGGTTGAGCTCATGAGACGTGAATCTGTGAACGTTATTCGTGAAGTTGTTGAGAAAACGGTCGAGGAGAAGTTGATGGTTGTCTACTTTTTCGTTAAAGCGTTTACGGTTATTGGAGATCAAGAGGTTGTTTTTCTTTTGTTTTGTTGTTAGAGTTTATGTGTGTGATTGCGTTGATTTTTACGAGATTTGGTGACTTATTTGATGAAATTGTGACTTTGATTTCGGTTAAATCGGGTAAAGTGTTATTGTAGATCCGATTAGCTTAAAATATCTGCTACTAACTATTGACTGAATTTACGGAGATAGAGACGAACTTGTACATATTAAGAGTGCTTAATATGCGACGGCTTTCGTATAATTATCGTTAATGGTTCTCGTTGGCCATTAGCAGATTTGCATTTCATTTTCTGACAGTTTTTTTGTAACATACACTTATTACCAATGGTGGTTTAAAGGTATATTTGATACTTTCGAGGTGTAGAGTGAATGAAATGAGGAAAAGACCAGTACACTTTGAGCATGTTTAGACAAAGTTTAGCATTTTGTGAATGTGACTAAGCCATTGTTGCAGGAAAAAAAATTTATTACATGAAAAATAGCGTTTGTATATGAAAAATAATAACTAAACTAACAATCATGAATCTGAGATGTAGTTATATAATAGTTGTGTATTGTATTTAGTCTAGTGATTCTTTTGACGAATTTTTTGTGATTCATACAGAATCCCATGGGATTTATACAGAATCCCATGAGATTATACAGAATCTCATGGGATTTATACAAAATCCCATGGGATTTATACAAATCACAAGTGATTTTTTTACGAATCACGTGGGATTTTTTTGGACGGAAATTTTGAAAAAAAAAGTTCGTCTTTTTACGAATCCCGTGAGATTTTTTTACAAATCCCGTAGGATTTTTCGGGATGGAAATTTTGAAAAAAAAAATTCGTCTTTTTACGAATCCCGTGGGATTTTTGTGGACGGAAATTTTAAAAAAAAAATTCGTCGAAAGTATATAAAAGTGCATATCTATAGAAAGATGATTTAATTCTCTTCGCGATGGTGCATTTTTCGTAGCTTGAAGATTTACCGTTTGCAAGATATGTTTTTTTTTTTTAAATGTGGAAAGTAAGTTTTTATATTAAATGAGCTAAAATGCCAATTTTGCCCTCTCTTTGTTATTTTTGCTTTCATTTCAGCCATTAGATGAAAGGTGGATGAATAGTTGAGATTGATTTATTTGTTCTTTAAAGAATACATGTTTTGCAAGGATCTCACCACTTAGAAAAATAATGGAAGTTTTGTTTGTCATGGTAAAACTGATATTGAATGTGAAGTTATCAACGCCATTAAATAACATTATGTTCGGTTTACAAGTTTTTGCCGTTACTTATTATCGATCTTTGTTTCTTTATATCTTATGTTTTGACTATTTGCGTATTCTTCCGGAGTTCAACTTAAAACCATGGTGCAAGAGCATTTACATTAGTAACTTGAGTTATAGTTTAACACCAGTCACGTCAGCGTCACATCAGCTTTAACATTTCACTTTAACATTCCCAAAAAACACCCACATCAATAACATCCCAAGTTAAACTTTAACATTTCATATTTTCAATTTCAACCTCTAAACTAAAACAAACACTTCATTTATTAAAAAACATAACATTAACTTAAACATATTACAATACCAAATATAAAATAACTAAAGAAAATTACAACGAAAAAAAATAACAAAACATAGCAAATACTTATTCATCATCGTCGCTCTCTTGTTGTTGTTCATGTCGTTCAAGATTCTTTTGCCAAACATGCTCCAATTTGTCCTGTTGGAGTTGGGTATGCGCTTGTCGGCAGTGTATTTCTTTTGCCTTACGACTGTGACTATCACATCTTTCGACCCATCTTCGTTGCCTCAAATTTGCTGACGGATCCACCCACACTTCGTTATAGTCACGTAATGCAAATTTTTGATCTTTTATAATCATGTTATGCAAAATAATGCAAGAATACATGATTCTACGTATCGTGACAATTTCCCATTGACGTGCGGTTGTTTGAGTACCCCCAACGGCCTTGAAGCACACCAAAAGCACGCTCAATATCCTTTCGGCACTTTCTTGTCTCCTTTTAAAGTACGTATGTTTTTCGTCCGCTTGTTGCCGAGAAGGATTTGACGAAAGTTGCCCACTGTGGATAAATTCCATCACCAAGTAATACCCATGTTCATACCTAGTTCCATTGACCATATAAGGTGCTCTTGGGGCATTGTCAGTAAGAATGTCGTCGAACAACGGAGACTGGTCTAAAACATTAATATCGTTATTCGCTCCCGCCATCCCAAAAAAATGCATGCCAAATCCATAAATTTTGAGAAGCAACAGCTTCAAGCATAATTGTTGGGTATTTTTATCGCCCCTAGCAAATTGCCCTTGCCAAGCCACTATACAATTTTTCCATTCCTAGTGCATACAGTCAATGCTACCAAGCATTCCTGGAAAACCATGTTTTTCTTCATGTTGTTGATAAAGTTTTTGAATGTCGGCCCATGTTGGTTTTCTTAAATACTCCGACATAAACAAATCAATAATGCATTTGTTAAAATTATCAAGACATAATTGTGAAGTACTCGCACCCATTTGCAAGTATTCATCAAATGCATCGGTGAGGTGTCGACGCCAATTGCCGTATGGCGACGTACACTTCATTAGAGGACTTAAACTCATTCGACCCGCATAATCGGTGTTTGCCTAAAGTAAGTAAAATGATCGGAATATTATCGGAAGTATAAGATTCAATACCTTCAACTATTTGCGTGAATAGTTTCCGCTCATACGAAATCTTCTACGAAAATTCGGTTTGAATACTTACAACCTTCAACGAAATAATCATTGCGCGACGTTCTTCCGCAATCTCACGTTCACGATATATATGGCTACGAGCACGAGTAGGATGTTGATATGCTTCTTCTTGTTCCAACCGAAGGTGATACCGACGCGGACGCCATAAACCGGAAGTCGATTTCGTCATCAACGTCGACCAATGCGGAGGAATTTCATCAAATTGATTCGGATCCATTTTGAACGAACTTGATTCTTGAATTATGGAGGTGTGAGAGGAAGTATATAAATTGTGAATTTGAATTATGGAAGTGTGAAAAAAAATGGTGTTTTAGTTGGGTATTTATAGTGGTAAAAAAATGTTTTTGATTTTTTTTTAAACTAGTCGTTAGGGGGTTTTTTGTAATTTTTTTTTTAAAATTAACGGTCACTAGCCGTTGAGGGGGTGATTTTGTATTTTTTTTTAATTTTTTTTAAGCCTTTAACGCCCGTTAATCCACTAACGCATGGGGACTAACGTTGCAATAACGCCGGAGGTCCAACGGGCTAACGCCAGTTAATGGCGTTATTTGGCCACTAACGCCCGTTATGGCGTTACTAATGGAAGTGCTCTAAGGACATTAGTAGTGCATTGCTTCAAGCTTATAAGGGAGGGGGGAGTGGTCACCTAATACCCTAGGTGCCACATCACCTTTATCCAATAAAATCTTACAACTCAAAACTACCCAATTTTACCCTAACACTACCCTAAGTGGAGGGTGGTCACCTAGTACCGATTTTTTTTTTTTTTTTTTTTTTTCATACATAAAATCACATACAATATTTAAAATAAAACATACCATTTCATTAAAAAAAAAAAAAAAAAAAAAAAAAAAAACATTACATAATACTTAAAAAACTACAACTTAAAAATTGAAACTACAACTTAAAAAAAAAAAAAAAAAAAAAAAAAAAACAACATTACCTAAGTTGAAATTAAAACAAGTTGAAACTACAACTTAAAATTGCAAGCCCATCCGTGTTTGGTCGCAAGTTCACGTTTTGGTTAAGAACGAATTCCAACATAGCGGGATCGCGAATGTGATCATGCGGCTCCAAAAATACTTCATCTCCGTTGTGCATTCTTGAACTTCGCCCCCTCGATTTGTGTAGCCAACAATTGTTTTGCCAACGCATCCTTCGCGTTTTTCCGCCAAATATTCATCTTCTTTGTGTGTATGAGTTGATTTCATCCGCAACACTTGAGATCGACGAGGATACGGCTTGCTTCTTTTCATCTTTCTTGATGAAAGTGGAGGGTGGGTCTTCATTCATGTCGGGAACGGTGTTGCTTGCCGATTCATACTCCCCCGACTTCCTTTTTGAAGAGTTGCTTGTCGCACCGGGAATAGCTTGAAAACATTCTTGCTCCGTCCATTTGTCATGACCTCTGACAACCTCCCACGCCAAGATATGAGTAAATTGTCTTTTCTTTGCTGTATAGTAATCGGACTCAGCTTGCCTCACCACGTCCAAGTCGTTGCACCCACTAGCCTTAGCACGTTTCTACATTATATACAAAATAATAAAAATATAGCTTAAACAAATAATGTAATTGTAAATAATATAGTATAGATTATGTAAAATAAAAAGTATAGATTATGTAAAATAATAAATATAACTTGTACCGCTTGGAGGTAGTAGCCGTTGAAAATACCCATGGCCGTGTTCATTGTTTTCCACTTGGTATTCAACGAATGAAAAGTTCGTGAACTCGAACCCATACTTGCCTCGTAATGCTTGAGAATCCGTTTCCAAAAACCGTCGGACTTTTGTTCATTACCGACAACACCACATTCGGAGATTTGAATCCATGCCGCCAAAGCCTCCTCTTGTGCCGGCGACCAAAATTCACGGGCCTCCCCGTGAAAGCTTTTCTTCCTCTCGGATCAACTTCTTGAACTTCCTCATCTTCGTCTTCTTCGCTTGGTAGTGGTTGTGTTTCGCACGTACTTCACGCCTTCATCAATGTTTTGGAACAGGGAAAACTCGCTTAGTAGTGATGTTGTAGTGTTGTGGATTCATTTGAGGAGGACCCATATTATATTGGTAAATTGTGGAGATTGGGGTTGTGGAACGAAATTGATTCGGGATGGTTGAGAATAAAATTGGCTAAATCCTAACGGAGTTTGTTGTGGTTGATTCGGGATGGTTGAGACCGACCTTGACGCGAGGTGAAAGGTTTTTTACCTCTTCTTGGATCCATGGTTTCGCCAAATTTTGAAAGATTAGTGTGTGAAATGGTTTGGTTTGTGTATTGTTATTTTGAAAAAATGAAGTGAAATGGTTTGGTTTTAAAGAGGAATTTTATTTTTATTTTTTTTTTATTTTTTATTTTTTATTTTTTAAGGCTAAATATAGCCGTTATATACATCCCAACGTCCCTTTTTTTCAAATCAAACACTTCTACACGCTCGGCTTGGTAAACCGAATTTTATACCCGAATTTGATACCCTAACATGTGGCGGCGGTGTTACCGCTCGGGTAAGGGTACCCGATTCCCTTACCCGTGCCCACTCCCTCCTAAGGGGTTCAAATGTCTTATCTCCTACCGATGTGAGACGAGTTGTTACGAACTCCTCCACTTAAATCGGCAGACACACAATGCATGAGTTATCGAGCCCATCACACATTCACACCCCCGAGAGGTTATAGCTATGATACCATTGGTAAAATGGTATGCTACTTCTAAAACTAAAACGATGTTGACCTTTTTTAGTCAAACATGTGCAAGTATGCTTGGGATCTAACTCAAATTTGTCATGCTAGCTAAAGCATATTTTTGAGGTCAAACAATGCAAGTGAAATGCAAATATACGGGGATGGATTTAGAAGATTTTGTGCAACCAAAATTTGAAACTTTTTCCCCCTTAGGATTCTTGTTAAGGGGGTGTTTGGGTAAAATTGTGTTTCCTCAAAAGTGAGTTTGTCAAACCACGTTTTGCAACTGCTACTCCCCCTTTACTTTTTGAAAACGCAGGTTTTAGCCTTCAAAACGTGGAAAAGCACTTTTTCTCTTTTTCTATCCAAACACTAGATTCCCCAAAAGTGCGTTTTGACATCGTGAATAATCAAATAATCCAAGTTCAAACGCAATAACAAACACCCCCTAAGTCAATGTTATGGATTTGATATAGTATCCCTTGATTAGTTTAATTTTGTTCCACTCTAACAGAATTTGTGGACTGTTTCAAAATAACTTGTTTTATGCTGATGTAGAGAGGTTAACTGAGTCTTCTTAAATTTATGCATATCCATCTATACCAAACCATGATATAGGAAAGCTAGCAAGCTAGACATTTGTACAGACTGACATGTCAACAAAAATTGAGTCAGTTGCCCAGAAACATGACAAGTCAAAGCTACTCTGGTCAACATGTTTATTGTTATGCACAATACTTTACCATAGTTTGTATGTATGTTGAGTCTACACAAGTCGATCAACGTTGTTTTTATTATTATTATTATTATTATTATTATTATTATTATTTTTTTTTTTATAAACATCATTTTATTAAAAACTCAAAGGGTTTACAAGAAATTATTATTATTATTATTTTTTTTATTTTTTTTAAAACATCACTTCATTAGAAACCATAAGGAAATTACAAGAAATTGGTGGGAAGCGGGACACTAGTTGGGCTCCGCTCCTTTCTGAATGCAAAAGCTTAGTCTATGAAAGATGAAAGCCCCACTCTTGGCATTATTCAAGTGGCTAATAGCAATGATCTTGATGCGTGAAAGTGTGTCCAAAGCTTAGTGTCAAGCTCCCCAAATGTAGAAAAAGCAAACGGATGAACTTGTAGCCATTTTCTTCACATTTGGACACATATTCTTTTCTTCTTCTCCACGCGTTATGTAAAGCTACCCCAGAGCCCACAAATTAGCATCAATACCCGCAAAAGGAGAGATTCGATTACATCCAAACATGCATCCTTGCCTTGAAACCAATTAAATAATAGCAAGTCCGCCGGACGTAATTTTACCTTCCTTGAAAGAAACCCCATTGGGGCCTCCTTTTCACCATAATCCCAACCTTGGAGCATATGTCGACAAGGATGTCACGTACTATGTTATGTCTAAATTTCACCCCACTTCATCGGAACATGAACGCATGGTCTCCCATTGGTCCATACGATGCTTGCGGCTCGGACAAGGACTACCTTCGAAAACATGGGTATGGTAAGCCTATAACACAAGACCGACCGAAGCTGGCGATGGTTCATCCTTTGGCCTAACCCATGAATAGGTATGGTGAACAGAAGTCTTGTGCATGTGGAGCCGGCATACAGTGAGGATAGCCACTTGCCTTGGACTTAACGAATACTTTGAAATAAGATCTTCTCAATGACACCAAGTAACACTTTGCCAAGGTTTTCATCATATGGGGGGGAGTGTCGAGGCGACGAGAACGTGTCTTTGTTACAAGCATTGTTAAAATTATCGAGAGCATGTTGAAACGGCGGCCATGATGCTTAATGCCCGTTTGACCAAAATCCCGTCCCGCATATCATTTGGTTTGCAAACGCGAGGCGAGGAAAGCATATTGGATAATGTCATTCGCGCATGGATGCCCAACCCACCCATCTTGATTGGGAGGGTAGCAAGCCGCCAATCGCCACCGCCAAAACTGGCCCTAAGCCGTGATAATCTTCTCAAGGAAGCACGCAACATCCGATCAAACGGACTTGGGCTCTCGCATGTACAATGGGGACATGTCCTCAAAGCGTAAGATAATTTCAACCCCAAAGACAATTACGGAGAAGAAGGAGCTCACATTGGGGGTCATTAAGTTTAAGAATAGCTTCCATTTGCAAGATAGTTTTAGAGACCCTTTTCAAAGCCAGCCCTGACAAAAGCTTTCATTCAAACTAACGGGGCCACCAAGTAGTTTGACGCCATCAGCTGGACGAGAGATATTTATAGGAAAAACACCCTCCACCCTGCTTCTGGGGTCCTCCATAGGCCAGAAAAGTTCAGTCTTATCGACATTCAAAAACAAGCCTCGAGCGGGGCCATCCGTCATAATAATGTCGAGCGCCTTAGCAACCATAAGAGTATCCCCGACAATAGTGCCATCATCAAGATACCAAGCTTGGAGAGAGAGCTCACATGACCTATTAATAACATGGACTAGGGGGTGTAAAGCGAGGGCGAACAACAAAGGACCTAGCGGATCCTCTTGTTGCACCCCTTGACAGGACCAAAGGATAGAATCATCGTAATAAAGTCTAGCAGGCCTGGCATACCAAAACTCGACCCAAGGAGCAATAGAAGGGCATCTCAGCCTGGTCTCATGGAGAAGGACACTCCTATCAACCAGATTGAAAGCGTTCTGAAAATCCACCAGCAGCATGGACAGCCCAACATCGTGACCCTTAGCCTCAACAAGTCGATTCACCGAATGAAGAAACGACCACAACCGCCCAAACACCGACCCCAAATTGAAAGTCCTGCAAGTAGGTATTCATAGAGTTGCCAATTGAAGAAGAAGCAACCTTCGACACGAGCCTGCGCCAAACCGTGCCGACAGCAATAGGCCGTATGCCTCCACCTGGCTTAACCAACGGAGTCAGGGGGCACTAGCAATAAATTCCCCTAGTAAAGCAGGGCACTTTCCATCAAGGAACAGGTTGACAACCCCAGTGATAGAACCTAGCAGGTCATCGGCAATGGCGGACGCCGCCCCTCCCAAAATATCCATTAAATGTTGTGCCCTGAGCCCATCTCGACCACATGATGTCCCTTTCGGGAAACTGCGTATCCTATTCAAAACCAAGTCCTTATCCACAATAAGTGCATCTTCACCCAGAGGGTCCAATGACAAAATTGGTGGTGGGGCACGGGGGTGTTTGGCCTCTAGCTCATGCAGGGTGTCAGATGTAGAGGCGGCGACACCAGAGGACATAAGCACCTTAATGGCAGCGGTGAAGTGTCCGTCCCCCAGTTTACGTTTACATTGAACCAGGTTAGCAGTATCAAGATCTTTGGTTTTCGCCATACCACCTAGGGATGAAGCGACCCCAGATAAACGTTCCATTACCAATGTGAACCTGTCTGCAGGATCCTTCCAACGGAGAATAGCCTGCGAAATACATTCAAATTGGCACCGTTCTCGCTCTCCCGAACGTCGTTGGGCTCTGTTGGCTGGCGTGAAGGTGGTCAAAACACAACATGGCAGGATGAGGAGTTGTACCCATACCGAAAGATCCCCCGGGCACGCAAGAACCTTATCAAGTGCATTACGAAAAATCTTGGCGAACCCGAGCCGCAGCCTAGGGGGGATGCATTTAACCGTACGTAACTTCTTCAAGAACACTCGGCCCAATAGGTTGATATCAAAAACGGACCCGCTCTCCTGCAAAATTGCCACAGGATCGGCCCCTCCACCGACGCCACCAACAGTGAAAGCCGATACAACAATAGCACCATTTACTGCATTTAATACTGGCGTTGGAGGCGCATTAATGCCATAGATCGCAACTTCATGAAAACTAGGTGCTATGACCACTCCCCCGTCAGCATGTTTACAATTTTTACTAAAGGTGTGGGTACAAAAACACACCCCGCAAAGCCAGACTCCCGCTGCATGAAGTGCCTGGTCAAGCGCGGAGAATAGGGAAAAATCCTTCGTTACCCGATCCTTGTATGAAGCTTTTAGACCATCCGTTTTAAAATGACGCGTATTCAAGTGGTCAATAAAGTATTTCTTAGTGAGCCCTTTACCATTTCCCCCACTGCACCCTTCACAACCTTGTAACGGACAAGGGATTCTAAAAGCCTCACGACAAGCCATGAAGAACTAGCCAGCCTGCAAAAAGATAAATCCTTTTTTTCTTTTCTTTTCTATTTTCTTTTCTTTTCTTTTTTTTTTTTTTTGTCCACCTCTCAAATAAAGTAAACAAGTGGGGTTTGGTATATACGAGTGCTAAGTTTTCAATTAAAAAAAAAAAAAAAAAAAAAAGGTGCTAAATTAAAAACAACATCACGTGTGGTTTAGTATGTCACATACGCAACATAGCAGATAAAGGGAAAAGGGACAAAACACAATTGGGAGGCGCGGGCCCCACAAATGAAAACAAATTAAAAATCCTATTGGAACACCAACTCGCTACACAATAACACTGGGCAAGTCGCTACCCAGAAGAAAAACGAATGAAGAAAGAAGCAACTCGCTACATAACGACGCAAGCAACTCGCTACTAGGAAGAACCAAGCAACTCGCTACCAGGAGCCAAGTACCAAAACGCCACCTCTAGACAGACGGAGGAATCCGGCAAGAAACCACAAGGCACTTCCAACGTGGAAAATCCGGCGAAGGAAGAAACCAGCGAGGGGGGAAACACAAAAAACGCTGCGAAACAGAAAACCCAGAAACAAACTACCAAAAGAAAAACGAACGGAACTCTAGAAAAACGAACAAGGAATTGGGAGTGGATAGAAGGTGGTTCGGAGAAACAACCGAGGTGGTCGGATCACTGGTGAGGGAGAAAAATGAGTGCGAGGCTGCCGGATCAAGATGATCCATGGAAGCCATAGATCGCCCACACTAAACGAGAGAGAAAGGTGAAAAACGATCGAGTGCATTGTACACGATCGAGTGCATGATTATTATTATTATTATTTTAAGTTTAGCTTATTTTTTCTAGAAAATTGTACACGATCGAGTGCATGATTATTATGTAAACAATGTTAACTTTTTAGAATAAGTGGTTTGTGTCTATGTGGTGTTGGGTTCTAAGTGTTAGTTTGCCAAAAAGTCGAAACCTTGGTTACGAAAAAAAGTTTAGTAAAATTTTTGGGTGTCTCTGACGCATGTCTCATGGGGAAGAACATCAATAAAAAATAGACTATCTTGTGATCCTCTCAATTGCCATGCATGAACAAATTTGATTTCCAAAAACTTTAAACTTGTAATGCGAAAAAAATAATAATATTGCAGACTATGAATTAGATAACATAGGACACTTCATGCTTGTAGCAGTAGGGATTAGTTCTCTAAATAACCGTCGATGAACATGTTTACAATTTCAGTTGGAAATTATGATAAAGTTTTCAAGAGTCTAAGACACCGAACGGAATAGCTCAAAACTAGAGACAGACACATAAAGGCCTCGAATAGATCCAGCTGCAGCAAGAAGGGCTACAATCAAGCATGTGAAGCTCAGTATCTTTAACCAAATCCACGTGAAAGAGCCCCCTTGAATTTTTGCCTGTGAAATATACATTTCTATTGGGAAATAAATCGTCAGTGGCCAGTATGTTGCAGCACCAATAAGTCCCATAAAACTATTAAAGAAAGGGAATATCATGGCGACTAATGTTACTAATATAACATAAACCGTCCTCCATGTCAATCTAAACAGATTGATACTATATCTTCCAATGGAATATTCCTTCTCAATGAATTTGCTTTCCGGCCACGTCTCCTGACTCCATTCCTCAACGAACGCGAAAAATGGTTGGATAAGTACCTAAAATGATGTAGCAAAATTTGAGCTTCTTAAAAGACATGAGCAACAATGTGATTGATCTAGTATATATAGCGTACCTGGTATCCTCCAAGAAGATGAATAACAACACATATGTTACCAATGTCGACAAGCCAAAATGGTTCATAGAAACCGAATCCTGTTAAGTAATTCCCTGATGAATCGTTCCCAAATGCTGCGTATCCAAGTATTCCGCATAGTGTGTATACCAATGTACATGCTGCAATTCCAAAGGTGGAAGCCTTTTTCATTACTTTGTTTTCTGGAGGACTTGATTTCAGTGTGTCCTATATATGTTTATAAATATATATTAGCACATACATACATTTATGATTATCTACATACAAGCTTAGGATTTGGTAAGAAGCTAAATATTTCACGTGTGCATGCATACAAGCTTAGGATTTCGGGCCGGGTCAAAGTCGAGTCTAGACTAAAAATACCATACCCGAACTCGACCCTATTTGAACTCGGGTTAGTCGAGTTCGGGTCAATTCGGGTCGGGTTGCCCTCGGTTTCGGGTCAACCCAAATATGAGTGACATGATCATAAAATTGCCTATTTGTTCTTAATTATATAGAAAAATTATAAAAAAAATATACAAAAAAAATAAGGGATAATATATCGGGAGGCCACCCAAAATAAAAAACCTCTTATTCGGGTCAAACAAGTCGACCTGAACCTGAGTTAGCCAAAGATTTTCGACCCGACACAGGACCCTATTTGGTACTCGGGTTGACCCAAATAACCCGAACAAATTTTTTGACCCAAGTAACCCGACCCAAATAGGTTTAATCGGGTTTGGTCCGGGTCGGGCCGTGTTGTTTTGACACCCCTAGTTATAATTACATGTTAATATATTACTATCACATATGCACATGCGCATTAGTGTTCAAAAAGAGCGGGACTGGAAGAATAAGCAAAAGCATTCATCGGTTCAGAGATGAGTTAATTGCCTGTATTTCAAGAAGAACGAGACTGAAAGAGTAAGCAAAAGCAATATCTCCAATGGCAGAGAAAGCATTCCACATTTTCTCCATGCTTGTCATGTTCGGGCCAACTGGTACTCCTGTTAGACTTGTTTTCGCTGGTGGACCTCCTATATTTTAGAACCCACAAATAAGTATATACAGATTTCGATAACATTTAATCTAAATTTGAACCATAGAGTTGCATATAACCTGCAATTTTGGCAATTGAAAGACCCATTCCAATGCTAGAATAAGCAAAAGACATGACGGTGGCAACAACAGAAACAAGTGATAGCTTATGAAAATTTGGGATTTGGCTCAAAAAGATCTCTATAATTCCAAAGATCAACAGATATGAATTGTTTAAAGTGTGACAACCAACGTTATGCCCATGCTTATGAAAACAGTTTGACCTTTTAACCGCCCTGGTACAAGATTAACCAAAAATAGGTGAATTAGCAAACACAAGATTAACGAAAGAAGCTATTAATAATTCTTTAGCACTTACGCCATACTGATGGCCGAAGTGATGGTGTACCCAATGGTTGCACCAACTTGAGTCCCATATTGAGATAGCCCACATAATCTGTACTTAAATCCTCCTGTAGCCACAATATGATCAATGACTTGTTAACAAACCATTATACAAAGTCTCGCATAGTAGAGTAGCCTGTTAACTCTTGGATCAGCTTACAACCATGATGCAAGTTATTACTGTAAAGCCAACGTTTAATGCTTAGAAGATGTTAAACTTCTTATAGCAAGTTATCAGTTTACCCAAATTTCATAGTTCCTATCCATAGGAAGGGTTGTTACCCAAAGAATTTCGTTAAAACACTCCATGCACTTTACAGAAACATGAACTCACAACTTAAATTTATTCCGTAATATTTGATTGTTACAATTAATTATCCAAACTACGAAACCAATAATAACTATAAATAAATTGATCCCTGATTCCCTGGTTACACCTTTTTAACATATAAAGCTACATGCAAGAACAACATAATTATAAACAAAAATTGTAATACAGTAGCAAAAAATTACCAAGATTAGATTTAACCGCTTGCATGTAATTATAGTTCCGGGTGCCAGTAACAGGATCAGGAAACCTGTAGCAGTCCGTAAGCAAGAGGCAGGTGAACCAAGTGATAACCGCAAAGCCAACAAGTAAAATAATCCCCATAATCCAACCCAACTGAGCCAAACACCATGCTAATGACAACACTCCTGATCCTACCACTGCTGTGATGATATGTGCACTTGCACTCGTCAACGTACCTTTAAAGCAACCACAACAAAAATTTCACATAAACACTCTATGAACTCTATACTATATACACCACATGCACCAATGCACCATGCATGCAATGTGAATAATGAATACAAAGACAAAATGAAAGCTTTTGACTTTACAGTAACAAAAAATGTATAAGGCCTGACTAGCTGCAATATCACAATCTATTATGTTTTATTTTATTTAAACATTTCAAATTCCCTCA
Source organism: Chrysanthemum lavandulifolium (assembly GCA_022545495.1). Classification (NCBI taxonomy): domain Eukaryota; kingdom Viridiplantae; phylum Streptophyta; class Magnoliopsida; order Asterales; family Asteraceae; genus Chrysanthemum; species Chrysanthemum lavandulifolium. The sequence goes on from CM040238.1 coordinate 97,462,317, forward strand.
AACATTCTAATAATTCCTATAATAAAACACCAAATGTTACAGGGGTCCACAGATTGACCCATCTCATCCGATCCATATATAACTAAATAACCCTTTTGACACAAACTACTTATTGCATTACATAAACTTTATATGTTTTCAGAAAACATACTTAAACATAAGAGGGAGTCATTAACTATAGTGTCACAACACTAATTAATCAAAAGATTACTCATTATGCATTTTGCATACCTGTTCTTTGGATTTTGCCATCGTCATCAAAACTGCCTTTGACATCTTCATTTGCAACAGAAAAGCTTGAACCTTTCTGCATTTTTTAAATTTAAATATGGTAACTCAAAATATTTGGATAGTGATCAAGAAGACACTGTTATATTAATAGGATCGGAGGTGATTCAAGAAACAGAATGCCACCAGTCTTTTATATTTCTTGACACCTCACTTTAAGAAAAGTGTAATAAATGGGCTTTAATGAGTATTTACTAGTTTTTCTAACATTCATGTTTGACTCTATGCTGTATAAATCATTAAATTCAGTAAAAACATGTTTGTTGAGATACAAACATATAATCCAGATTCATTGTACCGTAATATAGTTCTTAATCAAGTACGTATATAAGTCTACATACGTTTGAAAAATGGTCTTATATCTATATTTTTTTAAATCTTTACCAGTTTTAGATTGACATTCAGTTGATGTTTTATTATTTACATTGATAGTTACTATAATAATATTCGCGTAAAACGACATTATATATTGACAAATAATTATACTTGCGAGAAAAAAATTTATGAGTTAGAAACAAAAGATGATAAGTATTTAAAAATTAAACAATATTTAAAATATTAAGACTAAATTGCAAAAAAATCATCCCTAAAGTTTGGCCAAATTGCAAGTTTCGTCACAAATGTTTGGAAAGTGCAAGGATCGTCCTTGTGGAAAACTTTTGGGGCAAAAATCGTCCTTGGCCTACATCAAATGACTCAAATACCCTTGTCTCTGTATTACTTTTCAGTTTCTAACACAAATGGTCTCTGTGTTTCGCCAGATTATACAGATTAAGTCCTATTTTTTTTTAATTTATTTATTTAAACTACTAATATTAGTATTATTTTTTTTATATGTTTTCGTCCGTTTTTTTACATTTTTGTCCGTTTTTCTTACGTTTTTGTCCGTTTTTCTCATGTTTTTTCCGTTTTCATACTTTTTTGTCCGTTTTTCTTACGTTTTTGTTCTTTTTTTTTTCTCTTTCTTTTTTTTTACATTTTTTCCGTCTTTCTCACGTTTTTGTCTGTTTTTCTCACGTTTTTCCGTTTTCATATGTTTTGTCCATCTTTCTTACGCTTTTGTCCGTTTTGTCCTTTTTTGTTATTTTTTTACATTCTTGTCCTTCTTTCTTACGTTATTGTCCGTTTTTCTCACGTTTTTCCGTTTTCATACAATTTTGTCCATTTTTCTTACGTTTTGTCTGTTTTTCTTACGTTTTCATACATTTTTGTCCGTTTTTATACAATTTCGTCCGTTTTTTATATGTTTTCACCCGTTTTCTTACGTTTTCATCCATTTTTATACGTTTTCGTCCGTTTTTCTTACATTTTTTCGTTTTCATACGTTTTTGTCCATTTTATACGTTTTCGCACGTTTTCTTACGTTTTCATCCATTTTATACGTTTTAAATCGTCCGTTTTTAATTTGTTTTTGTCCGTTTTTCTTACGTTTTGTTCATTTTTCTTATTTTCTTCTGTTTTCATACGTTGTCACCCATTTGTATACGTTTTCGTCTGTTTTCTTACGCTTGCATCCGTTTTTATACGTTTTTGCCCGTTTTTCTTATGTTTTTGTCACTTTTTTATATATTTTTGTCATTTTTCTTACGTAAGAAAACGGGCGAAAATGTATAAAAATAAATGAAAGCGTAAGAAAACGGGCGAAAATGTATAAAAACAGGTGAAACATATGAAAACGGAAAAAAGTAAGAAAAGTGAACAAAGACGTAAGAAAAACGGATAAAATCAACAAAAACGGACAAAAACGGCGAAAACGTATAAAAATGAACAAAGACTTTTGAAAACGAAAAAAACCGAACAGAACGAAAGAAAAACGGACAAAAATGGATAAAAACAAACAAAAACCAAAGAAAATGGACAAAAATGCATTAAAATGTAAGAAAACGGGCAAAAACGTATAAAAACGGACAAAAACGTATGAAAATGAAAAAAAAGTAAGAAATACAGACGAAAACGTATAAAAACGGATGAAAACATAAGAAAACGGGTGAAAACGTATAAAAACGGATGAAACCATATAAAAACGGGAAAAAAAAACGTAAGAAAATGGGACAAAAACGTATGAAACGGAAAAACGTAAGAAAAGCGAACAAAAACGTAAGAAAAACAGAAACTAACGTATGAAAAGCGAACAAAAACGTAAGAAAAACTACAAAATGTATGAAAATGAAAAAAAAGTGAGAAAAGCGGACAAAAACGTAAGAAAAACGGACAAAAATGTATGAAAACGGCAAAAACGTAAGAAAAACGGACAAAAATGTATGAAAACGGAAAAAAACATGAGAAAAACGGATAAAAACGTAAAAAAAGAAAAGATAAAACGGACAAAAACGTAAGAAAAACGGAAAAAAAAAGATGAGAAAAACGGACAAAAATGTAAGAAAAACAAACAAAAACGTAAGAAAACGGACAAAAACGTTAAAAAAAAAAAAGGTCGAAAACGTATAAAAAATAATACTAGTATTAATAGTTAAATAAATAAATAAATAAAAATTAGGACTAAATCTGTAAAACTTGGCGAAACACAGGGACCATTTGTGTAAGAAACTGAAAAGTAATATAGAGACAAGGGTATTTTAGTCATTTGATGTAGGCCAGGGACGATTTTCACCCCAATAATTTCCCACAAGACGATCCTTGCACTTTCCAAACATCTGGGACGAAACATGCAATTTGGCCAAAGTAGATGCTCTTAACATTTTTAATCAAGGGTATAATAGTCCACTAATGTGACAAACCACACTTTTTCAGGTTATATTTAACCCATAACAGGAATTTTTTATTTTGAATGCTTACGTACATGTTTAACTCTTAACCGTGAGGTTATCCCGCATATAACGAAAAAAGACATTAAACGAGTACCATCTCTAGAGTACATTTAGTCTATGTGTGACGACAACACTATTATTCTCATGAGCATGTTTCACCATTTTTACATTTTGGTTTACAAACTTTTACGTAAATAATTTATGTTTTGCACTCTTCTCATACATGAATGCATGAAACTCTACCACCTTTGTATACAACACACTACTACACATGTATCTACACTATATTTGTCAAAATTTTAAAATATAACCCCCTCATGTACCTAACCGGTCACATACTCATTGGACTTGCACATTACCCCTTTTGTGATAGCAAAGAACTTAGTGACATAGAAGACTTAAACCCTTTCTTTTTGAACTAGAAAGGCCACGCCTAAGCCATCACAAGATGGCAAAGACTTGTTGCTTTCCTCTTAAAACACAAACATATGCTTGTGAATCACAAAGACCATTCAACACTTACCCAAAATGCTTCTACTAATACCACGACCCATATGACTCACTTCTCTCACAGTCACACAAACATCATAATAGCACTCTTCCATCTCTCTTTAATCGGCATAACACAAAGGCAAAGGGACACAAGAATTTTGATTTTTATTTTGGGTTAGAGTTGGAGTTTTGAAAGCTTGGGTGAAGGTAGTTTTTCACTTGGGTCATTGCTAGTCATCGTTTTCCTAGTTCATCCTCATCATACACCATCACTTGTAAGCATCATAAGTCTCTTTTCTACCACTTACATATCATGCATACATTAATTGATATGATAAGGATTTAAAACGTACACTTTTAAGGGGTCATTTAAGCCCTTAATCGATCACTTTTATATCCGTTACTGCTTAATTTCGTTCATTTTCACTTTTTAGGTCTCTTAGAAGCAAAATGTTAGAATGATGCATATTTGGACGAAAATGAGTGAATATATGAAGAAAATGGCTAAGTCAAGATCAAAGATACTCAAGCAGACGGCGTCCCAACTAAAGGGCGACGCCGTCCCTCTCTACGGATTTAATTAAAATACACCTGAGGGCTCAGTAGAATTTTTGCTCAAATACACCTTACGGCTTGGTTTAAAAATGCGTGCATCATTGGGCAAATTGCACGCATCATTGCATTGCATTTGGAATTTCGCATCATGACACATAATGCGATGCCATTCCAGATTGCATTCGCAATTAACCGAAATTTATCGCATTTGTGTAATGCTAGCAATAGTCGCAATTACTGCAATTTGGAATTTAGGCTGATTTACTAAGCCCAACTATTTTGATAAGGACCTTATTAAATGACATCCATAAAAATACACATTGACAACCAAAGTTCTTGCCCTACATCCAAATTACCCTATTTTTATATCATTACTGACTCTACAAAGTGAGTAAATTCTTTAATTTACTTTAATGCATAATCGAATAGTTTTCTTGTTTCTGTTGTGTGATTCAAGTTGTAAAACTCATACGTTCTTCTTTGATTATAATAATCAAATATGTTATTTTATTAGGTACAAAGTGAGTTAATTTATTTGATTCAATGCTAGAACACATATATTGTTCGACTTTGACTAAACTTTATAATGCTAACTTTTGCTATTGATTTAATTATGAGTAAATTATGATTCTTTGTTAGTGATATAAGTGTATCTTGTAAGTATACTTTTTATATATTTTAACATCATGTCATCATCTATTTTTGAATATGTTAGTGATTTATTTATAAGTTTATTGCATTTACTTGAAACTTGGTAAAAATATAATATTTATAATTTTTTTTTTTTACTTTTTTAATATTAAACGCATCGCGTCTAAATTGCGTTCGCATTCGCATCACGCATCACGCATCGGCCTTTGGGACCTTTAGCGCATCGGATCGCAAAACGCAATTTTAAAGCAAGCCTGACGGCGTCAGGCTTTCAAGAGGAAGGGTGTCACTAAGACTTTTCATCTCAGACGGCTCAGATCCAGAATCTGACGACGTCCCTTCTGAAGCCCGACGCGTCACAACTACAATGTGACGCCGTCCCAACGATAACTTGGCCAAGACGAAAACCCTAATAACGGCGATCTGACGGTGTCCCACCTATAAGGCGACGCCGTCACAAGTGTAAAATTATATATAGAAATCGAATTTTCGAATTTGAAGATGTAGACTTTGGAGTAAAACCCTAACGTTTGTAGTCCACTTGGGCGGTATCTTAGGGTCCCAAACCCTATTTTACACATCAAGTCTGAATCGAAGTCGACGGCGTCCCAACTAAAGGCGACGCCGTCCCTCTCTAAGGATTTAATTAAAATACACCGACGGCTCGAGACTTTTGCTCAAATACACCGACGGCGCGAGCTTTGAAGAGAAGGCGTCATTAAGACTTTTCATCTCGCACGGCCTAGATCCGTAATCGATGACGCCCCTATCGAAGACGACGCGTCACAACTAAAGCGTGACGCCATCCTAACGATAACTTGGCCAAGACGAAAACCCTAATGACGGCGATCTGACGGCGTCCCACCTATAAGGCGACGCCATCGCAAGTGTAAAATTATACATAGAAATCGAATTTTCAGAATTTGAAGAGGTAGACTTTTGGAGTAAAAACCCTAAACGTTTGTAGTCCGACTTGGACGGTATCTTAGGGTCCCAAACTCTATTTTACACATCAACATAAGTGTTTTACTTCATTAATTTCATTATGTCTTCCATTGAATGTGTGTATGCTTGCTTGTTTAACATGTCCGGCTAAATTTCTTGTGTGTTTGCTTAGATCTTTGAAACCTAGTTGTTAATTATTGTTAGGTTGTCGCTTATCTTAATTGTAATTGGCTTAAGAGTGCGACAAGGCTATCGTTGTGTTTAATGCTTGATGGATCTTTGATAGTTTATGAATGACTTAGTGGATTTCGTTCACAACACTCAAGGGTGACTTCAAAGAGTTAAGACATAGGCACACCCTACGACTTTAGGAAAGACAACACGTTAAGAATAAATACATAACAATTCAACCTACAATAAAAGATAACTAGGGAGTAATAGTATTTTTCATCATCATACGAGCACACATCAATAGACATAAGACCAGTGTTGTAAATATCGGTCTTGGCGGCGATATATCGCTGATATATCGCTATTTATGGGGTCCACCGATACGATATTTCACTTATCGGTCAAATTTATCGGTTGGTCAATATCGGTCAAATATCGGTCAATATCGGTTATATCGGTCATATCGGTCAAATATCGGTTAAATATCGTTAAATATCGGTCAAATATCGGTCAAATATCGGAATATCGGTCAAATATCGGTTAAGAGTGGAAATACATAACTAAATGCATATACAATGTAAAATTTGTAATATTTATATAAAATATATAATTAAAAATATTAAATATAACAATAAAACTAATAAATATTTATAAATATGTATATAAATATATAAATACCTATAAAAAATTAATTTCTTTATAATTTAGGTCTCGTTATATCAACGATATATCGCCAAGACCGAGATGGCGCTTGGCGGTGGTCGATCACGAGGACCGCAAGCGATATTTACAACACGCATAAGACTACCCGTAGAATTAGATAATGAGAATAGTAGAGTAATCGGTAGAAGTACCACCCCCAAATCCAAGCCCCGAGATTTTACCCTTAGCTTTCTAAAAAAATATAAAAAGATAAAAAAAGAATCTTCCTCAACATCAACCTTAGCGTAGTACACTTCTTACTAGCATTCCTATTCCTCTAGATAACGATATCAATCCCCGAGGCTTACCCAATACTACACTAGAACGATTAGGTTCACTGCCTAGGGTGTTGAAAAACTTGCTCGAAGAAAAGGAAGTTCCTTTGACCCCGAACGCGTTTCGTACGCGCATCATGATATCACCCATATTCCGTAGCAAATAGGTTTTCGAATACTTCTTCATCTAACACTGCATCGTTTTGGTTTTGTGTAGGTTATTCTTGAAATTATGTGTTTTGGTTTTGCTCATCAGCTGTTGGTAGAACGGTTTCAAGAAATGGAGTTGTTGGATTAGATGTAGATGATGTCGATGGAGTTGGTGCATTGGTTTCGACTGTGGTAGATGCATCATCTATTGGTGGTGGTGGTTGATGGTTTTGAGCGAGTGAAGCGGAATGATGGTTTGATGCATTTGTCGACAATTCCACCATAGTTTTCATCGAATATTAACTCGAAGAAATTCTCCCATTCTTGTTCTGAAGATTTGTCAACAGAAGTTGATGGAGCTCTTTGAGGTACGAGTCCTGAACTGATGTGTCTAGAAGTCTGCGGGTTAGGTGCGGGTCCTAATCTGTTTTGATTAGAACCCATTGGGTTAGTAGCGGGTTCTAGAGCGAGTCTCTCAGAATCCATTTGTGAAATTTTGTCAAAATTCACATTCATCATCTCCATAATCTTCTTAGTGTTAGGATTACGTGTAATCATTATAAAGTGTCGGTCATTAGCTTATGTAATAGGTTTTCTTAGTTATGGACTTATATGTATGTAAGTAACTTAAGATTTTCCAAATGATAGTAAATTAACTTAAAGGTTTAATATGACAAGTATCAAAGTTTAGGGTTTCACTAGTACAATCGACACTTCCGCCTACGACTTTTTCAACACCTTCCCGACGACGTGGCGTAGGCATTGTTCGTTCCCGACGACAAAAAATAAACCCAGTAATTGAATTGCTTTAATCACACGCTAATCACCCAGTAATTATTTGGATTTATATTCCTGACGACTTGGCGTCGGGAATATATGAGCGCCAAAAGATCCCGCTAAAAAATTGCCTGAAAATACAAAGTCATTGACTTTTATATTGCCGACGACATGTCGTCGGCATTATATTAACATAAATTTTCAACGCATCTCCCCCCTGGTCAAGGGTTTTTTTGTCGTGTAGCGCATGTTGCCGACGCCACAGTGGCGTCGACATTGTATTCGTCGCTTGTTCTCCTGATTCTTGTAGTGTTTAAAGTGTCATTTACCAAAGTTTAGGGTTTATTGCAATAAGTAATAAAACTTCAAAACTCAATATTATCATTATGATAGTTTAAGGTTTTAATATGTCAATTCATAAAAGTCTAAGGTTCGAATGCGACAATTCCCAAAGATGAAGGTTTAAAGTGAAAATAACCTTAAATATTCAATATTATTCTACTTAACTCTTCGTATACATGCTCCAAATTCAAAACAGTCATGCATCATTTCCATTTAGACTCGTTAAACACTTTTCACCCTTGCTCGCGGCTCAAGAAACTCGCAACATCGACTTAGTAAACATGCACTACGATTAACCCTCGAATCATCTCCCACGACATACTTTCAAATTCCAAAGATTCACACATAAACTCCGTGATCAACTTTGAACTCACTCCCACAAGACCAAGTATAACCCATTTCAAATACACATTTTCACATTTGATCGCGGCTCATAAAACTCACAATTACTACTAAGTAATCATACATTTCGATTAACACATTACCCATCTCCCCCGACCCCCTTTCAAAATACCAAACGACCCATATAATTATCACGTGAAGACCCTCAAACTTACCCCCACAAGGCCAAGTGTAACCCATTTTTCTTTTGATAACCCTTTTACTCATTTGATACCATACGCCTACATTTATGATTTCAGTATGCATAGTATTTAGATCACATACAAAACACTCATAAAATTTTCATGCACTCCATTTTTTTACGCCAAACTACAGTGTACACTAACGATCTATATATAATGTATATATACCTCAAAGACTTAAGCTCGTAATATAATTGCATGATTAGGATATGGTATGTGGCACTGATAACAACAAATGATCTTCTGCATTTCCATCTAGTTCTCTATCCATCACATATATCGCTTAATTTGAACTTAGTTAAGCTCTTCTCGTTCTTGTGGTTACATACTCACATTTAAGATTTTTAAGAATCACGCTGAGTTAATGTTAAACTACTGCAGCACCTTGACCTATTCTAAGAAGTTAAATGAAAGTATTATTGTTAATGCAATTATTATAAAGAAGATATTATGGTTGGATCATGCATATATAGTCTTATATATAAAGTTAATATATTATGGTTACATAAACTGATACATAGTATATATATGGTCTTAGAATTCATTATAGAGATTGAGTTATGATATACCTTCGTACAAACGATAGATCGGAACCGGAACCGAACACGAACACTAACACTAGGATCTAACGAGACGCAACCGAACCTTAAACCCAAACGTACACGATAGCTAACCGAGTCAAAGTCGCGCACCTTCAAGGAATAAGAGTACATGAACAGAAACTTGAACCAGATAAATGCCAACATGGTACCCTTATTTGAATTCGAACAAGAACAACCAATTTGTGTTCTAACCTCCTTCTAACGAAACCAAAAGCTTTAACCTACACATGAACCGCACCCCGATCACACTCAAACCCTAGCCAATGCAACAACACTTCTGGACAGGACGTAAACCAAAACACAGCACGAAAACACGATCCAAACTAACTCGTATTTGTAGCTTCAATGAGGAACGTAGAACCCAAGCTCATGCAACCACACGTCTAATATGATCATGAGAAAAAAAAAATTGGAGTTTGTTTATTTCTTTTATTCGGTGTTTATGTGTGAATCATTTTAGGGTTTTACACGCTCACATCCATATTTAAGGTTATGGATCATGTGTATATTCTACCAAGTTAAATGGATATACTACAAAAAAATTTGGTAAATAGGAAAAAGTATAAAACAAGCTCCAAAGTGGATTACTGATGCATACTCATAAAAATGTTAACATTCAAAAAGGTGAGATCACTATTGAAATAAGTTAATAGCAGTGATCAAATTTTACACGGTTCAAAAGTTAAGAAGTTAGCTGAAAGGAATTCATGTGAACCAAAAATGTTGACACTTGCAAAAGTCTAACCGTTTTGGCAACCCCTATAGTTGAATGGTCGGTTAAACTTTTTCTTAGCCCACAATGCTTCAGTTGTACTACAATCACGGTCGAGCAACTGCTATTGTTTCAGGTATTCGATAAGTTTGAGCTGGAGATATACAATTTCTTACATGAATGGTAAAATCTCACTCATAATATTGCCACTTTTCTCCATTCGGTATGTGAAATTTCTTACGAGTTTGCAGTTTAATTGTAACTGTATTTGTAACATATGACTTGACTTTGACTTCGTTGATGTACTTACAAACTATGATGCAAATCATGATTTTATTAAATGTCAAAACTGGTGCTTCTAACAAAGAGATTTCTTCAATTCATGTAAGATCCTTATTAGTACATTAATGCTATATGCTAATGAATGACGCAAACTGAATTTTGAATAGAGAAACTAAAGTGAAAGTCATCAAGATAAAAGTATGAGAAAAGGATACAAGAGTCGGTACTCAATGTCAAGACAAGATTGATGAATGTTATCAAGCTTGGATGTCTTTGACAACGTAAATGAGCAAGCTAGAAAAAGTCCGTATGGAACTTGACAAGTAGGTTGTTCCAAACATCCTCTCTTGGTAAGGCCTACACTCAAATATTATATTTATTGTTGATTTTTTTATATGTTTAATCAGCTGAGTTCAAACAACTTAGTCCAAATGGTTGATAATTAGAGTTTCCATTAAGGTAAATTTAGGTTGATATTTTAAGTACGGGTCCAAATGGGTCATGTCAGGTTAGGTTCACCCGAGTGATGTTTTTATTTGATTGTAAAACTTAATGTTTTCATTTTGTTAAGGATGTTAAGGAACACATAAAGTGTGGAATTATTTTAATTTGTTAAGGATGTCTATAGCAGTTAGATAGAATTCATGATGGGAATAGCTGTGGTCAAGTACACCTTCTTGCCTTCACTGGTGTATTCAGGACGATAATTGGCAAGGTCATCCCAATGTTTAGTAGTTCCTTCTTCGATATCAAAGTCAATCTCATTTAAAGCAGCGCCACCGAGTTGACAGGTAGATGATGACCCACCTAAGAAGTTATTCCAGAGGTAAGTGGCTATTTGTTTGTCGTCTGCAATAGATGTGAGATAGTAGCTTCATGAAGCTCCTCCAATGGTAAGCATTACTTTTATCCCTTTAGCTTGGCATGATTTAATGTCAGTGGTTAAATTGGTGCAACCATTTTTGTATGGATCACAATGACATGAAAGATTAATCATTGGCGTCTGACTGTTTCCAAATGTATGGATCACCCCCGTTTTGACCCCAGTAGATTGAAATGCCACCACCATTGATACTGACTGCCAGTAACAGCATCATCAAAGATAATTTATAATATGGTATACCATTTTCAGATAAGTACGTATTTGTTAAGAGGTGACTAAAGAATGTATTAGTGTGCTTAAATGTTTGAGAGTCTGTGTTTATATGGTACAAGATTTGTCTTATTTGAATACTTCCAAATACCAAGTAGATTAACAAATAAGCACCTTGCAAAGGCACTTCGTTAAATCCTTTTTAAACAGAAGTGCGTGATTGCTTAAATTCATTGGTGAGCTTTTGTCGATAGCTCAAGTTTGTGAATTGTTAGGTCTTTTCTTGGTGTATTTTACATATAAAATGAGGGACATTTCAAAGAAAATCACTTTATGGTTTTTTTTCATTTAGGGTATCAGATGGGTTTGTCTGTATGCTATTTTCATCAACTTGTGTTCCATCATAACTTCTTTTCTTCAAACAAAAGCAGGATTGCTTAAATCATAGGTAAGCAGGATTGATTACAAACAATGAAAACAAACAATTGGTTAAATATATACGCAGTTTCTTATATATTATTTTTGCATTATATAGATAGCGTATGTTACAACAAGAGTAAAGAATATACAAATATGCTTTTTGCATTATATAGATAGCGTCTGTTACAACAAGAGTAAAGAATATACAAATATGCTTTTTGGAACTATCTATATAAACATTATATTGATAACGTTGGTACAATGAATTCTGGAATCAGTCCTCCAAATTTTTATCTCGGGTGATGAGTTTATTCTCATTATAATGTGTCATGTCTTTTTGGAACTATTTTCTAAAATGCCTGTTCGTTTATTGCAGATATGAAGTCGTTTATTGCAGATATGAAGACATCCGCATTGAGTTACAATCTGAATATATTGGTAACCACTTTAACCTAGGAAAATAAAGGTGTGTATGCGAGTATGCGACAATAATGAACTCCATTAAAACAGGAAGATGTTTTATATGGCTACGGAGGTACAAGGAAGACCTTCCTATGGAAAACGCACCTGCTCGAATAAGAAGGAAGGGTGTTATTGTGTCGTGGTATTGCATCTTTGTTGATGTCGGGAGGCAAAACTGCGCACCCCATATTTCATATTTCTATCAATATTAATGTAACCTCTACATGCTCCATGAGTCCACAAAGTGATCTTGCTGCTTTGTTAAATAAATGTAAGCTTGACTTTTGTTCAACAATAACATTTTAGTTTGACTTTTGTTATTTTTCATATTTAGGTGTTCACGCAATGAACATGGATTAACTAAGTATTTGATGTTCACTTCATACTTTTGCTCTTTTAAACTATCTACCAACTAGAGATGATGATACATGCACGTTTATTTTCTTAATAGTCACACACCAAGTTCTTTACGTAGCATTGACACAACGTTTGTTATTTCCTTCAAAAGATAATATAATCTACTTATGTTATTTGTTAATTATTAATTTATATAGACACATAACTCCTTCATCCTTAATGATTCAATAGGTCAAAAGCAAAATAACTTTAAAGGTTTCATTTATGATAAAGTTAGTAATATCTCAAAAAATACTACAAATGTTGTCTACGAAACTTCAAGGTATATGATGAATTCTCAACACAAATGTTCGTTTCATTTTGTCGGACCTATCCCCTTACATGAACTTATATTTCTATTGATTTTCTTATGTGAAGGATAACGAGGGCCAAACACCGTTGCATGATGTTGTTGTTTGGGATAGAGAAAGCGTTGCTGAGTTGTTTATCGTCTTATTATTTATTATTCCCTTCAAAAAGTGAAGGAACAAGTTTACTTTTGTTGTTGTTTGTTAATTTACTTAAGTTGAGACAACGTTGATAAAACTGAATGTGGCGCCGATATAGATCAATCCAGTTTCTCACAGAGTTTATCAATGGATTGAATTTCTGAGGTGTTCCAAACCACATACTTTCTTTAAAAGTGGGAGTCGCGATTATGTTGTTGAGAAATATTGATCAAGCAAATGGATTATGTAATGGGACAAGACTACAAATTCTTAAATTAATAAGAACTTCTATTAAGGCTCAAATCATTAACGGAACAAACTTTGTAAAAAAAAAGGTTATCATACCGAGGTTCAGAATTACTGCATCCGATAAACATTTACTGCTTAAGATTGTCAGGAAACAATTCCTCAAACAGTTTCATTTGCCATGAAAATTAACAAAAGCCAGGGTCAATCACTTTCAATAGTTAGTTTGTACCTGTCACGTCCTGTTTTCGCACATGAAAAATTATACGTTGTTGTTTCAAAAGTTAAAAGAAAAAGAGGTTTGATGGTTGTCGTTTGTGATCAGGATGGTATTATCTCTAAAACTACTACAAATGTCATCTACAAAGAAGTACTTCAAGGTCTATTAACAAGAGTCAAGAGATATGTACAATTTACATATCACATATTTTTTTACCATATTTTAAATTAGGCAAAAATGCATATATATCCCTCCCAAAGTGAATAATTGCATATATATCCTTTGTACAAGTTTTTTATGCACATTTTACAATGGTTTTTATGCATGCTTTGGATATATATGCAATTTTGCATTTTCGAGAGGATATATATGCAAAATCCCCTTTAAATTATTATAGATTAGTAATCACAACCCACTTTTACTTACATTTTCAATGGAATATTTGGTGTGCATGGAATGGACATTTGCTATTAAATGATTAGATCACATACGTCATTTGCTATTCAAAATCGTCAAATTTGGAGACGACAATGCATGGACGTTTATTATTTTAATTGTTACAAACTTAATTGATTATCGAATAATTCACGTATTATCTCATTGTTTCTTTCATATATTAATGAAACATGTTTATGTCATTATTTTCTTATTATGTCATTCTTATATTTCTTAAAAAACCGCGTGATTCCACGGGTCTTTAAGCTAGTACTACACACACAAAACGTTTCTTACCCATTTTCTATTTTATTGCTCCTTCTCAATTATTCTTCCAATAATACATTTCCCCAAAAATTAAGATTAGGTTTCCCATAAACCCCCAAAATCCTCCATTGACCTCATTGTGCCACCACTGCAATGCCGCTGAATCAAGACCGTAATGTCGTCGAACAACCACCGTAAGGCCGCCGAACCACCACCGCAACTCCGTCGAACCACCACCGCAACGCTATTTGAAAAAGGTACGACCTTTCTACATCATCTGCTTGTAGGTGATGGTGAATGGGAGGAGCATATCGTAACGTCAACAGCTCGTCTTCGTCAATGTGGACCGTTCTCGGCAACATCTATCTCGATCCTGTATATCATCTTGTACACTTTATTTTCATTTATTTAATCTTAGAAATAAATATGTTCTGTTATTCTCTTACTTTAAGTTACTGTGTAACTGTTTTTCTTTAAGTTTGTTGTGTTTAAGTTTACGAAAGTTGCATTGATTTTACACAACGAAAACATGGGAAGTGCAACACTATTAATGACGTCACTATTTATATCATTTAAATTTGTTATCTATAAGATGTATGGATGTGCTTAGGATATCGTCAATATAGTTTATAGCCAATTAATACCCATTTACTGATTTGTGATGGCCACATTTATTGAATTCATATGAGTAGGATACTGAGCTACTTAACTCTTAAGTAGCATACAGATGACCGAATGGGTGAATTCATGACAGTTGCCTCTAAACTTCAAGTTATATGGGCCAATTTGGGTTGAGAAACAACAAGACAATGGCATGTAAAGTTATTGGTGCGACTTATGTTATATATACTCATTAGTTGAATTATGTGTATATATTACAAGACGACCTTTGTTGCTACTATTACTGATGGCTATGGTAACAAGTTGTTTAGGGTAAGACTAGTGGACATATATTTGTTTAGTCATGTACTATGATTTTATTTTTGGCTTTACTGTCTTTTTGTAAGTATTCTGTGACCATACCATAAAGATTAATGTAATCTAGGTCCGGAGGCCCTTTTGGTGGCTAATCATCTTGATCTATACAAAACTAGGTAGAAAGGTATGCCAAAATAACTTGCAGTTTGAGATGTGAGTTTAATGTACATGTATCTTGTTCAATTGTTGCAGTATTGTTTTAACTTCGTATTATTCCGTATCCAGGAAATTGGTGTGGTTCATAGAAGATGGCATGTGGAGGAGGATTTTATGATTTGTACTTTTGTACTTAGAGTAAATTTTTTGATTGAGGCCACTTATAATAATATTGTAACTTGGTTTATTTATTTATTTATTGTTATTATTGTCATTACTAAGAAATGAGCAGTTTGTAGTTGTTGAGAATCCTGGCAATTAGACGTTTACTTTGAAGGGCAGTGAGGGTGAGGTGCTTGGTGAGATAGATTGTGACTGGCGAGGTTTTGGTTTTGAGCTTAGTTCTAATATTTTATACACACATGTAGACATGTAGTCATTTTGATGCTAATCTAGTTGCCTAAAAATCTGTAGAGGCTTATTTCCATGTCTATCTTGTCGCTGCTTTTTCCATTCTTTACTGTTTGAGAGTTTCCTGAAGTTGTTTTTCTTCAGCCTTCGGGTCATACTCCCAATCTGAATCTTCTTGTTCTTCTACTTCAATAGGTTTCTTCCCTTTGTTATATTTGTTTTCTTCATCAGGAGATTCGTAAGCATCAATGTCCCTATCAAGTTCTTCATAGGAAGGGCTTTTCTCTTTCTCCTTCTCAATAGTTGAGTCATCAGCACCAGCCTCACTATAGACGACAACTTCATCTGACTCAGTTTCTGAATCTTCATCATGTAGTGATGTTTGCACATGTTCAAGTTCTGGTTTGACGATATTTGCAGGAATTCTCCTCTTGATCGTTCTGCTTGTTTTCTTAGACTTAGTCTTTGTTGAGCTTGCAGAACTTCCAGCTCTTTTGGCCCTTGTCTTAACCGCTGGGGTAACTTTCTCATCCATGAATCCAACATGCCTAGCAATCAATGCTTCCCTGTAGAGTCTGTATGATGGAAGATCTTTGATTGTATCAGTCAGAAGGCATGCAGGGAGTTTGACTCCTTGTTTGCGAGTGGTTGTCCCTTTGAACCTGACTGCGTTGAAGGTAGGCTCATCTAGCATTGTGTGCTTGTTGGGGTCATTCAGTCTTTTAGGAATATTCTCGTGCTTCCGAGAAGGTTGTGAATCAATAACTTTGTGTAGCGGACGAAAGGAAACTTGGAACCAGGTTTCTTGAGACGTTGCATCATGTCTTCCCAGATGAGGCTTGCATAGTCTATGTGATGTACATGGACCAATCCCCAGAAACTTTGTAAGTGCATCAGCTTCGGGTATTCATGACCGCTATCTCTTCCCGATACTGACTTGGTGATCATCAGATAGAGAGTTTCCATGGTTGCGGGATGTTCTTGACGTTGACTCTGGAATGTGTAGAAATAACCCCATATTCTTCGTCATACCCGATGTCGACCAAGAAATCCATAACCTCCGTCTCAGTAGGAGTCCTAACATATTCAGCTGGAGAAATGGCTGGTAACAGAAGAACAATACGAAGATCAGCGACAGTGACGTTGACTTCCTTAGTATCAAGAGTCACTTTCACAACATCTTCTCCATCAATTTTCTCCATAGTGTGCCAAAATTGATGGATGTAGAATTTCGGTGCTGTGTCTGTGTTGGTGAGCATGAGGTTGAAGGGGTGTTGTTGAAGAATGTCCACAAAAACTCTGCAAGAAGATTATGAGAATGTGAAGTTGTGGAAATCAACACGTAAGTTGTTCTTGCCAATTGTTTTTTTGTAGTCAGCAAGGAATGTGTTTTCCATGGTGAGTTCAGCTGGAGCATTGACATTTGCTTGATTTGCAGCCATTTTGTGATCTGAAAGTCATTAGACAAAGAAAGAGACATATGGAAACACATTATGTTAGTTTAAGTCTGATTAATTATCTAACACCTTGTTTGATGATATCACATTTATGTTTGTTACAAGTCCTAAGTCACATTTGTCTAATTACATGAAGTTGTGGTGATAAGATACATGAACGTGTTAATTTTGATGTTTTATAGTCCAAATATCACTTAGTACACAACATTTTCACATTTGTTTTCTTATGCGTAACATTAGAATTGTGACTTATGCGTAACATTACACTAGTGGTTTATGCGTAACAGCATAGGACGGTGAACAGTAGCTTATGAGTAACACTTGGATCCTTATTCGTAAAGATGGTGCATATGCGTAAGAATAAGATTAAAGCGTAAGACTGTGCTTATGCGTAAGAATTTCTTACGCGTAAGGCATATTCGAAGGCTTTTAGCTTATTCGTAGGAATAGGCTAAATTTTATGCGTAAGGTTTACTCGTAAAAGTAAAGCTTATGCGTAAAAACCCTTGTTAAGAAATTCATATTCTACTGTAGACGTCTTATGCGTAACATGTTATACGTAAAGTGTTTCTTAGGCGTAAGGTTTACGCTAAAAAATTTTCTTATGCGTAAGCTTAGAACACGTTTGTTGTCTTTACGTTTAATCCACCTGTTAATCACAAACATGATAAATTGATTACAATTCATTCCAAACATCATTTAGATAACAAAATAGACACAAGAACATATCAGTTATACACAGAAAGGCTTAGGCGTAAGAATTCTAAAACCCTTAACCCTCATTTTACGCATAACAAATTTGACAATACAAATCAAGTGATGTTTCTAGGCTAACTTAGAGTGCATAGGAGTTATTCACAACAAGTTTTACCACTTTTCATCCACAGAATCAAAAGATTCAAGTTGAACGACCCTTAAACCCCATAAACATAAATTTTGAAGCATATGTTGTTTCTGGTTTAATTGATTGTTAGAAATATGTTTAACATGCCCCTACAACACTTTCTTGTTCACAATTCAACATCAAATCACCCAGAAATCAAAACCAAATAGGGTCATATGAACCCTAAAATTCAAAATCATTCAATTCGTGATTCTAGGTATGTTTTGATGATAGAAACATGTTTAAAATTCAATAATAAACGATTTAACACAACTCATTTCAACTCAAACACCCTTATTTGAAAACACCCAATTGTTCATATGAACGAAAATTTCAAAACCTATTTTTGAAAGATTGATCCGTTGGATCTTTGAGAAAAATAAAACCATTGTTTCAAATCATGATCAAACAGTTTTACACTTACAGATTTTTAAAAGGATGAACGGATAGAAGGATTGATTTTGAACTGTGGATCTTGGTAGGTTTGAAAGGAGTAAATGCTAGTTGGTGAGCATTGAATGTGTAATTTTGTGTTTTTGTTAAAAATTACTTTTCAAGTTTTACACTTTCAATCCCTTAACCTCAAAAGTTTTCAACCAAGATCCTTTAACTCACAATTTGGTTAAAAACAAACTTATTTTGGCAAGAAACTTGACGATACTCCCCCTCGACTTTTGAAATTGTGAATTTTATAAACATTTGAGTCCCAGGAGGGTATTATACATGATAAATAACCAACTCTTTTGAGAAACAACGTATTTTTGGTAACATGCAAGAACAAGGTTTTATGAAACGGAAAAATATTTAATTTCTCCCCCTCAACACTTGTATGGGAAAAATAGTGAAATGTTTGATATAACACGGTGTTGATGGAAGTTTTGTACTTGCAATGTTTGTTTTTAAGCTAAAATTGAAATGAAATTTTTTTATGGATTTTATAAGGTTTTATATTTTTGTATTTTGTTTTTGAAATATATTTACAAAAGAGGTTTTAGCGTTTGACTTTTCAAGTGAGTTTTAAAAATTCATCTAGTTCATCTGGAGTCAAACACCTCATACCAATTCGGTGAACCAAGTCAGTAAATCTTGCGGGAGGCAAGGTTGTGGAAAACTAGAAGGGGGTGTTGAATAGTTTTGCCAATTAAAACTTCCTTTTAATTATTTAGATCGACTTATGTCAATCTATTTGGACGTGTGTGTTGGATGTTGATAAACAAGCATATAAAGGTATGTAATGAAAAGATAAGAGTAAGAAGCACAAAACCACAACGCGAGTATTTATAGTGGTTCGGCTACAAGGACACCATCCTTTCTCTACTCCACTCCCCGAGTCACCTACTCAAGAGTTTGTAATCACTACACCAATCTCCTTATGGCGGAGAAGTCTTCACAACATTGCCTACTCTTTTTCCGGTACTAGGCTAATCACCGGGTTCTTTCACTCCAAGGTGAACCACACCTACACAACGTCGCCTACCCTTTATAAGGTACTAGGCTAAGTACCTAGTTCTTTCACACCAAGGTGAACCACACCTACACAACTTCACCTACCCTTTATTAGGTACTAGGCTAAGCACCTAGTTCCATTGCAATGGAGGAACTACTACCCAACACTACACCAACGACTAATTCCAAAACAGATCCACTCCTTTTTACAACATCATCAAGGATATCAATATCCTTGGATCTAGTACTAATCTATCTTGTACATCGAAACACACCATATCGAATGTACATCTAAGGCACCTTTCACTAATGCATTTAACTAGATCTTCAAGACACCCTTCACTAATGTCTTATGTCTTGACTTCTAAGCACCCTTCAATAATGCTTCTAGTCTTGAATTCTATGCACCTACCACAAGTGCTTATTGTATGGACGATAGATACCCTTCACTAATATCTTCGTCTTGACACTTGAGACACCTTTCACAAATGTCTTCAACACTTAGGAAACGAAAATCAATCATCAACAAGAAGACTTCATAGTCTTGATGATGAGGAAGCATGGAAACTCATGGACTGAGCTTGCTCGACTTCAAAGGTGGTGATCTTGCCTTTAAGAGGAACCTAGAAGATCACACAAAACAAAGCTACAAACATAGATCTCTTGGATATGAGGTTAGAGAGTTTTCAACCTAAGGAAAGTATGTTAGAAAGGGGTGAGAAACAATGAAGAAATGCCTCACTATTTATAGAGGAAAAAATCATCGTTCCCCGGATCCCACGGATCCCTTCCACAAGGATCCGCTCTAGCGTAAAGCTATGGATCCGTGGGACGCCCTTTACCCATGGGTATTTTGGTTATGGGTCATGGGTCATGGGTTGATCCATGGATCTTTGGCTAGATACAATGTATCTCTTGAGTGCAATGCACTTAGTCACTGGGTATGGGTTGATCCATGGGTTATGGATATTATCCATGTATGATATAAGCATGATGTCATGCAATGGGTTATGGGTCAAGATCCATGGGTCATGGGCTTTGGGTTGTACCCAACTACATTCAATGTATTTGCCCAATGGGTTATGATACTTAAGTTTCTACCCATTTATATTACCCAATATACTACATACTAGTTATGTGTATATTTTACCCAAATATGTAAACACTAGTTGTTGTACATATGTAATATTAAATCATAAAATCACTTACTTATTTTAGTGTTTTATGTGAAAATGTGAATATGTTAGAAACTATTAGTTCAAACCATTTACGTATTTTATTTGTTTCGTTAAAATGATTTTACGTTTGTTATCGACAAAACATTAGAAGATCGTAAAATATAAATAAACGTTTTTACGGCTTATTTGTATTAACAATCTCCCCCTTTTTGTTGATGACAAAACATAAAATTATTTTAAGGAAAAGCTAAAATTTGTAAAAGTTTTAATTTGTAGTTTTTACTTTCTTCTCCCCCTTTTTGTCGAAACAAAAAGAGTTTCGAAAGAAAAATAAGACATTGTTTTTAGGAAAAACATATGAAAGAAAGAAATAGAGAGCAAGTAACGGGAAAGAATCTCGTCTTTACTCCCCTTTGACGAGTCCATCCCTATGTAAGGGCGTCAATAAAGTAATACTAAGTTAGTTTGTTTGCAACTAAGTTTGCAAAAGATTTCGTCTATGTGACGAATGTGCTCCCCCTTGATGATTGCAATTTTGCAAAGGGATGTCAAGAGATGTAATCCAAATATTGCAAGTAATTTGCAATGTATTGCTTTGACACAAAGCTCCCCTAGCTTTAGGGTGTCAAAGTCTTCATGTGTAAATTGAACAACTAGAAAACAAAGATTAGAAAACAAGTATAATGCACAATTTCCTGCATATGTGAACCAAGTTAGTAGATAAATAGTTTTCTGTCTCACGGATCCCACGGTTCCCTCCTAGTAGGGATCCGTATAGGTAAATTAAAGGGATCCGTCTAGCTGATGAATAAATTCAGCAAATGGTGGTATAACAAATAATGTTATCACCAAAGTGAGATATGTATAATACAACATAATCATATAACAAGTAGCACGTAATTTCATTTAATAAAACTAGAGTTATGATATACATGACTCTAAAATTACATGATTGGGAATTTCTAGACCAACTAACGCTTGATATTAGGACACCACTAAAGTTTTCTAGCTCAAGTTTGTTTAGGTTTAATCTCGTCGAAACGTTCGAGGAGGTGATAGAACATGAAATGTTGGTCATCTCGTACTTCATGTATAAAACTTTCAACATATTGACAATGATAACAATCTTTGTCATGGCTAGATAGTGGTGGTGGAAGAAATGAAATGGCTTGATGCGAAGGATCAAGTGAAGTGGCTTGTGGAGCCTCAAACGATGGAGGGATTGGTGGAGGCGCATTTGAGAATGGCTCGACCAAGAATGATGGTGGTGGTAGAGAAGTGTCAACTTCCATATGGTCGGGTGGTTGACTTTGATGATTTCTCATAATCCAAATTGGATTATATAATGGAAACGGCGAAAAGGAAGCCGGAGCTAATGTTGACTCAACACCTTGATTTTGTATCATTATTCCTCCTAATGAGGAGAATGTTGTCAGCGGAGGAGGATGAGACGGCCTAGGAGGCAAATCCTCTAAATTGTAGAGATGTGGTGATGATAGTGGAGATGTAAAAGATATAGCTCTAGGAACCAATGATGATGGTTTAGTGGAAATTATATTGTTTGGCCTAGGAGGTATGGTGGTGTTTGGCATAGGTAGTTTTGTGGGTACTACCCTTCTAGGGATTGGTTTGATTGGTTGAGGAGCAATCCTTGCATTTGTTGGCTTGACCGGAGATGATTCCGTTGAAGAGATTTCGTGTACAACACGAGCAATTTTCTTGGGTGGTTCTTTGGTGGATACGTTACTACTTGGAGTTCTCCTCATGATGAGATGATTTCAAGAAGTTTGTAAGGGTTTCTTAAGTGCTGAAAATTATGATGAAGGTGATGACTATGGAAGTCCTAACAATGTGCTTTATAAAGCAAGAGATTAGGCAAGTGCATTTAAACTTTAAGCCACTAAAATTCATTGGAATGTGATGATTAACATGCACAAGAGTCAAATCCAGAGTTTGTACTGATCTAGGAACTCATTTAAGATGAGATGGAGTGTTTGAGTTAGAAGGATGAGCTTGAAATGATTGATTTTGCTAGAGTTGACATAAACTGTCATCCGGATCCCATGGTTCCCTTCTCAGAGGGATCCGTCTAAGCTAATCCTAGGGATCCGACTCTCAGCAACTATGAAAGAGTAGAAATGATGTTTCTAAAGTCTAAGATCTATATCATCTTGAGTGTTTCAGTCCTCATAGGTGTCTTAAATAAAGAGGTGCTTAAGTACTTGAAGGTAATGAGTGATGTAGCTTAATGATTGCCTTTTATGGAAGAAATTGGAACTTTCATGAGTACCAATGAATGAACAAGGATGACACTAAGGATGAGAGTTTCAATTGAAGCTAAATGATCCTAGAGATCAGATAGTGATTTAGATTAATCCTTTGGAGAATATCCTAAAGACTTAAGATGGAAAAATTAGAACTTGATCAATTTCGCTATAAGAGGTTTCCAACGTGTAGATATGAGGGATCATGAAGAAAATGATGTGTGAGTTTGAGAGCGGAAGAGTAATGGATTAAAAATAAAATGATAGATCTACAAGCATCTTTGGGTGTTATCTAGGTGAGTTTATGTGTGAGTGGGAAGAATCTACTTAACTTGATAAGGACTTAATTTGCCTTAAGACACTATGTTTAGCTTAGTGTGAGGTGTTTCTAAGGATATGTTTGAAATACAATGCTTGCAATTGCATTTTCTGTTTGCCGGATCCCACGGTTCCCTAAGAGTAGGGATCCGTTAAGCACAAATTTTGGGATCCGTCTATCTGCTCAGCAGAACCTTTACTAAAGGTATGCAATGATCTTGACAATGCTTTATATTCCAAGGTTAGTTTAAAGGGGTTCTAACACTAAGATATCAAATGTAAGGTGTTTTATTTCATGAAGGAAATAGGATTACATTGATAAAGCACGAGTACAAGAGGATTGATCCTATTTGAAATACTACTAGGTTCCTTGAGTGTTTTCGCTAGGAGGATCATCATGTTGTTGATGAGTATTGGTGGAATCAAGAATGAAGAAAGTTTTCACGAGAGATATGTTTAGCGGTTCCATCATCTTGTTCACAAGTACGTACAACGGACTTTGAAATTGAGGATGAAAGTGCATAACGTTATGATAGAGGCGTGTCAAGAACATTCCATAAGGGATGAGTTTATTCTTGGAGCCTTGAAGATTTACAATTCGCCTTGGAAGAAGTAGGCGAGATTGTATGGTTTTGTGTTAGCAAACAATACAATATGTGAGCACAACAAGCGGGAAGGATTTCTCGATTTCTAAGACTCCAAACATTTTCACGTAGGATGAGTGCAAGGGCTTGTACTCTTCTCGGATGTCCCGTGTGAAGATAATGTTTGGATTGGAGTAATATGGTCGAGGTTTGCATATTTTACGATGTAAATCTTCCCGGGAGGTATGTGTGAACAATATGGATTATTTTCTTCACGAAAGTTGAAGAGAGAGTCAAGTGACCAATCTTCGTGAAGGCACATTGTCCATGATTTGGAATTGAGGATGTGAGCAAAATGCCCAAGGGTTAAAGTAAACTTTTGGTTTTGATATAAAACCAAAGAGATGAGAGCGATCCTCGTTACGAACGAGTTCAACTTGGCGGAAGAATTCCATTATGAACCTTGGACATATCTTCTCGTTGATTTCAAGAAGACATTCTAGTCCTATGGCTCGGAAGGAGGTATTGATACCTTCTTCAATTGTAGAGAGGTGTCTACAATACGTCCTTCGTGGAAGTGACGGTTTCGAGGTTGTTGAACCCACGGACATGAATGCCGGTGTGTTGGGTTCAAGAGAGATGTTCGGAGTGTAGACGTTAGTGAGTGAAAAATCAAACTCATATTCATGCGTCATAGTTAATCCTATAGAAATGAAGAGTTAATAGAAAGTGATGTTTGTGGTCAACCTATGATTATCTAATGTTTTACTATATTTTTATTAACAATGGTTTTAACAATAATAACACTTAACTCACTTATAGTTTTGACATTCTAGTGGAACACTTTTTTTTTTTTTTTTTTTTTTTTTTTTTTTTTTGGAAAGAAAGTGGGTTTAAATTTACATGAAAAATAAAGCTGTTTTCGAAGAGGACGGATCCCACGGTTCCTTTACAAAGGGATCCGCTAGTATAACTGGGATCCGTAGATCTAGTAATGTAAAATGATTTGATAAAACATAGATTTTACAGATTATGTACCAAGACATGTGTTTTATCCTACATTTTCTTTTAGCATGCATACATGTCTTCTAATGTATCACCAAAAGTACGAAACATATGAAACAAAAGAAATGACAAACACATTATGATAATAATAAACTAGATAAACTAGACTATTAATAATATTTCATTTCAATGCTTAGAATGATACAAAGGATTGGGTATATAACCCCAATGTAGATTAACAACACAAAGTAAATGTCTCCGATGTGAACTTCATCATAGGGAACACAAGTGCGATGAGTGTTAAGACGATGAGCACGAGGCGATGTAAACCATGTTGAAGATGATCCTTCTTGGTTTCGGTTGGGATGAAATGGAGAGGAAGATGAAGTTTTGAATGAGAGGAAATTTTGAAATTGGAAGATTTTAAAAGTGAGGATTTGATGGAGTGGAAGACGGTGGGTTTATTTATGAGGAAGGAGGAATTTTGAGATTTGTTTTTGTTTTATTATTAGAAAGATATGATTTTTGGATTAAGTGAGACAAAACACAAATTTTATAAACCATGATTTTAGACGAAAGAGTGACACGATGTGAGAAAAGCTTCCTAGTGAAGCTACATGTAAAACATGTGTATACACGAAATCTACTCAAATAAATACCTAAGTAATCACACTTCTTTATTAAACTAATATCATTTAGAGATAAGTGGAAAGTCATACCTCAAATGCACTTAGGAATGTCTTTACAAATGACACAAAGAAATGTCGAAGACAATTCCGCCTCCTTTATGCTTAAGATACCTTCTTAGGGAAGGTAATCTTTATTATCAAGCAAATCCTATGGCTTGATAGATGTGAACTTTGACTAATCAACATGACAAAGAGGATTAGTGCAATTAAATAAAACAGTGAATAAGAAAAATGTTGTTATCAAATCAACATCCAAACAAATAGTTTTAAAAGACATGGTGTTTGTTTTTATGAAAAACTTTCTTTGTAGTTTTCAATTAACCATGGATCGTATCAAGTTTTTAAAGTACAATATACTTTAAGAAACTTGGTAACAAAGCTCTGATACCAATTGTGGAAAACTAGAAGGGGGGGGGGGGTTGAATAGTTTTGCCAATTAAAACTTCCTTTTAATTATTTAGATCGACTTATGTCAATCTATTTGGACGTGTGTGTTGGATGTTGATAAACCAGCATATAAAGGTATGTAATGAAAAGATAAGAGTAAGAAGCACAAAACCACAACGCGAGTATTTATAGTGGTTCGCACAAGGACACCTTCCTTGCCCTACTCCACTCCCCGAGTCACCTACTCGAGTTTGTAATCACTACACCAATCTCCTTATGGCGGAGAAGCCTTCACAACGTCGCCTACTCTTTTTCCGGTACTAGGCTAACCACGGGTTCTTTTCACTCCAAGGTGAACCACACCTACACAACGCGCCTACCCTTTATAAGGTACTAGGCTAAGTACCTAGTTCTTTCACACCAAGGTGAACCACACCTACACAACTTCACCTACCCTTTATTAGGTACTAGGTTAAGCACCTAGTTCCATTGCAATGGAGGAACTACTACCCAACACTACACCAACGACTAATTCCAAAGGAGATCCACTCCTTTTTACAACATCATCAAGGATATCAATATCCTTGGATCTAGTACTAATCTATCTTGTACATCGAAACACACCATATCAAATGTACATCTAAGGCACCTTTCACTAACGCCTTTAACTAGATCTTCAAGACACCCTTCACTAATGTCTTATGTCTTGACTTCTAAGAACCCTTCAATAATGCTTCTAGTCTTGACTTCTATGCACCTACCACAAGTGCTTATGGTATGGACGATAGATACCCTTCACTAATACTTCGTCTTGACACTTGAGACACCTTTCACAAATGTCTTCAACACTTTAGAAAAGAAAATCAATCATCAACAAGAAGACTTGATAGTCTTGATGATGAGGAAGCATGGCAACTCATGGACTTGAGCTTGCTCGACTTCAAAGGTGGTGATCTTGCCTTTAAGAGGAACCTAGAAGATCACACAAAAACAAAGCTACAAACATAGATCTCTTGGATCTGAGGTTAGAGAGTTTTCAACTCTAAGGGAAAGTATGTTAGAAAGAGGGTGAGAAACAATGAAGAAATGGCTCACTATTTATAGAGGAAAAAATCTACTGTTCCCCGGATCCCACGGATCCCTTCGACAAGGGATCTGTCTAGCGTAAAGCTAGGGATCCGTGGGACGCTCCCATTTACCCATGGGTATTTTGGTTATGGGTCATGGGTTGATCCAAGGATCTTTGGCTAGATACAATGTATCTCTTGAGTGCAATGCACTTAGTCACTTGGGTATGGGTTGATCCATGGGTTATGGATATTATCCATGTATGATATAAGCATGATGTCATGTAATGGGTTATGGGTCAAGATCCATGGGTCATGGGCTTTGGGTTGTACCCAACTACATTCAATGTATTTGACCAATGGGTTATGATACTTAAGTTTCTACCCATTTATACTAGCCAATATACTACATACTAGTTATGTGTATATTTTACCCAAATATGTAAACACTAGTTGTTGTACATATGTAATATTAAATCATAAAATCACTTATACTTGTTTTAGTGTTTTATGTGCATATGTGAATATGTTAGAAACTATTAGTTCAAACCATTTACGTATTTTATTTGTTTCGTTAAAATGATTTTACGTTTGTTATCGACAAAACATTAGAAGATTGTAAAATATAAATAAACGTTTTTACGGCTTATTTGTATTAACAAAGGCTTTAGTGAAAAAGGTCCGCCAATTGATGTTCTGTACCTACAAAGTATAATTCTACCATTCCCTTTTCCACGTGCTCTTTTATGAAATGGTATCGAAGATCGATGTGCTTTGACTTTGAGTGTTGAACGGTGTTGCACAAGATCGCAATAGCACTTCTGTTGTCACAGTACACCGGAATCTTGTCGAATACATAACCATAATCCTTGAGTTGTGTTCTCATCCAAATGACTTGAATACGACACGCAGACATGGCTACATATTCTGCTTCAGTTTATGACAATGATGTACAGTCTTGTTTCTTCGATTTCCATGACACCAACATATCACCAACGAATTGTAAACCTTCTAAAGTACTTTTCCGTGTATCTAAGCATCTTGCATGGTCAGCTTCTTAAAAATCTATTAGTTCAAAACCAGAATCCTTCGGATACCAGATCTCGAAGTTAATGGTTCCCTTTACATATATGAGGATTCTTTTAGCCTCTGAGAGGTGTTTTTCAGTTGGTCTTGACTGATAACGGGAGCAAAGATATACAACAAACACTATATCGGGTCTACTGGCTGTTAGATACAAAAGAGACCCAATAATACTACGGTATTTGGTAGGGTCAACCAGTTTCCCATGTGAATCAGCATCCAGTTTGTTGGTATGTGCCATTGGTTTATTATAGGTATCACATGTTTGCTTTCCATGTTTATTCAATATTTAAAGAGCATATTTGGACTGACTGAGGAAAATACCACGGGGTGATTGATGAACTTGTAGTCTTAAGAAGAACGTAAGTTCACCCATCATTGACATTTCAAAATTTGTTCTCATTAGTTTTGAAAAAGCGTTTGAGTACTTTTTGTGGGTAGAACCAAAGATGATATCATCCACATAAATATGAACAATTAAAATGTGTGCCCCATGATAATGAATAAACGGTGTTGGGTCGACCGATCCTTTGATAAAATTATTGGCAAGCAAGAAGGATGACAACTTATTATACCACGCCCAAGGGGCTTGTTTGAGACCATAGAGAGCCTTGTTCAGTTTTTAGACATGATTAGGAAACTCTGGATCAACGAATCCTTACGGCTGGCTAACATACACTGTCTCCTTAAGTTTACCATTCAGAAATTGTGACAACTGGTAAATTTCAAAAACTATTTATAATACCACACTACTTTAAATTTTAGCAAGTTAAATAATCGACTATAATCTTTTGATATTTTTCATAATATCCCGTTGTTGAACCTTGTGTGTGACTTTAAATTAGGCACTACTAGACCTCGGCACTAGGCAAAACCTAATAAATCTAGAAAACTTGAGAAAACCACTCGTCTAGTTTCCATAGGCATATTTATGATCGATTTTATTAGAAAATCGTAACTAAAACTTTTGGCGCACTTGTGAAAACTTGTTAGACTTTTAAACGGAATATACGGTGAACTTTAGAAAAATTACGTGAATGGTCCTTGTGGTTTTATCCGGCCGCGTCCCACCCCTTCCACAATTAATATTTGTTTTGATTTTTTTGAGAATAAATTACATACAATCATCCATGTGGGTATATCCACCCACCAACCCACACAAACACATCATTATCATCATCACCCTCACCCTCACCACATTTTCTCTGTCTCCTCCCTTGAATACCCTAGCCGCCGGAAAACAAAACACCACCATCGCCGGCCTCCACCACACACCACCCACTCCAAACAACTCCCCACATCATCCTCTTTCGGATCTCCAACATCACGCACTACATAAACTATCCCCACCCCCGTTTCGTTCACCCACACGCCACCTAAACCCCACCATATCACCACCACCGGTTGTTATTCATGGAAAAGAAAAAGTTAGGGTTAAACCCACAAGTTTTAGCTCGTCGTTTTTGTAACTCGTGATATGTGTCACGAGTTGACTCATTTGATGTCGGGTTTGGTTAGAAAAACATGGGAAACAAGATCTTTATTAATAAAAACGTGATAAAAATATGTTGGTATCTGTGTTCGTGTCTCGTGTGCGTGTCGTCTGTCGCGTTAATCGAGCCGAGAGCTTAGGCTCTCAGTGAGGACTCATTGTGTGCTTGTTATAATCCTTGTTGTTATTGTTCGTGTTTGTTTCAGATTTTGGATGAAACCCTAGGTGTTGGAGGTTTGATTTGGTAGTTTTGATGTTGAAATGGCTTGGTTATTATTGTTGTCGAATGGGAAAGACCCTTGTGTGGTCGTTTGGTTTGGCGTTGTCGAAGGGAAAACTAGGCCGAGACCCATATGGTCTCGGAAATACATTTGGAGGTGTTGAAATTGTGGTATATTTGTTGTTGTTTTTGTGAATTTTGGCCGAGGGAAAGAAAGCCGAGTGCGAATGGTCACTGCTAAATTTGGTTATGGTATTGTGAAACTTGAAATGGGAATCGTTGTGAGACGGTTATTAGTGACGGAGGATAGGTAACACGTGAGTCGTAGAGGACCACGAGTTGTTGAAGTTGTTGATATGGGACTTGACTTTATTGACTTGATGATATACTTGTGAACTTTGCGCCAAGTCGGTGTCACGTTGACTTTTTAGTCATCTTTGACTTCGACAAGGCCGTGACATGGACTATATTTATTATTGGACTTGATATAACTTAATAAGTCGCGAAGTAATGACTCGGACTTGTGACTCGAAACAAATAGTAACTCAAGGTAACTATAACGATAACAATAACGTAAACAATAACTAATAAAAAGGTTTTCATATTAGTGACAAGTATATTTTACTTGTTATAATTATTTTTATTAAATATTAAAGGAAAAAGAGAGGTGTAATAAATAATGAGAGGGTTACTAAATATTTCGAGGGCATGCAAAAATAGAAGTGCAATAAATGCTAATTTAATAACATTTAATTGCTTGTCATGGATATTTGGTATTAATAAACTTAACTTACTTAACTAATGAACTTATTGGGTTGACGAATCGAGTAAGACCTTGTTAGTTATGTCGGAGGAGTTTAGTAATGACAACATATCCTACGACGCCTAGGACGTGGTATAGTTTTGGAATAATAGGTAGGCGAATACATTGTAAAGTTTATCGAATTGACGAATTCGATAAGTTTTGACAATATATTTAAGAGACTTATTAAACTACAAACTTGACACATAGATTTTTGTGATTTTTCTTTTTTGAGTTCTTGAGTAGCGTGTGTTCACATGAATCTTGTTGAGTCGACACAACGCACACGCAGATACTAAACACTAGAAACTGTTATGAGAAAGAGTTTTGGAAATAAAACTGGAATATATTCGGGATTGGGAACTATTGAATGGAGTTATAATCTAAGCCGAGTCTATGTTATTAGGTAGTGCCGAGTCAGTAGTTGACGTTTCCTGATAGTCGATATTCATCTTTTTCCTGTTGATTCTTCTTTTTCCTGTTGATTCTTATGCATTTGCTGGACTAAGGTGAGTTTCATAGCCCCACTTTTATTCGTACTTTTCTTTATTAAATCTGGGATGAGAAAACATGTTCTTGTTTTGACTGGACCGATTATGAAAATGTGTTTTTCTTGCGCTTATTACGTAGTCTAGGCTAAGGATTAGCCTCTCTTTATCTTGCCAACTATTAGGTCTTTTATTCATGTTGTAGGTAGGTCTATCGTGGTTGACCGCCCCGTCTTGAACTTGTTTGCCCGACTTGCCAGGGGGGCACCTGGATTTGTGGTTGCAAAATTTGCCATGACGTATAACATCTTGGTTTTTGGTTTGGGATTTGAATATGATGGTTACTTATATGTTGTGACTTACTTGCGTAATAAGAAAATTCTTGATTTGTCCATATGCTATGTTATTTACTTAAACATATAAACTCACCGACTTTTGTCGACTTTTTAGCATGTTTTCTCGTGTAATTGATATGTTAGGCTTGGGCAGTTGATTTGGGAGGCGCTTGGCGGCAATGGCATGGTCATGGATCTATTTAATTCTTATGTTTATTTGGGACCATTTTTATGAATTACTTTTAAAGGGCTTACTCTCATACTTTTGGATAAATGTAAAACTTAATTACTATCTTTGACAATGTTTTTAAATTATGGATGATTTATTCTATTTCGCTATACTTGTGTTGTGTACCAATTTCCGTAGCACCCCAATGCTAGTAAGTCTTCCGCTGAACCGTATTTTGGGGGTGTTACAGATTGGTATCAGAGCCCAGGTTATAGAGAATTGGGTACTTATCAAAACCTAGACTATAGCCACTTTTGAAAAATTGATCCAAAGACCGCCGCGTGCCTGCCTGCCAAGCTGAAGCCTAAGGTTTATGAGTTAAAACTTATGTGGTATTAAAATGCTATTATTTTTAATGAATATCTATGATATGCTTATACTTGGTAAAACTTTGATATTTTTGGGATTGTGATTCGTATGGGATGTTTTGTATGCACCATTGTCACAGCTATGCCTTCTTTCGATATCATCGAGGACATCCTTTCCGCTGGCTCTCGACCAGCATCACCTATGTCGGGGATGGACCCGAGAGACCCATATGTCATGGCAAGACATGCACTGCCATTGACTTATGGGACTACTTCGTGCCCTTCTTCATCTGTTCGTAGTTCTCTTACTTCTCTTATTGTGCGTTCACCTGCACGATCACCTCCTGGTTTCATGCGACATATTGCTACACATCACAGTTTGACAATTCGCCGCACAGCACGCATATCCGTACTTTCACCTACCCTACTTTCTTTCCGCGTTAATTCTCACTCTCCTCTGTCCCTTACACCCTCTACCTCTTCATTTCAGATACCTAGTGATTCATAACCACCTTCATCTCTTGACTCTCCGCCTGCTCAGAGGCGTCGACTTCTTGAGTCGTATGAAGAAGAAGACCCCCAAAGAAGAACCTCAAAAGGAGGAAGATCCTGAGGAAGATCCTCAGGAGGAGGAAGACCCGGGAGAGGAGTCTTACGGGGAGGATGACCCTGAGGACGAGCCTTAGGAGG
This sequence comes from Chrysanthemum lavandulifolium, assembly GCA_022545495.1. Lineage (NCBI taxonomy): Eukaryota > Viridiplantae > Streptophyta > Magnoliopsida > Asterales > Asteraceae > Chrysanthemum > Chrysanthemum lavandulifolium. The sequence continues at coordinate 97,495,011 of CM040238.1, forward strand.
ATGTTGAGCCTGAGCCCCAGAAGGAGGGCGAGCCTGAGCCTCAGGGGATCATGGGGGATTTAGAGGAGTATGATTTTGACGATGATGTTGATGAGCCTATGATAGGGCCTGCTTCCCTAGCGTTAGAGGTGGATTGGGTTGATCCAGACTCTCCCACTGTTGGTCCCACCGTGGAGCACTTAGATGCGATGGCGACCCAGTTAGGCATGCATGAGGACGCTCTTGAGGGTATTACGGAGCAGTTGGCGGGGGTGTCAGCAAAGCGATTGGGGAAGAAACAGAGTGATGTTAGCATGTTGATGGGAAGGTGATAACATCAAATAGTCCTGAATATTAAGTGTCAATTTCCCCCGATAATGCTCATTATTTATATCATTTATATGGATTTACGCTTGTTTTCCATTGTTTTCCACTTTCGGGTAAATTACGAGCATTGGAGCTAAAGAGGCGGAAATGGAAACATTACTAAAGATTTATCACTTTGTATGCCTATTTTGAAGAAGTTATGGCGTAACTCGCTCTCACATTTACCGTAACTATTGCGTGACCCGTAAGTCCAACTTATCAAGAGGTTACGGTAACTCTTCCCAAAGGTTCTGACGTAACTCCATTAGGTCAAAAGAGATTCTACGCCGCTGATACTTACGCCGTAATTACTTCATCACTTACGACGTACCGAGTTTATTGAAGACTATGGCGTAACCACTTATAAGTTTACGCCAGTAACTAGCGGATCTAATGCAATTACGAAGAAATAGAACGTTATGTCGTAACTCCTCTATTGGTTACGCCGTAACCCGGACACAGCCTATAAATACCCCACTAATTCCAAACATTTCAAAGCATCCCATTCCACACACAACACGAGAACACAGGAAAAAGCTCAAAGCAGGTCTAGGGAAGCATCTGAGTCTGTTTCAAGGTGAAGTCACACCATTACGATAAGTTTAGCGTTTATATTTCTTTACTTTCAATTCATGTATTTCGTACCTTTGAATATTGAATTGATTTGCATGATTAATATGAGCTGCTAAGCACCCTTTGGTGCTAGCCTAGTTATGATTCCTTAATTGTTTTGTTTGCGTTTACCTTTACTTCCGTACAATTATTTCTAAGTGTATGCATGCATAGTTCTTTGGTAGTCACCCTTGGTTCGGTAGTTTTGAATGGCGACAGAGGCCAATTGCCTAGGAGATATGACCAAGTGACCCTAGGTGAGCGGACCGAGACGGAAGGGTAAGATATGACCAACTGACGACCCTTTATACTTGTGCGATTTGACCAACTCGATCACCTATCGCTTGGATGAACTTAAGAATTGGGGGTGTAGTGTCTAAGTTCCTAACTACGGGCACTCACTATTTAGAATCTAGCATGTAGCGGTACTTAATGACTCGCTGGGGACCGGAACAATAGGACTTATGACGGTGCTACTGATTTCTCTGGTGGCATCTTTCTTTGATAGGTTGTATGAATTGACCAAATCTTGTCCTCTCGATTTGATTCCCCACCGATGTAATTGGAAGTAGGTAGTTGTAGACATAACTAGCTAGGAGGATTGACTAGGTTAGCACCACTATTCCTCTATTGATTTCCTTTACCATTTATTTGCTTTTATTTTATATTATGCATTAGTAGTTTAATTAATTAAATCCTATCAAAACCATTATTATTCGTGACAATTAGACTTAGTAATAATCCAACACACATAGCTCTTGGGACGACCTCGGCTTTACCATTTACTACACTACACATGACCGGTACATCGCCTGTTAGTGCATTAGGGTAGACCATAGGTATAGCGAGACACTATAAATATTAAGACACAGTCAAGAAACTGCATCAAGTTTTTGGGTGCGCACGGGAGTTATATTAGGATTAATATTAAGTCTTTCATTTCATTTTAAAACTTTTCTCACGATCATATTTCAAGTTTTCGGTACCATGGAAGTTGTTAACATCGATGACCTCACTCTTGAGGAATACTTCGTTGACTAGAGCAGATCAAGGGCGGGTCTCGTAAGACCCGGCAATTGGAGCGATGTTCGTTCAAATTAAAGACCAATTTAGGGAGTCGCGCTAACCCTTTTTCGGAACAGGATGAAGACGCATATGAGCACGTTGAAAATGTCCTATACATTGCTAGCCTTTTCAACATTCCAGGCGTGTCTCATGATCTTTGTCATGCTTAGGGTATTCCCAATGACTCATCGAGCGGCGAAGATGGATCGAAAGATTGCCCAGGGGCGATTAATACTGGCGCTACTAAAGAAACACTTTATTCAAAGATATTGCCCGCCATCAAAGATTTCTAATCAACTTTTGGAGATCCATAATTTCAAACAAGAAGGCAGCGAAACTCAGATCAAGCTTGGGACAGATCAACGATCTTCTTTATAAGTGTCCTACCAATGATCTAAATAACCACAGAAGGTCAATATTTTCTACAAAGAAATAAATGTAACTACAAGACGGATCTTTGGACTATCAAGGACCTATCCGAACATGACTCCTACTACTCGCAATTGAAGCCATTCAAAAATGGTGGACCATTATCAAAAATGGCACGACGGTGGAAGTAAAAGAAACCAAGCGGAAGTTTGACGGAATCAAAGAATCGCTAGTAAAATTGAAAGTCTCGACGAGATATGTCAAGGTCAGAGTAACCGTTCATGCCATCTAAGTGGGGTGTAAAAGTTGTGGAGGAGGACATCTTACGAAGAATTGTCCTCATATGGACGAAGAGGATATTGAAGAAGCTAAGTATGGAGAGAATCGACCATTTTACGGTGATAATCAAAATAGTAATGGTTATCGTGGAAATTACAACCGTGGGCCTTATGGAGAAAGAAAGCCCAGTCTTGAAGAAACAATTAATAAGTTTATGGAAAATTCAGCCCAAAGGCAAAAGGAGCAAGATGAGTGGTTGAAGGAATTCCAGGAAAACACGGACAAAAACATTTCCAAACACGACTCAACTCTGAAAAACCTTGAATCCATGGTGATAAAGCTCAGTGAAAAAGTAAGGAGAAATAACGATAAACCGAAGGATCTAAACCACTATGGAATGTAAGGTAATTTTTCTCGATGATAACTCAAAGGTTCAGTCAATGATACGATTTAGGGGAAGATTTCGTCAACAAATATGAGTTACGCCGTAACATGCCTAATGAGTTACGACGTAACCTTGTGTTTGACAAATGACAACGGGGTTGTGAAGAATCTTGAGGAAAGAGACTCTAATGAATTACGCGTAATTAAGAAACTCGATTCTGGCGAACTGGGATACATATGGGAGTAAAAATTCCTCGTCATGGACAAGTCAGAAAAACTCGAGGAACTCCCCCTTGAAGATGAAGAAGAACCACTTATCACTCACTGGTGTGCTCCTATCATCATTACCGATAAGGAAACCACAAGGGCATGGCCTACATGCAACCCCTTTCACGAATATTGCAATGGCGGAGACAATGAAAGAAAGGAAGAATGGACATGCCCTCATGAGCGTGAAAGACATTGTATTAAATTCGTAGATTTAGCCTTTAAATATTGGTATGCAATTCAATTTGGGATGCCAAGATTGACCGAATCTCCTTAAAAGCTAAAATTGATTCGCAGAGCACATTCGAGGAAAAGGAAGAGGCTAATAAAGACATGTCTTGCACGGATGAGCATTTAAGTGAAAGTGGCAACAAGGAATTACGCAGTCACTGGTGTGAAAGAGTAAAATCTCCTGGGAAATTTTCTAGGCGTCTTGCAACCCGTATGACGATATGTGTAATGGGGGAAGCAACTCTGGAGGATTAGGAAAAGATGAATTCTTTTGGTCCTTGACCAATGATGAGGAAAGGATAATTTTGCCTTGGCTGGACAATTTAGGAATCGATAGTTAGGTAAAAATTAAGTATGGACATGTGGACACATTAACCAAAGAGAAAATTTGGAAGGAATTCATTTATCGAGAAAACTCAAACGAAAAAAGTCTCAACAACACGAGTGAAATAACTGACGATGAGAAGGAGTTGGTTTGTAATGATAAAGAAGAATGCAAGCGTTACGGTGGAAAAATCTGCCGATGAAGAATGGTTCAAAGACACGACCGATGGCGATAATATTGAAGGATCCTAGATTACCTTGAATTGTAAGGAATAAGGAGTTCATCGATCCCGAAGACGAGGCTTACGAACAAAGGAGGTGCAAACTCAGGAATTCCTACAAAAGACCACCTCCAATTATAGTCGAAAATATGAATTCACTCGCTACCACCTAGGTCCGGAAGAGTAATTTTGTAAAGTCCGAAAAATCGAAACCGTTGAAAACTTCCAAACTGCCTCAAATGTTGCATGGATGAGATATAATTTGATGAAGGATATTGAAGAAGTAGGGCAAGTTCAAAGGCCCCCATAGGAGCCCCGCGACTATGAGTCTAACTTAAATACTCGTTAATAAAGAAAAGTTCTCTTTCGGGAGACAACCCGAATTATCCCTTTCTTTTATTTTTATTTTTGTTTCCTTTACATTTGGGTTTGTGTTTTCTAACAATTTTGCGGAAATAAGGAACTAATTTCTGCTGCGCTGTCTTGATTCGAGCGAGTTACTGGCGTAACTCATCTTGGTGATTACGTAACCAGCAGTTTAGCGAGAATTCTTGACGATTACCTATTACGGCATAATTCCATCTCGGTGGTTACGCCAGTAACTACCGCCTTACATTTCATACCAGTTTTGCGCCACTGACGTAACTCCTAATAGGAGTTACGACGTAACTCTCTCTGCTTCAATTCTTTCATTTTAAAACACAAGAACCTTGTATTAGTTTTTAAATGAACTTTGTGAGTGTGTTCCTCAGCAAACCCTCACGAGACTTCACTCATCCACTTGGGACACCAAGTGGTTTAAAAAGGCTTGTTGCATTCACTAAATGCAACCGTGATTCCTATGAAAGGGAGTTAGGTTTGTTTTTCATTTTATTTTTCTTTTTAGAATTATGCTTGTCGGTATTGTGATTTCGGGGATTGAAGTTTGTTTATGACGCTTAAACGAAGGCACGGTTCTTTCTCGTGGGCCTTCTTCTTTTGGAGCAAATTTGAGGAAGTTCTCGCCTAATTCTACCTTTTCTTCACCTTTATTTTAATTCCTAGTACAAAAGGGACTTTGTACAACTCAAGTGGGGAACGGGTAGAATTATCTCTTGAACTTTATTTAGCCCTCATTTTTCTAGTTTATTTTGAAAAATTATGCCATTTTGAAAATTTTGACATGTTTTCGAACCTAACTAGATTAGACCTTAGCCGAGCACATACAACCCTTGACATTACATGGTGAGATTAGCCTTATCCGCTTCCAATATTTTACCCAAATCCACCAAATTATGTGTGTGGGTAGCTTGTAAACTTTAGAACTTGGCCTTTGCATCATTTCGAGACCATAGACGAGGTATGTTGAGTTAGCTCGATGTATTTGGACTTTTCGGTTTTAGAAGGCAATATTATAGGATTATCACCCAAACAGCCTACCATTGTGAGTCTATCGATTAGTCACCTCGACTTTTGACCCCATGTGAAACCCGTTTGTTGCACTCCCCTTTAGTGCAAGATACCCTAGATACACCCTTACGAGCCATTCCTTTCATTTTGTCAACCCAATATATTGTTTCATTACCTTTACACCTTAGCCTACCCTGTAGTCTTTATTTGTGATTGGGAAGTCATAATTTGCCTAAGTTCAAGTTTCGAGTGGAAAGGTTTGGAAATCAAGCTTTCATCGACAACATTTATGAAGATCATTGAAGACCTCCCGAATTCCCATTGTTCATCTCAAGTGGGGGGATGTTATGTTATTATGTTATGTTGAAGAAAAAAAAAAGTTGATTGAGTTATGATATTGTAAAGTGCGATGTTATAAGCACTACAATAGGAAGCTTTATTGATTAGTATCGAGGACGCCACCTCGGTCACATTTGAAGATTGGAGTTGATAGTTTTGCCAGCAGAAGAAGAAAAGGTAGTATGCCCATCACGACGCCCTATAATGACGCATCTACCTTGCATTTCATGATCCGGTCTCTAGACTTCTAAGCTTGAACTTTGGGCGGACGGTGAAGTGGTGATGACTTGGTTATAGATTTAGACTACCCTTGTTTTTCATTTTACACCAATTATATATCCCATGTCTTATCCTACCCTTTAGTCATGAAGCGTGTCTAGGTGATGCAATGAGCAATCTTTGGTGTCTTGGCCATGGATTTGGTCATGTATCATTGATTTTGTCCACTTCACGTGACATGTTAGTAATGATGAGTCACCCTAAACCTTTGTCGTGTCTACCCATATTGCCTTCGAGAATTGTTTAGCCCTTAACTCTAGTGGTGGAGATTGGTGTAACCGCCAAGCTTATGATAAAATACATGCTATGATCAATGCGATTGAGTGATCACCCAAATTGACACTTAGAATAGTTGAGAGATTTGAGTGTTTGTTCCCCTTTCGTGAGGTGTTCGCTTTGTTTTATTCTAGCATAAGGGATTTGTAAACTCATATTTTCCGTGTTTTAGGAGATATCTTTTAGGAATCTATCTAATAAGGTCTACTTGAGGGCAAGTAGAGTTCAGTGGGGATATTTGATAACATCAAGTAGTCCCGAATATTAAGTGTCAATTTCCGATAATGCTCGTTATTTATATAATTTATATGGATTTACGCTTGTTTTCCACTTCGTGTAAATTACGAGCATTGGAGCTAAAGAGACGCGGAAATGGAAACATTACTAAATATTTATCACAAGATGCCTATTTTGAAGAAGTTACGGAGTAACTCGTCTCTCACATTACGCTGTAACTATTGCGTGACCCGTAAGTCCAACTTATCAAGAGGTTACTGCGTAACTCTTCCCAAAGGTTACGACGTAACTCCATTAGGTCAAAGAGGTTCTCACGCCGATACTTACGCCGTAATTACGGCATCACTTACGACGAACCGAGTTTATTGAAGACTACTACGAACCACTTATAAGGTTACCGTAACTAGCGCATCTAGTGCAATTACGAAGAAATAGAAGGTTAAGGCGTAACTCCTCTATTGGTTACGCCTGTAACCCGCACCGCCTATAAATACTCCACGAATTCCAAAGATTTCAAAGCATCCCATTCCACACACAACACTCGAGAACGTGGGAAAAGCTCAAAGGGGTCTAGGGAAGCATACGGAGTCTGTTTCAAGGAGAAGTCACACCATTACGATAAGCTTTAGCGTTTTATATTTCTTTACTTTCAATTCATGTATTTCGTACCTTTGAATATTGAATTGATTTGCATGATTAACATGAGCGGCTAAGAACCCTTTGGTGCTAGCCTAGTTATGATTCCTTAATTGTTTTGTTTGCGTTTACCTTTACTTCCGTACAATTATTTCTAAGTGTATGCATGCATAGTTCTTTGGTAGTCACCCTTAGTTCGGTAGTTTTGAATGGCGATAGAGGCCAATTGCCTAGGAGATATGACCAACCCGACCCTAGGTGAGCGGATCGAGACGGGAAGGGTAAGATATGACCAACCCAGCGACCCTTTCTACTTGTGCGATTTGACCAACTCGATCACCTATCGTTTGGATGAACTTAAGAATTGGGTGGTGTAGTGTCTAAGTTCCTAACGGCCGGCACTCACTATTTAGAATCTAGCATGTAGCGGTACTTAATGATTCGGCTTAGGGACCAGAACAACAGACTTATGACGGTGCTACCGATTTCTCTGTGGTGGCATCTTTCTTTGATAGGTTAGGCGAATTGACCAAATGTTGTCCTCTCGAATTTGACCACACCAAGTAATTGGAAGTAGGTGAGCGTAGACATAACTAGCTAGGAGGATTGACTAGGTTAGCACCACTATTCCTCTATTGATTTCCCTTTACCATTTATTTTCTTTTATTTTATATTCTGCATTAGTAGTTTAGTTAATTAAATCCCTATCAAAACTATTATTATTCTGTGACAATTAGACTTAGTAATAATCCAACACACATAGCTCTTGGGACGACCTCGGTTTTACCATTTACTACACTACACATGACCGGGTACACTGCCCGTTAGTGTATTAGGATAGACCATAGGTATAGCGAGACACTATAAATATTAAGACCTAGTCAAGAAAAAACGTGCATCGAAGGTCTACCACCATGAAGAGAGATCTACAAAGGATGGATGATCGGGTGAGCAAGCAGACCAAACCCTTCAGATCGCGAAAGTATGATCAGTGATGTGGAGGCGTCAGTATGAGACTGATTCTCAGGGCGCTTACCTTATGAAGAGGAGTCATGAGGATGTTGTTGAGTTGGCTGCAATTAGGAGGGGGTTGGATGACCTAGAGCGTGCTTTCAGAGAGCTTCTCTTTGGGCCATGAGTAGTAGTATGGGCTAGTGTTTTCGTGTACCACTCCTTATCTATATGTATTTCTGTATTTCCTCGTTATCGTTACCGTTTTCGCTTTTCGCCATTGTATGGCTTGTACATGAGAAACCTTGTTTTGAGTTCTATGAGATGTTATATGGAGCTATGGTTGTGATATAAGCTATGTTTTCCCGATCGTTGTTGGTTGTTGGTGTTATATTGTATTCTCTTTTATCGCCTCTGTCCTCGTGTGATGTTCCACCTCTATTATGATCTCAATATTCTCATGTCTCTGTGATTCAGATCAATGGCTCAAACTCGTAGGGTAACCCGGAACACACGAGCGACAACAACTACTGCTACTGCAACTGCAGACCGTCGTGGTTGACCTTCAGTCTAATTTTCTAGTGATCCAAACACCAATAACCAAGATGATAACAACCCTGTTGGCGAAAATCCGAATGTCGAAATTCCTACTCCACCTATTGCTGTAACTGATCAAGCCTTGATCGATCAACTTGTGGCTCAGCGTGTAGTTGAGATTCTGGCTGAGTCAAACTGTCCAAACGCTACGGCTGGAACCGTTAGGCCTACTAGTAGTAACCGTGGTTGTGATTACAAGGATTTCAAGTCAGATGCCTACTAAATATGGCGGCATCTTGAGGAGTTGTTGTGTTGGCGTTGGTTGGAAAAGATGGAATATGTGTTTAAGGTTTGTAGTCGTGAGGAAGAATCAAAAGTGAAGTTTGCTTGATCACTTTGAAGATGAGGCGTTGACTTGGTGGAACAACTACCTCATGTCTGTTGGTATTGATATGGCTTGTGTTATGTCTTGGGAAGAGTTTAAGGCAATGCTGATTAAGAACTATTATCCTCAAAACGAAGTTAAGAAGCTGGAGTTTGAATTCGGAATCACAAAGTGAAGCGGCACCGACATGCCACCACACTCGTCGTTTCCAAGAATTGACCTTTGTGTGTCGAGATGGTCCGCATGAAACGCTTAAGATAGAGCGTTATACCGATGGACTTCCACATGCTTACTAGGAATGATGTGATCTCTTCGAACCCACTAGTCTTCATGAGACAATCACTTTGGCTCATATCTTCAGCGGTTGGTTATTCGCGACAATCTTTGGGAGTAGGTTTGATAACAAGAGGAAGTGGGAAGATCATTTGAAGGTAAGTACCCTAAAAGCGATAGGAGACTACTAAAGCTTATGTTATGGGTCCGAGAGAAGAAGGCTTATCCGGAAATTAACCCCATCAGAACTGCTGTAAGCTTCATCATCATGGATGTTGTACCGTGGTGTGTCGTTCATGTTCAAAGGTTGGACACCTGGCTAGAGACTGTAAGTATAAGGCTCTTGCTATGGTTCAAGCAACCCCTGGGCCGGATTGGAAGACTAATGTTACTTGTTTCAGGTGTGAAAAGAAGGGACACTATAAGAATGAGTGTCGAGAACCGTGTAATCGTGAGAACCAAGGAAGTGGAGGAAACCAAGTGAACCGTGGAGCATGTGGCAACCAGGGAAATCAGGGTACTAGGAATCAACAGAGTAATACTGGAGAAGCTTGAGGAAGAGCATACGTGGTTAAAGAAAATGGATTCAAAGAGGACCCGATCGTTGTTACGGTGCGCTCGCTCAATAACCGCTACGCTTTATGTTCTCGCTTTGACATGGTGCCGATAGGAGTTTTGTGTCCACTACATTTAGCCCTCGCTTGATAAGATCCCTATTGCCCTAGATTTTACGTATGATATCGAAAGTTAGCCAATGGTAATATGGAAAGGGTGAACACCATTATCGAGTTGTACCGAACCTTCTTAATCACCCGTTCCACATCGATCTCATGCCAGGTCCATTGGGTAGCTTCGATGTTATTATAGGAATGGATTGGTTGTCCAAGTATCGTGCCGCCATTCTCTATGAAGAGAAGATCGTGCGTGTGCCTTACGGATCGAGATCTTGACTATATACGGGACGGTAATACTCGAGGGAATTGCCTAGATTAAATATCATCTCCTGCACCAAGGCTCGAAGCAAACAGAGAAGGAAGTGATTCGCTCCAAACGGTCTATCTTTTATTAGTCAACCACTTGTGAATGGTCAACCATAAAGTCAAACATTTCGTAACAAAATGCAATTAAGTCCAGAGGAGTTTAGTGTATCCCTGTCGTTAAGTCCCAACGAAGGTGTGAAGCTGTAATACAACGAATCTATGATCGGGTGAATATTGAACAGGAAAAGGTTATGATTGATTACACTAAGGAAATTAAATCTAATCAAGACTTTAAAGTTATTTTAATTCTATATTTAAACTCGATTAACGATTAAAACCTAAAGCGTATGTTTAAATTAAGAACTACGTAACGCATAAAAGAAAATGTGAAATTGAAACAAGATTAATCCTAAAATATAAAAATGAAATTTTACAAACCTAATGATAAGAGAAAATTTTGAGAAAAAGAAAATTATTTAATGACTATTTATTTAATTATTATTAATTAAAACTATTTTTAACTATTTAATAATACCCTAAAATATAAGAAAATATGAAATAAAGCTAGAAAAATGAAATTATGACTTAGAAAATCTAAAATAACTAAAGAGAATTTTCAAAACTAATTTTGTATTTTTATGATGATTTTTCTATTTTCTACAAATTTAAAACTATTTTAAACTAATTAAATGGCTAAAATTATAAATTTAACTAGGAAAAATCTGGAAAAATTATTTTTTGCTTTTTATATTTATCTTAATCTATGAAAATTGAAAACTTATTTTTTGAAGCTTTTCTGATTTATTTGTATTAAAAGCAATTTAAAAAGTCATAAAAAGTGATTTAAAATAAGAAAAATACCAAACAGTGATGAAAAATTATGAAAATTCAGGAAAATTCTAAAATATTATTATAAATCTACGAAAATAATAGAAGTGATGCGGTGTGCAAGAACTGAAGTCGATGTGAAAAGTGCTTAAAATAAGCACTTAAAATAAGCTATAAGCTACCTAAGTGCACCAACTTATCACAAAAGCTAGAGTATGCTAAAGATACTTAAAACCAACCTATTCCAACTATCCTAAACCTCTGAAAAGCAATCTACAATGATATGATTCTATTTAAGCATTAGTGCCAAACATCCCTAACTGGCTTACTTTGAGCTTAACCACTGGCTTATCAAGAGAGCTTATGGGGAAACTGGAAATGAGGGACTCTTAACAACCAACCAAAGACTTTATGTACCCAATTTCAGCCCATAACAAGCTATAATGAAGCTTATAGAGGACCTGCAAGTTGCATGTACACAACTCAGTGTATGCTGAGTTTGAACAGGGGAAAACCAGCTTATTGAGCAGCTATTTAAGAGCTTATAGAAGTTCCCAAAATTCATCAAAAATAAGATTCAAATTTGACCAATCGAACTTATTAAACCCAAAATTTCAACCGATTTGAACTAAAACGAATCTGTGAAAATTCCACAAAGTTTGGCAAAATCACTTTTCACTTTTTGACTTTTGAGATGGAAATGAAACTTTGACTAAAATGAGATTTGAATCGAATGATGAACTGATAATGATGTGAAATGATATAATAAAACTAATGCAAACTGTATTAACTAAGTTAACACCTAATTGTATGATTTGAGCTATTGATTCCAACAGATTAGATCACAAGGGATGATTACAATCAATTTTGACTAAGTGAGTTCTAGGATGCAATAATTTTAGCTAAAAGACCCTAATAAACCTAGTAGAAACTATCGCACTTCAATTTGACCATGGTAACCCTCTTAACTCATTGAAACCTATTGATCCAAACACTAATTTAATAAATCCTATCAAGCCATTAAGCTAACTAATCCTAAACGGTTTAAGCAGAGGTCAAATCGTGTAAACTCCTAAGATTCTAATGCTAAAGTACCACTAAATCTAGTATCAAACATGATCAAACATAACCATAAGCATACTAGCATTCATGACAGCTTTGGAAAGCTTGGAATTGAAACTCACTTGAAGTCCCGCATAATTTAGGCAAAGATAACAAGACCAAACCAAGAATAAAAACACCAAACTAAACCCAAATCATCATCAAGATCACCCCATATCCATCTCTGAACCAGATTTGAACACCAGTTGACTTTTGTTGACTTTTCTTTATTTTTGAAATTTGAGCAAATAGACAGGAAACTCTACCAATTCTTCAGATTAATCAAGAACAAACTTTAACAAACCGATTAAAACAATCATAACAACTTAAAACCGAAATTTAACAAGAATAGATTTTTGGCGGAAAACCGAAATGGATGTAAACAGAAATTAATCGATGAACTTTGTGAATTTAAGCCAAATTTAACTTAAACAATATATTAAAATTGAAACCCGTAAAGTTTGAACATTAAAGCATAAGAAACGATTACAATAACACTAAGAAAGGGTCTAAAAACAATGACAAGTGTTTCTCGGTGTCTTCTTTCTTTCTATAGGCATCAATAAGTCTCTATCTCACCTCGCCATTGGATTAGGTCCTTTTGATCTTAACCGTTGAGTCACGTTTTTGGCGCCAAAACTTGTGCACATGGGTTGACTTATGTGAGGCAGGGGAGAGAAGCATTAATTGTCTTTGGTATGTTGTGGAGGTGGAGGGGACAAGGTATGGTGAGGTTGAGTTGGAGGTGGAGTGTTTGTTGGGCTAGTTGCAGAAAAAGGTGGAGAAGGAAGAGTGGTATGGAGGAAAATGGTTGGCGGGTTTGTGGTTTGGGATTGGATTGGGTTTGTTTTGTTTGGGTTTATTAAAACAAAAGCGTGTTTGGTTGGTATTAATCACAATGACCAAATGTGCAATTTTCCAATTCTTCAAGGTGTGATCTTGCCAATTTTCGAAATTATCCCAAGGACTAAACGCCAATCTCCAATAATACAAGGACTATAAATGCCATTTTTCATTTTTAAAAGAAAACAAGGACCATTTTTGACACTTTCCAAAAGTTTAAGGACCTTTTGCCATTTTCCCAAGATTCATCCAAGGACCATTTTTGACAACTTAGAATATTTCAGGACCTTGAATGATAAAACTCACATTTTTGGATTCAGGGGCTAGATTTGCCAATCTTTGAAAGTTCAGGACTGAAAATGCCAATTATGCAAGTTTTGTTTGTTTTTTCATTTGTTTTCAATCCTTTTGCCCTCGAGACTTATAAAACACAGGCAATGATATATGATGCATTTTGAGACTTTTAAAGTGTTTTGACTGTATTTGAGGTTTAAATGTGAAAGAAATGATGAGTATTTACACACTCATCAATCCCTTATACTAAAACATTGCTAGTCCCTAGCAATCTTTTGAGAAAACTTAATGGATTTGAATCTCTTTACCAAAAGCCATTACTTCGAGTAGCCAAATGTTTCAGGCTCAAGTAAGAACCTTGGTACATTGATAACCAAATGATTTTGAGCAAATCACCGACTTTTAACGGATTTGATTTGTCTTTACCGTGCCGTTTGCTTTTCGGACTAGCCAACTCTTAGATAAAATATCTTTGGTGAGTCGATTACCAATTATGGTTTCCAATCGCCTTTACCACAAGCCATAAACTTGCGGGCTAGCCAACTTTTCACTAATTAAAGATATGGTGAAATGAACACCATACAATTTTGGGCAAATTGCAAGCCGTCAACGGATTTGAGAAATCTTTACCAAGAGCCGCTTGCTCTCGGATTAGCCAATCCTTTTGTTTATTAGACATGGCGGATCGATAATCATAAGTCGAGTAAGTGCAAAACACTTACTCCAAAAAAAAATTTGGCCAAAATGGGGAATTGGGTGGTAAAATTACATGATAAAATTCGTGAGAATCCCCCACACTAGAAATGAATATTGCCCTCAATATTCAAAGTACCATTGTTATGTCGAAACAAAGAACGTAAAAGGGAAATACTACGCCATTATTTTTTTTTTTTTTTTTTTTTTGACCGAAAACTTATATACAAGAGCGGGGCAACTCCCCACACTAGGGTGGTAGAAAGTAGAAAGAAATCGAAATATGGGTGAAAACCCATATTGTGCTATCGTTTTTGTTCCCGAGTCGCTAGCTTGACTCGATCCCGCATTCATTGGTTCATGGGGAAGCAAAGTGGAAGAAACAATCTCCATCGGACTTTCATTCAAGATGTTTGGACAAACATTTGAAGCACATGAAAGTTCCACACCAATGAGATATATTCCGGCTCAAGATAATGGTATATGGAAATGCCGGGATCAAAGATAATGTCTTCATTCCCGAAGGAGTGAAGAACAGAGAAGTGATGAATATATGAAGAAAAGAAAGAAAATCATGATAAAATCATGACTAACTCTTCATCCTCAATAGGAGAATTCATAGTTTCATGAATCTCATCATTTAAGCTCGCTTGATCAAGACATATTATGGGTGTGTTCAGATCAGTAGAAAATATCATACTCCGTGGAGATATGATATGAGTGAGTTCACCGCGAACTCCTCAAAAGTAAATGATTCATGATCGGGAGAGAATTATGAGAATGAGAAGTGGCACGCCACTAATCTTCTCTCCCATATTATCAAAATTGAGGCTTTCATTTCCGAATAGAATCATCGGAAAGAATGTCACTATCCTTAATGGGGATAGGAGATGAAATAGGCTTTTCATTAAAAGCCTCGATTCTAGAAATGAGAAGATTAACATTCAATAATGTAAGACGAAGAGCTTCGCCTTGGATTATTTCTTCATCATTCTCTTCTCCTAAGCTAACAAGCTCGTAAGGTAATTCCCCACATAACTTATGTCTCCACAAGATAACGAATCGCCCTCATCGTAATCGAGAACATCTCAATATGATCATTTTGGAAGACAAGAGGAGGAGGATATCACACATGATCAAGAATTCCTCGTGACTCTCTTGGAATTGGGACAAGGTTCTCAACACTAGACTTTATGAATTCGTATGATTCCTTTTCGTGAACAAGTGTCAAGATGCTCGTCCCCATGCTCGTAGAGTGAGTGTGAACCTCGGGTGTGATAACAAACAGATCGAGGGAGTTGAGAAGGACTAGCGCTATGGATTCTACAAGTTCCATTATTTCTCCGCTAGTGATTCATCATATTCTTTTCTCCCTGTATTTCCGGATGGAATCTCAACCGATGAACTTGATGAATCTTTATAAAATTGTAGAATATCAAGGGTATCTTCATCATCACCGTCATCGAAATGAAACGGAATCGAGAGCTAGATTTGGTCGCTTTTTGTATTCCAATTAATTCCTAATAGAGTTTTCACCGCAACTGGGAATCTAATTTAGCACCGCTCTTCGCCTAACAATTCTTCCATGGATTTTGATTTGGATTATCTTGGGAATGTTTATATTCCTTCAAATCTTTCACTAAATCCAAAAGATCAAGGAGAAGATTTTGAGGAAGTGGCTTAGCCGAGGTGGTGCTCGATTCATTTGGTACCGTAGAGGTTGGTCATGATACGAAGAGTCGTAATTGTTACAAGGAAATGGATTCCTTGTTTGACAATCGAGCTAAAGTGTGGACCTCCACAAGACTCATAACAAAATGATTGTTGTGGTGGTCATGTGAATAATATGGAATTTGGTCATTTCAAAGTCCCGAGTGTTACCGTAAAACTGTTCATAGACAAACGTGTTTCCGGATTGACACTCAAATCCTTGGTGAGGACTTCCACAAAACTCACATAGATATGTCAATATCTCATGATGTGGTAGTTGGTAGAATGAATCGATGTGTCATGGTAAGGATAGGAGCTTGGTTATAGATGCACCCATCTCCCGATTCTACCATGCTACACCGGACAATTCCCACCATTATGAGGACCACCACACCATTGGCAACCATGGTGTAGATACGACATAGGAAAGAATCAAAGGTTTCAGAGAGGGTTGGGATGAAGAATCAAAGATGTGAGAGGGTAAAGATGGATATTTTGGATTTTTGATAAACATTTTGTAAATATAAGAAAGAAAATATTTTGGTTTTTGTGTTTGTTGAAAACGATTTTAAAATATTTTCGGAACCGCTTTGTTTTATATGATAATAATATGAAAATATGAACAAGGATGGTAAATATACAATGGATGTATATTCAACAACACCGATGCTTCAAATTGTAGACGCAAAGACACCCCGGCAGTGGCGCCAAAATTTGATTCGCCCAAACGATCTATCTTTTATTAGTCAACCACTTGTGAATGGTCAACCATAAAGTCAAACACTCGTAACAAAATGCAATTAAGTCCAGAGGAGTTTAGTGTATCCCCGGTCGTTAAGTCCCAACGAGGTGTAAACTGTAATACAACGAATCTATGATCGGGTGAATATTGAACAGGAAAAGGTTATGATTGATTACACTAAGGAAATTAAATCTAATCAAGACTTTGAAGTCATTTTGATTCTATATTTAAAATCGATTAACGATTAAAACCTAAAGCGCGTATGTTTAAATTAAGAACTACGTAACGCATAAAAGAAAATGTGAAATTGAAACAAGATTAATCCTAAAATATAAAAATGAAATTTTACAAACCTAATGATAAGAGAAAATTTTGAGAAAAAGAAAATTATTTTTATGACTATTTATTTAATTATTATTAATTAAAAACTATTTTTAACTATTTAATAATACCCTAAAATATAAGAAAATATGAAATAAAGCTAGAAAAGTGAAATTATGACTTAGAAAAATCTAAAATAACTAAAGAGAATTTTCAAAACTAATTTTGTATTTTTCTGATGATTTTCTATTTTCTACAAATTTAAAACTATTTTAAACTAATTAAATGGCTAAAAATTATAAATTTAACTAGGAAAAATCTGGAAAAATTATTTTTTTGCTTTTTATATTTATCTTAATATATGAAAATTTAAAACTTATTTTTTTGAAGCTTTTATGATTTATTTGTATTAAAAGCTATTTAAAAAGTCTTAAAAACTGATTTAAAATAAGAAATATAGCAAACAGTGATGAAAAATTATGAAAAATTCAGGATAATTCTAAAATATTATTATAAATCTACGAAAAATAATAGAAGTGATGCGGTGTGCAAGAACCAAGTCGATGTGAAAAGTGCTTAAAAATAAGACTTAAAAATAAGCTATAAGCTACCTAAGTGCACCAACTTATCACGAAGCTAGAGTATGCTAAAATTACTTAAAACCAACCTATTCCAACTATCCTAAACCTCTGAAAAGCAATCTACAATGATATGATTCTATTTAAGCACTAGTGCCAAACAAATTCTAACTCGGCTTACTTTGAGCTTAACCAACGGCTTATCAAGAGAGCTTATGGGAAACTAGAAATGTGGGACTCTTAACAACCAACCAAAGACTTTATGTACCAAATTTCAGCCCATAACAAGCTATAATGAAGCTTGTAGAGGACCTGCAAGTTGCATGTACACAACTCAGTGTATGCTGAGTTTGAACAAGGGAAAACCAGCTTATTGAGCAGCTATTTAAGAGCTTATAGAAGTTCCCAAAAATTGAACAAAAATCAGATTCTGAAATTTGACCAACTGAACTTATTAAACCCAAAATTTCAGCTGATTTGAACTAAAAACGAATCTGTGAAAATTCCACAAAGTTTGGCAAAAATCACTTTTTCACTTTTTGACTTTTGAGATGGAAATGAAACTTTGACTAAAATGAGATTTGAATCCGAATGATGAACTGATAATGATGTGAAATGATATAATAAACCTAATGCAAACTATATTAACTAAGTTAACACCTAATTGTATGATTTGAGCTATTGATTCCAACAGATTAGATCACAAGGATGATTACAATCAATTTGGACTAAGTGAGTTCTAGGATGCAATACTTTTAGCTAAAAGAGCCTAATAAACCTAGTAGAAACCATCGCACTTCAATTTGACCACCGGTAACCCTCTCAACTCATTGAAACCTATTGATCCAAACACTAATTTAATAAATCCTATCAAGCCATTAAGCTAACTAATCCTAAACTGCTTTAGCAGAGGTCAAATCGTGTAAACTCTTAAGATTCTAATGCTAAAGTACCACTAAATCTAGTATCAAACATGATCAAACATAACCATAAGCATACTAGCATTCATGACAGCTTTGGAAAGCTTGGAATTGAAACTCACTGAAGTCCTCGCATAATTTAGGCAAGATAACAAGACTCAAACCAAGAATAAAACACCAAACTAAACCCAAATCATCATCAAGATCACCCCATATCCATCTCTCGAACCGATTTGAACACCATTGACTTTTGTTGACTTTTCTTTATTTTTGAAATTTAAGCAAATAGACAGAAACTCTACCAATTCTTCGATTAATCAAGAACAAACTTTAACAAACCGATTAAAACAATCATAACAACTTAAACCGAAATTTAACAAGAATAGATTTTTGGCGGAAAACCGAAATGGATGTAAACAGAAATTAACTGATGAACTTTGTGAATTTAAGCCAAATTTAACTTAAACAATATATTAAAATTGAAACCCAGAAAGTTTGAACATTAAAGCATAAGAAACGATTACAATAACACTAAGAAAGGGTCTAAAAACAGCGACAAGTGTTTCTCAGTGTCTTCTTTCTTCTATATAGGCATCAATAAGTCTCTCTATCTCAATTCTGGCCATTGGATTAGGTCCTTTTGATCTTAACCGTTGAGTCACGTTTTTGGCGCCAAAACTTGTGCACATGGGTTGACTTATGCGAAGGCGGGGAGAAGCATTAATTGTCTTTGGTATGTTGTGGAGTGGAGGGACAAGGTATGGTGAGGTTGAGTTGGAGGTGGAGTGTTTGTTGGGCTAGTTGCGTAAAAAGGTGGAGAAGGAAGAGTGGTATGGAGGAAAATGGTTGGCGGGTTTGTGGTTTTGGGATTGATTGGGTTTGTTTTGTTTTGGGTTTATTAAAACAAAAGGCGTGTTTGGTTGGTATTAATCACAAGGACCAAATGTGCAATTTTCCAATTCTTCAAGGTGTGATCTTGCCAACTTCGAAATTATCCCAAGGACTAAACGTGCTAATCTCCAATAATACAAGGACTATAAATGCCATTTTCATTTTTAAAAGAAAACAAGGACCATTTTGACACTTTCCAAAAGTTTAAGGACCTTTTCACCATTTGCCCAAAGATTCATTCAAGGACCATTTTGACAACTTAGAATATTTCGTGGACCTTGAATGATAAAACTCCACATTTTTGGATTCCGTGGACTAGATTTGCCAATCTTTGAAAGTTCGTGGACCGAAAATGCCAATTATGCAAGTTTTGTTTGTTTTTCATTTGTTTTCAGACTTTTGCCCTTGAGACTTATAAAACACGGTCCAATGATATTTGATGCATTTTGAGACTTTTTAAAGTGTTTTGATCGTATTTGAGGTTTAAATGTGAAAGAAATGATGAGTATTTACACACTCATCGTGAAGTCTTCTATT
This sequence comes from Chrysanthemum lavandulifolium, assembly GCA_022545495.1. Taxonomy (NCBI): domain Eukaryota; kingdom Viridiplantae; phylum Streptophyta; class Magnoliopsida; order Asterales; family Asteraceae; genus Chrysanthemum; species Chrysanthemum lavandulifolium. The sequence goes on from CM040238.1 coordinate 97,514,848, forward strand.
TCTAGGTCGTTTAAGAAGAAGAGCATGGAAGAATAAGGAAACGGTTAATAGACGCATCGTTGTTCGAGATTTTATCAAGTATTTTCGAAGACTTGCTCGCCTACCGCCACTAGACAAGTTGAATTCTAGATCGATTTAGTGCAGAGTTGTACCGTGGCACGGCACCATATCGATTAGCCCTTCGAGTTGGAAGAACTATCGAAGCAGTTGTCCGAATTGGCTGAGAAGGGATTCATCAGACCAAGTTCCTCACCCTGGGGAGCTCCGGTCTTGTTTGTCAAGAAGAAGGACAGATCTTTTCGCATGTGCATCGACTACAAAGAATTGAATAAGCTAACTGTGAAAAATAGATACCTTTTGCCTAGGATCGACGACCTTTTCGATCAACTTCAAGGATCGAGTGTTTTCTCAAAAATCTATCTAATATCCGGGTATCATCAGCTTCGAGTTCGAGAAGAAGACATACCGAAGACCGCGTTCAGAACTCGTTATGGGCATTATGAGTTTCAGGTTATACCTTTTGGGCTAACCATTGCTCCGGCTGTATTCATAGACCTCATGAATCAAGTATGTAAAACCTACTTGGATGAGTTTGTGATTGTATTCATAGACTACATCCTAATCTACTCAAGAGCCCTAAGAGCATGAAGAACACTTGAGATCGATCTTAAAGCTACTTAAGGAGGAGCAGCTTTATGCGAAATTCTCTAAGTGCGAATTTTGGATTTCAACCGTATAATTTCTGGGTCATGTGATTGATAATCAGGGTAGTCACTTAGATCCCACCAATATTGAGTCCATTAGAGACTGGGCTACTCCTACAACCCCGACTGAGATACGTCAATTTTTAGGACTTGCTGGATATTACCGTCGATTGATCGAAGGTTTCTCCAAGATAGCAAAGCCTTTAACCACATTGACTCAGAAAACGGTGAAGTATACTTGGGGAAAGGACGAAGAAGAAGCTTTCAACTGCTAAAGGAGAGATTGTGTACTGCACCTTTATTGGCTCTGCCTGAGGGAAGCCAAGATTTTGTGGTGTACTGTGATGCCTCACATAAGGGTTTAGGAGCTGTATTGATGCAAGGGATAAGGTCATTTCCTATGCCTCTTGACAACTCAAAACCCATGAGAAGAACTACACGACCCATGATTTGGAGTTGGGAGTTGTCGTGTTTGCACTTAGAATTTGGAGGCATTACCTTTATGGCACGAAGTGTACCGTGTATACGGATCGTAAGAGTCTTCAGCATATTCTAGACTAGAAGGAACTAAACATGAGACAACGTCGATGGTTGGAAATTGATGTGCTATTTCATCCTGCTTTTAATATTTATAAAACTAAGATAACTTAGGATAAACACATACTAACGGGCAGAGAACCCGATCAGATGTAGCAAAGCCTTAGGTAAATCCGAGTATCGTCCCAAGAGAGCTGTGACCTTGAAAGAACTAAGATGATTAGAATTTATATTGATAATATTTTGGTGTGATAAGATCATCGAAATGCTATTATTCCATACACACAGATACCAAAAATTTAGGGAAAAGTGATGGATAAACGAAGCTTAACGAAGAACACAAATATGAATTAATTCTCGATATAAAGGTTCAAAATAGTGGTTAATTATCACCAGACTCCTTTGGTCAATTCGTCATGGCCTATGGTTCTTAGATTCCTCACCAAGATGAACAGGTCACCCGGGATCATTCGGTAACCTAATAGCAGTCATTAAGGGCCAAATCTACTAGATCTAGTATGTGGAAACCCGACCGTTAGGAACTTAGATTTCCCCTAACCTCTTAAATACCTCCACTTGATAGGTGATCTTTGGTCGGTTCGCACACGAAGAGTGGTTGTACTATGGCCAATTCCTTCCATACTTCGCAATCTATTAGACTGGGGTCAGTTGGTCATATCTCCCAGCCCTTTAGATACCAACAAGCTTATAATATTACCAAGACTAGCGATCTATGATAAGACTAGTAAATGTCTATAAAGAATTAAAGAGAAGATCAATAACACAAATGCAAACTTTAGTTAATAACATGAATTCATAGTATAAGTCCTAGAAAAATATAAAAGGAATTCAAACTCGAATACAACGGAAATCATAGACGGGAACTTCGTTATTCAATGCTCCTAAGCCATTCTTCTTCTTATGTGTTTGATCTTCCCAAACACTAGAAGGTTTGGGAAAGGAGAGATGATTAAAACTGATGAAATCTTCGACTATTTATAGGCTCGGAAACTAGTTATGGCGTAACATTTATTAAGTAGTTACGCCGTAACTCTTCAAATATTGTGCTTATCCATGGTTACGGCGTAACCTGAGCTGGGGGTTACGCCGTAGTCTTTGTAAATGATGTGCTTATCTTCAGTTACGGCGTAACCTGAGCTAATGGTTACGCCGTAGTCTTTGTAAATGATGTTTATCCATGGTTACGGCGTAACCTGAGCTGGGGGTTACGCCACATCTTTTGTCAAGTAAGTTGCATAATGTTCAGTAGTCATGTTACGGCGAAATTATATTCCACTGTTACGCCGTAATCTTCATAATCCTTATTACGCCGTAACTTCATCACTTGGTTACGCTATATTTGAGAGAAAACTCGTCCTTTGGGCTTGGAAATGTCCATTCACTGCTTCCTTGTATAAAATAGGTCCTGAAATGAAATAATAAGGAATAAGGATGTTTTCACAAGCATTTTACTCATAATGTGATGATAAAGGGGGAAATTAATGCTTAGAATATCAAGACTATTTGATGTTATCAAATATTCCCCCACTTGAACTCTACTTGCCTCAAGTAGACAATTTTAGATCGCAAAAGATACATTCCCAAGGAATGCAGAAAGATTTCCATACTAGAATATTTATAAGAGCCGAACACCTCACGAAATGGGAACGAAAACACTCTACACTCCTCCTAATCTAAGTGTTAATTTCGGGTGATCACCAATTGCACGGCATATCAAGTATTCTATCATAAGCTTGGCAATTACACACAACTCTACCACTAGAGCTAAGGTTAAGACATATTTTAGAAAGCAATGTTGGGTGATAGTGATCCAAAGGCTATGAGGTAGTGTCATTACTAACGTGTCACGGCGAAGTGGACAAAATCAATGATACATGACCAAATCTATGGCCAAGACATCAAGGATTGCTCGCTGCATCACCTAGACACGCTTCACGATAAAAAGGGTAAGGTAAGGCATGGGATATTTTAATAGGTTAAAAGAAAAAGAAAACAAATAGTCTTAGCTTAAAACCAAGTTGCCATCGCCCCACCGTTCATTCGAGGTTTATCTTCATAATCATGATACGTTAAGGGAATACACCATTTGAATATTTTCCTTCCTGAACCGATGGTGTCTTCACTATCTTCCAATCTTTGAATGTGATCGAGGAGTTTATTCTCAATGCCAATTTCTTTCATTCATACAATATTCCGCACTTTAATCATCAGAGATCGCTATATATATATATATATATATATATATATATATATATATATATATATATATATATATATATATATATATATATATATATATATATATATATATATATATATATATATATATATATAATCCCCACTTGAGATGAGCATAAGGAGATAATTGGGGGTCTTTAATGATCTTCAATAAGATGTAGATGATTTGGTACGCCTTTTGAAACTTATATTCAAACCTCGAACTAGGCTAACAATGACTTCAAGATCAAAAGGTAAGACTACACGGTAGGCTAAGGTGTAAAGGTGTAACAAAATAAGGGTAGGAAATGAAAGGATAGGCTCGAATAGGTGTAACTAGGGGTATCTTGCACTAAAGGAGAGTGCAATAAAAGGGTTAACACGGAGGTCAAAAAGTCAATGCGACTAATCGATAAACACACACATGTAAACACATATGGGCTATTTGGGTTTAATCCTAAAACATTTACTTTTTCAAATTGCCTCTTCCAAATGCACCTGTTAACTTGATACACTACTCGCCTATGGTCTCAAGTGATGTAAAAGCCAAGTTATAATGTTTACAATACTATCGGCACACTCAATATTTGTTAGATTTGGGTAAAATGGGAAAACGGAAGGCTAAATCTCACCAATGAAAATAAGGGTTATGGTGTGCTCATTATATGTGATTTTAGATTGGTTAAAAATATGACAAAAATTTTCAAATGAGCTTAAAATTTAAAACCAACTAGAAAATTTGGGCAAGTAGGTTAAGTAATCAATGAGTGTGTAAATACTCATCATTTTGGGTCAATTTGAATCATGAAACGCTTAAAATGCTCGAATGCATCAAAATATCGAAAATATCTCAAAATTGCATTTTATATGTTTCGTATGCAAAATGTTTAAAATCGATGAAAATGAGCTAAATTTGCATAATTGGCGCTTACCCCCAAGTTTCAAAATTGTCGAAATAGTCCCCGAGCACTTAATTTCAAAAGAAAAATCACCAAAGGTCCTTTTAAAATCATAAGTTGGCAAAATTAGTCCTTTGGTGAAAAATATCAAAAGTTTTGAGAAATTACAAATTTGGTCCTTCAAGTTTAAAATTGGCAAAAAATGGTCCTTGGAAATTTGAAAATGTCAAGTTTGGTCCTTGTACTATTGGAGCTTGTCACTTTTAGTCCCTTGGAGCAAATTTGCAAAATGGCATAATTGGTCCTCCAATTTTTAAATTACAAACAAGTCCTTGTTATTATTAAACCTTTAAACCCTCGCCTAGTCAAACCTCATTGTGACCGCCAAACCAATTGGACCCCTGTTTTGACCCCTTCATTATATTAAGCCACCAAACACCAAGTCAATCCATTTCCTCTCTTTTCTGCTCTTCCTCCCAACCGCTCTGCAAACACAGCTCTTCCTCACCCCCGCCACACACCAACCCACCTTATCACTCCACCAACACCAAACAACAAGAAGCAATAAATGCTTCCCCCCTCCTTGCACTCAATCCACCCCAAGTTGTTAAAAACGTTTTCCCGCCAAAAAATCCATCAAAGGCTAGAAAGAACCCAAGTGATCCAATGGCTTAGATTCTTGATGGGAAATGCTCAGGAAGCAAGTGGGAGTACTTCTGTTAATAAAAAAAGGAGGAAGAGAGAGAGAGACCAAGAAAAAAAGAGAATGAAGACCATTCCAAGACCTAGTATAAATAGAGAGCTTGTAAGCCTTTCAAAGGCGAGGTTTTAGTTAGTTTTAAAAGTTAGTTTCTTTTTTAATTGTAATTCATCTTTTAAATTAATGAAAAAAGTTTTTGTTTTACATATATGTCATTTAATGTTTTTATGCAAATAAGCACTTAGTGCTTATTTGCTTTAGCTAATTATCATTTGGTTTTCAAGACTTTTTAAGTTACTGTACTTAGTTTTACAAGAGAGAAATCCAAGTTCATTGTTAAAAAATCTGCTTTAAGTGTCTTTTATGCCCATAAGGTGTGTTTGGTTTAAGGTCAAGTTGGAGTCAAATCGTTTTCTACCCACTTTGATTTTCAAAGTCAAAGTGTTTTAAGTCTTAAGTCGGTTATAAAGTAGTTTAACTTGCATCACTAAGTTCACAAGTTTTGACAAACAAAAAAGAGCTTATCCGGTTCGTCTCGCTCACCGTAGCAAGAACTATAGTTGTTGCTCCAAATCCTTTTACTTATTTCATGTTCAAAATTTGCAAAGTTTGTTTTTCTCGCAACCTCACATACCCATTTCAACATATTGATAGTTTATTTGCATGTAGGTTAAGTTTATTTAGCTTAAAATTGGCACTAAAAATCGATTGGCCATTTTATTGGTTTTCGTTCATCCCATTTTGTCCCAACTGTCGCTTTTAATTCATTTTTTAGAACAGCTAGATTTAGGATTAGGATTTTATTTTGCGTTTACAAGTAGTTAGTAGTAAGTAAATGATCCGTGGTGGCTTATTAGAGCTTGTTTGATTACTTGTATTTACCATTAAGCTACCTCGGTCCTTCTATTTTAATGTTATGCCAGCCTCCGCAGCCCACCTTTGCTGCCCCCTAGCTTGTTTCGTTTAGCTTTTTATTGAGATCTTGTGGGGCAAAAGCGTGGCCCCATCTTGTCTTCAAGAATCAATAAGCTCGATACTTATTTCGATCAGTAGCTCACTTAGAATTTGCTCCGAAGTGCCACCTTGGGATCGCTTTGAAACCTGATCAACCGCTATGACAAAAGTCACTTTCTCTTTTTTATTTACTAGCTTAGTGGTAATTTGGCATAGTTTGTTTAAGTGGTTAGATGTTTAGGTAGTACATGTAGATTAGTTTAAGCTCATTCATAATTAGCTTATTAGTGTTTATGAAAACCTTGGTGCTTAATTCTAACTTAGTAGCTTTAGGAATTTTCTAGTTAGTTTTGCTTTTGCCACCGCTTATCTCCGTTAAGTTCATTGTTTTTATTGCTCTTCTAGCGTATTATGGATGTGTAGTTGAAATGCTATTTTATTTCGCTTTCTGTAATTATATTTACTCATTTGGTGCTTATAAGTGAGTTTAAGGGTGTTTGGTTTTGTTCTTTATTTGCAATCGTCACAGACACACAAGTCGTTACAACTTGTTTGTAAGTTTTGTCAAGTTTTAGTTTCGATTAAAAAACTTCTTCGATTTATTAATTAGTTGCAAGAAAAAAATAAAATAATAAGTTTCAAAAAGGGAGACCAAGGATTCAACCTGGTCTCTCGGCTCAAGGCACACACCTCAACACAACTCCACAACCAACCGCTCTCTTGAACCTTTTGTTATTAGCATGCATTGTTAAAGTTTTTAAAGGTTTTCAATCCAAGTTTTGAAAATCAAAATAACAAAAAGGGAGAGGCAGGGGTCGAACCTGAGACCTCTCCCTTGGATAGGATGATAGAAGGGTACCTGGATGCCATGCGCCCTTGGGACTTCTATTGGTTTTATTTTGCATCATTTAGTACTTAAATACGTTTGGGTAGTTTTGTTCATAAGCTCTTTTAGCTTAATTGACAGCTTATTTCACAAAACACCACCCACGTTTTTTCTTTTTCTTAGAATCAGTGATACTTAAAGTAGTTTTTGTGATTTTTTCAGATTTTTCTCAAAATGTTTAGTATTTTTAATTAATTAATTAGTTAAAAATCGTTTTTAATTCGTAATAAATAAAATAAAACTCAAAAATTCGGCTTTTTCCTAAAATTATTTTTAGTAGTTTAGAACGAGGAAAATTACTTTTGCACTCGTGAGGACTTTATTTCACAAATTTTACGCTTTTAATTAAGACTCGCGTAATTTTTACATATAACGCGCTTTCATTCTAGGTTACGCTTTTAGATAATTTAAGTTTACGCTTTAGTTAAAATAGTTTATTTAAGTTATTTTATTTTATAAATCAAGAAAAACATCATTGTAAAAATAGTGATAGCGTTTATTTAATATATTTTAGCTTTTAATTTTCTTTAATTTGCATTTAAGTCATTGTATTTTATTAATTTTTCTTTAGGTATAATTATCCATCAAAATCTTTACCGATCACTATCCTTAGTGATTATTCTATCGTCTCGAAAGTTGTTTGAAACACCATTGAGTCTCCGTGGGACTTAACGACCCGGAATTCATTTTATTCTCCCGATCTTCATTGTATTGGTTTCGAGCGCTTTAAGTTTATTACGGTTAGCCATTCACAAGTGGCTAGCTTGTGTGATATAGCTTGACTGCTTTTCAAGACCAATCAAATTTTGGCGCCACCGCCGGAGTCGTACGATTATCTTCCGCTTAGCAGCATTAGTGATTTGAATATTCACTCATTGTTTATACCATCCGTATGTATTTATATTTTCTTATAAACATCAAAACCCAAAAGATTTTCATTCTTTGTTTTTACAAAATGTTTTCAAAATACCAAAATATTCATCTTTACCCTCTTACCCTTTTGATTCTTTATCCCTTTACCCTCATCCATTTGATTCTAACTTCTTCTATTCTCATGGAATCTCTCGACTCACGATTTAATTCGGGACGGTTGAAAACTTTGACTTTATCACAAATGTCAAGAATTGTGTTGTTCGTGATGATCCATTAATTCGCGTAGGGAAATGGAACGAGAAACCGGGTGACAAAGAACCGGTACTTCCTCTCGATAATGGAAGTGCTAAATACGTCCAACCTACGGTTATCCAAAGATCTAACCCTCAATTGCTCCTAAGCCGCCTAAAATTGATCCTAAACTTTCACGATTTACGGTAAAAGCAAACATGCGTAATTTAGACCGGTGACTAGCAAGAATGACTTGCCTAATCTTCACGCTTCTCAAGAACCGTAACCAGAGACCATAACGGAAGTGGTGGAAATTGCTAGCTCTCGAGCACACCACTTGTCCCACCTCCGGATTTTTCAAAATGTTCTTCGAGACTTGATAGTCATTCGGATTACCATGTTGGTTTTGTTGATTCTTTGAATAAACCGATTCTTTCTCATAACTCTCAAATGAAAACGCTTATTCCTTGTGTCGGTTGTGGTGAGCCTCTTTTGGTTCACCTCGTTGGTGTACATGTGTACAATGTGGTAATGATATTCATAACGGAGTTGTTTGTTTTGTGGTTCGAGGAATTCATTTGATTATGATCCTAATCCGAACTCATTTAACGACCCTCAAACTTTTCCAATTACCCACCACAGCCCGACTTATCTTCATATAATCAATGTAATCATGTGAATTTTGTGGAGGCCTCACCAAGGATTTGAGTGTCAATCCGAAACACGTTTGTCTATGAACAGCTTTTCGTGTAATGCTCGTAACTTTGGTTATGACCGTAATCCATATGATTCACGGCCTGCACTCAACAGCTTTATCTTGTTGTGAGTACTGTGGAGGTCCCCACTTCACTCGATTGTCAAATAAGGAATCCATTTCCTTGTAACAATCATGACTCTCACATGTTTGACAATTTCCAACCTCCACAAAGACCATACGGTTCAAACTCCACCGAGCCGTTGTCTCAAGAAATCTCCCAAGATTTTGAAACCGCAATGAAAACACTTGAGGATATGATTCAAAACTTTAAGAATCAAGTAAGTGGTGAAAAGACCATGGGAGAATTGCTTGTCGAAGAACGAGAGGCCCGCCAATCTAGGGAAGAATTATTAGTCCTAGAGCATGCACTCTAAGGCGCTCCCAATTTCTCAAGGCAGCTCTATATGACGATGACGAGGAGAGTTTTTATCCTTTAAAGATAATATTTCTCAACTCCCTCGCCCGCTTGATATCCCAACAGCTTGAGATTCCATCTCAAACAACCGCTATCACACCCAAAGCTCCCACTCACTCTCTCGAACACGGGGACGAGCATCTTGACACCGTTCTCGAAAAGGAATCGGACGAATTCATAAAGTCTAGTGTTGAGGACCTTGTCCCAATCCCGAGAGAGTCACAGGAACTTTGACCATATGTGTGATTCTTCTTCCTCTTGAGTGTTCAAAAGATCATTTTGAAACTTTCTCCGATTTTAGCTAAGATTGTGCTTTTATGGAAACATCGAGTATGTTGAGGCATCACTTCCACAACTGATGTCGATCATCTTCTTGAGGAGTTCTCCGATGAACTCACTCACATCAGTCCATTTTCATCGGAAAGTGATGATGATCTCTTTGATTTCAAAGCCAATCTGGGAGAGATTGAAAGTCTCCTTGATAATGATCGTTCACTCACTTCTCACCCCAACAGTCCAATAGAGAATGTCGATCACTTTGTTCCCAAAACATTCAAAGCTACTTTCACCAATCCTCTATTTGAATTCGACTCTGAATTCACTTTAATTTCTGAGAATCCACTCTTTGATACTCAGATTGAGGATAGTGATGATGCCACAATGGAACAAGAGTTCACAATTTCACTTCATGTGAATGATTCTCTTCATGAAGAGTTCATCGGTGAACTCTCTCATGACATATCTCTCCGAACATGATCATTTCTATTTTGATCTTGAGGATGATATTGGCTCTGAGGAAGGTGCACTCTATCATACGAGTTTGCCTATTAATGATACTACCCTCACCCTCCTCTCCGATATGTCTACATTTGAAGATGAAGAATGGATCCCGATTGTTATCAAAATCTTTCTTCCTTTCCTCAAATATCTTGTGATTTCTCTTAATCTTCACTCCTTCGAATGAAGACACTATCTTTGACCCGGCATTTTCATTTATCATTTTTGAGCGGTTCTATGTATATCTCATCGGTGTGGAACTTTCACGTGCTTCAAATGTTTGTCCAAACATCTTGAATGAAAGTCCGATGGAGATTGTTTCTTCCACTTTGCTTCCCATGAACAAATGAATACGGGTCGAGTCAAGCTAGCGACTCGGTAATCAAAAAAAAGAGCTAAACATGGGTTTTCACCGTGTACCACCCTAGTGTGGGGGTTGCCCACATGTTGTATATATAAGTTTCAAAAAAAAAAAAAAATCTTTCAAAATAATGGCCGTAGTGTTTCCTTTACGTTCTCGCCGGCATAACCGGTACTTTGAATATTGAGGGCAATATTCATTTCTAAGTGTGGGGGGAATTTCACTAATTTTATCATGTAATTATACCACCCAATTCCCCGCTTTTGGCCAAAATTTTTTTTGGAGTAAGTGTTTTGCACTTACTCAATTGGTTATCATCCGCCTTGTCTAATAAACAAAAGGATTGGCTAATCCAGAGCAAACGGCTCTTGGTAAAGATATCTCAAACCGCTGACGGCTTGCAATTTGCCCAAAATTGTATGGTATTCATTTCACCATATCTTTAATTAGTGAAGAGTTGACTAGCCCGCAAGTTTATGGCTTGTGGTAAAGGCAATGGAAAAACCATAATTGGTAATCACTCACCAAAGATAATATTGATAATTTATCTAAGAGTTGGCTAGTCCGAGCAAACGACTTCGTAAAGACAAATCAAACCGTTAGAAGTCGGTGGTTTGCTCAAAATCACATGGTTATCGCAGTACCATGGTTCTTACTTGAATCAAACATTTGGCTACTCCAAGTAATGGCTTTGGTAAAGAGATTCAAACCATTAAGTTTTTCTCAAAAGATTGCTAGGACTAGCAATAGTTTAGTATGGGGATTGATGAGTGTGTAAATACTCATCATTTTCGTTAATCGAATCGCAAAACGCTTAAAATGCTCAAATGCATCAAAATATCGAAAATATCTCAAAATTGCATTTTATATGCTTCGATGCAAAATGTTTAAAATCGATGAAAAATGAGCTAAGTTTGCATAATTGGCGCTTCAGGTCCCTAAGTTTCAAAAATTGTCGAAATAGTCCCCGAGCACTTAATTTCAAAAGAAAAATCACCAAAGGTCCTTTTAAAATCATAAGTTGGCAAAATTAGTCCTTTGGTGAAAAATATCAAAAGTTTTGAGAAATTACAAATTTGGTCCTTCAAGTTTAAAAATTGGCAAAAAATGGTCCTTGGAAATTTGAAAATGTCAAGTTTGGTCCTTGTAGTATTGGAGCTTGTCACTTTTAGTCCCTTGGAGCAACTTTGCAAAATGGCAGAATTGGTCCTCCAATTTTCAGAAATTACAAACAAGTCCTTGTTATTATTAAACCTTTAAAACACCTTGGCCTTGTCAAAACCTCATTGTGACCCCCTGCCAAACCAATTGGACCCCTGTTTTGACCCCCCCTTCATTATATTAAGCCAGCCAAACACCAAGTCAATCCATTTCCCTCTCTTTTTCTGCCTTCCTCCCAACTGCCTGCAAACACGCCTTCCTCACCCCGCCACACACCAACCCACCTTATCACTCCACCAACACCAAACAACAAGAAGCAATAAATGCTCCCCCCTCCTTGCACTCAATCCACCCCAAGTTGTTAAAAACGTTTTCCCGCCAAAAAATCCATCAAAGGCTAGAAAGAACCCAAGTGATCCAATGGCTTAGATTCTTGATGGGAAATGCTCAGGAAGCAAGTGGGAGTACTTTTGTTAATAAAAAAAAAAGGAAGGGAGAGAGACCAAGAAAAAGAGAATGAAGACCATTCCAAGACCTAGTATAAATAGAGAGCTTGTAAGCCTTTCAAAGGCAGTAGGTTTTAGTTAGTTTTAAAAGTTAGTTTCGCTTTTTTAATTGTAATTCATCTTTTAAATTAATGAAAAAAAGTTTTCTTTTACATATATGTCATTTAATGCCTTTTTATGCAAATAAGCACTTAGTGCTTATTTGCTTTTAGCTAATTATCATTTGGTTTTCAAGACTTTTTAAGTTACGCACTTAGTTTTACAAGAGAGAAATCCAAGTTCATTGTTAAAAAATATGTTTTAAGTGTCTTTATGCCCATAAGGTGTGTTTGGTTTAAGGTCGAAGTTGGAGTCAAACTGTTTTCACCCACTTTGATTTTCAAAGTCAAAGTGTTTTAAGTCTTAAGTCAGTTGGCCAAAGTAGTTTAACTTGCATCACTAAGTTCACAAGTTTTGACAAACAAAAAGAGCTTATCCGGTTCGTCTCGTTCATGCTCACGAAGCAGCCTATAGTCATTGCTCCAAATCCCTTTTACAAACTTATTTCATGTTCAAAATTTGCAAAGTTTGTTTTTCTCGCAACCTCACATACCCATTTCAACATATTGATAGTTTATTTGCATGTAGGTTAAGTTTATTTAGCTTAAAATTGGCACTAAAAATCTGCATTTGGCCATTTTATTGGTTTCTGGTTCAGTCCCATTTTGTCCCAACTGTCGCCTTTTAATTCATTTTTTAGAACAGCTAGATTTAGGATTAGGATTTTATTTTGCGTTTACAAGTAGTTAGTAGTAAGTAAATGATCTGTGGTGGCTTATTAGAGCTTGTTTGATTGCTTGTATTTACCATTGCTACCCCGGTCCTTCTATTTTAATCACATACAGCCTCGCAGCCCACCTTGTCGCCTTGCTTGTTTCGCTTAGCTTTTATTGAGATCTTGTGGGGCAAAAGCGTGGCCCCCATCTTGTCTTCAAGAATCAATAAGCTCGATGACTTATTTCGATCGTAGCTCACTTAGAATTTGCTCCGAAAGTGCCACCTTGGGATCTGTTTGAAACTGCATCAACTCAGCATGACAGTCACTTTCTCTTTTTTATTTACTAGCTTAGTGGTAATTTGGCATAGTTTGTTTAAGTGGTTAGATGTTTAGGTAGTACATGTAGATTAGTTTAAGCTCATTCATAATTAGCTTATTAGTGTTTATGAACAACCTTGGTGCTTAATTCTAACTTAGTAGCTTTAGGAATTCTCTAGTTAGTTTTGCTTTTGCTCACCGCTTATCTCCGTTAAGTTCATTGTTTTTATTGCTCTTCTAGCGTATTATGGATGTGTAGTTGAAGTGCTATTTTATTTCTGTTTTCCTGTAATTGTATTTACTCATTTGGTGCTTATAAGTGAGTTTAAGGGGTGTTTGGTTTTGTTCTTTATTTGCAACTGCTGCTGCACACACAAGCTGTTACAACTTGTTTGTAAGTTTTGTCAAGTTTTAGTTTCTGATTAAAAAAAACTTCTTTCGATTTATTAATTAGTTGCAAGAAAAAAAAATAATAAGTTTCAAAAAAGGGAGACCAAGGGGATTCGAACCCTAGTCTCTCGGCTCAAGGCACACAACCTCAACACAACTCCACAACCAACTGCTCTCTTGAACCTTTTGTTATTAGCATGCATTGTTAAAGTTTTTAAAGGTTTTTAATCCAAGTTTTGAAAATCAAAATAACAAAAAGGGAGAGGCAGGGGTCGAACCTGAGACCTCTCCCTTGGATAGGATGATAGAAGGGTACCTGGATGCCATGCGCCCTTGGGACTTCTATTGGTTTTATTTTGCATCATTTAGTACTTAAATACGCTTGGTAGTTTTGTTCATAAGCTCTTTTAGCTTATTTGATGTTTTATTTCACAAAACACCACCCACGCTTTTTCTTTTCTTAGAATCGATGATACTTAAAGTAGTTTTTGTGATTTTTCAGATTTTTCTCAAAATGTTTAGTATTTTAATTAATTAATTAGTTAAAATCGTTTTAATTGTAATAAATAAAATAAAACTCAAAAATTCCCGCTTTTTCCTAAAATTATTTTTAGTAGTTTAGAACATAGGAAAATTACTTTTGCACTGTGAGGACTTTTATTTCATAAATTTTACGCTTTTAATTTGACTCGCGTAATTTTTACATATAACGTCGCTTTCATTCTAGGTTACGCTTTTAGATAATTTAAGTTTACGCTTTAGTTAAAATAGTTTATTTAAGTTATTTTATTTTATAAATCAAGAAAACATCATTGTAAAAATAGTGATAGCATTTATTTAATATATTTTAGCTTTTTAATTTTCTTTAATTTGCATTTAAGTCATTGTAATTTATTAACTTTTCTTTAGGTATAATTATCCATCAAAATCTTTACCGATCACTATCCTTAGTGATTATTCTATCGTCTGAAAGTTGTTTGAAACACCATTGAGTCTCCGTGGACTTAACGACCGGAATTCATTTTATTCTCCGATATTCATTGTATTGGTTTCTCGAGCGCTTTAAGTTTATTACGGTTAGCCATTCACAGTGGCTAGCTTGTGTGATATAGCTTGACTTTCAAGACCAATCATAATCATACACTTCATTTCTATTCCTATCCCTCACTTGAAGTGTACAAAGTCCCATTTATACGAAAAAGGAAAATAAAATAGAAATGAAAATAATCGAGAAAGAAATAAACCCCTCTCAAATGCTTGCCCAAGACGCCTCACTAAAGGACGAAGGTGGGTCACGAGGTTGCTAATGCGTATCATATCCGTGACTACGCCTTAACTAATATGTTGTAAAATTGTCCCGATGATTCGAGTTCGACATTATCGACCCAAAGGGTTACGCCAGAATCGCATCGTAACCAAAACCCGCATGTAATACATAGGAAAATTTAGTACCCCATAGGTACAATCGATTATCAAGCACACACATATCCTAATTATTCAGTTATTACAAACATACGTTTGAAATTGTTCAACAAAAAAGGGAATCAGTCATCCGTGTGAAGATCGTGGTCCATGGAGTGAAACTGAGTTGGGTCGAACAGGGTGCTTGTGGTGCTACCAGGAGTGGGCTCGGCCTGTGTGACATATTGGTCTTCATAAACACATCACATAACACAATATGGGTCGAATGGTTTGATGTTTTAGAGAGAGAAAGTGGAAGAGAGTTGGGAACTTAGTGAGACAAAGAAAAATGATATTATGAAAAGCTCCAACCCTTTGCCTTGCTAGGCAAAGGGTATTTATAGGTTCTTACAAGACACGTCTCCTACGGGCTGTGGATCAGGCATACAGTGGGTAAAGACCCGTCCGTCCTCCACTGTGTTACCTAACAAACTACTTACTAACACTAAATAGCTACGACTACGAGCTTACTAACGAATACATATAATTGAGGTGACCGACTCTATAATTACAGGATTTTATCAATCCTAACAATCTACCCCAAGAGAGGTCACCTCAATTACATCAATTACAAACAGATATTACATTTTGGTGTTCTTGGATTCTTGATTAAGTTCTTTGCTTCAGTAGTTAGTAGTCTTTGATTCTTCAAGTTTCGCATGTTTGGTTCTTTCAAGTGGAGGTCTTTAATTGATCCACGTGATGATGAGTTTTGAGCCACTTTGAGATCATCGCCCACCATAAATCTCGAATCATCCTTTGTAGTGTTCCCATTATGTGAAGTTGTGACTTTTGGACCGACATGCTCACATTTTGGATCATGATATCTTCTCATCGAGTTGAAGCTTTTGTTGATTCATGATATTTGCGAAGAGCGTAGCGAAGCATGGAGTGAAAATATCATAGTCACTTGATGAAGATATGCACATATCATGAATTATTTGAAATGAACGTGTTGTGTGAGCATGCGGTTGTGGATTGACCTCAATTTCGATCACCGCAACCGTCGGATGTTCCTGCACAACAGTTAGCAATAAAATCTCACGAAAGTGTCTTTGATCAATTTCGTTGAATTGAGTGCACGCCCACGGTTTCCGTTGATCAAGACAAGCATCGCTCGTGATCGGTATAATTCAAGAATCTCCTCGACGTGGTTTCGCGACTACTCTAGCCGTTTTCAAACTAGAACGTCTCAAAGAAGACAACACGGAGTGAGTGAACCAAACAAATTGAGATTTATCGATTGATTAAAATGATTTGAAAACAATCGCGTATTGCTTGAAGAAAGAGTTTTGCAATACGACGAAGGTGTTATATGAGAAATCAATTTTCAATCATAAATACCCCATTTTTGTTTTGAAAACATACAACTTAGTCGATGTGCTAGAAAAGAATTTTGAGCACAACGACCGGTTTTCAAAGGTATCCGTCAATCCATTCTCGAGCCGTGATTGATTCAATAGTGAATCTCCCCATCGTTTCGCCCGCTTGTCACATGATTGATCTAATGCATAGATCTCACATGCCACCCACCAAGAGCTTGTTTGATGTTGGCTCTAGAAGGTTTTCCATCTTCATCGTGAATATTTTTACATATCACTAGGATGTTCTGGCAATATCACAAGGATACGGCGTAGGACTCTTAAAATATATTCTCACATTTCACATTGTGTGAAACTATGAGTTTTCATTAATTGTGTCCTAATGAGATTTATTGATTATATCTTGGCTCTAGACTCAATAGTGCACATTTGGTTTCCTATTTCGGAGACTAGGGAGAGGTCTCCTTCTTCAATATCAACAATCTCTACGATAAAGTCGATAGATTATGTAGGTTCCCATGAGAATGAAACAAGCCCTTTTAAGAGGAACTTGAGTAGCTTCGAAGTTTAGTGTAGTACGACACTGGTCCATGACGTCTTGTCTTCAATACCAAGTGTTACCTTAGTAACTACCAGTAGCATATGTATTGAACCCGGTTTTTGCCCTAAGGTTGAAATGTTGGAGGGCTATTTCTTTTCACCCTTTTCACATTCATTTCTTTTTCATTCTTAACCCCTTCAGTGCTTACCGAGACTTTATTACTAGAACCTTGTTGGGTTTATTCCAGTTCTAGCTCTATCTCAGTCGGCACTCTTCCCATTTCTCATTTTTCTCCTTTTTCATTATACCTAAGGACTCTATACTATCTAGTGGATTGTCCCTGGGTAGATCCCTCCGGCTCTGGCGGGATCATGGGAACGAATACCTAACCTAACCATCCTTATATTTCCGTGCATAAAGTAAATTTGGTCGGTCTTTAGGTATTGTTCATTCCGCCTCGAAACCAATTGAAAACCATTTGAAAATCAATCAAGGTACTTGTGATGTAAAATCAAAGCATTTTGTACCTTAATTGTTTTTGATATTTTAGAAAAGCTCCCCCTCAACATGTGCTTTAAGTATTCGAAGTTGTTTTAGCACATGGAGGCAAGAGGACTTTCAAATCTTAGTTTAAGAATGTGAAATTCAATTTTGATTAACTATTTTCTAAAGATATCATCATCACTTTCCCTCTCAACTCAAGTATTTTAAGTACTTTGTACAAAGTATTTTTGGGAAGGATGAGGTTTTCATTTGATCGCTCCCCCTCAATATGTGCATCGATATTCAAAAGATATTTGCACATATTAGAGGGAACCTGCACTTTGAGATAAATCAATCACGTTTCAATCCATTTTGGTTTAAGATGAATGCTCCCCCTTAACATGTGCATGAAATTTTGAAATCGTTTGGCACATGTAGGGAGGAGTGCTTGCTATTACATTACCAAAACCACTTATCGAATTATCAGTTTAAATCCAATTTAAATCACAAATTCTCCCCCGATCACACTTTACAAACCCTTTGAGATTTGTGATCTCTATTAAGAACACAACCTTCTTTTGTAACCTTTTTTTTTTTTTAGGAGAATTGTAACCTTCTTTTGAAAACATTTAAGTGATAAGGATCAGAGTATGAGACTTTAAACTCCATTGTTTAAAAAACATGCTTAATGATCTTATGAGAACACAACCTTGGTCTGCATCCAATTTTATAAAACATTGTTCTTTATGATTATCCAAAATTAGACCTTGAACATTTACGTGCCAATTGTTTGAGAAATATCCTTTATGATATGTTTGAATATACTCTCCCCTCAATCAATGACGTAAGTTGTTGATTGAGTGATAGATATGTTGACAAATGATAAGTCCAGATGTTTTTAAAATAAGGATCGAGATATTTTCAAAGCAATTTTGTTTTCATTAGATGACAAATATTTTTCAGAAGAATCTTTAGTAGGAAAAATATTTGGTTGGAACCATTTGTCTTTTTGGCGAAAAATATTCTTTATAAAATTTTTGTTTTTAGAATCAGAGCGTGAGGCTTTAAAATTTGATGAAGCATAGCTCTGTTCTTTCATTAAAAACGGGTCACTGCCTGAAAGACAATAAACCATCATTTTTCTCCATCTCAATTTTTTTTTTGGAGTTTAAAACAAAATATATTGCAACTGATCGAACTTCATCTAAAGACCCGTGTAATTCTTCGAATGACAAATCTAAGTCCGTAGATGTTATCGAAATCAGATATCATGAAAAAAAAATTTGGACTTTTTCAAAAATTTTCTGATTTTTATGGTTTTTGAAATTTTATATTTTTCTATTTCCTTTTTCTGAGTTTTACAATTTTGTATTTTTGCTTTTTGATAATATATGTACAGAGAATAGATGAAGAGACACCGTTACTCCTCTTCTTCCTCTTGAAGACGTTTGAGTGTCTCCGGTTGTAGACTCTTTAGACCAAGTCGTGGGAGAATGAACTCGAAACGTTCTCTAGGAAGAGATTTAGTGAAAATATCTGCCAGTTGATACTCAGTTCTTACAAAATATAGTTCCACCACACTTTTCTCCTCTTTTTCCCTGATGAAATGATGTCGAATGTCGATATGCTTTGCTCTTAAATGTTGAACATTGTTGCAGCAGAGAGCAATGACTCTTTTGTTATCACAATACAAAGGGACTTTGTTAAATTCAAAGCCATAGTCAGATAATTGTGATCTCATCCATAGGATTTGAGCACAACAAGATGACCTGGCTATGTATTCCGCCTCTGTAGAGGATATAGACGTACTCATTTGATTCTTTGAAGACCAGCTGACTAACTTATCTCCCAAGAACTGAGCACCACCGACGTGCTTCGACGTGTATATTGACACCGCATGGTCTCAGATCGATATGTCGTTAGTGACATATTGGTGTCCTTCGGATACCAAAGTCCCATGTTAATGGTTCCTTGGAGATACCAAAAGACCCGCTTAACCGCTTCAAGGTGCTTTTGGTAGGCTTAGCTCGGTATCTAGCACACATGCATACAACGAATGTAATATCGGTTCATCGGCTATGAGGTACATCGGGATCCAATCATACTTCAAGATTTTGTTTGATCAACCATGATCCCTGAGTGGTCCTCATCCTGTTTTGTGCGCTCCACCATGGGAGTGTCAACATGGTCACAAGAATCAAATCCAAATTTCTTTAAAAATTTCATTAGCATATTTAGATTGATTAATGAAAATGCCTCCGGGACTTTATGAAATTTGTAATCCCAAGAAAAATGACATTTGTCCCATCATAGACATTTGAAATTTAGAGCCCATCTCCATTGAAAAACGGTCACATTCATTAGGGTCGGTCGAGGCAAAAATAATATCATCAACATAGATTTGAACGTGAATTAAGTGTTTGCCTGACTTTCTAGTGAACAATGTGGGATCAAGTGCTCCATTGCTGAATCCATTAGCTAAGAGAAACTTTGACAGTGTATCATACCATGCCCTTGGAGCTTGTTTCAAACCATAAAGGGCCTTCTTCAAGCGATAGACATGGGTAGGATGCTCGATTCACAAAACCTTCTGTTGGTCGACGATACTACTTCTTTGAGATCTTCATTCGAAATGCGTCTTTACATCCATCCGATAAACTATCATGTTTTTGCTAGCAAAGATTAGCTGGAAGATTCGATAGCCTCAATTCATGCAACCGAGCAAATGATTCCTCAAAATCAATACCTCCTCTTGTCGGTATCCTTGGCCACCGCCTTGCCTTATTTTTCGTAACATCACCGTGCTCATCAAACTTTACTTTAAAGATCCACTTGAGAGCAATGATCATAGCACAACTGGAGTCGGTACTAATTCCCATACATCAAGATGATCAAACTCATGCATTTCTTCTTGCATAGCACTAAACCACCGTCCTCGGACATTGTTGTTTTGACATCTTTAGGTTCAATCTTTGATAATACATAATTGAAGAAACACCATAAGGCATCTCGTGGAAAGTTGTTTACGAGTGGATACCGGATGAGACGGGTTTCAATAATGTTGTCCAATGGATGATCATGTGTCCATTTTCGAGATGTTCATGTGGTTGGTGATGAGGAACCGATGTAGCGAGTTTGGATCCCCGATGAAGATAATTCGGTGTTGGTTCATGGGCATTTATATTTTCAAACGGTGCATCTTCCGGAGTGGCAAAGGGTTATCTCCATCATAGTTGGCGAAAAATTTCCATGATGTACACTCGAGGATTGACGATTTGAGGATGATGATGAGTGATCCGCAGCAGCGCTTGAGATAGAGACACGTAAGCAGTTGGATTATCTGTGTTGATTGGATTAGAGCCGCCATTGTTGATGGTTTAGAATGAGCATTATCAAGAGGTTCATAGTATTCATCAAACATTGGATCAAACAATTTCTTCAAATCTTCTCCCGATGGAGGTACATATGGAACCGTAGGTGAGGGATTCTGTACAAGAGAAGAACTAATGGGACTACTTAATGAATGTTGAAATGCGGGTCCAGAACTAGATTATCCAGAAGCCATTTGCTCAGACAGCTCATCGAACGTGACGTGAATAGTTTCCATGATATATCGGGTTCTTTTATTGTAGATTCGGTAACCCTTCCAGTTTGGTGCGTAACCAACAAAAACTCCAATGGCCGCCTTAGGTCTTAACTTTCCTAAATCTTGACCATCATTCGTCGGATAGCATAAAGCACCAAATATACGAAGGAAGGAATGATCTGGTTTACGGTTGTGGACAAGTTCGTAAGGGGTTTTTCCATGAGTGGTGTGAATAAGGGAACGGTTTTGGGTGTAGCATGCAGTGACAATAGCTTCCGCGCAGAGAAACATTAGAACCTTTGAGTAAATCGGCATAGTCCTTGCAGCTTCGACAAGAGTCCAATTTTGTCTTTCAACTACACCATTTCGTTGAGGAGTACGTGGAACACTTCTTTGATGGTCGATTCCAATGCTTTCAGAAACCGACTTAGTTCTTTGTTTACAAACTCGGCCCATTGTTTGTTCGGATATTTCGACCGTTTTATTAAGTCGAACTTGCATTTGTTTAATAAGTTTGATGATGACATCTCGAGTTTCATCCTTTGACCTCAAAACTTAACCTGTGTGAACCGAGAATAGTCATCAACCACGACTAGCACATATTTCTTTCCGCTTATGGTTTGCACTCATGGGTCCGCACAAATCAATATGAAGAGTATGAAGAACTTCCATAATTGAGTTTGTGATAAGGTTTTAAAAGGTACCATTTTGAGGGTCGTTTAAGCCCTTATTTGATCACTTTTGTATCCGTTATTGCTTAATATCGTTCCTTTTCACTTTTAGGTCTCTTGAAGGCAAAATGTGGAATGGCACTTATTTGGACTAAAAGGCGCAAATATATGAAGAAAATGGCCAAAGTCGAATCGAGACACTCAAAGTCGTTGAAAACAAAAGGCGACGCGCCGGTGTTAATTGCGACGCGTCGAGGATTTTGTGACGATACGTAAGCCAAAACCCTATTTTCAAGTGACGACGTCGGGCTTTAAAGAGTAGGCCGTTGCTACTCGACGGCCTAGATGCAACCCGACGATGTCGAAGTCAAGAGACGGCGTCACGGACATAAGGTGACGCCGCAAGATTAACGTGGCGAGACGAAACCCTAATGACGACGACACGACGGCGTCACAAAACATAAGGTGGCGCCCGTCATATGTAATATTATATATAGAATCTGAATTTTTCGCTTTTAGGAGAGTCTTTTGGAGTAGAAACCTAAAACCAACCAAGGGTGTCTTGTACAAGATTTTAGGGTTCCAAACCCTATCTTACATCAAGATAAGTATTTACTTCATCAATTTAATTATGTCTTTGATTATTTGTGTGTATGCTTGCATGTTCTCCATGTCCGCTAATTTATTTGTGTGTTTGCTTAGGAGTATGAAACTTAATTATTGAATATTGATTGGTTGTTTCTTATCTTAGTTGATTAATGATCTAGTAATGCGATAGGTCATTCGTTGTGTACTTAATGCTTGATTCATCTTTGTGAACCTTAGAATATAATTACCGAGTAGTTGTAAGCTAAACCATCCAAAGAGTGCCTTAGAGTAAGAGTTTATTATCCCTAGTGGGTTTGTAGACGAGACCCTTTGGTAAGTTCAAAGAGTTAGGGAGAAACGCACACCCTACAACTTTAGACACACAACGCAACTAAGAATAAGACGTGACAACTCAACCATCAATAGGAGATAATTAAGGAGTAGTAAAACCTAAGTAAACACATCTTTAAACTATCATACGAGCACACATTAATTAGACATAGACTACCACCACCTTAGTTTAGATAAATAGATAATAGTAGAGTAATCGGTAGAAATACCAACCCCCAAATCCAATACCCGAGATTCGTACTTTTCAATTTCCTAAAAACATAAAAAGATAAAAATAATCTTCCTTAACCTTAACCTTAGCGTAGTAACTTCTCACTAGCATTCCTATTCCCTAGAGAACGATATCAATACCGTGGCTTACCCTAATACTACACTACAACGATTAGGTTCATCGCCTAGGTGTTGAAAAACTTGTTTCGACGAAAGGAAGTTCCTTTGACCCCGAACGCGCTGCTGAAGCGTATCAAGTTTTTGGCGCCACTGGGGAATAGAATAGCTAGTTAGTAGTCCACCTCGCTTAGGTTTCTTTGCTTGATTCCTATCAAGTAAACTTTTTCTCATTTTTAGCTTCCTTGTAGTCTATCCCCTTCTTTGTGTTTGTGTTCAGAAACCCTTTTCATTTGTCGCTATGGCAAGTGAAGTAGCATTTGAATCATTAACAAATGAGGAACAATTGAATTTCGCAAGTTGGTTTGGTTTTATTGTTCTAATGAATTTGTGAGTGAACTTAGAGATATCCAAAAGAAGAAGGGTGTAAGATTGGATGGATTTGATATATTTTGTGTTTGTGTGGCTTCTATTCGACGATCGCTGTCAAGATCAACTCCTTTTAGTGACACCATCTTTAGAATTTTTCGTAAAACCTCCTATGCATAAACGCTCGTGTGTTACAACTTGAGGAAATGGATAAGAAGGATTTATCTAACCTTAGGAATCATGATCAAAAGACCTAGTTTTTAAGAACATGAAACCTAAACCCAAACAAGATTGTGAGATGGTTGAAGCTAAAATACCTAGTTGCATGTGTGGGATAGATTTCAAACATTTAGGAGATCTAGATATAATGGAGAAAAGGTGGAAACTCCAAGCCCACAAGCCCTACCATCACTTGAGGAACACACATCACCTATAACTTACCCGAAAGAAGTAGAAGAGACTATAGGAGCCCCAATTGATAGAGAACCTTTGGACCTAAAGCCACTAGAGAATATAGGTTTAGATGCTTGTTGTCATGACCTCTCTCTTAGTCCTAGGGAAGTTCCTAATTTTGATGAACCGAGCCTCAACCAAAAACCTTACCCAATGTTCCGCCTTTAGATGTGAATATTGAATTGAATTAGCCCCAATCCACCCATCAAAATAGATAGTCCGGTAGTTGCTTGATAAAGGTGATAGATTCTAGGCCATGTAGAGTGGAAGCTAATATAGGAGTAACCCATGACCTTACACACTTATATCACCCATTCATGGTTGATAACAAGAAACATTATGGGTTTAAACCGGTTTATTAGGTCAAGATGGATCCTTAACTAAGAATCTTTGAAGTTGATAAGATGATCCATTTTAGAGAGAGATTTGATTCACCCGCTACACCAATTGAATTAGGTAAGGTTATAATGAATAGAGCACACTCCTTTGAGCACACAAATCACCCATCACCCTTCTCCTCACGTAGCAAATTTCCACCCCAAGGGTGTGTATTGCTACTATCACCCGCACTTAACCTTAAGTGTAGGAAAAATTCCCTTTATCTCGTTAAATAAGGGTAGAGTCGGGCTCGTGACTCGAACAAAACAAGCGCTTCTTGGGAGGCAACCCATGTGTATTTGTTTTTCATTTTCATTTAGTGTCGATATCTTTTATTAATTGTTTATTCCCATGTTTGAATTTGTAAAATGCTTTATTTTGTCTTTAACCTCGTCTTAATTACATATAAAGGTATTTTACATAAGGGATAAGTGTATGGAGGATTACACATGTTTTCAAAAGAAACGTGAACATGAGAATTACAATTATTTAAAAGATATATATATGTGTTTGTTAGAGTCAAATGTTTGTATCGAGTCATAATGGATGTTTTTGCGTAAATTTTTCCGATTCTAAAGATGTAAATTTTCCAAAATTTTTCGTAAAATCGCAGCTTTTTGTCGTGATAGCTCGACGGCCAGATTGCAACTGACGGTGTCGGGAAGGAGTAAAACATCGATAACTTTTTCTCGTTTTCGAGCTACTTACAAATTTTTGGAATTTTCCGTGTCTTAATTTTCTTAGAAATTCAGTAAACATCCATTCCACAAGCATTATATCCTAGTTTAAATCGAGTCTTATATATATTATTACCGATTTTACGCGAAGGTTTCGCTTTGTTTTCTTCAAGTGTGCGAGTTTAGTTTGTCAAGAAGAAGTTACACAAGATTGGAAGGAGCTTTTCACTAATAATTCTTCTTGGAAAGGATTTAACCACCACTTTACACGGATCCTACCGAGCTAATCGGGAGTATTAGTTGCTTCGCTTTTAATTACCTTCTTTTATGATAACTTTGATACTTCGGGGAACATTGGGACAATGTTCGCTTTAAGTGTAGGAGGAAAATAAAACGGAACTTTGAAACTATGCTTATCCTTGATTATTTGCTTTGTCCAAATTGTGATTGTGTAATAAACCATGAGAAAATGTCGGTTAGGGTAATTTTGGCACCAAATTTAAAATTTTTATGACATATAGGAGTGGGCCATTAGTCTTAACAAAAGCGTCTCATGGATAGGAAGTTGCATGACTAGCACAAAACCCTTTACCACCCAAATTCCACCCAAAATGCGAGGATCGCCTTAGATTAGTAGGAATTAAAAGCATTCATCTTCAA
This sequence comes from Chrysanthemum lavandulifolium, assembly GCA_022545495.1. NCBI lineage: Eukaryota > Viridiplantae > Streptophyta > Magnoliopsida > Asterales > Asteraceae > Chrysanthemum > Chrysanthemum lavandulifolium. The sequence continues at coordinate 97,540,179 of CM040238.1, forward strand.
TGCTTAGAGTGTGAACCAGTAGTATATTAGATTCTAGAACTTGTTTTGTGATGCATTCCGAGATCGCAAGTGAGACTACACTTGTGTATTTAGGAATAACTAAATGATAAGAGGCATTAGGATAACCCTTGTTTGATACCCGTAATATAATTACTTCTTCCACATCGGTTGAGTAATTCCCCACACCCTTTGCGTTGTACTCATCTTTAGTACACGATACCCCTAGTTAACCCTCGAGCCTATCCTTTTCATGGTTCTCGTGATGTTTTTTTTTCCGAATATCAATGAAGAGCATTGTTTACACCCCACCCCCAAATATACACCCAAATCGCCTTAGCCTACCCCTTATGCACCCACTTTTAGTGCAAATGTTTGTTATCACCCTAAACCCTTAGTTCAATTATCCGTTGCTTGCATGAGTTGCTAAGTCGAGTCATATCCTTTGTATACAGCTTTTGGGACGATTGGGATTCATGGAAAAGTTAAAGTTTATGAAATGACGGAAGGAACGTTAATTCAAATTCTCTTTGTTTGCGTAATAATGTATCAAATTTATGTTTGTTTATTTCCGTTACCTAGAGTTTTAGAGTGTCGAGTCTTGGCTTAGCAACGCCATTCTTCGTATGCATTTAACATAGAGATTTTTGACTTGCCACCACTAAATAGCCTATCCCACCAAACCCTTGTTTCCTACCGTAAGCCTAACATTACAACCCTTTAAAAGACCTCTTTGATAGTCTTTCCTAGGTGCTTACGCCAAAGCGATGGAGGTTTGATCTATTCTCAAACCTATGGTAATCTATGTACTAGGACCGGTTAATGAGTGTTTATCTTCCATTTCCTATTTGTTATATTTAATATATATACCCGAGAGAGATGTGAGTATCCAAACACCCCATGTGAGGTGCTAGTATGTAATTTCCGTGCTTGTTATGACTTTTGCGGGGCTTATTTGTGTTGTGAACCGTTTTAAATCAATGCTTCATGACCCCTAACTTATAAATTAATTGGCTAAAAGCACATTTGCTTGAGGACAAGCAAATAACAATTGTAGGAATATTTGATAAGTTTTTAAAAGGTACCATTTTGAGGGTCGTTTAAGCCCTTATTTGATCACTTTTGTATCCGTTATTGCTTAATATCGTTCCTTTTCACTTTTAGGTCTCTTGAAGGCAAAATGCTAGAATGGCACTTATTTGGACGAAAAGCGCGAATATCTGAAGAAAATGGCCAAAGTCGAATCGAGACACTCAAAGTCACGAAATGAAAGCTTACGGCGTCGGTGTTAATTGCGGCGCGTCGGAGGATTTTTGTGACGATACGTAAGCCAAAACCCTATTTTCAAGTGACGACGTCGGGCTTTAAAAGAGTAGGCGTTGCTACTCGACGCCCAGATGCAACCAGCACGACGCCGGTCAAGAGGGCGGCCACAGATATAAGGTGACGCCGTCGCAAGATTAACGTGGTCGAGACGAAACCCTAATGACGGCGACACGACGCGCCACAAAACATAAGTGACGCGCCGTCGCATATGTAATATTATATATAGAATCCAATTTTTCGGTTTTAGGAGAGTCTTTTGGAGTAGAAACCTAAAACCCAACCAAGGGTGTCTTGTACAAGATTTTAGGTTCCAAACCCTATCTTACATCAAGATAAGTATTTACTTCATCAATTTAATTATGTCTTTGATTATTTGTGTGTATGCTTTCATGTTCTCCATGTCAAGCTAATTTATTTGTGTGTTTGCTTAGGGAGTATGAAACTTAATTATTGAATATTGATTGGTTGTTTCTTATCTTAGTTGATTAATGATCTAGTAATGCGATAGGTCATTCGTTGTGTACTTAATGCTTGATTCATCTTTGTGAACCTTAGAATATAATTACCAGAGTAGTTGTAAGCTAAACCATCCAAAGAGTGCCTTAGAGTAAGAGTTTATTATCCCTAGTGGGTTTTGTAGACGAGACCCTTTGGTAAGTTCAAAGTGTTAGGAGAAACGCACACCCTACAACTTTAGACACACAACGCAACTAAGAATAAGACGTGACAACTCAACCATCAATAGGAGATAATTAGGAGTAGTAAAACCTAAGTAAACACATCTTTAAACTATCATACGAGCACACATTAATTAGACATAGACTACCACCACCTTAGTTTAGATAATTAGATAATAGTAGAGTAATCGGTAGAAATACCAACCCCCAAATCCAATACCCGAGATTCAGACTTTTCAATTTCCTAAAAAACATAAAAAGATAAAAATAATCTTCCTCAACCTTAACCTTAGCGTAGTAACTTCTCACTAGCATTCCTATTCCCCAGAGAACGATCTCAATACCGTGGCTTACCCTAATACTACACTACAACGATTAGGTTCACTTCCTAGGGTGTTGAAAACTTGCTCGACTAAAAGGAAGTTCCTTTGACCTCGAAGCTGCTGCGTAAGCGTGTCGATTTGGTGTTTGGGTTTATGGGTGTATTTCTTGCTTTTTCCCAATTGGCATGCCGAACAAAGATGATCTTTCTCATATTTCAATATGGGAAAACCTATTACAAGGTCCTTTCTAGAAAGATCATTTATGGTTCCGAAGTTTAAATGATTGAGACGACGATGCCATAACCATGGCTTTGTTTTTGAAGCCTTTGACAACAAGCAGATTGGAGAGGACTTCATCATATCTTCGATAGAGATGGTGTATGATTGGTTCCACGGGTTCCTTTTAAAATTTCAACACCATCAAGTTCTCTAACTAAGCAAGTATGTTTTCTAAAGGCCACTTCTAGATCTCGAGTCACGTAATTGACCATGTGAGCACAAATTCGACCAAGACCTTCAACATAATAGACCCTTGAAATTACAATCACACCAACAACATAGTCTCCAGAACCTATATTTTCCCCAAAGTGGTCGTTCTCGAATCTAACGGTCCGATGAATTTACTCATGAAGTCAATGAGTCATGAGCGATCTCCAAATATATGCTTGGAGCGGCTGAGTCCAAATACCATAGAACGATTTATGCGACCTGCAGCTTGAACATAGACAAGTATGGATGATCGATAATTTGGATCCCCATTCAAGAATGGGTTCCATTTGGTTAGTAAATGAGATTGGAACACCCCATATTAAGCAGATGCAATGATATGATTAGAGGTAGATGCAGGACTAGTAGTGACGATTAGATTCAAAGTGTGTTCACTTTCAAAGGTATAATTCTACCAAGGCATCCATTTCTAATGGGCATTGATCTAGATAATTTAGGGCATAATTCATTAAGATTGAATTTACGATCAAGAGGTTTCATTGATAACCTACATTACTAAATTTTCTTTCGTTGGTTTCAATGTTTTTAGCCTTTTTCCACCTTGGTTTTTCGACATCCTTAACCCGCTTAGCGCTTCTAACAGCTTTGATCGGGATTTAGCAACATATTTTACTTCATTCACAGCACATTCATGATAAGTATTAGAAACCAAACATTCATTACATGTTTTGCAAACCGTAGCAGAATTCGAATTAATTACAGTACGCTTATAGCTAATACTAGAATCAACATGATTCGTCTTATTAAACTCAAACTTATTGTTCCTAGGATGGTCTTCTACTTCCTTCCCTTGATCACCTTAGCTTATGAGGTCCTATCTTGCTTTTTATTTCTCGTAGGCTTTGACCGCTTGCCTTAGTGTCACCGATTACTCTGTAGAGGAACGATGGGAACATTAGTTGGTTGCACTACTTTCGCATTCCCCGGTCTAGAATGCTGGGATCTGAAGTACTAGGAGGCACATCAAAGGACACTTGCTTGACTTTGGGCATAGAGCAAGGCATAACTACTCTATCTTTCTTAGTACCAAATTTAGGATATAGTTATTAGGTATTCTAACAGCTCCTGTGATCGTTTGGCATATAAGCATGCATCCTTAATCGCACTGTCAAGTGGCTTCTCTATCTTATCCTCTTCAACAATCTCATGGAGACATTCTAGACTATCCTTAAGGTACGAAAAATATGTTTGAAGTGCAAGTTCATTATTCCTAAGATGAGGTGGAATGTAATTCATAGTCATAGCATAATTAGCACAAGTAGGCACCTTTGGTGCAGTAGTCTCACAATTGGTGATTGGCATTTTCCCTTTAACCTGACTTTTCAGATTCTCAATTTCATTTTGCAAAGAAGTTACATTTTCGTTGTTCTTGTCATGAGTGACTTTAATTGATTCATATAACTCTTTGAAATGCAATTTAACCTTTTCATTTTCCGCTAGAAAACATTGATTTTCATGTTGTAATGCATTAATGATGTTTTGAAGATGAGAATTCTGAGAATCTAAAGGAGGAGGCATTTGGGAGCTAGTCACATCAATCTTTCAACTCTTTAATTGTGAGATTTGGGTTTTCAATCTTCTGATCGTGTTACAATGAGCTCGAATTTGTTCATCACGTTTGCTATTTTCAAAAACTTTATCAAACTCAGGAGCATCCGAGGATGTCTTGGCATTTGAGGTTTTAACATTTTCTTTTAGATGTTGATATTTTAATTGCAAAGCAAGATGTTCAACTTCCAATTTAGAAAAATGTTTGAACAAGTTATCATGATCATCTTGTTCTATTTTCTCATACAATTTTGAATTTGTGGACTCAAACTCAATAACACGATCATGGGAAACTTTCAAGGCAACAGATAATTTATGAAATTGAGAAGCAGTAATAGAATAATTTGTAACAGTGTAGAACACATCCTGAGCAACACATCTAGAAATCAAGTTATCATTTAAGATATGCAGATTTTTCCTCTCAATTTCATTACTTTTAAGCTCACGTTCATAGTCTTTGACCTCAATTTCCATTTCATTAAACACCTTTTCATTTTTAAATCAGATCTATGCCCTTTGAAGACTCTCAAATTGTTCTTTAGTAGTTTAAAGAAAGGCATGATCTCGCTTAAATAACACTCTTTAGTTTTTCAAAACCCCTTTCCCTTCAAGAATCCCCTGGGTGTAATTTCTTTTACATGTTTTCTCATATAGGCTGATTAAGGTCTTGCTTTGAGTAGAAAGAGTTATGGGCACTAAATGCATAGGTGTATTTGGGGGATACACAGTGGCTGGAGGCAATTTCCTACAAGGAGGATTCTTCTTAATAAGATTATCAATTTTTTGTTTATCCAAATCTTTCTTCCAGAACACTTGCTCATGGGTTAATTGAGTTTGAGGTTTAAACTTATTCAAGGCCACCCAATTTTCTTTAGTGTAATCGTGGGATTTAAGCGTTATATTATTCTTTATACACCAAGGATCATTTACCTTCTTTGCTATTTACTCCCTAGAGGCATCTTCTAATTTTCTATCTTCTTCAGCGCTTCCTATACATGATGGTGTTTGCCTGGGCTTAAGGATCTCATTACCATCATAGACTACCTTTTGAGCAGCTCTAGCTATTTTACCATACTCGGGATTGGGTTCCTCTACAAGGGGAATACTATGCTTATCGCTTAAGACTCTATGAATGGTGTTCCCTTGTACGTACAGTTTGTTTTTCAAAGTTTTTAGGTTGGAAAAGTCAGTTAAAATTTTTGATTCCTTAGCATTAAATTCTTGTTTAAGCACTTTTACATTTTCTTGAAGTTCTTGCTTTTACTTAACAGTTTTATTGAGCTTTTCTTGTAAGGAGTTTAACTTTTGTTTTAACATTTCTTCCCTAAAATTACTTTTTCTAATAACTCGTATTTATTTGGTTATCCATCTCCGCTCAATGGATAGTCGGCTCAAATTTAGCACGATGTTCATATATGGTAACTTGTTCTTTATAGGCATTTAGTTCGTGAGGTTATGGAATCATCGAGCACATGCCGTGTATTCATAAAAATATAGTCATCATTGACTGCAGAAAATGCATCACTTGGTACAATTTCACTTTCATCTTGTTTCACATATTGATCATATGGAACAACATTGATATTACCCATATTTTCAATATTTGATTCAATGATTTCAGTTGATTGTACTTTGTTGTGAATCTTTTGCCCATCAATCTCATCGTATAATTTTAATACCTCTGATATGATCGATTCCTTAGAGGGACTGGCCTGTTATGGTGAAGTGACCTTTGGAGAGACCATTGGTGAAATGCTAGCCATGAAGATGGTCCAGGCTTGGTTCATCATCGACATCGAGTCAAACGATCACGCCGCAACTTGAAATGCATTGGGATTGTCTGACCCATACCCCGTGACCGTTGTTCATCCACATCAGCATCATAAGTTTTGGCATTCCTTCACCTAGGAATAGCAATTCTTCCTCATTCAACACAGCTCCACTATCTTGAGCTTGCACGAGTAGCATTTTATCTTTGAAGTACTGCATTTTGTGGACGTTTTGGAAGAGTGCGCCTTGCTATGTGTCCTTCTCCACCACGTTGTAGCACTTGATTGGCTTTCCTTGTCCTCGGCTATGTTCCTTCCACGATTCTGATTACCCACATATCCTCCACTTATACCAACATTTCCATAACCAGCACTAATCCCAACATTTCCTTGCTCATTATGTGGAAGATAAGCATTCTGCCTTCCCTGCACGTTTTGCACAACTACTCTTGCATCTTTAACCGTAGCATGATTGTGAAGGTTAGAAGCAGTTCTGAGATGATTGTTAGTGGGTGGGGTAAAATTCAGGTTTTGCTTAACCATTAGAGCCACTTGATGAGCAAATAGTTCCATGAATGAGTCTGAAGGCTTATAACTTGGATCTGGAATAAGTTTGTGATTACCATCCCGATAGGGTATGACTTGTGATGCTTTGGTGGTTATTCCTACATTAGTGTAGAATGCGCTGAATCATTTGAAGAACTTGCATCACCAAGATCGGTATTAAACTTTTCCATGATCATTCGCTCAAATGCAAGATGCTTTCATTTTAGAGCAAATAAGCATACAATTGCTCGTAATTGGTGTTCCTTAATCCTTTGTTCAGTTTGACTGTAGTGACAAATTTGTGCCATTCGGGATTCATGTTGTTCACAAACTTTGAATTGAGTTGGATATTTGGCATTGTCATTTTGATGTTCCTCATATCATTCACAAGCTTGTGGAAGCCCACATAATATTCAGTAACACTTTCCCCTGTTTTCATTTTAAAGTTTTCAAAGTCATCATAAAGTCGAGACTCCCTGCCTTCTTTGGTCAATTTCAACCGAGAGAAGCATCTTAACATTGTCCCATAACGCCTTAGCTTCAAAGTGTTGTGATTGATCAACTTGTAAATGTCCTTAGGTAAACCTCAAGTATAATGTTTGAAGCCCCGATGTCCGCATCGTATCTCTTTTCTCCTTATCATCAAGCTCATCATACATCTTTGGTTTATCTAATCCCAATACAACCGAACCATCGCCAGTAGCTTAGGATATCTCTAGTAGTCTCAATTGTTATGGTCCTTCATCAATCGACTTAAGTATGTTAACCCCATTTTCCTTTCCTAAGCAATACAGGTCGATTCGTTGAGCCCAAGAGTCATAATCGGTTCTATCCAAAGATGGAAGGACGAGTATTAGATCCCGCAATTGAACGCCATCAAGAATCAAGAAGTGATTGTAGACATGATTAAGTATTCCACGGATTTTACTACTTTGATTAAGCCGAAATAGATTCTTTCACGGATTTTACTAAATCAAGAGATAACCGTAAAACGTAACATGAAGAAACGACAAGTCTCAATAGACGAATCGCACACTTGATAAACCGCTTCAGTCAAAACGCACCCTTGACAAACCGCTTCAGTCAAATCGCACCCTTGACAAATCGCTTAAGTGTCAAGACGCTTAAGTGTCAAATCGCTTGATTAACAAATCGCTTAATGTTGACAAATCGCTTAACAGTCAAAACGCATAGCACACAAATAGCATAAGTTAACAAATCGCATAGTACACAAGTACACCCACTACTTCTACTACTTTTTCCTTTCTTGTCGTTTTGTCTCAATAGACAAACCACATACTAGTCAAATCGCTTCACGAATTATGACAAATCGCATACAAATCATGGCAAATCGCTTCAATAAGCGTTCATTAATGTGACAAATCGCATAGTTTTCAGGACAAATCGCATAGAGGAAATTCAATTCGAGACTCAAATCGCATGTATGAAACTTTCAAAAACAACACTTTTCAACCCAAAAACCAATCCAACCACGATGATTCAAGCCTTCCAAACCAAACCTAAACACTTATAATGATTCTAAACACAAAAGTACCATCAAAATTCAAACTTTAACATAAGAAATGATCCAAATGATGAAGACTACTCTAAACTCATTCAAACCCAAAAAACCTTATGAAAACCACTTAGAAATCCAAGAACATGAAATATGAGTGCTCAAACCATGGCTCTGATACCATTTGTGATATATTGGTTTTCATAAACGAATCACATAACACAATATGGGTCGAATGGTTTGATGTTTTAGAGAGAAAGTGAAGAGAGTTGGGAACTTAGTGAGACAAAGAAAATGATATTATGAAAGTTCAACACTTTGCCTTGCTCGGCAAAGGGTATTTATAGGTTCTTACAAGACACGCCCCCACGGGCGTGGATCGCATACATGGGTAAAGACCCGTCCAGTCTCCACGGTGTTACCTAACAAACTACTTACTAACACTAAATAGCTACGATGCGAGCTTACTAATGAATACATATACTTGAGGTGACCGACTCTTTAACTACATGATTTTATCAATCCTAACAACAGCATAAATGACACTCCTCCTAAGACGCCAATATCGGGATGTCGGTGATACACATTTCCGGTCCATGCAATCTAGGGTGGCTCGGTGCATGCTCGAGCATTTGGCTTGTATGATCTCAGACCAAACCAAGAAATCACAGCTCGTTCTGACCGATCCAATGTACCTGCAAAACCCTCAAATTGGTTACTTAGACCATATAAACCCACTCCGAGGCTATCAAACTCCTCGCTGAAGTGGGTAGACATCCCCTCAATCCGCTCATCGATCATCTGTAACCTATCCTCAACATTAACGTGTGCCCTTCGTCTACCCCTAGGCAAACGTTCCTCAATATCCTCTTGAGCACCACCAGCACCACTACCTTCCCCGACTTCTCTCCTCGGGGCAATCCCAGCTAACTCAATCACTCCATACACATCTTCTGTGCAAATCCCAAGCTCAACTAGCTTATTCAACCCAATCAAGCTAGTTTCCTTCCCACGGTTTAACCAAGCCAACGCCGCATCAGTCATCAAATCATAGCTCCTCGCCAACCTGCCAATAAAATGAGCCCTCTGAATTGGACTCTTCCCTGTAAACCCCTTAGCTCCACCGCCCATGAACCTCGCCAAATAGTGGGGGACATCGATGTGATTTCCCCCGTCTATCCCCTCCAAGAGGTACAAATCGTCCATGGTCATCTTCTCTTTAGCAAAATGCCTTGCCCTAATAGAGCAAGCAAGGATTCGATGCACCAAACGGCGAATAGGGTTCCGTACCATGGTGTAAGTCGGCGGGTGCTTCGAATCGTACCTGGCCACAGCAGAAATTCGGTTGAAGTAGGTGGCGGTATCATGGTCTTCGGGCCTATGTATCCAACAAGTATTGTAAAACATTTGGAAGGCTTCAGATTCTATTTCTTCCCGAGTATACAAACCCATTCTTTTGGTAAATTGCTTCAAAGTCAAACGCCTTCTCACACCCCCCAACTGAAAATGTAATGAAACCACATTATCATCCTCGATCTCATTTCTGAACTCAACTGTAGCAAGAAACTCCCGAACATATTCCGAAATAATCGGCTCATTAATCCGAAAAAGCATAATCCAAGCATTGCAAGTGAAATTCCCATGCGAGCATGTGTACTTGATCTTGCAAAAATTTCTCAATTTCCTTCCAGCAGCCTCATTGGCAATCCCATCAAATGCCTTGAAATCCAAGGCTTCGGTGACTAATTTATTTTCTTCTCAACTTTCGTAATCTTCAAGACATAGTTGCCTAATCCTTCGCCTTGAATGCCGTAAACCAAACCCACTCGGCGGGGTTGGGGAACGGGTTTTCATGCAAAGAAAACAAATATCGTTAGGTGCACTTATCGATGTATTAAGTTACGTCGTAACCAACATTAAAGGTTACGCCATAACTAAATAATTTTTAAAATTTTAATTTTTAGAATTCTTATAATTATTTAATGGTTACGTCGTAACTCTTAACAGAAGTTACGCCGTAACTAATAGCTTCGAAGAATAAATGTGTAGTATTGCAATACAAGAGATTGAGATACGTACCTTGGTTTGGAAGTGCTCAAATCTCTTATTTAGGTAACTTTGATATACCTTAAATCTTTCATTATTTGCTCCCCGGCAGCGGCGCCAAAAAGCTGATGTGCTATTTCATCCTGCTTTTAATATTTATAAAACTTAGATAGCTTAGGATAAACACATACACCCGATCAGATGTAGCAAAGCCTTAGGTAAATCCGAGTATCGTCCCAAGAGAGTTTTGACCTTGAAAGAACTAAGATGATTAGAATTGATATTGATAATATTTTGGTGTGATAAGATCATCGATATGCTATTATTCCATACACACAGATACCAAAAATTTAGGGAAAAGAGATAGATAAACGAAGCTTACCGAAGAACACAAATATGAATTGATTCTCGATATAAAGGTTCAATATAGTGGTTAATTATCACCAAACTCCTTTGGTCAATTCATCATGGCCTATGGTTCTTAGATTCCTCACCAAGATGAACAGTCACGGGATCATTCGGAACCTAATAGCGCTCATTAAGGGCCAAATCTACTAGATCTAGTCTGCGGAAATCCTACCGTTAGAAACTTAGATTTCCCCTAACCTCTTAAATACCTGCACTTGATAGGTGATCATTTGGTCAGTTCGCACATGAAGAGTGGTTGTACTATGGCCAATTCCTTCCATACTTCGCAATCTATCAGACTGGGGTCAGTTGGTCATACCTCCCAGCCCTTTAGATACTAACAAGCTTATAATATTACCAAGACTAGCGATCTATGATAAGACTAGTAAATGTCTATAAAGAATTAAAGAGAAGATCAATTACACAAATGCAAACTTCAGTTAATAACATGAATTCATAGTATAAGTCCTAGAAAAATATAAAAGGAATTCAAACTCGAATACAACGGAAATCGTAGATGAGAACTTCGTTATTCAATTCTCCTAACCCATTCTTCTTCTTCTGTTTTTGATCTCCCCAAACCCTAGAAGGTTTGGGAAAGGAGAGATGATTAAAACTGATGAAATCTTCGACTATTTATAGGCTCAGAAACTAGTTACGGCGTTACATTTATTATGTAGTTACGCCGTAACTCTTTAAGTCTTGTGCTTATCAGCGTAACCTAAGCTGGGGGTTACGTCGTAGTATTTGTAAATGATGTGCTTATCTTCAGTTACGGCGTAACCTGAGCTAATGGTTACGCCGTAGTCTTTGTAAATGATGTTTATCCATGGTTACGGCGTAACCTGAGCTGGGGGTTACGTCGTATCTCTTGGCAAGTAAGCTGCATAATGTTCAGTAGTCATGTTACGGCGTAATTATATTCCACTATTACGCCATAATCTTCATAACCCTTATTACGCCGTAACTTCATCACTTGGTTACGCCGTAGTTGAGAGAAAACTCATCCTTTGGGCTTGGAAATGTCCATTCACTGTTTCCTTGTATAAAATAGGTCCTGAAATGAAATAATAAGGAATAAGGATATTTTCACTAGCATTTTACTCATAATGTGATGATAAAGGGGGAAATCAAAGCTTAGAGTATCAAGACTATTTGATGTTATCATAACTGTTGAGCGATTACGACTATGAGATGCACTACCATCCCGGTAAGGCGAATGTCGTTGCTGATGCTCTTAGCCGGAAGGAAAGAGCACAACCGCTTAGAGTCAGAGCATTAGGAATTACTATCAATTCTCCCTTACCTGCCCAAATTCTTGCGGCTCAAGCCGAAGCCGTCAAGGAAGATAACCAACCTTACGAAAATCTCTACGGTATGATTGAGAGTGAAAATGGCTTCGTGAAACGTTCCGATGGCACTCTATGCTACAAGGGAAGGAGTTAGATTCCATGTTATGGAGGTATCCATGAGTTGATTATGCATGAGTCGCATAATTCAAAGTATTCTATACATCCTAGTTCCGATAAGATGTACTACGATCTGAAGAAGTTGTATTGGTGGCCAAATATGAAGGCAAAGATCGCTACTTATGTCAGCAAATGCTTAACCTGTGCCAAAGTTAAATCCGAGCATCAAAGACCCTCTGTTCTACTTACTCAACCCGAGATCCTGGAGTGGAAATAGGAACGCATAACCATGGATTTCATCACTAAGCTTCCGAAAAATTCTAGCGGTTATGACGCCATCTGGGTTATCGTTGATCGTCTCACTAAATCAGCTCATTTCCTGCCAATCAAAGAGACGGATAGTATGGATACTCTTGCTCATCTATATGTAAAAGAGATCGTTGCACGTCATGGGGTACCAATTTCTATAATCTCCGATCGTGATAGTCGTTTCACTTCAAATTTTTGGCAATCACTTCAAAGGGCCCTGGGGACAGACCTGGATATGAGTACTGCATACCATCCCTAGACAAATAGCCAACGTGAAAGAACCATTCAAATGCTGGAGGGCATGCTAGGTGCATGTGTCATCGATTTCGGAAATGGTTGGGCTGGACACCTTCCATTGGTGGAATTTTCTTACAATAACAGTTATCATGCTAGCATTAAGGCTGCACCATATGAGGCACTCTATGGTCGCAAGTGCCGATCACCGATCTGTTGGGCAGAAGTTTGGGATTCACAACTTATTGGTCCCGAACTTATCCATGAGACTACTTAGAAGATCGTTCAGATCAAGAGTAGAATGCAAGCTGCTCATGGTCGTCAGAATAGCTACACCGATAAGCGGAGAAAACCGCTCGAATTCCAAGTGGGAGACAAGGTTATGCTGAAAGTCTCGCCATGAAAAGGTGTAATCCATTTCGGTAAACGTGGAAAGCTTAATCCTCGTTATATTGGTCCGTTCAAAATCCTTGCTAGGATTGGCCCGGTGGCGTACAGACTTGAGCTACAGCCAGAACTTAGTAGTGTCCACAACGTTTGCCACGTGTGTAATTTGAATAAGTGTCTCGCGGACGAAAAAACTGTCATCCCTCTGGAAGAGATCCCGATTGACGAGCATTTGAACTTTATCGAGGAACCTGTTGAGAACATGGACCTTGAAGTCAAGCGGCTTGGGCAAAGTCGTATTCCTATTGTTAGAGTCCGATGTAACTCCCGAAGAGGTCAAGAGTTCATGTGGGAACGTGAACATGAATTCAAACGAAAATACCCTCATCTCTTTCCTACCTCTGTGAGTAATTCGGAAGGAAACCAGAGACGGGTTTCTTCTTAGGCGGGGTGACTGTGACAATTGGTAAATTTCAAAAACTATTTTTAATACCAAACTACTTTAAATTTTAGCAAGTTAAACATACAACTATAATCTTTTAATATTTTGTAGAATATTCCTTTGTTGAACCTTGTGTGTGACTTTAAATTAGGCACTACTAGACCTCGGCACTAGGCCAAACCTAATAAATCGAGAAAACTTGAGAAAACCACTCGTCTAGTTTCCATAGGCATATTTATGATTGATTTTATTGGAAAATGTTAACTAGTACTTTTGGCGCACTTCTGAAAACTTAGACTTTTAAACAGAATATACAAGCTCGGGATTGTAGGAATCGGGGAACTTTAGAAAAATTACATGAATGGTCCTTGTGGTTTTATCCGGTCGCGCCCCACCCCACCCACCATTAACATTTGTTTTGATTTTTTTGAGAATAAATTACATAAAATAGTCCATGGGGGTATATCCACCCACCAACCCACACAAACACATCATTATCATCATCACCCTCACCACATTTTCTCTCTCTCCTCCCTTGAATACCCTAGCCGCCGAAAAACAAAACACCACCATCGTCGCTTCACTGCCGGCCTCCACCTCACACCACCCACTCCAAACGACTCCCCACATCATCCTCTTTCTGATCTCCAACATCACGCGCCACATAAACCATCCCCACCCTCGTTCGTTCACCCACGCGCCACCTAACCCCCAACATATCACCACCACCATTTGTTATTCACGAAAAAGAAAAAGGTAGGGTTAAACCCACGAGTTTTAGCTCGTCGTTTTTGTAACTCGTAATATGAGTCACGAGTTGACTCATTTGATGTCGGGTTTGGTTAGTAAAACATGGGAAAAAAATCTTTATTAATAAAAATGTGGTAAACATATGTTGGTATCCGTGTTCGTGTCTCGTGTGCGTGTCGTGTGTCGCGTCAGTCAAGCCGAGAGCTTAGGCTCTCGGTGAGGACTCATTGTGTGCTTGATATAATCCTTGTTGTTATTATTGTTATTGTTCGTGTTTGTTTCGGATTTTGGATGAAACCTGTTAGAATCGATGCTCTAGGTTGTTTAGACCTTATCTAGGATTATCAATAAAGCACAAATAACAATGAACAATATATATGCAGTGGAATAATCAAACTATCATTGTTATTATTAAGGTTTCTTTCATCATCATGTGTTCTACAAAACACATCCACACCCCAATCCTAGACGATCAACTCTAAGACGGTTACACAGCGAGGATCAATGATCCTTGGGCTAAACACTACATGTCGACTATCACCTAGTCTAGGCGTTTACATACTCACGCCCTAGACTTACACACACACACCTTTGTCTCGTGTTTACATTGTTTGACACACTTAAACCTAATTCCCTATATCTCTTTATATAATAGAGATACTAGGGTTACAAATGACTACAAAGGACTAGATAATAAATACTTCTTTGCCAAGTAGGTCCCTTGTCTTTCTTTGTCTTCAATAGTCCTTCATCTTTCATGTATTTTGTCTTATCAACTTAAATATAATTCCCAACAATCTTCCCCTAGTTGATAATGACAAAACCAAATAAGCACAAACAAGTATGTCATGAAAGATAAACAAACTTCCCCTTAAACGTGCAATATCACCAAGGATCTTCAAGTTGCAAATCTTCTATGTAATGCCTTCTTCCCCTTTTTGTCATAATCCACTAGGAGACGCTAAGTAAAAGCAACTTTGATTCCAACCACCACAAACCAATATCATACGACTAATCCATCCTTCTAATGCCTCAAGATACCGCCATGAAGATCACCAAAAAGCTTGCTAAAACTGAAATTAAGGCAAAATAAATCTGAACCAGGAGTATAAATACCAACAAGTAGTAGTAAAAATCTTCCCCTCGAATGATGCATGTAAATAACCATAAGAACTTGTCGAATAACTAACCACCATGGTTGTAAGATATAACTTTTCACATACACATCAAACCATAACACAAAGTAGCATATAGATGGAATTCTAGAGAGAGAAAGTTAGAGGTTTAGGGAACTTAATGAGAAAGTGAAAGATATTATTATGAGCTCCAACTCTACCTTGGAAGGTAGAGTATTTATAGTCTTACATAAATCGCCACACACATGGATCAGGATCGTACATGGGTAAAGATCCATCCGTCCTCCACGGTATTACTTAACTAAATACTACTTAACTTAAAATAACTACGACTACGAGCTTTCAAATGATTACATATACTTGAGGTGACCGAGTCTTTAATCTGAGAATTTCTAATTCCTAACAATCTCCCTATGGAGGTCACCTCAATCATGTACCAAAATACATTGAATACAACCGGATAATACATTAACAATTGATCTTGCATTCTTGATGTAGTCCTTTGCTCCTAAGATCGTAGTCATTGATTCTTCACATTGCATGTTTGGTTACTTCAAGTGGAGGTCTTTGATCCACGTGATAATAATTTTGAGCCATCTTTGAGATCATCGACTATCAACAATCTCGACACATCCTTTGTGGTGTTGGTATTATGTGATGTAGTGACTTTAGGACCAGACATGCTCACTTTTGGATCATGATATCTTCTCATCCAGTAGCGGAAGCATTTGTTGAATCATGATATTGGCAGCAGAGCGAAGCATGGAGTGAAAATATCGAGTCATTGATGCACTTATCATGATTTCTTTTGAGATGAATGTGTAGTGTGAGCATGCGGCTATGGATTGACCGCTTCATTCGATCACCGCAAACGTCGGTGTACCGCATACAACAGTTATTAATAAATCGTCGTAGCGAAAGTGTCTTTGATCACTTCGTTGAATTGAGTACACGGCCCGGTTCCCGTTGATCGATTACAAGTACCGCCACGTGATCGGTAGGATTCCTAAGAATCTCCTTGACGGTTTCGCAATTGTTTCTCAGCTGTTCTCAAACGGAACATCTCAAAGAAGACAACACGGAGTGAGTGAACCCAATTTTAAGTCCACCGATTGATGAAAAGATTTGAAAAAAAACAATCGTGTATTGTTTCAATAGAAATTGTTTTTGCAATACAACGAAGGTTTTATTGAAAATCAATTATCAATCATAAAACAACTTTTGGTTTGAAAATTAGTACACGGTCGATGTGCTAAAGAAAAGTTTTTAAGCACAATGACCGGTTTTCAAGGTATCCGTCAATCCATAACTCGAACCGAGATTGATTCAAGAGATTGAATCGCCCCATTGTTCTCATTCGGTTGTCACATGGTTAATCTATAAAATAGATCTCACATGCCACCTACCGAGAGCTTGTTTGATGTTGGCTCCGAGGCTTTCCATCTTCATTGTGAATATGTATACACATCACTTAGATGTTCGGCAATACCACAAGGATAATCGTGGGACTCAAGATATAATCTCTCTTCCACATTGTGTGAAGCAGAGAGTCTTCATTGAAAGTGTCCTAATGAGATTTATTGATGATCTCGTGGCTCTAGACTCAATTTGTGCATAGTTGGATCCTATAACGGAGACTAGGGAGAGGGTCTCCTTCTTCAATATCAACAATCTCTAAGAGAAAGTCGATAGATAATGTCGGTTCCCGTGAGAATGAAACAAGTCCTTTTAAGAGGAACTTGAGTGGTTTGGAAAGTTGAAGTGCGATGCCATGGGTCCATGACGTCTTGTCTTCAATCACCGATGTTACCATCGTAGCATATGAATTGGACCGGTTTACGCCTCTAAGGTTGAATAAATGGAGGGCTATTTGTTTTCACCCTTTCCTCATTCAATTCTTTTAATTCTTCAACCCCTTCGATTGCTTACCGAGACTTCATAGCTATTACCTTGTTGGGTCTATTCCAATACTAGCTCGGTCTTAGTCCGCACTCTTCTCATATCTCATTTTCTCCTTTATCATCATACCTAAGGACTTTACACTAACTAGTGGATTGTCCTCGGTAGATCCCTCAGGTTACAGCGGATCATGGGAACACATACCTAACCTTATCATCCTTATATCACCGTACATAAAGTAAAGTTGGTTGGTCAATTTGGTATTGTTCATCCGCCATTGGATCCAATTGAAAACCATTTGAAAATCAATTCGGATACTTGTGATATATCAAAGCATTTTGTACCGAATTGTTTTTGATAATTTTAGAACGAGAACTCCCCTCAACATGTGCATCAAGTATTTGAAAATGATTTGCACACGGAGGCAAGAGAAAGAATTAACTTCTTTGATTACCATTTTCTAAAAGATATCAACTTCACTTCCCACATCAAATCAAGTAGATAGAGCATTTCGGGAAGGATGAGGTTTCCATAAATTTGCTCCCCTCAATATGTGCCTCGGGGTTTGAAGAGAGTTTTGCACATACTAGAGGGAACCTGCATGATGAGATGAGTTGATCACATTTCAAATCATAGGTTTAAGATAGATGCTCCCCTCAACATGTGCATGGAAAAATTGAAATCGTTTGTCACATGTGGGCAGGATAGCATGTACATCCTTATAAAACCATTTACCTAATTATCGGCTTAAATCCAATTTAAATCACACATTCTCCCCGATCACAATTATCAAATCATTTGAGATTTGTGATCTCTTAGATTTAAATTGATTTTGAAAGCTTTTTAAGGAATTGTGACTTGATTATGAAAGTGTTTTAAGCGATAAGGATCGGATTTTAAGACTTTAAACCCATTG
>CM040238.1:97558423-97758423 GCA_022545495.1 Chrysanthemum lavandulifolium
AAATTATGTACCTTATACTATTTTTGAGATATATTCTGAGACAAACAATAATTATTAGGTTGTGATGTTCCTGTACCATTATGCCTTTCTTCTTGACACTGTTTGCGTTGCCTAAGTTACTATTCATTGCTATCTGCTCAGGTGAGTTCTCGTAGCCCCACTTTTTAATATATTTTACATGGGGTGGAAATAGTACTCAATTATTTTCAAATGTTTTATGCTCTGATCATACTGTTTTATATGATTTTGAACATATATGTGTGATGATGCGATTATATGCTATGAAATGTTTTGGTTTGTTGAGTTCTTGACTGCACAACTGTTAACTCTCTACTGAGGGCCCACTGGTTGATAGATCTATCGGGGTAGCTCCCACACGATATTAGTTACATGTATGAGAAACACTATAGGTTCAGTTGGTGCGACACTAGTACTGTTTTCAATCATGTGCTTATAATTTCTTATCACTCACACTATTGTCCTACTTTACATTGTTTACAGCTTCGTGGTTTACTATCAAACCTATGAGCTCACCAACTTTGTGTTGACATTTTCGAGTATCCATTTTCAGGTGCAAAAATGAAGTTGCTTAGAAGGTTGAGTATTAGCCTGGCTTAGCAAGACTTAAGACAAGACCCTTCAGGGATGTATCCCGTGGAATTGCATGTCTGACTTTTCCTTATGATGTAGTTTCACTTTGAGACTTATTTTTGGATTCTAGATTTTGTACTTATCCCGGTTGTAGTAGTTTTGCGACTATGATCTAGCGTATGTTATGAACTTTTAGTATTTCTTTATTTAGACACCCTGTGTTCTTGATCATGAAGTCATACCCTGTAAATGCCTTTCCGCTGCGCTATTTTTGGGGTGTGACATTTATTAACTTGAAAATTGGCATGCAATTCCTTTTTAATTGGTCTACCTAGCCACAAGGGTGTATATTGCCTTTATTGTGTTGAAGCAAATTACTAGGTAGACATGCTAGTTATTGCTTTCACCACTTTGTTTAACAGTGATAACATCAAATTAGCCTGATCTTTTATATATCAAATTCGTGTTTATGGCCTCATTTGCATTAATATGGTACTTAATTCATATTCGCTCATATTTGCATTTCGTGATAAATGAGGCGTTAGAGCGGAAAAGAAGTGATAAAAGGCCAAGTATATGTTCAAGATTGATTTACGAGGGCCTTTGGATTTTATGTGAAGATTACGCCAGTAACTAGCTAATAAAGTTACGCGTAAATATGAGCTTTGAAGGATACGGCGAACCAATTCTTATGGTTACGCGTAATTATTATCTTGAAGGTTACGGTAACATGGCAATTTAGTTACGCCGTAGAGATTATTTCGGAGGGATAAGTATGAGATGAAGAAGGATTACGGCGTAACTCGGATAATTAGTTACGCCGTAATTAATTACTTGGGCGCAAAGTTTCGAGGTCCAGGGATTTGAAGCGGCAAGTTAATATTTATTTTATTCACTTCGAGGACCAAGTATAAATATATCAAGAACGACGAGGGGCTGAAACCGTAAGTATTATTAAGGCTTTTGGATTTAATTTGAATCAACGCGCTACTTCAGGGGCCAAAAGTAACATCTAGTGCAAATAAGTTTCAAGATTTAGAATGGATGACAAAAACTACGAAGTATGATATTTACGGCGTAATTACATTTGTAGTTACGGCGTAACTTTAGTTACGACGTAACTAATAAATTTAGTTACGTCGTAACCATGTCGGGGCCTATAAATACAGCCCTAAACTGCATTTTTGAGTATCTCTCTTCACCCTCTCTTAGGGGTCGATTAGGCACCACCTGTGGCATTTTCCAAAGTCAAAGCCGCTTTGAAGTAAGAATTCACCGCAATCATCATCATTATTAGCTCTACATCAAGTAATTTGTATCAAACATTATGTTCAATTCAATTTATGATTTATTCATCTTTGTTGGTATGATTTATTATATGTTTGGCTAAGCACCCTCGGTGTCGGCCTAGTTATGATTCTTTAATTGTTTTGTTTGCATTTACTTTACTTCCATACAATTATTTCTAAGTGTATGCATGCATAGTTTATTGGTAGCCACCCTTGGTTCGGTAGTTTTGAATGGCGATAGAGGCCAATTGCCTAGGAGATATGACCAACCAATTCTAGGTGAGCGGATCGAGACGGAAGGGTAAGATATGACCAACCGACGACCCTTTCTACTTGTGCGATTTGACCAACCGATCACCTATCGCTTGGATGAACTTAAGAATTAGGGGTGAGTGTCTAAGTTCCTAACGGCCGGCACTCACTATTATAAATCTAGCATGTAGCGATACTTAATGACTCGGCTTAGGGACCAGAACAACAAGACTTATGACGGTGCTACCGATTTCTCCTGTGGTGGCATCTTTGTCGATAGGTTAGGCTAATTGACCAAATGTCATCCTCTCGACTTTGACCCCACCAAGTAATTGGAAGTAAGTAGACGAGACATAACTAGCTAGGATAAATAACTAGGTTAGCACCACTCTCCTTCTTTGATCACATCTTTTGCCTTTATCTCGCTTTCTTTTCCTTGTTTTATTAGTTAATTTTATTATTTCAATCTTAAAAGCAATTAAAATCGTGACATAGACTTAAGTTAATTTCAATCCACGTAGCTCTTGGGACGACCTCGGTTTTACCAAATACTACACTACACACGACCGGTACACCGCCTGCTAGTGCACTAGGGTAGACCATAGGTATAACGAGACACTATAAATATTAAAACCGGTCAAGAAACCTCGCATCAAGTTTTTGGCGCCGCTGCCGGGGAGCTATTTAGGATTTTAATTTAAGTTTTTCTTTTATTTTCTTTTATTTTTGTTTTTAGTTTTCTTTTTCTCTTCTTTTCTGCTTTTTGTTTGTTTTTGATATTTCAGGATATGGAAGATTCAGATTTTGACATGCTCACTATGGAAGAATATATTGCGTTGACTCGAGATAACCAAAGATCGGGCGTGGTATGCCCCGAATTGAATGATGACATCGACTTTGAGATCAGCTGCCAGTTCATGAGGGAACTTAGACAAAAGCTCTTCACGGGGAACTAATGATGATGATGCCCACCTGCATGTGCGAAGAGTATTAGAGATCGCAGATCTTTCCACACCCGTGAGTCACTCAAGATGCATTAATGCTTAGAGTGTTCCCAATTACACTCACCGTGCAAATGTAAGATGGATGAAGATGCTTCCTCATTGGTCGATCAATACATGGAATCTTTTGAGAAAGCATTTATTAGAAGATATTATCCTCCTTCAAAGATTGCCAAGAAGATGGAAGAAATAAGGAGTTTCGCATGTAAGATGGATGAAACGCTAGATGAAGCTTGGGAAAGATATAATGACCTTCTTTACGATGCCCAACGATGATATCAAGAACCATCAATGGTCCTTATTTTCTACAAAGGTTTAAACATCCCGTCCCGCCAAATGCTCGACTCTCAAGGACCTATTCCTACAATGCCACCGCACAAGCCCTTAGATCAATTGAAATGATGGTCGACCATTCACGAAATTGGTATGATGGAGCAACCACTGGGTAACAAATAGCAAAGGCTTGATGACATTGGTGACATCACCAAGCAGATTGATGGACTTGGATGTGATATGAATATGGTTAAGGAAGACATTCATGCTATACAAGAGCATTCTCTCCGAGAAGAACGCAAAGAATATGAGCAGGTCAAGTACGTTGAGTCATTGGAGGAAGTCGTCAAGAAATTCTCGGATAATTTAAAAAGGATGCACGACTCGAATGACGAAATGATTAGGGAATTCAAGGAGGGCGCGGACCTGAATTTAAAGAAGCTTGACGCTAAGAGGAAAAGCTTGGAGGCTAAGCTTGAAGAATTAAACCAAAAGGTCCTGGAAAGTAAAAAGAATGCAGTTGGAACTATCAAAGCAACAGTGGGAAAGATGAAAGAAGTCAACAAGGAGCCGGTTCCTCGTGATTTACCTTATATCAGACCCTATGTACCACCTATCCCATTTCCAGGACGTTTGAAGACTGTGAGAAAAGAAGAAACAAGCGACGATCAATTAAAGAAAATGGAAGCAAAGAACTTACAGAGTGATGAAGCAACGCCACAAGCTAATGAGGAATCAACCACAACACAAAACGGTATTACTTAACTCTTCTTTATTCCTAACAATCTTGCTTGTTTTTCTATTCAGATGTCAAATTATGGATGAAATCGCAACCTATCACATCACCCGATAATGGTTATGTAGCTTCTGCCATCGAACCAATTCTAGTTGATCTTGCAAAGGAATTAGAAGACAAAATCTTGGACACCTCAAAGGATAAACAAGGAGACATATGAGCCGATTAATCACCCACATCACGAGGTGAACAAATCATCAATGCCATCAACTAAAGCGGTAAGGTATGGAGGAAATGACATCTCCTTTCGTGTATGATCATAATTTATCATTTCCCATCCCAAGCAAATTCACACCCTCATGGTGTTTATTGTTATTTTCACCCACACTTGATTTCAAGTGAGGGATGAACACCCTTTACGTAGTAAATAAGGGTGGAGTCAAGCTCGTGACTCGAACAAAACAAGCGCCTCGTGGGAGGCACCCCATGCCTATCTTTTCTTTTTCATTTTATTAGTATAGTTGGGTTTTGTGTTTTCTAACCATTTTTGCAGAAACGAGGAAGTAATTGTCACAGCTTTGTCGATTCGACCGTAGTTACTGGCAGAACTCATCTTAGTGATTACGCCGTAACCAACTTTTTAGCAAGCAGAATTCTTGACGATTAATAATTACGGCAGATATTATCTCCGTGGTTACGCCAGAACCACTCGCTTTGCAACTTATGTCGTTTTGCTAGTTACGGCGAACTCCTCATAAGAGTTACGACGTAACCTTCCTCTACTTTAATTCTTTCATTTTAAAACACAATAACCTTGTATTAGTATTTTAAATGAACTTTGTGGGTGTGTTCTCAGAACCCTCACGAGACTTTCACTCGTCCACTGGGACACCAAGTGGTTTAAAAGGCTTGTTGCATACGCTAAATGCAACCGTGATTCCTACGAAAGTGAGTTAGGTTTTTCATTTTCTTTTATACTTGTTGTTTTTCTAGTATGATGCGCTTGGTTGTCTTAAGTGAATTCAGTTATTAAAGTTTGCTCATGAATCTCAAAGCGGGACACGCTTTGTTCGTGTGTCTTCGATCATGCCGAGCAAATCCAGGGAGTTTTCTGTCTCAATTCTAACCCTTCTTATCTTTCATTTATATGCTTAAGTATGACCCCAAGTGGGGGGAAGGGATCAGACATAGACACCCGCTTGATTTTACTTGCCCTTATTTTTCTAGTTTTTGATGAAAAGTGTTTCATTAATAAATTTTGACATGTTTTTCATTACTTAACTGGATTAATCTAGACTGAGCACACCTACCCTATATTTCCATTGTGTGAGGATAAGCCTTCCGTTTTCCCCTTATACATAAATCCATAAAATGAGTGTGCCGGTGGTTGTAGTAGACTTTAGAACTTGGCCTTGTATATCTTTTCGAGACCATTATCATGAGCATTACACTGAGGTAACTTGGTGTGATCGGTGCAGCTATGGTATAAGGAAATTTTAGGATTAAACCCAAATAGCCCATATATGTATTGTGTATATTGACTTTTCACATCGATCAGTCAATCCCCCTGTTAAACCCTTTTTGTTGCACTCACCATTAGTGCAAGATACCCTAGATACACCCTTCGAGCCTTTCCTTTCATTTTGTTCACCCAATATAATTGTTTCATACACCCATCGCCTAGCCTACCCCGTAGTTTCCTTATGTCCATGGTCCAAGCGCATTGGTTAATTTTGGTTCCACTAGTGAAAGTCGCGGTTTTGAATAAAGGGTTTTGGAAGAAAATCGGGTTTAGATGATAGTTGATCTCAAGTGGGGATACTTTTATGTTCGATCGTTTATCCATGTATACCTTGTCTTGCATCAAAAAAAAAAAAAAAAAAAAAAAAAAAAACCCGCATGCAATCAAGTGTTTTGTCCATAATTAGTGTTTTCGCTTTGATTCAACTGGCGCAAATTTTTTTCAAATCCGTTTTGTCTTACGGATAAAATTAGAAACCCGAACATTTCTATCCCGCCTTTCAAATTTTAATCAATATTCGTACAATGGGGACATTGTACATTTCAAGTGGGGGATGGGAGATAGAAATGGCCGATTTTGATAGAAATATGTGCTAAATTGACCCAAATTTTAAAAAAATTATATAGCACATTCTTTTTTCATTGATGATGAAGGCCGAGTTAATGCATCTTATTTGCCTAGATTATGGAGTTTATGAGGCACCACATTACATTTCTTATGCATTAACTCGTGTATTGGATTATTGAAGACCCCTTGACTCTTGACCCTCGATTTTTGCTATGGGATTGAATGCAACTAGTGGTGGGGTGATTGTGGACTTAGGAATCTATTTGTTTCGTGTCTTTTTATTTACACCCATTTAAAAATTTCCCATGTCTTATCCTACCCTTAGTCATGAATCGAGCTTAGCTGAGGAAGTGAGCAATCATTGGTGTCTTGGCCATGGATTTGGTCATGTATCATTGATTTTGTCCCTTCACCGTAGCTCGTTAGTAATGACAAAATAACCCCATAAGCCTATGTTGTGTCAACCCATTGCCTTTTAGAATAGCTGCATCTATAGACTCTAGTGGTGGAGATTAGTATCTTTGCCAAGCCTATAATAGAATACTCGCCATGACTGAGCAGTTGAGTGATCACCCCAAAAATATTAAACACGTGAATTATGAGAGAGTGTGATTTCAATTCCTTTTCGTGAGGTGCTCGGTTTGAAATTTTCTAGCTTAGGTGATTTTAGACTCATAACTTCCAATTAATCCCGGAGATATCTTTTAAGAATTATTTAAAGGGTCTACTTGAGGACAAGTAGGATTCAAGTTGAGGATATTTGATAACATCAAATTAGCTCGATCTTTATATATCAAATTCCGTGTTTATGGCCTCATTTGCATTAATATGGTACTTAATTCTTCATATTCGCTCATATTTGCATTTCGTGATAAATGAGGCGTTGGAGCGGAAAAGAAGTGATAAAAGGCCAAGTATATGTTCAAGATTGATTTACGAGGGCCTTTGGATTTTATAGAAGATTATACCGTAACTAGCTAATAAGGTTACGGCGTAATATGAGCTTTGAAGGATACGGCGAACCAATTCTTATGGTTACGCCGTAATTATTATCTTGAAGGTTACGGTAACATGGCAATTTAGTTACGTCGTAGAGATTATTTCGAGGGATAAGTATGAGATGAAGAAGGATTACGGCGTAACTCGGATAATTAGTTACGCCGTAATTAATTACTGGGCGCAAAGTTTCGAGGTCCGTGGATTTGAAGCGGCAAGTTAATATTTATTTTATTCACTTCGAGGACCAAGTATAAATATATAAAGAACGACGAGGTTGAAACCGTAAGTATTATTAAGGCTTTTGGATTTAATTTGAATCAACGCTACTTGAGGGGCCAAAAGTAACATCTAGTGCAAATAAGTTTCAAGATTTAGAATGGATGACAAAACTACAGAAGTATGATATTTACGGTTACGTAATTACATTTGTAGTTACGGCGTAACTTTAGTTACGACGTAACTAATAAACTTAGTTACGCCAGTAACCATGTCGGGGCCTATAAATACAACCCTAAATATGCATTTTGAGTATCTCTTCACCCTCTCTCTTGGGGTCGATTAGGCACCACCTGTGGCATTTTCCAAAGAATCAAGCCGCTTTGAAGGAAGAATTCACTCGCAATCATCATCATTATTAGCTCTACATCAAGTAATTTGTATCAAACATTATGTTCAATTCAATTTATGATTTATTCATCTTTGTTGGTATGATTTATTATATGTTTGGCTAAGCACCCTGGTGCTGGCCTAGTTATGATTCTTTAATTGTTTTGTTTGCATTTACTTTACTTCCGTACAATTATTTCTAAGTGTATGCATGCATAGTTTATTGGTAGCCACCCTTGGTTCGGTAGTTTTGAATGGCGATAGAGGCCAATTGCCTAGGAGATATGACCAACTGACCCTAGGTGAGCGGACTGAGACGGGAAGGGTAAGATATGACCAACTGACGACCCTTTCTACTTGTGCGATTTGACCAACTGATCACCAATCGCTTGGATGAACTTAAGAATTAGGGGTGAGTGTCTAAGTTCCTAACGGTCGGGCACTCACTATTATAAATCTAGCATGTAGCGGTACTTAATGACTCGCTTAGGGACCAGAACAACAGGACTTATGACGGTGCGCTGATTTCTCCCGTGGTGGCATCTTTGCCGATAGGTTAGGCGAATTGACCAAATGTTGTCCTCTCGACTTTGACCCCACCAAGTAATTGGAAGTAAGTAGACGTAGACATTACTAGCTAGGATAAATAACTAGGTTAGCACCACTCTCCTTCTTTTATCACAACTTTTGCCTTTATCTGCTTTCCTTTATTTCCTTGTTTTATTAGTTAGTTTTATTATTTCAATCTTAAAAGCAATTAAAATCATGACATAGACTTAAGTTAATTTCCAATCCACGTAGCTCTTGGGACGACCTCGGTTTTACCAAATACTACACTACACACGACCGCACACCGCCTGCTAGTGCACTAGGGTAGACCATAGGTATAACGAGACACTATAAATTTAAGACCGGTCAAGAAACTCGCATCAAATCTTACAAGAAAAAGGATAGGCATAAGCCTCTCTTTCTTACAAGGAAAGGATAGTGAGGTTTCTTCTTTAAGAAAAGTACAAATTCTCGTTTACGATTTATATTGCATTATATAATTAACAAAATATAGAAAGTTCAATTTTAGTATTTTTGATAGTTAATCTTTTTTTAAAAATTAGCTACCCAAGTTTTAAATAAAAACAATTAATTTTACAAAAGGCTAAGATCCTACTTGAACTTCCACCCATCACATCAGTTGATCTACTAGTAATGGTGGATTCAATAGGTAAGCGACGAGCGATGATTGCAATACGAGTGCACTTTTAGAACCTTATATGACTCATGGCACTAGAGAATGATCTATTATTGCCATGTTTTCATGTTTGTTCCCTTATTTGCCTAGGGTTAAGGATCTCACATGCCTAATTCAATTAACTTCTAAGGGTCCTAGTTCCTTTGAAAAACATGATAATGATAATGGTCTTAGAAGGTCTACAAGAAATTATGCTTTTCAAAATAAATTTAATGATTTTGTTGTTGACAGTAAGGTGAAGTATGTCATTGAAAATTTTGTCAATTTTTCTGGTATTAATTATGGTAATTATTGTTTTGCCACTGAATTAAACAAAAATAGTGAACCTGCTAGTTTTTTGGATGCATTAAAAGATAAAAACCGGACTGATGCAATGAATAGTGAGATGGAGACTTTATATAGGAATAATGCATGGGAACTTATAGAATTTCCTAGTGATAGGAAAGCTATATGATGTAAATGGGTTTACAAAATCAAATATAAGCCTAATGGAGAGATTGAAAGATATACAACTAGACTTGCAGCAAAGGGTTATAGTAAAAAAAGGTGGGATTGTGATGAAACATTTTCCCCTATTGTGAAAATTGTTATTGTAAGATGTCTTATTAGTTTTGTTGTGCAGAATAATTGGAACATTTTTTAGTTAGTCTCTAATAATGCCTTTTTATATGGTGATTTGCATGAAATTGTTATGAAATTACCACAAGGTTATTTTTATATTAATGATAAAAGAGTTTGCAAACTTAATAAGTCACTGTATGGTTTACAACAAGCTCCTAGAGAATGGAATGAAAAGTTGTCTAATGCTTTGGTTGGGTATGGTTTTGTTCAGTCTATAAGTGATTATTCCTTGTATATTAAATCTGATAAGGGATTGTTCATTGTTATTTTGGTTTATGTTGATGATATCATTGTTACTGGAAACAGTGTTGAGGAAATTGAAAACTTCAAATCTTTTTTAAAATCAAAATTTATGCTTAAAGATTTGGATAAACTCAAATATTTTATGGGCATTGAAGTGCTTGAAATTGAAAAAGGTTTATGTTTATCACAAAGAATTGTTTGGATTTGATATCTGAGTTTGGTTTATTAGCTAGGAAGCCATCTTCTACACCTCTTGAACCAAACTTATCTATCAACAGTGAAGCATCTATTAATGATCCTTGTTTAACTTATATCACTGAATATCTGAAGTTAATTAGTAAACTTATTTACCTAAATTCTACCAGGCTTGACATTACATATACAATTCAATGTCTTAAAAGATATCCATATTTGCAAACAACAAAGCTTTACTCTAGAAGCTTTCGTTTGATGCATATTGGGAAAGGTGTAAGACCACTAAAAGGTCAGTCACTGGATATTGATTGTTCTTGTGTGGTTCTCTTGTTTCTTGTGAGAGTAATAAACAACCTACTATTTCTAAATCTTCCTCAAAAGCAGAGTATAGGCCATTGCCGCTATTACGTGTGAGATTGTTCAGGTTCTTAAGATTCTTGCAGATTTGAATTGTGATAATCCACTTACTATAAATTTGTATTGTGATAACAAAGCTGCAATTAAGATTGCAACAAAGCTAGTTTTTCATGGAAAAGCTAAACATTTAGAAATTGACGTACATTATGTAAGAGAAAATATTAATTATGGGGTTATTAAAACTTGCAAAATTGAGTCTGCTAATAACATAACATATAATTTTACAAAGTATCTTGTTATAAGTTAGCACTGGCTGGTTAAAGTAATAAACTTAACATGGCTGACTTATTCCAGAATGAGACTAAAGGGAGATGTTAAAAATATAGTCTCATTCTCTAAGTTTTAATTTAAGAGACTCATTTGTATCTATAAGGGACTCATTTGTATTTTTGTGTTTAAGTTTGAGGTTAAGGGGGCTTGATGGAATATGAGGAACTTGAGAGGCTGGTTTGCAAGATGCTAAAACTATCCAGCAATATAAAGAAAAGGACAAAAAAAAAGTCATAATTGATTATAGATTTCTAATTTTCTCTCGTTTCTTTCTCAAAAGTTAAGCAATGTTATCTCTCATAAATCATTCATTCAGTTTTTTGTTATTGTTGTAATAGAACTCTCACTAATTAGGTGATAAATCCATACCTGATTAGCAATGGTGGATTCGTTCGGTTGTTTAGCTAAAATTGATTCAGATCAGTTTGTTGTGTTCTTGTTATTAAATTGAGATTCAATAGCAGTTTTATTGAGAGAGTTTGTTTTTCTACATATTTTATCCTGTAAATGGTTGCAGATAGTTCAGGAACATCACAAATTGAACAATCACGCGACTTTGAGACAAATACCAAAGTTCAAGAACTAAACAAGCTACTTTGATTCACACATACAAATAACTGAAGGCGAAAGAAATTTGAATGTTCATTGAGCTATCGCTCGATCTTTATCATTAACAAATATTAAAGAAATACTTTTATTAATACTCCGGCTATTAGAAGTATTCATTACATCAACTCTCTCAGATATCCACTCCGATGACTAATACCAAACCTATTAGACAATGACTCGTAGGAATTGATGCTTACATACGTGACAGAATTAAAACATTTCAGAATAAATAACACGAAAATGTGGCTAAGAACTAGTAAGGTTTTTGACCAACAACGTTACCAGGAGGGTCGTAATTGCAAACAATAATATAAGCCCAGCCGTTGCTACATAAAGCTCTACCACATCCAACGCGTTCAGAGTTTGCCCAAACCATCTGAGTATAATGACCACACATCTTAATGCACTTGTTTTCGTTGTAGTCATAGTCGAGTCTCTCGTCAAGCCACAATTGGACTGCCATCGAACCATTGATGGCTCCTTGTGCCATATTCTCACCGCACCTGTCAGAATGAATGAGACTACAATCGGGCGTCCTTGTTTCGGCCCAAGCTTGTGCAACTTTAGCCAATTCATCGTCCCAACACAAAGGTTTCATGCCCAACACTCTTCGGATACAGTTATGGGCATGAACATAGTCATCTGGTGTGTTTCCTGGCTCCCCGTACGTGTCGTGAGCATGAGATAAATGTAGAATTGCAAATGACATAGCAAGAACTAGCGAAATGTTACGCAAATGTCCCATGTTTCTATATGAGGTAATGGTTTCGAGTGTTGTAATGAAAATGAATGACATAAATGGTTACTTATATATAGGGTGAAATTATGTTGTGATAATAAATCAAGTCAAAATGATATGCACATTGTACGGGAGAATAAGAGGATAGCAAAGAAATCGGACACTTTAATGGAGCATAAAGTTCTTAAACATTTTAATTAACTAAAACCTTGGGCCAAAAACATTATAACTTGATCCTAAACATTAGACAATTTACTAAACTATTAGTTGACAAAGTCCTCAAACATCGTGAACCACTACTTTAAAAGGAAAAAGTAAATATTATTTATCATATCCTTATATATATTATGATATCAGATTAACTCATATTATGCTTTGGATATAATATGATATATGGTCAGACACTCAGACGTTACAGCAGATCGATAGTATGTTAATAGCCTCCTAACAATATTTCACCAAGTATTTTTGCTTAACAATCTTGTAGCTTGCATGACCCTATCGGAAAATGACATCTGTGATAAGGTAAAGGTATTATGGTGAACTACTGAACCGTTAACCTCATTTTCGTTTTTATTTGTATGATTAACATACCTTCAAAAGCGTCACAATATAATAACTCTTGCTAACGTGTCACTTACCCATAAAATTACATAAGTGCTCCAGGAACGTCGGAAAAATTTATTATCTCGTTTATAAAGTTGGTTTTTCATCAGTTTCTCACGAAAGTGACAATGTCTATCGTTTATAGACTTTACCTTTTGTTATGTGCATACGCTGGTGCAAATATGAATCCATTCAACCGGAATGAGGGCTGATGCAACACGAAGAATAATGGCTTCGCTTTAGTCAAATATTTTCTAATAACTAGCATTGATCGAACACCGATGTCTGACATTTCCTCGCTTACTTTTCTAACCACCATAATATTTAGACTAAACATCGAATAAAAAAAACATAAATGTTTATCTTTATTTAATCAAAGAGACACGAACACGAATATCATATGTTTCATTATTTCTATCTACACAACATGTAGGAGAAATTATCTTCAACTTTAGTAAGGTTTTGTGTCAATATAATTCCCAGGTGGATCATAATTGCAAATGATCCACCAACAAGGATTATTGGTGCACATAACCTTAGCACATCCGAGTCTAACCGAGGTCTTCCACACCACTTGAGTATAATGACCACACATCTTCCCTTCACTACAAGTGTTTGTTTTGTAATCATAGTTATCTTTCTCAGCTATCCAACGGTTTACCGCGCTTGTAACATTGTCTCCCCATGCGGCCAAATTCTCACCATATATTCCAGATTTTGAGTGTATCATTGCACAATCATCCTTTCTTTCTTGCGCATATTTTTTTGCATGTTTAGCAACTTT
The DNA here is from genome assembly GCA_022545495.1 of Chrysanthemum lavandulifolium. Classification (NCBI taxonomy): domain Eukaryota; kingdom Viridiplantae; phylum Streptophyta; class Magnoliopsida; order Asterales; family Asteraceae; genus Chrysanthemum; species Chrysanthemum lavandulifolium. The sequence goes on from CM040238.1 coordinate 97,571,990, forward strand.
TTCGTCCCAACACATTAGAGGCAAACCCATCTTTTTCCTAATACAATTATGGGCATCAACAAAGGCTTGTCGTTCATCATCGTGAGCATGAGTGGAACATAAAATTGCCATGATTATAGCAAATACTAGAACGATGTCATGCCTATAATCCCTCATCTTGCGATATCAATAAGTTGATTTTGCAAAAATACTTTTCTTGGGCATCAAATTATGTTCTGTTATGAGCATGAACGTATGGATTATATACGATAACACGATGTGTTTATGAATGAAGCAAAATATAAGAAGAAGCAAAAATTAAGGAAGATCAACGGGATTTAGAATGGATATGGAGAACTACCGAGATTATTTCCTAAACATTAGGAAGAAGCTTCTAAAAATGAAAATACAAGAGAAGTTATATACAGTAGCATCGGTTGTTCTTGCAGAGCTAAATATGGAGTCGTAAAACAAGATTAAGAAGTTGTGTAGCACACTATTCTTGGTATATCTGTTGAAAGTCTTTTGGTACAATTACACCTTAACATGTGCTTGACTTGAGGGCACATGTTAGAAAAAATCCTTTGCTAAACATCTTTAAGGTATACAAATTTGTTTAAGGAAAATTGTAAGTTAGATTAATGTGTATTAATTAAAAGAAAAAATGCCTTTTGGCCATTGTTACATAAACCCATTAACATTCTCGACCAACACATTTTAGTTGCATGAGCAAACATAATCACTTACGATACATCCATATTTTCATATGGAAAAATTGTTAAATTTTGGGGTGATAATATTCTCACCATATTTGGGAGTGGCAAACATATCATTCTATCAATTGCTAATGGCTTTCAAGTTATGGTTCATTGCGGTGATTAATTACAGGGGAGATTAAACTTGGACAAAGGATAAAAGATTTAAAGTTCCAAGATGTTCATTTCACATAAGCTTTCATCGCTTCAACAACATACCTAAATACTAAACGATGAGTCATTTATAGTCGTTTTAGAGGGTCTTAGTGAAACTTAATCTCCTATTTAATAAGTCCCTTAATCTAGGTTACAAGACACTGAGTGTGCTCATGAGTTTTGTATCACTCTCCTCTTCCCTTTCTAGGGTTACGATCATTTCACCGATCTTGTCTTGTCTTTACATTTACATGATTATTGTCTCATTGACATTAATCTAATCTTGTAACATTCGGATACTATTGTAACTTAATCTAAGTCGACTATTGCGCCTTAGATCCGAATAAAGGTTCTATTGTTCATCTTGTGTTGCCTATACTTTCAGACATGGTATCGTGAGCTACATGCTCATTGATTCTCTTCGCAACAAATTGGTGGTTTGGGGTTATTGCTACTAGCGTAATCATCGGTTATATTCTACTTACAATTAGCCCTAGACTAAGTGAATCTAGGGTAATTGTGACTTGTTCTTCCACGATATTTCTCTCAGAAGTCTAAGTCTTATCCTTTCTTCAAACATACAAGACTTAAGTCTTTGTGGTGCAAACGGTAGACTAACATCTTGATCCGCCACCTTGAGTGGTACGAATACCCGCCTGGTTTACCCTAGTCCATGTGCTTGGTACCGTTGTTTCTTAAATTCAAGGTCTTATTACTTTGTCTATTTTGTCTTATTATTATCTCTGTCTCGTGACTCTTTGTCCGCCTTATTATATCTATCCGTCTTATTGCTTGAATTATGGCTATTGGTGATGATAATATTGGTGGCTCTTCCACCGAGAAAAGCTTATCCTTTGGTGATGCTTTGTATTTGCATCCTAACAATACCAATGGCACTCCCATTATTTCTATTAAACTCACTGAACCGAAAATTATAAAATATGGAATATGGCCATGACTTTTGCTTTAAGGAACCATAATAAGTTAGGGTTTATTGATGGTACTTGATAAGAGATGATTCAACCCTAGTCTTGCTAATCAATGGGATACTTGTAACTCGTTGTGGTTACTGGATTCTTAATTCTCTCACCGAACTATTTGTTGGTGCTATATATGCTAAACCGCTTATGAAATGTGGAATGATCTTAAAGATACCTATGATAAGGTTGATGGTTCAACTATCTTTAATTTGCATAAAAATATAAACTCTCTTAGTCAAAGTGGGTCCTCTCTTGATTATTATAACAACCTTAACTCTTTATGGAAACAATTTGATTGTATGATCGCCTTGCCTCCCCGCACTTGTGAGGTCAAAAAACATTTTGAAAACATAATCACCGATCAAGTTAATGCAATTTCTTATGGGTCTTGATGACTCCTATGTCCCCATCGAAGCAATATTTTAACCGAGATCCTTTACCTAATGTCAAAACTGCTTTTTCTGTCTCTCGGAGAAGAATCTCACGAAATGTTTCATCCGGGAATAGCTCGCTAAACCCAATGCTACACCTTTGTCGCAAAAACGCCTCGATGGTGGAAAATTTTTGATAACAAAAAGGTTTTAACAACAAAGGTTCCGTTTTAATAATGGTAACAACTCAAATAGCAGAGGACCAAACATGAATCTCAAATGTACTAATTGCAAAAACCCGTCACACTATTGATAGATGTTATGATCTTGTTGGTTATCCCGCCGGATATGTTAAAAGGAATTTTAATGGTAAACCTTTCAAGAAGAATAATGTTTCACCGAAACTAATCATGTCACCGATAATAGTGCTAGCAACTCTCCTGCTTCCTTGTCTAATGAACAACTCTCCGCACTTATGAGTCTTCTCAATGACAACAATGTGTCATCTCGCTAATGCCAACTTAAGGTGTAAAAATTTTCGTGAACCTTCTTTAATGGCGTTGTCAAGTTTAATGTAAACTTTAATAAATTTTTAACAACAACACAAAATCTCTATCTGAAACATCGTCTTGGTTGGATTGTTGATTCGTGCAAATCAAGACATGACCGTGTTCGAAAACTTTTAATCAATGTTGTTAACATTTCAAATCTTGGCTTAACTGTTGGACATCCCAACGGTACTCGTGCCTTAATTACTAAAATTGGTGATTTAAAGGTCAATAATGACCTAACTCTTTTGATGTACTTGTTGTTCCCGAGTACAATGTTAGTCTCATTGTCTGCTCATAAAATTGCTAGAGACAATAAGATGTTTGTTGGGTTTAATGAATCTAATTGCTATATACAGGATTTACATCAAAAAGGATCGGGGATTGGTAAACAATACAATGGGTTATATATGTTTGATATTGATTCTACATGTAAGATTATTTCTAATAATCGCATATCTGCTTGTCATGTTTCTAAAAATCTTTGGCATCAAAGACTTGGTCATCCTCCGACCAAGTCCTACACATACTTAAACCCACTCTTAAATTTGATAGTACATCCGAAACTCGATCATCTCTCGTGATACTTGTAATAAAGCTAAACAAACCGAGAACCATTCCTCTAAGTGAACATAAATCAACTAAAATTGGTCAACTTGTCCATCTTGATGTATGGGGACCATATAAAGTCACTAGCGAGATGGTTACAAATATTTTTAACAGTTGTTGATGACTATTCCGGCAAAGTGGGTTTATATGCTTAAGGGAAGGATGATGTTTATGTTTCCATTGTTAACTTTACTCATATGCTATCAAATCAATTTGAACACAATGTCAAGATTTTTAGAAGTGATAATGGGACGTAATTTGTCAATAATAAACTTCAACATTTTTCCATGAAAAGGAATTTTACATCAAACCTCTTGTGTTTATACACCACAACAAAATGGTATAGCAGAAAGGAAACATAGGCATCTCCTTAATGTAGCTAGATCCCTTATGTTTCGTGGGAATTACCTCTAAATCTTTGGTCCGAATGTGTTCTAACTGCGCCTATGTCATAAACAGTTACCCTCTTCGCCTGTCTGCAAGTCCCCTTCTTCCTTGTGTATGGGCATGACCCTTCACTCTCTCTCCTTAGAGTCTTTGGTCGCTTATGCTATGCCACCATTCTCAACATCTCCGATAAATTTGGTAGTAGGTCCGAAAAAGTGTCCTTATTGGTTACTCAAATGAGAAGAAAGGCTATAAACTCTTGAGCCTAGAAACAAAAATATCTTTTACTCCGAGATGTCAAATTTTATGAAACTGCTTTTCCTTCAAATGAAAAATACTTTGTCAAAACCTTTTGTTGAAACTTTTGTACCAAAAGATTTAAATCACAAAATTTCTTTGACTCACAAATAAGTCCCAATGATGAAGGGAGAGTGACATCCTATGATGATGGCACAAAGGTAAGTCATCCTACTAGGATTGACGAACCGCTTGCAACATCTATAGATGATAATACACACCCGAGGGCACCATATCACATGAATCACATCCCGCTAATGCATCTTCCGATTCTCACGATACTACACCGATTCTCATTGAACAAGAAAGAGGCTTGCCACCACTATCGCTAGAAGGTCAACCGAGTCTCTAAGTTGCCCAAGAATCTTAACGACTTTATTGTAGAAGGAAAAGTCAAATATGGTGTTGAAAAGGTTGTTAATTACTCTAATCTTAACAAAGATAATTATCGCTTTGCATCTAGTCTTAATAAAAGTATTGAACCCACCATATGAAGAAGCTATCCTTGATAGTAATTGGGTTGATGCTATGAACTCAAATTGAGGCCTTAAATGAAAACCATGCTTGGGATATAACCGATCTACCTCCTAATAGAACTCCTATTGGGTACAAATGGATCTTTAAAATCAAGTATAAAGCCAATGGTGAAGTTGATAGATACAAGGCTAGATTAGTTGTTAAAGGCTATAACCAAAGGGAAGGAATAGACTATGATGAAACTTTTTCCTGTAGAAAATGTCTATCGTTAGATGTCTTATTGCCTTAGTCAGAAAAACAAATGGCCTCTTTTTCAACTTGATGTTAACAATGCTTTCTTGTATGGAGATCTTGATGAGGATATCTATATGACCATCCCCAAGGGTTCTCAGAATGAGAACAATAAAAATAAAGTTTGTAAACTTGTCAAGTCTCTATATGGCCTAAAACAAGCTCCCATGAAATGGAATGAAAACTTGTCGTTGTTTTAAAAGAAAATAACTTTGTTCAATCTAATGATCACTCCTTGTTCACCAAAACAGAATAACAAGTTTATTGCTCGCTTGTTTATGTGGATGATATTGTTCTTACCGAAACCGTATTGATGAGATAAATCTTTTAAAGAGTTTCTAAAATCCAAATTTCATATCAAAGACTTGGGAAATCTAAAATATTTCCTTGGCATTGAGGTTTTAAAACTGGAATGACATTTGTCTTTCTCAAAGAAAATACCGCCTTGAACTCCTCAAAGAATTTGGTCTTCTTGGTGCAAACTCGTGTCCACCCTATGGAACCCAACTCGTGCTTCCATACATTCCCACCGCCGATGACCCTTGCTTGTCAACATCATCGGTTATCGGGTTACTGGGAAACTTATCTATCTCACCCATACAAGACCGACATCTCATACTCGCTCATTGTCCGCACAATATATGCATTCTCCTTAAAATCTCATCCGAATGTGCCTCAATGTTCGAGATATCTAAAAGGAGCTCCGTGAAAAGGTCTAAGGTACAATTTCAAAGAACTCGAAAATCATCTTGAAGGATATAGTGATGTTGATTGGGCCAAATGCAAGAAAACCGTAAAATCACACATGTTATTGTGTTTTCTTCAATGATTGTTTAATCTCATGGAAAAGTAAAAACAAAACACTCTTTCAAAATCTTCCACGTAAGCAGTATAGATCTATGTTCATCGCTGTGTGAAATCATTTGGATTCAAAAATCCTAAAAGATCTAAAAGTTGATATCAATCTTCCTGTCAATCTTTTTGTGACAACAAATCGCTTTACAACTTGTCACAACCCTGCTTTCCATGAAAGATCAAAACACTTTGAAATTGATGTTCACTTCATCGTGGAAAAATTGCTAGAGGTGTTATAAATGCTAAAAGATTGGCTCTTCAAACCAAACTGCAGACATACTCACAAAGAACCTCCTGCTCATCAAAGATAAATTTTGTGTGAAAATTGATATTGTTTGATATGTTTGCTCATCGATTAAGGGGAATGTTAAATTTTGGGGTGATAATCTGTGGCAAACATATCATTCTATCAATTGCTAATGGCTTTCAAGTTATGGTTCATTGCGTGATTAATTACGTGGGTTAAACTTGGACAAAGGATAAAAGATTTAAAGTTCCAAGATGTTCATTTCACAAGCTTTCATCGCTTCTCACGATGAGTCATTTATAGCCGTTAGAGGGTCTTAGTGAAACTTAATCTCCTATTTAATAAGTCCCTTAATCTAGGTTACATCACACTTGAGTGTGACGCATTCGGATTTTGTATCACTCTTCTCATCTTGTGTTGCGATCATTTCACCGATCTTGTTGTGTTGCTTGTCTTTACATTTACATGATTATTGTCTCATTGACATTAATCTAATCTTGTAACATTCGGATACTATTAGTTGAACTTAATCTAAAAACCATATTGTCGACTATTGCCTGCTTAGATCCAAGAATAAAGGTTCTATTGTTCATCTTCGTTGTCGACACCATGCCTTATACTTTCTGCTTCTCGTTTAATAATACCATTGGTGAGTTTCTTAGAGAAGTTACTTTACAGTAGTTTTCTAATTTTCTTAATATGGGACAATAAGATGATGCATATTTACAAGAGTAAAACCCTTTACCAAAAAAAGAATAAGATGATGCGTTGATTGTGGCTTTATTGTGATGACTTATATACAATGATAGCGTTTGTTCACCACTGCAGCATAGAAACTATGAAAAAAAAAAGATTGCACTTTTTCCCTTTTAGAATTTGAGACATGCTGCCCTAGTTTTGCTAAATAAGTCTTAGGTAACTGCTGTTTGTGATTATTGGTGTAAGTGTGGCCATCCCATTCTTCTCTCTCATATCTAGACCTTTTTCCCGAGTTCAGATTTGAAAGAAAATGGAGTAGAAAAAAATGAGAGAAAAGAAAAAGAGAGAAATACATTATAGTTTTTATTTTGCGCGTTCCCAGCAGGAGAGAAAGCAAGAGAAAAATGGAAAAAAAACATGTTAAATATAATTTTAGCTTTATCTCCAAATCTTCCTAGTTAGGGTGTAAAAATTCGAGAGAAAATTTGACCGAATTTTCCCTCCTTTACACTTCTCTTCTCTTCGAACAAAACGAGAGAACACAAAGCAAAACGTGAGAACACAAAGAATTGTAATTTAGCTCGTATCTATATGAGATTTAGACTTATCACAAATAGTTCAATGTACGTACTTGGAAATATACCTAATTATATTTGACAGTATGAGTTTCTTAGTTGACTATTTGTTCCTGAATTTCCAAACCATTATCACCAAGTACTCAAACAACTTGTTATCGGGTGAACTATACATTATTATGTTATGTAAGTTTGTTTTGTGTACGTATTGCAAACCCATTCCGTTTCATATACCTTTTGATATCTGATTTCATGAATATGTTTCCTATCAGATTCCTTTTAAAAATTTTAGTAGATGGAACCGGTTTCAGGAGAGTAGAGCTAAAACTGAAAGGCTGATTTTGATTATATTTGTATCTCTTCTATGAGATATATCTTTCTCTAGGAATCAAATTGATTCAGAAAGATAGTGTAAAATAACGATGATTCAGAGGAAAACAATGAGTTCATGGGTATCATCAATCATCATATATATAATTTTTAGACGATAATCAATATATATTGAAATTATAAAACAGAAAAATCTGTTAGTTTTTGTATGCATCCATTTATTTAGTCTAGCATGTGTTGGATGTTATATTATGTGGGAGTACATAGTGTTTATTCTTTCTTTGAGGTAATCTTCAACTTCAATAAGGTTTCTCGCCAACAAAGTTACCCGCTGGATCATAGTTGCAAGTCACAAACCATGCACCGCTATTGCATTGGACCCTAGCACATCCAAGACGAACTGATTTACTCCAAACAACTTGAGTATAATGTCCACATGTTTTCCCTGGAGCGCAAGTGTTTGAGTTGTAATCATAGTCAGCTTTCTCTCCAACCCACAATTCAACTGCACTTGCACCGGTGAGTTCAGTTCCCCATGCAATATTCTCGCCATACTGTCGGTCTTGTGAGTGCACCAATTGGCAATCAGCCTGTCTTTGATTGGCATAGTTTTGGGCAAAGCTAGCCACATTCTCATCCCACACCATAGGTCCCACGCCGACCTCCTGTCGAGCTGCATTGTGTGCGTTAATGTAGTCTTGTGGAGTGTTTTGGGCAAATGACAAGTGTGAAACCGCCATAATTATAGCAAGAACAAGTGAGATGTTATTGCTTGAACCCATTTTTCCTATACTTGTGTAGTTGATAAGAAAATGTTGAGTTATGTTGTGATTATATTAGCAATATGAAGGGGTATATATAGTGAGATACATGTGGAAATTTTTTATAAAGTCATGAGAAATTATGTCACTAGTCTATTTAAGTATTTCACGGCACTATTTGAACACAAAACTTTTTGTGTATGATTAAAATGGTGTTGTTGGGTTGGTTTGGTGAAATTATGGGGGACTTCGGATCGATATAAGGTGATATTATAGGCGTTTAAGAGGTTTATTTTACTTTTTTGTCTACTGGTTTTGAGATGCTTTATATGTCTCGATGATGTTTTTTAGGTGTTTTCTAGGTATGTCTTGATGATATTATCGCTAGGGAAGGTAAATTTAGGTGTTATATCTCTAGGTTTGGTGTTTTGTATAGTTTTCTCGTTCACATTGTTTTTTCTAGCTTCTTACTAGTTTTATAATTGAAATTTAGTCGTTGAAAAAAAAATCACTGTGGTTTCTAGTAATAAACCATATATGTAATTACCCTTTAAACCAATTTATAGAAATGATGTTGGCAGTGAATTAATCATCATAAAATAATATAGTAGTAATTAAGACACTCATTCTTTAATTTTATTAGATATTTATATTTTAAATCTCCTTACGCACATATTTGGAAATGGTTGGTGAAATAATTGAAACGATGATGAGAATAGCTCAGTTTCACTTAGCTTCAAGATTTTTAAGACACGAAGTTAGAAACTTTGGATGGTTTACTAGAGGATAATAAGTTTAATTTGCTAATAACAACTCTAAGAGTTGCTGTTAAGAGAAACATTTTCATTACATAACCATGAATGAATGATTATCATTTGATAACTGCAAATTGATCCTTTTATCATTAAAAAAAAAAAAAAAAAAAAAAAAACATGCAATTCCGAAAAATTGGATAGAAAATCAACACTTGATTGTGATCGGTTTAGTGAAATTCATAAAATCAGTTGTAGTAAATTGATCCTTTTACCGCAGTACTTGAAAGTGTCGTTAGCAAAAACCAAGTTAGTAACTCAAAAACTAATATTAATGACACAATCACAGAATTAACTATTAGAAACAGTCTTTATCAAAAGAACTTTATACACGACTGTTTTAAAGCATCTAATATAGTGTCTATATAAAAGTTTATAAAAATATGAAAATGTCTATAATATTTTTAAATTATTGCGACATCTGTTTCATGTTTGCATAGCATGAATACATCTTATGCAGTTATGCATAAATCAGAGTTACTTTATATATTTATAAAGTTATAGTAGTTTATCCGCTGCCAAAATAGATTTATACATCTCAAAAGTTTGGGTATTGATATACTACGGTAGTTTTTTATTTGCAGACAGAATTTGAATGTAAAAAGTCGCTTATACCCTTGCTTAATTTTAGGCAGTTTTTGTGGCTGCGTTTTTGTTCCTCAAAAACTCTGCGCTAAAGAAATCGTTCTTGGTCAATGTATTTACATTGTGAGAAACCCATGAAACAAATCATCAGTAACCAAAAATATAATTTTAATGTAATTGTTTTCCAATCATTACAGTATTAATAACAATAAAATATAAACATTACGGGAATTTTCAAATGCTTACTCTTATTTTGGTGCTTACCAAGGGACAAATCTTCACCATCCATCTAGTTTAATCTAATGGTGATGATAAACCCAAGATTTAATACTAAACCTGTTCACGTGTTTTTTCTCTCATTTTTCTTTGTCTTTTGTCTTTCTTATTTTTAACAATTTTTTTCTTTTTTTTTTTTGAAATTCGTGTTTTATTAAAAATCATGTTTTTTTTTTTTTTTTTTTTTAATTCAAGTTTTTTCTTTTTTCGCTTTCACACGCTTTCATCTCGTATTCATATTTTTCGCTCGCTTTTATACGTCGTCCGTGTTCATATATTTTCGCCCTTTTTACGTTGCCCCGATTTCAAACGCCGTCTGCTTTCATCCGCTGCACATTTACATCCGTCGACGCTTTTGTACTTTTTCGCCCTGCTTTTAGACGCTTTTGTCCGCTTTCATCCGCTTTTACGCTTTCGCCCATTTTAGACATTTTGTCTGCTTTCGATCGCCGTCCGCTTTTATACGCTTTCGCCCTGCTTTCGACGCTTTCATCTTTTCTTCACGCCGCCCGCTTACGTCCGCCTTCATACTTTTTCGCCTATTTTCTTACGCTTTCATTTGTTTTCATTTGTTTTGTTCATTTTCTTATGTTTTCGCTCGCTTTCATATAATTTCTACCGTTTTCTTCGTTTCCCATTTTACATACGCTGCACGTGTTTTTATGCTTTCACACGTCATTCCTCGTCGTCCGCTTTCTTACGCCGCATTTTCATCCATTTTCATACGCTTTTATCTGCTTTTTAGCATTTCATGTATTTTCGTCCGCTTTTAGACGCCGCCCCAGATTTTTACGCTTTCATGTATTTCCGTCCGCTTTTATACGTCGTCCGCTTTTAGACGCTTTCATACGCTGTCATCCGCTTTTTACGCTTTCACCTATTTTAGACGCCGTCTGCTTCGCACGCTTCCATCCGCTTTTATACGCTTTCGCCCATTTTCATACATTTTCGTCCGCTTTTATAATGCTTTTGTCTGCTTTATACGCTTTGTCCGCTTTCTAATTTATTGTCCGCTTTCACACGCTTTTATACGCTTTTTATTTGATTTAATACGCTTTTGTCCGCTTTCATTTTATATTTGTAAGTGACACTTATTTATCTCTTGTGATATAACACCGTAAGGAAGATGAAAAGTATTACATTCTTCATCATGTATGTGTTATCGCCAGTGATACTCAACTAAGAATGTGATGGTTATGTTTTGAAAATATTTAGGAAGATTTTGTGTTTTATGATATTATGAAATATTAGAAAAGTTGTTCAATCCGAAAACAAGAGATGTTATGATACTTTTGTTAGACTTGTGGTAGGTTTTTCTATTTAATGGATACATTGTGGATGTTTCGATAGGTTTTATAATGATTTGAAAATAAATATCTATTGTTGAATCAAAACTAAATAAGTTATGGTCAAGATAGCACATCTTTACAAACAAACCGAGGAAGCTCAGACACTTGTGATATCACGGTGATATCACTCACTCGCGATATCACACGTGATATCATGTGTGATAACACCGCTGATATCACCTATGATATCATGTGTGATATTACCGGTGATAGCATGTGTGATATAATAGTTTATATCACTGTGATATCACCGTGATATCATGTGATATCACCGTGATATCATGTGATATCACTTGTGATATCACCGTGATATCACTGCGATATCACCGTGATATCATGCGATATCACAAGTGAGGTGATATCACATGTGTTTGAGCTTAATCGCTTTGTTTATAAAGATGTGCTTTTTTCAACCATAACTTTTAGTTTGTCGATTCAACCATAGATATTTTTAAATTCGCTATAAAACCCATCGAAATATGCACAATGTATCCATTAAATAGAAAATTCACTACAATTCTAACAAAAGTTTCATAGCATCTCTTGTTTTCGCTAAACACCTTTTCTAATATTTCATATTATCATAAAACACAAAAATCTTCCTAAATATTTTCAAAATCAGAGCCACCGTAAAATTTCACTATCATCAACCTTCAGATAATAAACTAGATTGTTTATTAAAACTTATTTGAGCATTTTAGCATGTACGCTTCATTTTATTGCATAAAAATTTATGCAACTCCGAGTAGTCTTATTTAATCATGCCCGATAATTATCGATAACCGAAATCGCCTCACAAGAAATTTTCTTGTCTTACGAGCGCACGCTGCATCGACACTAAATTAGTTATGGCTAAAGTCAAATAAATATTTCACGAGTTAGAATTAATATTTTTTTTATTTTAATTGTTACCCTTATGAAAACATACCAAAATTATATATTATACGTTAGTCAAAAACATCAAACCGACACCGCGACTCACATTTAAGCTCAAACGGACACTATATACATAACGAAAATTTGAGGTCTTTCCTTTTCTTTCTTTTCTTGTAACCGAATGTACCCACAAGTACCCCATCTCATCCAAAACCTTGCAAATGCACTAACCTTGAAACTTTGTTTGAGAAATAAACTTAAAATCCATCATGTATCTAGATAATTGACTTTGAGACAAGAGGAAACATGTTCCCCATGCACACAACTCATCTCATCTCCTTCTTGTCCTTGTAGCGGCCGAATACCACCCAAAAATCCACAAACCCATTTGCTTGTTTCCTAAATACTTCCTAGGTTGTAGTATAATCAAGTCTCATGTACCAATGTTCAATAAGACTCTTGGTCTTTAACTAAAAGGTTTTCTTCTTCCTTTCTTCTTAAAAACCCACGAGCCACAATGCTCATCACATATCTCATTTACAAAATTTCATTCAAAACCTCTAAGTATATTCAAAGCTTAGTCTTGAAGTTTGATTTCTCTTGGGTTACTCTAGCTCACGCTCGAATTCTACACTTACTCTTCCACACCCTTTTCAAACTCATTAAACTTTCAAACACTCAAAAGAAAACTAAGGGTACTTGATAACGAGCATAAAGGTTTAGAAGCAAGGTAGTCGGGTTCACTTTGGAAAGCATATCGGGTTTCTTTGGTTACCATTCTTGTTCACACGTATTCTCCACCACCATTCTTGGTGTAGTAAGTCCTTCCTCTTTCTTTTCCATATAGGACGTTATAGTTTTCTTAACCATTTAAAACACATCGATACATTTTCACGACACTTGTACACTAATTCTCATTATAACAAGCTACGTTGTCAACCCATTTTAAAACCAACTACATTTCAACCCAACAACATTTCGAACAAACTAATAAACTTGTGTGGATAGAAACTCGCTTTGTTGACAACCCATTTCAAACTAACTACACACGCAAATGTAAAACTTAGATTGTTCCTATACTCACCGACTCACACCCTCATCACTTTAAGGATTCTAAATATTAACCTTGTGCTTACCTTGATTCGTTAAAGATACATATATATACTACATTAATACTACATGTTAGTATCTATTATTGTTTCTAATATTGCAAAATCTAAAATGTATTTCTGAATGATCTATGACTCGACATATATAGTTGCACCTTAAAAACTTTCATGCAACTTAAAGAATATAAGAAGATAGCACAAATGCATGCAAAACTTTCGAACCATGGCTACGAGAAGAATTAAATATCAAGCATGAAACAATGACATAACCATTAAATAGAACTACGTCAGAAACCCAACACAAAAGGCCCTGCCTCACTTGGTGGGAGCGCCGGTCATAAGGGAGGTTGTGAGTTCAATCGCCTTGGCGCTACTCCTTTTTTTGTTGCTATAATTGTAACTTTCAGATTTGACAAATCCAGTCCCCAACTTCGCACCTCTTGTCATATTTCTTAAAATCTTTTATAAGCTTTATAAATTCATAATGATATCTACGATTTCAACCTCGACTTTGAACCACTTGACACATTTCTTAAAATCCTTATAAAGTTGAAACTTATAAAACCTTTACAACTTTGGTCCTCCAAGATCTACACTTAACGCTTCCCATCCTAAGAACTTCTATGAGATAATAAATTTATATTTTCTACGAGTCCTCGCCACATAAATAAAAATTGATACATATTTCTATTTGACAATCACATTTAAAAAATATTATACTTTTCTAAATATAATATTTTCCCACAACTTAGATAAATATATATTGTACATATATTATACTTATCAAAACTAAACAAAATCAAATAAATAAGTTGATTTGTAATTATTTTCCACTTTAATAAATATACTCGAGCCAACTCTTATACGAATGTTTCAGAACCGTCCCACTCACTTCTCCAAGAGCCAAAGACTTATAAGCATTTGAAACTTATCTAAACTTAACCATTGCCAACACAAGCAACAATAAACTCAAACTCTTGAAAATACTTCAACCGCTTTCAATACATTAAACCAGTGGATAAAACAATAAACTAAGACTTGCCATGCTAATTATAGGTCGCGGATGGCACTTCGTGCTCATACTACTTAAACTTACACTACTCGGATACCATTTACAAAGGTGAGTTCATAGCCTCGCCTTTACTTATTTCTTTCAAACCCGCGAGGAGATGCATGCTATAAACTAGAACACAAGTCTTTTCTTAAATCAGATGCTTATCTCGATCATTATTATTATAGCCTAAGTTGCCCGCCATAAGTCCCTTACATCATGAACCATTAATCACTTGCAGTGAACGCGAATATTGCGGATAGTACTATGGGAATTAACGACCGACTCGGTTATCGGAAATAACTCACGCACTATATTTGGTTAACTATGGAATTGGCAATTCCATCTCGAGGGCAATATTATTACTACGCCAAGAATTAGCGTATGCGCTAGTTTGGTGTCATGAGCTTAGTGCATAATAATAATCTATGTTTTCCATGGTGATTGTATTCAAGCAATTATCATCTCTTACTTGTGTTCAACTTATTATTTAAACCTATGAATATCACTCAACTTTTGTTGACTTTTAAGCATGTTCATCTCGTGTACTAATTAGAATATCATGAAGGCGTGAAGCGGATGTCGTGGGACACTTGAAGTGGTGTTGTTTTCAATTAAAGTTATCATTTCATAAATATTTAAACTATCTTTGTGTAACTTCAAAACATGTGGTATTCCCTTTGTGTTTCTAACATCGAGATTTATGAAATGGTAACTACTTTTATTAAACGCCTCTTTAGAGCCGCTTTCTATAACTTATGACTATGATCCTCTAAGTAATACCCCAAAAGTCTTCCGTCACACATTGTGATTTTGGGGTGTTACAGATTAACATCGAGCCTAGGTTATAGAGAACCAACTTGTGTTTTCAAAACAAATTGGACTATAACCACACTTTTCAAATGGACCGCTTTACACCACCACTTCACGCCCTCCGCGCCTACTTCGCACTAATAACATGTAGGAGATTCACTTAGCGATACTACATGACTAGTAAAACTTTGCATGATAAAACTTATAATGCTAGCTTTCATTTAGTTAGGCATTTAGATTTGCGTGGCGATTATGCGCGACTAACTAAATCTTATTTATCGCATGGCTTTATTTACTTATGAGTGCATATTTTCTTTTGGGTTGTTACAAGACTATGTCGTCCGCTACTCACCCTATCGACCGACCTCCGACACCGAGATGGAGGATGCTATGTCTTCGCCTCTACTCCGGCTCGTTGTCGATGCGCCCAACAATCAAGCTTTATCACACAAGCTCGCCACTTGTGAATGGCGTACCGTAACAAGCTTAAAACCGCCAGAACGAATGCAATGAAGATCCGGGAGTATAGTGTTTCGGTCGTTATGTCCCAAATGAGCTATGCAATGGATCACCAAACGATAGTGATCGAGAGATTTGAACGAAAAGGATTTGAATGATATAATAACTACAGAAAAGCCAACAAATTACAACGGCTTAAATGCAAATTAAAGGAAATTAAAAAGATAAAAAATATTAAATAAACGCTATCACTATTTTTACAAAATGATGTTTTTGTGATTTTATAAAACAAAATATCTTAAATAAACTATTTTAACTAAAACGTAAACTTAAAATATCTAAAAACGTGGCCTAAAATGAAAACGTACGTTATGTACGAAAATTACGCTGGAGCGCAAGATAAAACGTAAAATTTGTAAAATAAAAGTCCTACGAGTGTAAAAACAATATGACAAAAGAAAATTTTAGGAAAAAGCGGAATATTTTTTTGAGTTTTATATTATTTATTACGAATTAAATACTATTTTAATCCAATTAATTAATTAAAAATACTAAACTATTTAAGAAAAATCTCAAAAATTCACATAAAGTACTTTATGATAATGTGAACCTAAGAAAAATTAATGGAAATACCACTTATTGGAATAAGTCGATAAGAAGCTAACTAGACAATAAGCTATAAGTACTACGAATGGCATAAAAGGAATTAAGTTGCATAACTAAACGCAAAAGACCCAAGGCGATATGGTTCCGTGTACAACGCTATCACTCTACAAAGCCGGGAGGTCTCGTGTTCGAGCCCCGCCTCCTAGCTTTTGCTACTTTTATTTTTTTTCTTTGATTTTTCTTTTGGAACTTGTTAAGAACAATAAAATAAGCTACTTTTATGAAAATCTTTTTTACAAAACCTGACCAATAAGCTGTATGAACAACTTATCTCAACAGACTTTTAACTCTTTAACAAAACAACTTTGAGAACAAATCAGTAGTTAACCAAACACCCTTTTAAGCTATTTTAAACCCAACTAAGTTAGAAAAGCAGTTGAATAAGCTACTATTAAGCTACACAAATTATTTGCTACACTGAGATAAGCTACCAACAGTAAAAGGAAACTAATAGTAAGCAAGATAAGCAGTTTGTATAACTTATACTAGAGGGAGTCCTAGACTAACAATGAACAATTACACTAAATAAGCTACAGATAAGCACTTAATAAGCTGATATCTAGAGTAACTACACTAGGCTATACCATCTAAACACAAAAATTAACAACCAATAAGCAGCTAACAGTCTATGATAAGCTTAAAATGAAAAACTTGAGTGACCTGTGGGATTGATGTGTAGGTCGCAGCTGAGAATGCACCTGCAGGCCGATTTCACTTATTTTGAATAAGCTTGGGGAATAAGCTCCCGAGCTTATTGGGATGTGGAGTCCACTGCCGCCTACCAAATGCCCCTTGGTCGATTATGAGGGCTCATTACGCCTTATGAAAAGTCGAGAATATGGTGCAGCCTGTGAATCTACCAAACACTAGAACAAATCCTAAGGATGATGTTGTGGCTTGTGCACAAGCTTGTGATTAACAAGCTAGAGTCGATATTCCCGAACTAGCAAACAAGTCGGCAAGACATTAGAATACAAAAAACTCAGGTCAAGATTAGCTTATCTGAGCTTATTTTTGGGCTTGTGAACACAGTGGGTCAGACTTGCATATTCCCCTTTTTTTTTTTTTTTTTGACAGCGAAAAGAAAAATGCAACTTTACTTTTAAAACTTGTTTTGTAAAGAAATCCAGTGAGCAAACTAATGACAACTTCTAACTTGCCTAGTGCAAGTCCCAAAGTGGGTCAAATTGGTATTTTTGACCCACAACCAATTCTATTCCAAACGCCCTTTACAAGGCAGAGATAGTTTTTATCATTGATTTGTTAACTTGAAGTTGTAAGGACAAACTCATACACTTTCCTAACAGACTAAGCTGAGCTTAATAAGACTTTTAACAAGCTTTCCAACCCAGAACATGCACAAGTATTCAAGACAGAAAAACATATTAAAGAAAATTGAGACTGCATAAAATTTGGAAATGAAAACTGAATGTAAATTGCATTAATTGAGAATGAAAATTACATGAAAAGGAAAATGACAATGAAATTAAAGATGAGCCAGAAACATAAATTCTAGACTAAAAACTGAAAGACTAAATTAAAACTAAAAGAAAACTCACTAACTACAAAACTAACTCTCCTTTAAAAAATGCTACAAGAGCTATTTAAACTACTACTATCAATGGGTCTTCAATCTTCAGCCTCTTGTGTTTTTTTCTGTCTCTCCTCTCTCTTGTGCTTCCTGTCTTCTATTCTGTGTTTCTGTGAGATGAAAGTGAGCTGGGGAGACAAGCCTGCTGCCCGACAATGATGGGGAGGGACAAGGCGTGCTGTGGATAGGGTTGTAGGGTTTTTTATTGTTTGTGTCTCCGTGTTTTGTTTGGGCATGAGAGACAGGAAAAGAAAGCGGGTTAGGTAGTTATCGACCGGGTTTAGAATTGGATCCGACCAAGGGTAATGGGCTTGGGAGGTTTTGGGATTTAGGATAGATTGGACTTAAGTAGTTATTAGGTTTAGGTGTTAACTTTGAATCCATTTACTACTCTAGGGACCAATTGTGTAATTCGAAAAGTCCAGGACCAAAGTCAGAATTATGAAGTTGTAGTCCAAGGGTTGGTCTTGCCAATCTTAAATAGACCAAGGGCTAGATTTTTCATTTTTGATTTTCAAAGTTCCGTGGATCTATTTTGCCATTTTTGGATTTTCGTGGACTAAACATGTAATTTTGAAAACTTGTAACCCAAGTGTAATATTTTGTGAAATTGACTTTCAAAACCTTGGGTTGGCTTTTCCTTTCAAAATAAATGCATAGGGACTAATTTTGACAAGTTTTGAAATTGGGGACCTAAATCGCCAATTATGCAAACTTTGCTCGCTTTTTATCCGATTTTGAACATTTTGCATCTAAAACATATAAAATGCAATTTTAAGATATTTTCGTGTTTTGATGCATTTCGAGCATTTTAACCGTTTTCTCAGATTGACTTCAAAATGATGAGTATTTACACACTCATCAATCCCCACACTAAACTATTGCTAGTCCCTAGCAATCTTTTGAGAAAAACTTAATGGATTTGAATCTCTTTACCAAAAGCCATTACTCGAGTAGCCAATTGTTTCAGCTCAAGTAAGAACCATGGTACATCGATAACCATGTGATTTTGAGCAAACCACCGCCTTTCAACGGATTTGATTTTGTCTTTACCGTAAGCCGCTTTGCTCGGACTAGCCAACTCTTAGATAAATTGTCAATATTATCTTTGGTGAGCTGATTACCAATTATGGATTTTCCATCGCTTTACCACAAGCCATAAACTTGCGGCTAGCCAACTCTTCACTTTTTAGGATATGGTGAGTTGAATACCATACAATTTTGGGCAAATTGCAAGCCATATAAACGGATTTGAAATATCTTTACCAAGAGCCGCTTGCTCTCGGATTAGCTAACTTTTGTCTTACGTATACAAGGCGGATCGATAACCAAATGAGAAAGTGTAAAACACTTACTCCAAAAAATTTTTTTTTGCCAAAACGGGAATTGGGCGGTATAATTACATGATAAAATTCAGAAAATTTTTGCCAAAAACGGGAATTGGGCGTATAATTACATGATAAAATTCGTGAGAATTCCCCCACACTTAGAAATGAATATTGCCCTCAATATTCAAAGTACCAATGTTATGCCAAACAAAGAACGAAAAGGAAATACTACGCCATTATTTAGAAGATTTTTTTTTTTTTTTTATAGAACTTATATACAACATGTGGGCAACTCCCCACACTAGGTGGAACACATGGTGAAACCCATGTTTAGCTACTGTTTTTGATTACCGAGTCGCTAGCTTGACTCGACCTTCCTAATTCATTTGTTCATGGGAAGGTAACGTGGAAGAGACAATCTCCATCGGACTTTCATTCGTGATGTTTGGACAAACATTGAAGCACGCGAAAGTTCCACACCGACGAGATATACAGAGAAAGACCCGCTCACGATGATAAATGAAAATGCTGGGATCAAAATAGTGTCCTCATTCCCGAAGGAGAAAAGGAACGAGAAGTCACACCATATGTGAAGAAAAGAAAGAAAATCATGATAAAAATCATGACTAACTCCTCATTATCGTAAGGGAATTCATGATTTTGGATCATGAATCTCATCGATGAGGATAGAATCGCCATCACATGATGGAAGAGATAAGATAGAATACAGAGGTGGGACAAGTGGTGTGCTCGAGAGCTAGCAATTTCCACCACTTCCGTGATGGTCTCAGATCGACTCGTACATTTCATCGAAAAGAGGATTTACTTTCCCAAAAGTGTAGTCATTATGAAATTCAAAAGAGGATTTGAGAAAATCCGAAGTAACCTCGAAATGTCAAGAGAATCACAAAAGGCAAATCACAATCACTATCGGATATATCCTCGCACTCACTTGGGATTAGACAAGATCCTCAACACTTGATGATTCCGCTTCCAAATAGTGCCGAGATGATCATCCTCCATTATGAGAGAGTATTTGGAAGCAATAAAAGGTAAGATAGGTGTGATAGCAATAGACCGAGGAGTTGAGAAATGATATCTTTCAAAAGAATAACACTCTCCTCGTCGTCCTCATAATATTCCCTCATTTGAATACTATCCTCATCATCATCGCCATCATATCGGATTCTTATGTTCATCTCGTCAAGCTTACACACCATTCTTTTCATTTGTAGTTTCTTTCAACGCGTATTTCTTCGTAACTTTGTGGTTCGTAATCATTTAGATGTCGTGGAAGGCTCGGAAGTCCGATGACCGATGGGATATCGGGGTTGGAAATTGTCAAACCGGAGAATTGGAATTTTGAAAATTTTGATTCATCGTTGACATTCAAAAGTCGCACGAGGACCCCCGCATTCTCACAATGTAGATAATTGGGAAAATAACTTTCACCAAAGTTCGATTGTAACATGGTTCTCGCTCATAGACAAGCGGAACCCGTGGTGGACAATCAAAACCGTAATGAGAATCATTCCACAAAACTCGCATGAGTAGGATTCAGATTGGGTGGAGGTAGGTAGGAAAATCGTGTGTTTCATTTGAAATGGGATCGGATTACCGACAAATTTGTCTCCGAAACTCACATTGGTACATCACCGACAATTTCCACCGCTAAATGGACCTCCACACTGTGAACATGTCAAATACCATGACATGAAGAATTAAACGGATAAGAGGATAAGGAATGGAGAATTAAACGTTAAAGAAGATAAGGAATGAAGAATTAAACAGATTGAGGATAAAGAAATGTAGAATTAAACAGATTGGAGGATAAAGGATGGATATTTTTGGATTTTGGAAAAACATGCTATAAAAACAAAGAATGAAAATATTTTTGGTGTTGTTAACACTTCGTAAAAAGTGTTAATGAACTTTTTGGATTTTTGATTTTTAAAAGAAAATATAAACATATCAGATGGTATAAACAAAGAGTGAATATCCAAATCACTAACTGCTAGACGGAAGATAATCAAGACACCCCCGGCAATGGCGCCTAAAAATTTGATGCGCCTCAACAACAAGCTTTATCACACAAGCTCGCCACTTGTGAATGGCGCATCGTAACAAGCTTAAAACCGCCAGAACGAATGCAATGAAGATCCGGGGAGTATAGTGTTTCCGGTCGTTATGTCCCAATGAGCTATGCAATGGATCACCAAACGATAGTGATCGAGAGATTTGAACGAAAAGGGATTTGAATGATATAATAACTACAGAAAAGCCAACAAATTACAACGGCTTAAATGCAAATTAAAGGAAATTAAAAGATAAAAATATTAAATAAACGCTATCACTATTTTTACAAAATGATGTTTTTGTGATTTTATAAAACAAAATATCTTAAATAAACTATTTTAACTAAAACGTAAACTTAAAATATCTAAAACGTGGCCTAAAATGAAAACGTACGTTATGTATTTAAAATTACGCTTGAGCATAAGATAAAACGTAAAATTTGTAAAATAAAGTCCTACGAGTGTAAAAACAATTTTTTACGTAATATATGACAAAAGAAAATTTTAGGAAAAAGCGGAATATTTTTTTGAGTTTTATATTATTTATTACGAATTAAATACTATTTTAATCCAATTAATTAATTAAAAATACTAAACTATTTAAGAAAAATCTGAAAAATTCACATAAAGTACTTTATGATAATGTGAACCTAAGAAAAATAAAATGGAAATACCAGCTTATTGGAATAAGCTGATAAGAAGCTAACTAGACAATAAGCTATAAGTACTACGAATGGCATAAAAGGAATTAAGTTGCATAACTAAACGCAAAAGACCCAAGGGCGCATATGGTTCCAGGTACAACGCTATCACTCTACAAAGCTGGGAGGTCTCAGGTTCGAGCCTGCCTCCTAGCTTTTTGCTACTTTTATTTTTTTTCTTTGATTTTTCTTTTGGAACTTGTTAAGAAAAATAAAATAAGCTACTTTATGAAAATCTTTTACAAAACCCGACCAATAAGTCAGTATGAACAACTTATCTCAATGACTTTTAACTCTTTAACAAAACAACTTTGAGAACAAATCAGAGTTAACCAAACACCCTTTTAAGCTATTTTAAACCCAACTGTTAGAAAAGCAAATGAATAAGCTACTATTAAGCTACACAAATTATTTGCTACATCGAGATAAGCTACCAACAAGAAAAGGAAACTAATAGTAAGGTGATAAGCGGCTTGTATAACTTATACTAGAGGAGTCCTAGACTAACAATGAACAATTACACTAAATAAGCTACAGATAAGCACTTAATAAGTCGATATCTAGAGTAACTACACTAGGCTATACCATCTAAACACAAAATTAACAACCAATAAGCATTAACGACCTATGATAAGTTTAAAATGAAAAAACTTGAGTGACCGTGGGATTGATGTGTAGGTCAGCTTGAGAATGACCTGGCGAGGTCGATTTCAAATTATTTTGAATAAGCTTGGGGAATAAGCCCGAGCTTATTGGGATGTGGAGTCCACCTGCCGCCTACCAAATGCCCCTTGGTTGGATTATGAGGGCTCATTACGTACTTATGAAAAGTCGAGAATATGGTGCAACTCACTGTGAGTCTCATCAAATACTAGAACAATTCCCTATGGATGATGTTGTAAGCTAAGCAAGCTTGTGATTAACAAGCTAGAGTCGATATTCCCGAACTAGCAAACAAGTCGGCAAGACATTAGAATACAAAAACTCGTGTCAAGATTAGCTTATCCGAGCTTATTTTGGGCTTAGAACACAAGTGGGTCGACTTGCATATTCCCCTTTTTTTTTTTTTTTTTTCGACAAAAAAAGAAAATGCAACTTTACTTTTAAAACTTGTTTTGTAAAGAAATCCAAGGAGCAAACTAATGACAACTTCTAACTTGCCTAGTGAAGTCCCAAAGTGGGTCAAATTGGTATTTTGACCCACAACCAATTTATTCCAAACGCCTTTACAAGGCGTAGATAGTTTTATCATTGATTTGTTAACTTGAAGTTGTAAGGACAAACTCATACACTTTCCTAATGCACTGTCGAGCTTAATAAGACTTTTAACAAGCTTTCCAACCCGAACATGCACAAGTATTCAAGATGTAAAAACATATTAAAGAAAATTGAGATCGCATAAAATTTGGAAATGAAAACCGAATGTAAATTGCATTAATTGAGAATGAAAATTACATGAAAAGGAAAATGACAATGAAATTAAAGATGAGCCAGAAACATAAAGTCTAGACTAAAAACTGAAAGACTAAATTAAAACTAAAAGAAAACTCACTAACTACAAAACTAACTCTCCTTTAAAAATGCTACAAGAGCTATTTAAACTACTACTATCAATGGGTCTTCAATCTTCACCTCTTGTGTTTTTTTTCTGCCTCCTCTCAGGCTTCCTGCCTTCTATTCCGTGTTTCGTGAGATGAAAGTGAGCTGGGAGACAAGCCCGCGCCCGACAATGATGGGAGGGACAAGGCGTGCTGTGATAGGGTTGTAGGGGTTTTTTATTGTTTGTGTCTCGGTGTTTTGTTCATGAGAGACAGGAAAAGAAAGCGGGTTAGGTAGTTATCGACGGTTTAAAATTGACCGACCAAGGGTAATGGGCTTGGGAGGTTTTGGGATTTAGGATAGATTGGACTTAAGTAGTTATTAGGTTTAGGTGTTAACTTTGAATCCATTTACTACTCTAGGGACCAATTGTGTAATTCAAAAGTCCAGGACCAAAGTCAGAAATTATGAAGTTGTAGTCCAAGGGTTGGTCTTGCCAATCTTAAATAGACCAAGGGCTAGATTTTTCATTTTTGATTTTTCAAAGTTCCGTGGATCTATTTTGCCATTTTTGGATTTTCGTGGACTAAACATGTAATTTTGAAAACTTGTAACCCAAGTGTAATATTTTGTGAAATTGACTTTCAAAACCTTGGGTTGGCTTTTCCTTTCAAAATAAATGCATAGGGACTAATTTTGACAAGTTTTGAAATTGGGGACTGAAATCGCCAATTATGCAAACTTTGCTCGTTTTTATCCGATTTTGAACATTTTGCATCTAAAACATATAAAATGCAATTTTAAGATATTTTCGTGTTTTGATGCATTTCGAGCATTTTAACTGCTTTGCGCTCAGATTGACCCAAAATGATGAGTATTTACACACTCATCATTGCACCTATGTCCTCTCGAGACCGAGCCTTCTAGGAGGGTGAAGTCGCCACCCCACCCGCTTTGACCATACCGAGCTGCCCCGCCTTTTGGTCCCCCACTTATGACAGATATTTGAGTCACAAAGAAGCTATCACCCTCCGATGTTATGTCCCGCACACACTCATCCACCGATTCCGTATCTTCTATCTCTGCCCATCACCATTGCCTATTCGCCAAGGCGAAGGCGAGCTAGGGTTCTCAAACCCCACGAGCCCGCTGCTTGGCCACCATTCCGCTATCGAAAGAAGGGTGCTACCATACATACCGCTCGAAACGAGTAAAGGCACCCATCACTTTGTTCCACCATCCGACATACCATCATCCTCTGCTTCCACCATCACCGCACTCGCACCACCACTCATACCGCCTCACCACTACCACCACCTACCACATTCATTTACTGCACCACCACCGCATCGGTCTCATCCTCATCCTGCACCATCACCCTTGGTGACGACACACGGGCCAGCCGACATCTCTTGGGAGAGAGCCCGCCTCTCACCCACACATTCGCACCCATATTACCGGGCTATGTTTGGTACCTCGAGCCGAGAGCCCGTAGGAGGGTCGATGCAAGACGTTGGTCATACATGATGCCGCCATTTGTCGATGGAGGTCGGAGGAGGGCACCTAGCGCCGTGGAGCTGGGAGCATCGGTTTGTCGCCGAGACTCTTCCTACACGGAGAACCCTTCATCATACCATTCCATTGATAGCTGCCCGAGTTCTCGCGATTCGAGGATCACCGAGGATGTTGTGGCATTCGTTGATGAGGTTCCGCTGGTACGTGTCGAGAACATTGAAGATGAGGTTGGAGAGCTCCCAAAGGGAGGAGTACGGAGGAGAGAGCTTGATAGGATTGGTGCCCAGAGAGAGAGCTAGTGAGCGCATTCTGGTTAGAGAGGAGGATGAGTCGATAGATTAGGACCACGGATGAGTCGAGATGTTGAGGGTTGTGCGACGACGGTCGAGAGGATGACTATCATGGAGACTCGTACACCGCTGGAGCGTAGATTGAGGCACGAGATGTAGAGGCGGATGAGTCAGCGAGCTAGTCCGTGACCTACAATACCGATTGAGGAGCACACCGATGTTCTAGATTGGTGATTCATCTATTTAGTTTTCTGTACCTTAGCTCGCCGCATGTGGCACTAATAAAGGCCTTGTATTCGCATGTTTTGTAAACCATCGAACAAGCTATTTATGCGACATTGTATGGTTTTGTATCACTATGTATGGATGATAGACATATGGCATTATGGTTGTTATTTCTTGATGTTCTCATGTATGATGATCTTTCTTATTTATCAGTGTATGAATCGAAGTGATCATTTATATATATATCTCTTGTGTGGTTCTGACATGTTACGATTCTTCTTATGATGATTATACTCTATTGATATAATGTGATGATCTTGACTATTATGAAATCTTTTTTTATAATAATTCACAATTATGTTGAATGATTCTAAAATTTGAGTGTATGTCTTTAGAAAATGGCAAGAACAAGAACTACCCCTACCTCCATCGAAACTCCCAGATGACCCCTCAAGCAATTCGGAGGTCGGTTACTAATGAAATCGGTGTCGCTTTGTCGCAAGACCGGGGCACTCGAGCAAATGAAGCTCCAAATCAAGCCAACCGAATGAAGTCGTGGCAAATCGCAAATGTGGATACAAAGAGTTCATGAATTGCAAACCCACCTTCTTCAAAGGAACCAAGGCGCAGCTTGGCCTTATTCATTGGTTCGAAAGATCCAAATCAGATTTCTTTTAAGTGATTGCTCGTAAGATTGCAAGGTGAAATTTGCTACCTGTACCCTACCGAAGATGCATTGTCTTGGTGGAAGGCTCATGCCCAACCTATTGGCATGGAAGAAGCTTCCACAAAACCACTTGGACCGAACTAAAGCAATTGATGATGAAGCAACACTGCCCAAGGACCGAGATCAAGAAACTTGAAGACGAGTTCTACCATCCGACTACCAAGGGCAATGATCTCAAAACCTACTTCAAGCGTTTCCAAGAATTGAAAGCTCTATGCCCTTCCATGATTTCGATGAAGTTGTTGTTGGAAAATCTCATTGGGGATTACCCAAGCATCGAGGGCAATGTTATCGCATCAAACCCAAAACCGTGGAAGAAGTGATCACAATTTCCTACCAACTCATGGATCAAGTCCTCAAACATGGATCCGCAAGGCAATAACGACAACAAAAGGAAGTTTGATGACCGTCGAGGCAACACTTCAAACAACTACAACCACAACAACTCTTTCCATCACAACAATAACCGCAACAACAACAACCAAGGCCGAATAATCACAATCAACACCGCAACAACAATCCCAACCCATATCACCAAAACCAAACAACCACCACAATCAACAAAACCGAGGCAAGAAGTTGTGAGGGCTTATGCCGCCACACCCGCCAATCGGAAGAGGCTATCGCCGACCACACCTTTGTGCACTCGATGCAACCCGTGATCATGTGGGACGTTGTACTATTAAGTGGGGAAGTGTAATAAGGTGGGCCATACCCACAAGGATTGTCAAGCCCTCACATCGAAGTAACCTCCAACCCATGGGGATAACTTGCTTTGATGTGGAGAAGTCAGGCATGTCAAGAGTAGGTGCCCAAAACCGCATTTAGAACAACAACAACAACAATAACAACAACAACCCCCGCTAGAGCAAGAGCTTATGTGCTAGGAGATGGAGATGCACAAGAAAACCCGGACGTCAAGTACGGGTATGCACGCCACTCAATCATCATTTAGCTAAGGTGTTATTTGATTCTGAGCCGACAAAAGCTTTGGTCTTCTAAGTTTGCACCTTACTAAAAGTCACCCCAACCGCCTCGAGATACCACATATGAAGTAGAGCTAGCCGATGGAAAAATAGTAGAACTAACACTATCCTTCAAGGTTGCAACCTATCCTTATCAAACCACCCGCTCGATATAGACCTTATGCCTATCCAACTTGGTAGCTTCGATGTCGCATTGGCATGGATTGGCTATCCAAGAATCGTGCAAGAATCATCTGTGACGAAAGTCGCTCACCTTCCTCTCAATGGCAAAACTCTAATCATTCGGGTGATCGTAGTAAACCCGATTGAATATCATCTCGCAGCGTCAAAATCAAGAAAGTACATAGAAAAGGATGCCACATTTTTCTAGCACAAGTAACGAGAAGAAGAAAGCGGATGAGAAACAACTAAAAGACGCCCCGTGGCTAGGGACTTTCCCAAGTATTTCGGAGACTTGCCTCGGTCTTCCTCCGATTCGCAAGTAGAATTTCAAATCGAGCTAATGCCGGAGCTGCACCGTGGCACGAGCACCTTATAGATTGGCACCTCTCGAACTACAAGAATTGTCCGACCAACTACAAGAATTGTCCGAAAAGGATTCATTCGACCGAGTTCTTCGCCTTGGGGAGCTCCGGTCTTATTTGTCAAAAGAAGGACGGATCTTTTCGTATGTGTATCGATTCCGTGAGTCGAACAAGCTAACGGTGAAGAACCGATATCCATTGCCTAGAATTGACGATTTGTTTGACCAACCGCAAGGGTCAAGCGCCTACTCCAAGATTGATCCGAGATCCGGTATCACCAACCGAGAGTTAGAGAAGGAGATATTCCAAAATCGCTCCAACACGATACGCCACTATGAGTTCCAAGTAATGCCATTTGGTTCGACAAACGCACCGGCAAAGATTTATGGACCTAATGAACCGAGTGTAAACCTTACTTTGACAAATTTGTGATTGTGTTCATTGATGACATTCTCATTTACCCCGCAACAAGGAAGAGCATGCGGAACACTTGAAAGCCATTTTAGAGCTACTCAAGAAAGAAGAATCAGATGCTAAGTTTTCCAAGTGCGACTGGATTCAAAAAGTTCAATTCCTTGGTCACGTGATAGATAGTAATGGTCTTCATGTTGATCCTTCAAAATCGGTCGCCAAAGATTGGTCATCCCCACTACTCCTACCGAAATACGCCAATTTTTAGGTCTTATGGTTATTATCGAAGATTTATCAAGGATTCTCAAAATCGCTAAACCTCTAACTGAGTTAACCTAAAAAATAAGAATTTTGACTGGGTGAGGAACAAGAGTTAGCCTTTCAACTTTGAAACAAAAGCTTGCGAAGCCCCTATCTTAGCCTTACCCGATGGAGTGGAAGATTTTGTGGTTCATCGGATGCATCACACCTAGGTTAGGTGCGTATTGATGCAAAGAAACAAGGCGACCGCTTATGCTTCATGACAACTCAAAACTCATGAGAAGAACTACACTACCCATGACTTGGAATTGGGAGCCGTGGTTTTCACTGGCAAAATATGGAGACATTACCTATATGGAACTAAGTGTACGGTGTTTACCGACCATAAAAGTCTTCAACACATTCGATCAAAAGGAGTTAAACATGAGACAACGCCGATGGCTAGAATTGCTTAGTGATTACGACCGTGAAACTGCTATCACCGGGAAAAGCGAATGTCGAGTCGATGCTCTTAGTCGAAAGGATCGACCTAAACCTCTCCGAGTAAGATCCTTGGAATGACAATTAAGTCACCCTCCCATAAAAATCCTTGAAGCTCAAGCTCAAGCTCTCAAACCCGAAACCGCCCCAACGAGAGAATCTTTGAATGCCGAAAATGAGAACGGTTCTCGCACAAAGATCGATGGAACCTTATGTTTTGGCGATAGAAGTTGATACCACCTTATGGAGGAATACGGAACTCATTATGCATGAGTCTCACAAGTCTAAATATTCCATTCACCCGGATCCGGCAAATGTACCAAGATCTCAAGAAACTTTATTGGTGGTGTTAGGAATTAGAAAATTCCAAGGTCGAAAGAGTCGGTCACCCCAACTATTATCTAGCATAAGTTAGCTCGTAGATTGGTCATTAGTTACGGTTTATGTAGTTAGTTAATAGTGAATAATAGTATAGTGCAACACCGTGGAAGAAGGTCGGGTCTTTACCCACCGATCCCCGATCCACAGTGCCGCAGAGGTCGCTTAGGTTGTAATTTATAAATACCCTCTACCTTGCAAGGTAGAGGTTGGATGTTCTTGGTAATCTAATATTCAACTAGTTTCTCTCACTAGAATGTCCCACTCTTTCTCTCTAAAATCATCTATGTGCTAATTGTGTTAATGTTATGATGTGTAAGAAAAGTTAATATCTTACAATTGGTATCAAGAGCCATGGTTAGATCATATCTTGCACATCTTTGGATTTATAGTGGTTTTAGGTGGTTTTGAGTTTGAAAAGTTTAGTGGTTTTGCATCATTTGGTTGATTTCTTGTGTTAAAGTTTGAATTTTGTTGGTACTTTTATGTTTAGAATCATCAAAAGTGTTTAGGTTTTCATTTGGTAAGTTTGAATCATCTTGGTTGGGTTGTTCTTGGATTGAAAAGTGAAGGTTACTTGGTTTTCATGTTAGCGACTTAGCTCCTGAAAAGTTTCTTGGTAGCGACTTACTCATAGTTTTGTAGCGAGTTACAGCTTATAAAAGCTAGCGAGTTAGAGCTAGCGAGTTAAAGCACAAGTAGTGGAATCTCCACCACGGTTAGCGACTTGTGGTAGCGACTTAGTCCAGAGCTTAGTTGCCTTTAGCGACTCTGCATATCTAGCCACTTGTGTAGCTAATCATCGCACAAATTTGGCTAGCGACTTAGTCCCAGAGCGAGTTACTACTTAGCGACTTGTTTCTCTCATAGCGACTTGGGACTCCAGCTTAATTAGGGTGTAGCGAGTTAAAGGCTAGCGACTTAGTACACTTATTGCTAGCGACTTAGTGTGTTGGCGAATTAGTGTTGGCTTACTAGGTGTAGTATTTTCTAGCTTACTAGGATTAGTACTATTTTGTTGGTAGCAAATTGACCGAATTCTCTAGAGATTTGAGGAGTAATTCATAATAACACAATGTCACCATCACGGATCCCTTAATCACCAAAGTACTTGCTCTATGAAATGCCCTGTAATAGTGAAACAGAATGCCCATCCAAGGCCTCACACCAAATGACTCAAGATTGATCAATCGTAACAACTCAAATATGTCACACTTAACTTCTTCAGATGATACTAAGATTGTGGTATGCACCAAAGGAGTCGCTTCAACATCTCGCCACTTTCAAATTACTCTTATCAACAACCATGGATCGAACAAGTTGTGCCATTCTTCGTCAGACTTTCCCACTTTAACAAGAGTCGTATTGTTTAACCTAGATCGATCGAGGTTTCAAATCACCAAAGAAAAGCTCTCAACCGATGATTCTCATGTCGCTTCTTCAAACCATCTTCAACCAATTTCACCACTTATCCGGAAGAATACTCCTCGATTTTGATAATACTATGACCGGAATGTCCTTCAAGAAGCACACGGAATGGAAATTCATGAGTTCGTAAACTCATTTATTCAACTCATGAGTAATATGGAAACATACATCGAGGAAGCCGCAAAAGAGAATAACAAGTCAAGGAATTGAATGAGTGTCAAGAGTGTCCATGGAACAATGATGACGGTCATGCTCCACCTCGCTGAACCAAGCAGAATACACCGATTGCGTAATCTCAAATATGATGGAAAAGGATGAAGAAAACAACACCGATCTCAAATTCTCGAGTCGAAAAGGTAACAATCAACAAGGTACACTTATCCGATCACACCAATTCTCACAAGAAGGTACATGACTCTTACCCCAACATAACAATGTGGAATCAATCTTTGTTTTGTCTCGAATCTAGTGCAAGTAACATGATTGAAAATGGGTATATGATGAACTTTCAAACAAATTTTCAATTTTGAAAACACCGATATCGCTGCAAATTGAAATACAACATAAGGATGAAATGTTTTATGCAAAAAAAAGTAGTAACTGGAACTTCCGTAATTTAGAGAATTTTTGAAATTAATCGCTAAAATCCCGATTCGTGACAAAGATTCTACCATAAGAAATCAAATCTCTTCTTTCGTAAGCCCGTAAATGTGACCGCATGAGATGAGTGATACACTAGATTCTAGGAATTCAACTAGCTCTATGTGTGTCCAACCTTCTAAGAGAAAATGAGCAGCTAAGAAAGAACCTCGAGGATGCAAACTCTAAATTAATCAATCAATCTAATCTATTGATGAAAGATATTGATGACCTCAATGCACAAATTCGTGATAAGAGCTTCAATATTGTTGCCCTAAAAATGAGCTCGTGAAGTATGCCGGAAATAGGATGAACACTAAGTTTGCAAAACCTTCAACTTTGGGAAAGTCAACGGTTCGTAACCACTTGAAACGAACAGCTACTAAACAACCTAATGCCTTTAGGTCCGAAAGAGCTAAACCATTGAAATCTAAGCTTACATCCCAAGTTGATTACAAGTCTGTTTTGTCAAACCACCACTTCATTGCCTAATTCGATATGATGAATCCCAAGCACGTGACTAATGAACATCACCCACAAGTCAAAATGCTACAAGCTTAACTAGATTTCATGCAAACATAGTCCTACTGATCAATCCCCAAGAAATTCTCGATCACAAAAGACAAATAGTCAAAAGAAGGGTGTGCACTCATTTAGTTCATCTCATCGTGGCTTCAAATGGATTCCCACCGCGATTATTTAAGTATACAGACTTAAACGAACTTACATTCCTAAATCATGCCTCAAGTGGATTCCCATGTAAATTCTTCAAGAATGTAGAACCTAACAGATCCCCATTAATGATATGTCCGGATCATACCGTGTTGCATCTAAATGTGAGACTAAACATGTCACTAACCCTTCTATGTACAAGTCTACATGTGCTTCAAGTACAATGTGCTCTCGCCTTTTTCGTGCACAATGCTCAACTCAATCAGAATTTCATGACTTGTTCCCCAGATATGAACATAGCTCATTCAGAGCTATAGCTTGCCGTAGTTGATGTACTTTTACTATTGACTCCTATTCATTTCGAACTGACTCGTCCTTTCATGTCTTTGTATAAATCAAGTTAAAAAAAAAAAAAAAAAAAAAAAAAAAATTTATCATTTTATCATGTTTATCATTTTATCATTTTTTACATCTAATAATGAATATATTCCTTGTTATCGATAACATCTACGATCCTAGAAATGTCATTCAATAATGGCACGGATCATAGATGAAGTTCGAACAAATGATATATTCTTGGTAGTTTAATGGGTTCGGTAATATCAATCAATGTTCGTGTTGACATTGATTGAGGGGAGATTTGCTTTATACACCATTGGCTTCGTGGCCGGATATGATGCTTGTTTATTTGTACTATGTGGTGATTTTGTGTGACTAATCGTTATACATTTGAAATATCCGTCGTGGTTATACATTTTGCTCATGAGATTTGCCTATGTGTTGAAATGTTGAATTGAATTGATTCATGATGATCGCTGTAATAATCAATGCTAGAGACGTTATCTTATCCGTGTTAGCATATTATTACCACTCATTCACTAATACCATAGGGACCAAACTTGTCATATAGTGTAAGTTTTTGTTGCATCATGATACCACCTTTGTTCATAACCACAAGGACCAATTGTGTCATATTGCCTAAGTGAGGTTGTATACCCTCAGCGAGTTACCCAT
Source organism: Chrysanthemum lavandulifolium (assembly GCA_022545495.1). NCBI lineage: Eukaryota > Viridiplantae > Streptophyta > Magnoliopsida > Asterales > Asteraceae > Chrysanthemum > Chrysanthemum lavandulifolium. The sequence continues at coordinate 97,605,087 of CM040238.1, forward strand.
TAGCGTGTTACCTTGTCTCTTCTCTCTCTCTCTCTCGCTTTTTTTTTTTTCTCTCTCGCCTTCTCATTCTTACTAGCGACTTAGCTTAAGGTTTGCTTTGATTCCCTTTTTGTTACTATCTTATGCTTTAGTGTCTAGTGTCTAACTTATCACTCTTTCCGCATCCTTTCGATTGCTCGCAGAGTGTGATTTGTTGACTCTCTCGCTTAGGTTCGGATCTTCTTTGTAAATCGTGCGTGTTACTTATAAAATGATTGAACGTGTTATACATTGTGTGGATTATATTGTTCGACTATATTGGTTGAATACATTGATGGATGAGTAAAATGGATCGATCGATGGGTCAAGTTAGGTATGTTCTTGGTGGCGAGTTAGACCGTTTTGGTAGCGACTTAGTATGAATGTTCTTCATGGCGAGTTAGAGCTCTACATAGCTAATACGTCACCGCAAATAATTAGCTCACTAGCTTCCAATGACTTAGTTAGCGAGTTAGTAACTAGCGACTTGTATTTACAAGTTAGCTAATTAATAACCCAGCGACTTAGTTAACCTCTTTGTAGCGACTTGGCTTAGTTATCGTACATGGCGACTTGACTTTACGAGCCAGCTTAATTATCCTAGCGACTTGGTTAGCGAATTAGCGATAGCGACTTGTATTTTCAAGTTAGCTAATTTAACTACCTAGCGACTTAGTTGACCGCTTGTAGCGACTTGGTTTAGGTTTTATTCATGGCAACTTGGTCTTACATGTTAGCGAATTTGCTTAGCGAATTTAGAGTGCTAATCCTTTTGTGGCTTGTCCGTGGCTCTAGATGACGACTTGTTTTACAAGCTTATAACAAGTTGTTCATGATTGAGAATTAGTCTTAGGTCAAGGATTTTAAAATTGCTCAAAGTTTTTGGTAATGATGATTTCGCCTCACTACTCCTAGGATCCCATAATTCGCTTGTTGAAATTAACTTACTCTATGTAAACTGTTATGACATCTCTGCTTTAGGCAAAAGGTACTGGGTTCTCTCACGACCGCCAAATGTTACTTTTTGCCTCATACATATGTGTTATATCACTTTGTTATGTGTATCTTGATTCATGTCATGTTCTCTCTCAGATTGCACTCTTTTGTCCTTTAAGTCCCCTCAAGCTCGTCATGTAATCATTTATTGGTATGAATGTACTTCATTGATATACTTCATTTATGAATGTTATCATATACCGAATGTTGTCATATATTTGTAATCTATGCCACTCAATCCTTCTCTCAGATGTGTTTTGGGACTCATTCTGAGTTTCTATCTCCATGATTAATGTTGTCTCACTTACCGCTATTATCTATCCTGCTCCCATCTATCACTATTGACCGTATGATTACTCGTAACATCAATGGCAAGTTCAATCCTGAAAAGAGCGCCATCTCGCCAAGATCATCCTAATACTCTCGACAATGAAATCCTTCCCAAAAGTCAATGGGTCGCTATTGGTAAAGCAATCGTTATGTGGACCTACAAAGGCTCCCACAAAATCCGATATTCAAAGTTTCAATTGACATCCTCAAAACACTAACTTCTTCGGTGCTATTACCAAGCAATGCTCGATTCTCGCCATCTACATTCAACAATTCGAACACCGCTCAATGGAATAAAATCACAAGACGATACTCTTGCAAGTCGGATAATATGGAGTTTACAATTGATTCTCGATATTTTGAGCAAAGCTCTTGAATCACATCATGTGACCCCGACATTCGCTCGATTCCACCGGTGTCGACGATCCGATCGTATTTTATTGGGTTAGGCTATCGTAACAAGATCTCAAGAGCCTCGACATTATCATCGGACACATGTATCAACCCCGAGAGCTATTGCAACCATTCTCAACGTGTGCTTGTCCGGGAAAACATCGTGGTTCGATAAAGTTAGAATTCCCATCTTGCAAATCCTATGGGAATCGTTAATAGGGTTGATGTGAATGTCTCGATCGATTTGGGAAGAATTCTCGCTATCAATGACCACATTCATATCTCGACAGAACCTATTTTCCGAACAATGTTCAAGGTCGTAAGAAGCGTAACAAACTCGTAATTCCCAAAGATCGATTCTCCAAACTTGTCATCCAAGATTCCGCAACAAACTCACAACTTCACCCTAGGTCTCGAATCAACTCTTCACAAAGCGTAACATGAATTTATTTTAGGAAACTTGAAATATGTTCCTAGAGGTTCGAATCAAGAAGTATTTGGATTGCCAATTCCTCGATCTTCTTCTCACGATGATATCAAGAAGAAGGACTACTTCAAGCAATACATGAAAAGTGCAACCAAACTCTCGCTAATGTCACACCTCTCCTTTACAACCAACCGCCCCAAGACCACCTCGACTCTAAAGCATCCTATGCCTCTTCCTAAAAAGAGACGTGAAAGATCTCATCACGTAATCTTCATCCAAAAAGCATAAAGAAAAGAAGAAGAAAGTGGAAAAGGAAATAGATGAGAACACCGAGGTGCCAAGGAATACTTTCGTGTTAATTGATGAGGATGACGCTGATCCGCAACGTGGTATACAAAGAAAGTCTTGAAGATCAAATGTGAAGGCTCCAAGAGGTGGAGTTATGTTAAGAGAACCTCTCAACCACCTCAACAAACCGCCCCAATAACACTTGACAAGGGTAAAGGAGTTGCAAGTGATGAACAAGTCGCCACATGCTTTTAACCATCTCTTCATCTCCTCTAGCACCACTAATCCATATGAGTCAAGAGAAGAACAGATTCACCTCATGAAAAGGAACAATCCGGTGTGGTGCCCAAACGCTCAAGGAATCTCTATCACTTGGTGAGACTCAACTGAGTTGAATGTTGACACTGTTACAAAAGGGCTCACAGAGAACCTTGGGACAAGATCCGACGAGACCTTGAAGATGGATGAACAAAATCGCCTACAAACTCTATCTTCACTTAAGAATCTTGATGATGACTTCTCCTTTGGTGATCAATTCATTAATGACAAAACCTTAGACTCGCACAATCCATGTATAATATCAAGATTCAAAGAAGATACTTCAACCATTCCTCCAATGACCGTGATCTTCACTATCAATCGCACTTCCACCTCCCTTGCCCTCAACAACCGCATAAACACCATCAACAACACCACCAACTCCAACCCATCTTCACAATCGCAGATGAAGTGGCTCCACCAGCCTCCTCCACAGATTCTCACGCCTCGATCAACTACCGGATAAAACCATTAAAAGGGTAGAAGCACCGAAAGGCAACTTCCAAACTGCTGATTCTCCGTGGAACGTGTTCATGATTGAGCACCTCAACTTCACCGCAAGCATTAATGCTATTGAAGGAGAAGTCAAGGATGCCGTGGAATGGGCAATGGAGGCTCCACTTCGACGATTCAAGGACCTCCCATCTCCGATATGAGAGCCGCCTGTGTGAAAGGATGTATGAGACCAAGAGGACAAGCATGAGGTTCACTAGAACTTTATGAGGCACTTGAAGAATCCATCGATTCGATAATTATGAACAGCTTAAAATTGAAGTCGGAGAAAAGGATGCTAAAAGAAAAGAAGAACAATTGTGATGGAAACATTGATGAAGGTTCGCAAAGATCGCGAAGATCCTCCACCACCGAGGCGCCGGAACTTCGAGTGGAATCCTTCACAACACCCAATTCACCTCCATCACAGCCCACCATCATCAACTCCAAAACCGCCCAATCAATCGACTCTACAAACAAACAGGTACTCAAGAAATCACCACGGACGACGATCGATTCAAGATTCACTTCCACATCCACCTCCATTCCTCGATGATCAAGTGGTCCACGAAGAGTCTCAAGTTATGGTCGACTCGTAACCGATGAAGATGATGCATCGATTTAAACATATTCCTAAGCCATCGAAGATTGGTTTGACAATTACATAGCTGGAACCGCACTAGTACATCCAGTAGCTCCTTCTAGAGACACAATTCAACGCCGCATTGTGGAAGATAGACCTCCTTCTCCGAACCCACATGGACAATCCCGTAGTCCGACTCTATGATTCCCGACAACAATTGGGCATCGCTATCACCAATAACTATGAAGTTCCAAATCAAGACTCTTCTACACTACACCGGTGATATGGGAAGTTTCATTAGATGGTTTTGTGAGCGAAAAGTATCTCTTCCATAACACCAAGAGATCTAGAAGGTCAAGCTTCACGAAATTGTCAAAGTCTTCCATGTCGATGCAAACCATCTTCAATATCGATGGAAGAATGCCATAAGATGTCGAATGACCAAGTCGTTGAGCAACCGCCGCTTCAATGTCAACAAATCTCTTCCTCTTGGTGGTGAACTCGTCGATAACCATTCAAAGGAATTCTTCTTCAATCACGACTGGACTATCTGTGCTCGCTCGCTCATGGAAAGAAGGCCTCGCTTATCTATTTCAAAGATGAAAGTCGAACCTATTCTCGATCGTGGGCTTGAGCAGATGGTTCCCGATCAATTCGGGCAAATGAAGAACAAAAGTATGATATTGCAAATATTTTATGGTATTTCCCATCGGTGGTTCAAAAGAAGATGTTCTACATTGAAAGACATGGCGCCGATAAAGGCGCAATGAGGCCGATCAAAACTACAAATCTTAAGCGTTGTCGATGTAGAGATCTTCCGATGTATGGATATGAGTACTTGAAGAAGATTGTCCTTAAAAGAGTCGATCTCAAAATGTATACCATTGAAGAGAACGACTTCAAACATCTTCTCGCCCAATGATTTCAAGATCTCTATCTCTTAAATCTTCAAGGACACCGAGCACTTACCAGACGTGAGAAAAGGCCCTCTCTCGCACTGCCACTCTTGGATCGTGGGCTTAGTCATTCGAAACGAGTTGAGGACCTTCACTTGGCATTGAAAGCTACCAAACCAGGTCAACCTCACAAGTCCTCAATGGAGTGCACAAGGCATGAATTTCATCGTGAATACAAAGTTCTTGACACCCCTAGAGCCGCCATCTTCACCGATGATATGGATCGCGATGCTTATGCGTCTATGTGAACTGTATAAGTTTAGTGATGGTACGCTCAAATGGTCGAAGAAGAACTTGACACCGAGTGAAAGAAGCCAAACTTGATATGAGATCTTGGGTTAAAACTACTTTACGGACCGATGATGACGTGAAGAGATGTGAACATTTCATTGTCGCAATCCGACGAGACTCAAGACACGAAGGATCTTCCGCACCTTGAAAGCTTTGTTGGTGGAAGGCTCGTGATGGTCACTACAAACTTCTTCAAAGAACCGAATGAAGACGCTTTGAATACCGCTTATGTTTTGTTAACTTTGTGTTATATGTGGTGTATTATATATGAACAACCGTGATACATGTAATAGTGCTAGGATTTGTACTATGGTTTCCCTTATGAAAAAGGGGAAACATCCGTGTTGTCCTTTTCTTTATCATATAAAATTGGACACATTTTCTCCTACAAATATTTTACCTCACACTTATTTAAATCACTTGAGATCCAAAATCTCAAAGGATTTAAGATTTTGATCTGGGAGAAATGTGATATAAATATGAAAGATGGTAAAAGATAAGATGACCAATTTTGTGCATACTTCTCCTTATATGTGCTAAACAAGTTTTCAATCTCGAAGCATATATTAAGGGGGAGAACTCTCTTTGTAAATTCAAGTCATCAGGGTACACTACACTTTAAATACTTTAAAGTACCTTGATCACATGGCTTCTAATCCTTTGATGATAAAAGGTTCCCTCTAGTATGTGCAAAACCCTTTTCAACCTCGAGGCACATATTGAGGGGGAGCAAATTTATGGAAACCTCATCCTTCCCGGAAATGCCATATTTACTTGATCTGTTGAGGGAAGCGATGTTGATATCTTTTAGAAAATGGTAATCAAAGAAGTTAATTCTTTCTCTTGCCTCCGTGTGCAAAAATTTCTTTCAAATATTTGATGCACATGTTGAGGGGGAGTTCTCGTTCTAAAATATCAAAACAATTCAGTACAAAATGCTTTGATTATATATCACAAGTATCTCGAATTGATTTTCAAATGGTTTTCAATCGATCCAATGGCGGATGAACAATACCAAATTGACCGACCAACTTTACTTTATGTACGGTGATATAAGGATGATAAGGTTAGGTATTGGTTCCCATGATCCGCCGTAACCGGAGGGATCTACCCAGGACAATCCACTAGTTAGTGTAGAAGTCCTTAGGTATGATGATAAAAGGAGAAAAGTGAGATATGGGAAGAGTGCGCACCAAGACCGAGCTAGTATCGAACAAACCCAACAAGGTAATAGCTATGAAGTCTCGGTAAGCAATCAAGGGGTTGAAGAATTAAAAAGAATTGAATGAAAATAGGGTGAAAACAAATAGCCCTCCATTAATTCAACCTTAGGGCGTAAACCGGGTTCACTTCATATGCTACCGATGGTAACATCGGTATTGAAGACAAGACGTCATGGACCCAAAGGACGACCGCACTTCAACTTTCCAAACCACTCAAGTTCCTCTTAAAAGGGCTTGTTTCATTCTCACGGGAACCGACATTATCTATCGACTTTCTCTTAGAGATGGTTGATATTGAAGAAGGAGACCTCTCCCTAGTCTCCGCTATAGGATCCAAATATGCACAAATTGAGTCTAGAGCCACGAGATCATCAATAAATCTCATTAGGACACTTTCAATGAAGACTCTGCTTTCACACAATGTGGAAAGAGAGATTACATCTTGAGTCCCACGCATTATCCTTGTGGTATTGCGTAACATCCGAGTGATGTGTTTACATATTCACAATGAAGATGGAAAGCCTTCGAGCCAACATCAAACAAGCTCCGGTAGGTGGCATGTGAGATCTATTATATAGATCAACCATGTGACAACCGAATGTAAACAATGGGGCTTATCAATCTCTTGAATCAATCCCGTTCGAGTTATGGATTGACGGATGCCTTTGAAAACCGGTCGTTGTGCTTAATAAACTCTTTTCTCTAGCACATCGATTGTACTCATTTTTCAAACCAAAGGTATTTTCATGATTGATAATTGATTTTCAATAAAACCTTCGCTGTATTGCAAAACAATTTCTATTGAGCAATACACGATTGTTTCTTAAATCTCTTTTCATCAATCGGTGGACTCAAAATTACCGGTTCACTCACTCCGTGTTGTCTTCTTTGAGATGTTCGGTTTGAGAACGCTAGAACACCGCGAAACCCCGTCAAGGAGATTCTTTGAATCCTACCGATCACAGGCAAGATTTGTATCGATCAACGGGAACCGTGGGTCGTGTACCTCAATTCATCGAAGTGATCAAAGACACTTTCGTGCGATTTGTTGCTAATCGTTGTATGCGTGTACGCCCGATGTTTGCGGTGATCGAATGAAGCGGTCAATCCATAGCCGCATGCTCACTTAACACATTCATCTCAAAAGAAATCATGATTAGTGCATCAATGACTCGATATTTTCACCCATGCTTCGCTACTGCGCCGCCAATATCATGATTCAACAAATGCTTCCGCTACTCGATGAGAAGACATAATGATCCGTAATGTGAGCATGTCGGTCCTAAAGTCACAACATCACACCACAAAGGATGTCACGGAGATTGTTGATAGTGATGATCTCAAATGTCGGCTCATATTTACTATCTAGTGAATCGAAATGGACCTCCGCTAAAGTACTAATCTTTGCGACTTTGAAGTTGCACCACCTATGCACTAAGTTTACGATGTTGATATATGAAAACTACGAGCTCAAGAACAATGTCAAGACTAGAATGCTAGGATTTGAAATGTAAAATATGGGGTGACCTCCTTAGGGGAGATTGTTAGGAATTAGAAAATTCCGGTCGAAAGAGTCGGTCACCCCAACTATTATCTAGCATAAGTTAGCTCGTAGATTGGTCATTAGTTACGGTTTATGTAGTTAGTTAATAGTGAATAATAGTATAGTGCAACACCGTGGAAGAAGGTCGGTCTTTACCCACCGTATCCCCGATCCACAGCCGTCAGAGGTCGCTTAGGTTGTAACTTATAATACCCTCTACCTTGCAAGGTAGAGGTTGGATGTTCTTTGCAATCTAATATTCAACTAGTTTCTCTCACTAGAATGTCCCACTCTCTCTCTCTAAAATCATCTATGTGCTAATTGTGTTAATGTTATGATGTGTAAGTGAAAAGTTAATATCTTGCTGGTGGCCAAACATGAAAGCCGAAATTGCAACGACGCTGGGAAATGTCTCACCGTTTCGAGTCAAAGCCGAATGTCAAAACCTTCCGGATTGTTAACTCAACTCGAACTTCCAGTTTGGAAGTGGGAGAGAATCACTATGGATTTCATAACCAAACTACCAAAGACCGCTAGAGGTTACGAAACCATTTGGGTCATCATTGATCGCCTTACCAAATCCGCCATTTCCTACCCCATCAAGGAGAATGATGAAATGGAAACCCTTGCTCAACTATACCAAGGAAATTGTATCCGTCATGGAGTACCAATTTCCATCATTTCGATCGTGATACTGCTTTTTACTTCACACTCGAAATCTCTTCAAAAGGCCTTAGGTACTCGCTTGATATGAGTACCGTATATCGCCTGCACCGATGGCCAAAGCGAAAGGACTATCCAAACCTTGGAAGACATGCTTGAGCTTGCGTGATCGATTTTGGAAAAGGTTGGGATAAACACTTACCGCTGGCGGAATTCTCCTACAACAATAGTTACCACGCGAGCATCAAGGCAGCCCCATTCGAGGCACTTTATGGTCGAAAGTGTCGATCACCGCTTGTTGGGCCGAGGTTGGAGATGCCCAACTCATCGGACTGAGCTTGTCCAAGAAACAACCGAGAAGATTGTACAAATTGGCCAACGACTTCAAGTCGCTAGAGATCGACAAAGAGTTACCGATGTTAGAAGGAAACCTATGGAATTTCAAGTTGGTGATCGAGTCATGTTGAAAGTATCACCTTGGAAAGGAAAAGTTCGATTCGGAAAACGAGGAAAGTTACACCCTCGATACATTGGCCCTTTCAAGATTCTCGAAAGAATCGCCCGTTGCTTACAACTTGATCTCCGGAAGAACTTAGTAGAGTTCATCCTACCTTTCACGCCTCAAATCAAGAAATGTTGTCGGATGAATCTCTTGTCGCTTCACTAAAAGAGATTAAACTCGATGACAAGCTCAACTTTGTCGAAGAACCAATTGAAATCATGGATAGGAAGTCAAGCGACTTAAGCAAAGTCGCATCCCTATCGTCAAATTTAGATGGAACTCCAAGAGAGGACCGAGTACACGTGGGCGCCAAGACACCATGCGTAAAGTACCCACATCTCTTTGCAAATTCAACTCCGACAACCATCAGAAACTAAAATTCGCGGACGGAATTCTTTGTGGGTTGGTACTTGTAGCCACCAGTAAAATTTCACTATCATCAACCTTCAGACAATAAACTAGATTGTTTATTAAAACTTATTTGAGCATTTTAGCATGTACGCTTCATTTTATTGCATAAAATTTATGCAACTCCGAGTAGTCTTATTTAATCATGCCCGATAATTACCGATAATCGAAATCGGCCTCACAAGAAATTTTCTTGTCTTACGAGCATGCGCTGCATCGACACTAAATTAGTTATGGCTAAAGTCAAATAAATATTTCTACGAGTTAGAATTAATATTTTTTTTTTATTTTAATTGTTACCCTTATGAAAACATGCCAAAAATTATATATTATACGTTAGTCAAAAACATCAAACCGGGACACCGTGACTCACATTTAAGCTCAAACGGGACCCGATATACATAACGAAAATTTGAGGTCTTTCCTTTTCTTTCTTTTCTTGTAACCGAATGTACCCACAAGTACCCCCATCTCATCCAAAACCTTGCAAATGCACTAACCTTGAAACTTTGTTTGAGAAATAAACTTAAAATCCATCATGTATCTAGATAATTGACTTTTGAGACAAGAGGAAACATGTTCCCTTGCACACAACTCATCTCATCTCCTTCTTGTCCTTGTAGCAGCGAATACCACCCAAAATCCACAAACCCATTTGCTTGTTTCCTAAATACTTCCTAGGTTGTAGTATAATCAAGTCTCATGTACCAATGTTCAATAAGACTCTTGGTCTTTAACTAAAGGTTTTCTTCCTTTCTTCTTAAAACCCACGAGCCACAATGCTCATCACATATCTCATTTACAAAATTTCATTCAAAACCTCTAAGTATATGCAAAGCTTAGTCTTGAAGTTTGATTTCTTGGGTTACTCTAGCTCACGTCGAATTTCACACTTACTCTTCCACACCCTTTTCAAACTCATTAAACTTTCAAACACTCAAAAGAAAACTAAGGGTACTTGATAACGAGCATAAAGGTTTAGAAGCAAGGTAGTCGGGTTCACTTTGGAAAGCATATCGGGTTTCTTTGGTTACCATTCTTGTCTACACGTATTCTCCACCACCATTCTTGGTGTAGTAAGTCCTTCCTCTTTTCTTTTCCATATATAGGACGTTATAGTTTTCTTAACCATTTAAAAACACATCGATACATTTTCACGACACTTGTACACGACCTCATTATAACAAGCTACGTTGTCAACCCATTTTAAAACCAACTACATTTCGAACCCAACAACATTTCGGAACAAACTAATAAACTTGTTTGTGGATAGAAACTCGTTTTGTTGACAACCCATTTCGAAACTAACTACACACGCAAATGTAAAACTTAGATTGTTCCTATACTCACTCGACTCACACTCCTCATCACTTTAAAGATTCTAAATATTAACCTTGTGCTTACCTTGATTCGTTAAAGATACATATATATACTACATTAATACTACATGTTAGTATCTATTATTGTTTCTAATATTGCAAAATCTAAAAATGTATTTCTTGAATGATCTATGACTCTCGACATATATAGTTGCACCTTAAAAACTTTCATGCAACTTAAAGAATATAAGAAGATAGCACAAATGCATGCAAAACTTTCGAACCATGGCTACTGAGAAGAATTAAATATCAAGCATGAAACAATGACATAACCATTAAATAGAACTACACTTGTGAAACCCAACACAAAAAGGCCCTTGGCTCAGTTGGTGGGAGCGCCGGTGCATGGGGAGGTTGTGAGTTCGAATCGCTTCTTGGCGCTACCCATTTTTTTGTTGCTATAATTGTAACTTTCGTATTTGACAAATCCAGTCCCCCAACTTCGCACCTCTTGTCATATTTCTTAAAATCTTTTATAAGCTTTATAAACTCATAATGATATCTACGATTTCAACCCTCGACTTTGAACCACTTGACACATTTCTTAAAATCCTTATAAAGTTGAAACTTATAAAAACCTTTACAACTTTGGTCCCTCCAAGATCTACACTTAACGCTTCCCATCCTAAGAACTTCTATGAGATAATAAATTTATATTTTCTACGAGTCCTCGTCACATAAATAAAAATTGATACATATTTCTATTTGACAATCACATTTAAAAAATATTATACTTTTCTAAATATAATATTTTCCCACAACTTAGATAAATATATATTGTACATATATCTATACTTTTCAAAACTAAACAAAAATCAAATAAATAAGTTGATTTGTAATTATTTTCCACTTTAATAAATATACTCGAGCCAACTCTTATACGAATGTTTCAGAACCGTCCCACTCACTTCTCCAAGAGCCAAAGACTTATAAGCATTTCAAACTTATCTAAACTTAACCATTGCCAACACAAGCAACAATAAACTCAAACTCTTGAAAATACTTCAACCGCTTTTCAATACATTAAACCGTGGATAAAAACAATAAACTAAGACTTGCCATGCTAATTATAGGTCGCGTGACGGTACTTCGTGCTCATACTACTTGAACTTACACTACTGGATACCATTTGCAAGGTGAGTTCATAGCCTCGCCTTTACTTATTTCTTTCAAACCCGAGGAGATGCATGCTATAAACTAGAACACAAGTCTTTTCTTAAACAGATGCTTATCCGATCATTATTATTATAGCCTAAGTTGCCCGCCATAAGTCCCTTACATCATGAACCATTAATCACTTGCTAGTGAACGCGAATATTGTGGATAGTACTATGGGAATTAACGACCCGACTCGGTTATCGGAAATAATCAAGCACTATATTTGGTTAACTATGGAATTGGCAATTCCATCTCGAGGGCAATATTATTACTTACGCCAAGAATTAGGGTGTATGCAGTTAGTTTGGTGTCATGAGCTTAGTGCATAATAATAATCTATGTTTTCCATGGTGATTGTATTCGAAGCAATTATCATCTCTTACTTGTGTTCAACTTATTATTTAAACCTATGAATATCACTCAACTTTTGTTGACTTTTAAGCATGTTCATCTCAGGTACTAATTAGAATATCATGAAGGCGTGGAGCGGATGTCGTGGGACACTTGAAGTGGTGTTGTTTTCAATTAAAGTTATCATTTCATAAATATTTAAATTATCTTTGTGTAACTTCAAAACATGTGGTATTCCCTTTGTGTTTCTAACACGAGATTTATGAAATGGTAACTACTTTTTATTAAACGCCTCTTTAGAGCCGTTTTCTATAACTTATGACTATGATCCTCTAAGTAATACCCCAAAAGTCTTCCATTGTCACATTGTGATTTTGGGGTGTTACAAAAACACAAATAAGAAAATGAACAGAATCATCACAGTAATATAATAAGTGATGTTTATTACTCCCTCCGTCTCAAAATTATTGTCAGGAGACAAAAATCACACAATTTAATAAAAGTGGGACCACTACTATTCTCAACCACTCAAATAGAATATTCTCCCACTAAATTACCTTTTTATTACTAAACATAGAAAGTGGACTATTAATTTGAGACATCCCAAAATGGAAATGTGGACCATTATTTTGAGACGGAGAGAGTATCATTTCTTTCATATATACTTGGTAAAATACTAAATTCTTATCGCATTTGGTATGAATTTAATATTTCACATTCTTAGTTGAGTATCACAACTGATACACATATATGATGAAGAGTGTGATACTATTCATATTTCTTACAATGTTATATCACAAGAGATAAATAAGTGTCACTTAAAAATATTAAAATAAATAAAAAGGAAGCAAACTATGAAAATAGAGACTTGACATATTATCAAAATAAAACAAGTGTTGCATTAAATTAGCATTTGTTTGAACAAAATAAGAATTCACCTAAAGAGGACTTTAACCCTTTTATTTCTACTAAGAGTATAATATCACAAGTGATAGATAACATTGGTTGCATTAAAAAATATGCTTGTCAATTGCGATGAAAGGAACAAAACTATCTTATGAATCGAAATTATAAAAATATTAGAAAATAGATAGGTGATAATATATAAAAATATACGAGCGATGAAATATTTAAATTGATATTAAAGGTTAAAAACATACTTGTTTGTTTATGAAATATCACAAATGATATTAGACATTAACTTTTTTTTTTTTTTTTTTTAATAAAATATCACTATTGTTATTAGACATATAATATAATAAAGTTAAATAATAAGCATGAAAGCGTATAAAAATAGACGAAAACGTATAAAAGTCTACAAAACGGATGAAAACGTATGAAAACGGACGAAACGTATGGAAACGGACAAAACGTATAAAACGAATGAAAAGAGTATAAACACGTGATGAAAGCGGACAAAAGCGTCGAAACGGACGAAAACATATAAAAAGGATGAAAATGGACAAAACGTATGAAAGCGGACGAAAACGTCAAAGTAAATGAAATCGTCTAAAATGGACGAAACGTAAAAAATGGACGAAACGATTTAAACCTATGAAAACCGATGAAAACGTATAGAAATGGACGAAAACGTCTGAAAACGTATAAAAACGGACGAAAGTACATGAAACCGTAAAAAAACAGACGAAAACGTATGAAAATGGACGAAAACGTATGAAAACGTAAGAAAACTGACGATAACGTATGAAAACGGACAAAAACGTAAGAAAATAGGCGAAAACGTCTAAAAACGGATGAAAACAGACTAAAACGTATATAAACCTATGAAAACGGATGAAAACGTATAAAAACGGACGAAAACGTTTGAAAACAGACGAAAACGTATAAAAACTGACGAAAATACATAAAAACGTAAAAAAACGGATGAAAACGTATAAAAATGGACGAAAACGTATGAAAAAGAACGAAAATGTAAGAAAATAGACGAAAACGTATGAAAATGGACGAAAACGTATGAAAACAGGCGAAAACGTAAGAAAATGGATGAAAACGTTGGAAAACGGACGAAACAGATGAAAACGTATGAAGGCGAAGAAAAAAACGCGAATTATAAAAATCGTGAATAACGTGAATTAAAAAAAAAAAAATCTTTCATTTATTAAAAAACGTGAATTAATTAAAAATACAAAAAAAAAAAAAAAGTGAATAAAAAGAAAGACAAAAATAAAAGACAAAAAGACAAGAAAAAATACATGGACTTGGTTTAAGTATTAAATCTTGGGTTAATTCCTACCATTAGATCAAACTAGATGAAAGGTGAGATTTGTCCTTTGGTAAGCATGAAATTTTAAGTAAGCAAAATAAAGTGCCTCTAAACATTATAAGTTTGAGCTTGTTTAAGTTGTTTATAGATATTACAACCTTCTCTCTACATAAGACTAATGACTCAGCTTCCTCATAACCACTTATAAGTTGTAACATGAAACAATGTCCATCACAAATTAAAATTGTCTCAAACTGGAAACAATATACGTGAATATAAACGAATCAACAGATGAGCTAGTTTCTAGAAGAATATTTTTGTGTGTGGCTACTTTCCCATATTTTCAACTAGTTACTAGAAATAAAAATAGAAGTGACTTGGTGTTAGCGGAAGGGTGCCGAAATGTAGTTAAGAGCCAAGAGTTCTCTCTCAAGGTAAAAGAGAATTGCAAACAAAGGTAGAGAGAATTCAAATTAAAACTAAGAAACACTAATTTTTAAGCAAAAACTAGGATGAATCAAACAAAATATAAATTATCGTTTGTTGAAGTATGAATAATGAACTTTTATGTTGGTAAATATGTATAAATTATGAGTTTAGAGAAGAAGGTTTAAGAGAGGAGTTGTGGGTTTACTGTTGAAGTTGATATTATGAGGGTAAAACTATGGGATCGAGGAATAAACGTCTTTTCAAAATAAATTTTAAGACGTGTATTTTTTAGGTATTTATGAACGTCGCATAGATGTCCGTTCTAGTACGTGTACTTCTTTGTTGTAGAATAACAACGTATTTTGCAAGTGTTCCAATTTGTACGTCCTACTTGATAAGTGTTCCATTTGGCACGTCATCTCACGCACTAAATTGGACACTTATAAAAAGACGTTACTCTTGCAAAAGACACGTTAAACCTTAGGGAAAGTACATTATTTTAACTTAAAAAATACTTTGCAACGACACTTAAAAAATACGTTCTATTCTACGACTCAATCCCTAAAACTATCGAGGGCATAAATGTCTTATCAAAATAAATTTCCGTGTACTTTAGGTATTTATGACGTCGCATAGTTATAAATTCTTTGTGAAATTTTACCATAGTGAATGACTTTATTGAAGCTCACGCTAGAGAAAAGATGCACGTAGCCTTTTATCTAAACGCAAATTTTAACTACATGTAAAAAAAATAATTGTCAAAATACCTTTACTTATAAAAGTCAATACAATCTACTAATTATTCAAATATTTACTTACAATTTGATTTACAAACTTTTTCAACTTTCACTTACACCAATATATATATACACAATGAAATAAAATAAATACACATAGAAATAAATTGACGCTACTATAAACTGTCGCCATTACGCACGGTTCGTCTAGTTTTATCAAAGGCCTCAACTAAAATCTTATTGTATTTGTTTTGGTGTAAAATTTTAGTTGCATGTCACTAGTTATTTTTATCGATAATTACATGCAATAAAATGTGGTTGATTTCGTTGTAAGAAATGTTTAGTATTTGCAAATTATATGAGAATGCAAAACATGATTTTGTCTACATGGCTTGTGGAAATAGCAACTTGTAAGAATAGCAATCAACCGCCATGTGGAAAATGGTACACTAGAACATGGAAGAATACTAATGAAACATATATATGTTACATCATATGATAGAAATTCGTAAAAATGATAATGATACAGAAGCAAAACTTGCATGTAGATTAATGGAATATTCCAAAACTTGCATGTGATTGATTTCGTTGTAAGAAATCTTTAGTATTTGCAAATTATATGAGAATGCAAAACATGATTTTGTCTACATGGCTTGTGGAAATAGCAACTTGTAAGAATAGCAATCAACTGCCGTGTGGAAAATGGTACACTAGAACATGGAAAAATACTAATGAAACATATATATATGTTACATCATATGATAGAAATTCGTAAAAATGATAATGATACAGAAGCAAAACTTGCATGTAGATTAATGGAATATTCCAAGTTACACCAAGGTTTCTAATTCAAAAGATAACACAAAGAAGACTTCTACATCTAGACAACCGAAAATGGATACTAAAATGATAAGTACTTCTAATGCATTTAGTGTTATAGGTGAATTGGATGAGGATTTTATTGCTAATGTAGAACCTAGTAGTGCTAACGCTGCATCTTTAGTTGGTACGGCATCTGGTAGTCCAAGTACTACACCTTTAGTTGCAAGGATTAATGAACTGAAAAGTCAAATGCTTGATGAAAAACTTGTGCTAGGGGTGATGATGGGAAGCCGATGAAACCTTGTAAAGCAACGCTTCCTAGTTTCAAAAAGGTTGTTGATCCGGATAATCCGGATAGTGATGATGAAGTGCTCGAGGTCTACGATCAAAATGCTACTTATATTGCCTCTACGAGTTCAAAGGTTAATGAAATCTCTAAAAGTGGTGGTGAAATGGGTAGGAAGAGTTTATTCGAGCAATGGAAGGACGAGACCTATGATGAAAACCCATTTGATGATGATGATTTTGATGATTGTGGCTTGACTGAATCCCAAATGGAGCTTGTTAACGCTTATGATATTAGTATCCGTGATCAAATTAACTAGGGTTTGTATTCGGTCCTGATGCGTGCGGAAGGCGCGTTCGAGATCAAAGAAAACTTCATTTTCTTCGAGCAAGTTTTTCAACCTCCTAGGCAGTGAACCTAATCGTTGTAGAGTAGTATGGGGTAAGCCTAGGGGATTGATATCATTCTCTAGGGGAATAGGAATGCTAGTAAGAAATACATGACGAGAAGGTGGGGTTGAGGATGATTATTTTTTTTTACTCTTTTTTTATGGTTTTTTAGAAAGTTAAGGTAAAATCTCGGGGAAATTGGTTGGGGGTGGTACTTCTACCGATTACTCTACTTTATCTAATTATCTAATTATCTAATTACTACGGGTAGCTTTATGTCTAATTGAGGTGTGCTCGTATGATGATTAAAGATGTGTTCACCTAGATACTATTACTCCCTAGTTATCTTTTATTGGTCGGTTGAGTTGTCACATCCTTTATCTTAACGCGTTGTATTCCGAAAGGTCGTAGGGTATGCGTGGTCCCTAGTTCTTTGAGGTTATCTCTCGTATATGACCTACGGAGTCGGCAAGCCTAGGCTATTTCATCCATAGACCATATCATCATAAAGCATACTCAAGCATTAAATACAACGAAGATGCCTAGTTGCACTCTAAGCCAATTTCAATTAAGATATGAAACAACATAACAATAATCAATAACTAGGTTTCATAGATCTAAGCAAAAACACAAGTAATTTAGTTAAACATGATAGACAAGCAAACATACACACAATCAATCGAATATGAGATAGACATAATGATAATTTGGATTAATAAACTTATCTCGATGTGTAAAATAGGGTATGAGACCCTAAGATACTGTTCAAGTCGGATTACAAACGAATTGGGTTTTTTCCTCCAAAAGTCTACCTCCTTCAATACAGAAAAATCGAATTCTATATATAGATTTACAATCGCAACGGCGCACCTTTTGCATGGGACGCCGTCAACTCGCCGTCATTAGGGTTTCGTCTGGGCCAAGTCATCGATGGGATGGCATCACCTTAGAGTTGTGACGACATCGGTCTTCAGGTGGGACGTCGTCTTGATTCTAGATCTGGGCCGTCTAGGGTGAAAACTGTGAGTGATGCCCTCCATATTTAAAGCGTGACGTCGTCAGGTTATAATACCATAATTTTCACTGAGCCGTCGCGTGCATGTTTTGATCTAGCCTTCATAGAGGGACGACGTCACCATTTTGGTTGGGACGCCGTCAGTTACTGTTGTTCAGTCTTGAGTGGCTTTGATCATGACTTTGCCATTTTCTTCATGTATTTGCTCTTTTCGTCCAAATGTGCTTCGTTCAAGCATTTTGCTTCCAAAAGACCTAAGAAGTAAAAAGGAATAAAATTAAGCAGTAACGGATATAAAATGTGTCGAAATAGGGCTTAAATGACCCCTTAAAAGCGTACGTTTTAAATCCTTATCAAATATCCCTACATTTGGTATTTGTTTGTCCTCAAGAAAATGTGCTTTTGACCAATCAATTTATAAGTTAGAGGGCATGAAGCATTGGTTTAAAATAGTTCATAACAAGTAAAAGCACCACAATAGTTATAACGAGCACGAAAATTATACACTAGCACCTCACAAGTGGTGTTTGGATTCTCTCATCTCTCGAGTTTATATGAAATATAATACGAATGGAAATGGAAGATAAACACTCATTACCTTGCATAGTACATAGATTACCATAAACTTGAGAATAGATCAAACCTCCACCGCTTTGGCGTAAGCACCTAGGAAAAACTATCTAAGAGGCCTTTTAAAGGGTTGTAATGTTAGGCTTAGGATAGGGAAACAAAGGGTTTTGTTGGATAGGGGATATTTAGTGGTTGCAAGTAAAAAATCTTATGTTACAAGCATGTAAAGCGTGGCGTTGCTAAGCCAAGACTCGTCTCACTAGACTAGATAACTTTAAACAAAACAAACATAAATTTAAAGATATAAACATAAAGATAGATGTAGGATGGTAGCCATATATATATATATATATATATATATATATATATATATATATATATATATATATATATATATATATATATATATATATATATATATATATATATATATATATATATATATATATATATATATATATATATATATATATATATATATATATATATATATATATATATATATCATACCTTTACTCTACCATCCTCTACGATAACATCAAAATATAAGGGATTTATAGGAGCATCCCTACACTTGAGTTTTTGTTTCTATAACACTAATTGACCCGATTTGAAAAGATCAAAACACTCGGAGTATTTACTTACGTAGACAACGGGAATTTGAATTTATCGTTCTTTCCCGTTACTCCATATAATATTAGTTTTTACCCATGAGTCTCAATCGTCCCAAAACTGTGTACAAAAGATATTACTCGACTTAGCAACCATGCAAGTAACTTAATATTTGAACTAAGGGTTTAGTAATGATAACAATAATGCACTGAAGATGAGTGCATACAAGGTAGGCTAAGGCGATTTGGTTGTACATTTGGGTGTAGATTGTAAACAATGCTCTTCATTGATATTCCGGAAAATCGAAACATCACGAGAACCACGAAAAGGATAGGCTCTGAGGGGTTAACTAGGGGTATCGTGTACTAAAGATGAGTACATCGCAAGGGTGTGGGGTAATTACTCAACCGATGTGGAAGATGTAATTGTTATTCCCGTTTCACAATCGTATAAAATGATTTTAAAATAACTAATTGTGAATAATAACTGAAATAATGCAAGTAAAAACACACTGATTAATTTTCAACGTTTATATTCTTTATTAGAAATGAATCAGTAAGAATACATTACCCAAGTACTTTCGGAATAGTACTTGGGATTGAAATGACAAGTATGGTATCTCCTCACTAAGCTCAGGCTAAGTCTGAGCACAACTACAAAGGTACCACTGAGCTATCTCAGTGACAGAGTTGTATTTGGAGGAGTGAAAGATGGCTTATGTGTGTGTTTTACAATTAATCCACAAGCTTAAAATCTTCCACTCCAACTCTTATGCTATTTATACAAGTATGGAGTTTAACTCTATCCTGAGGACAAACCGACGGTTATAGAAGATAAAATATCGATGTATTTTATCTCTGCTTACATTGGCTATTTAGGGTAAGTGACAAGGTCGCTTTCTTCTTCGGTGATGACACTTGAGCACGATAGTCAATGATTCGTGAAAGTTTGACTTTGGTTGATAAGGACTTCTTCTTATCTTGTTCAAACTTATCCCACCTTTTCCCGCTCATTCTTCGCCTTCAAAGCCTTCGCCTTCGTCTTTAGTTTGTCTTCATGGTAGTAGTTGGTGAGGAGTTTCGAGATTCAGTGAGTTATTGTCATCACCGAATCCACTATCTTTTCTTGACCCGCCTTCTCCCTTAAGTTCCGCCTTCACGAGTGGAGACTTCTTCTTTGTCTCTTCGAGTATCCTCGAAGACAACTCACCGAGTGGCTATCGCGCCATGACTTGTTAGTGTTTAAGAGACTAAACACTTAAAGTATTTTCTATTCAAATCCTAGATTTAAGGGGTTTGGGTATTCACTGAACCCAACAGTCTCCCCCTATTTGGTTATACAAATAGCCTAAGTGTTTAATCAGTGTAAGTGAGCAAATGTCATCTTCTTACACTGAATGTACTAATGAACATAATAAGGAACATGAATATTTTAACAAAACATACATCGCTTATTGATCGATGACATAGTTCCTATCACTAGTACAAAAGATAAATGATAAAGCATATGATGTCAATCAATATGGATTCCCAGTGCTTCTAGCTTTGGTTTCTTTTGAGGAGGATTTCTTTGTCGGGGTGCTCTCTTATCTTGGCATTCGGTCGGTCACGTAACCTCGATGTTTTATGGAGTTTAGATTTGAGAGGCCACTGGTAGGTAGCTTGCCATTGTAGACACCCCTGCTAGATCAATGTCACTCCACCTTTGGAATGCTGGGTTCCCATAAACATCAATAAAGAAAAGTCCTCTTTCAAGATTTCCAATAACCAAGCAATTCACAAACTTAACACCTTCCGGTAGCTCCCTGTTGCGGTCAAGGCCGGTACCTTGATTTCGTGTCCATATTCAACCTTTTTCTTTTACCTTGGGATGGTGAGATCGAGACCCTTGAGTCTGCAGCTAGAGTCGGTTGTATCCTAGCAAAGGTTGGTGCATCCTTGAGTCTTTCATAATGTTTCTTTGAGGATTTCATCGCTTCTTTGACCAACGCATTTTGCTTCTTCTCGATAATTGGAACAAGCTCATCAAGTTCGTTGATCCCAAAGTCGAGAAATTTAAAGGGATCATGAACCTCAAAATTCCTTTATCATCCCCCATGAGACGCTCATTGCCAATTGTTTGGATTTGGGGATGATTTTCACATCAGTGATTTTCTCAGGTAGCCTTCTGCTTGTCATGGTCCAGTTGTAGTGGTTGATCCTTTCTTGCCTGATAACAGCAACCTTCTTGTTCTTTTCATCAAGCTTCTTTCTCATAGCAGCCATTTCAGCATTCTGAGCATCTTTGAATTGTTGGCCTGCCTGTCCCTTTTCAAGCTTCTTAGGATCAATCCCAATCTTTTCAGCTTCTTCAGCCACTACTTGGATCAAGGCATCTTTACTACTTTGCTCTTCCTCAGCTAATTTCTTGAGTCTTTCTTCTTTTTCATGATAAGCAGCGAGCTATTCTGGATTGAGCTTGTACTTTTTGCCTTGAATTTCATACATGATTTTTTCAGGCTCAGGTGTGATCATGATTGCTTTGCCTTTGTCCGAAGAAGAGGATACCAGTGGAGGTGTTTTTGTGATTGTAGGTGTTGTTGTTGTTGTCTTTTTTACTAAGGTTGGTGATCCTGATGGTGGAATGGATGATATAGGTGTTGCTGATACAAGTTGAGCTGGCTCCCCCTCAGTGTGAGAAGGAGTTTCTTCAGTGGCTCTCTCCCCCTCAACTGTTGCTGCAACTTCAGTAACAACAAGAGTTGCTTGGGATACTGAGGGAGAAGGAGATGCTTGACCTTTGAAGGCTTGATATATCTCTGAGACCATGGTCTTGATGTCAGATGTATCTTGTTGAAGACTGGTGACCTTTTCAGCAAGAGTGGCCTGAGATAATTCCAGTGTGGTCATTCTAGGCCCAAGATTCCAAGCCATAGAAGACGATGCTTTAGCCAGATCAGTAACTTTAGCATCCAGTGAACCCAGTGTGGATTGAAGAGACTGGATTGAATATTGAAGACCATGAATATTTGCAGAGTTGAGCATGTTGATCAGTTCAGTGAGACCAGAAGAATTCTTCATGTAGACCTCAGTAGCCTCCAAAACTTTGGAGTTAAGTGTTGGGTCTTCTTTAACGGAATCCCTGATTTCATCCAATTTGGTGTGAGACTCCTGAAAGTACTTGATAAATTTAACCAGGTTTTCATCCAGCCTGTGCAGATGTTGATACATGAGCTCCCTCTGCTCATCAGTGTTGGCATTGGTAGTGAGCACTTCAGCCTTCAGATCAGAATAACTGGCAGCAGCTTCAACATGTTGATCCCAGAGAGTATCAGTAACACCTGAGTATAGCTTCCTTGAAGCCTTTGTGATCCACAAAACAAGCTTCATTTCAGTTAGTGGAAGAATGTTGTCATACTTTTTCAGTTCCTCAGGACAGGAGGAAGAGGAGTCGAGTCATTATCATCAGTCGAACCGTAACTCTTCGCTTGTGGATCGCCGATGCTCTTGTTCTGTGATTGAACATCGGCGTCCATTTCTTCTCTAGTTGAAAGTATTTCTTCTTCACTGTCGTGAGCTCTTCATCGAGAACAAGATGTCATTAACTTCAACAACCGTCAAGAAACCGATGGTGGTGATGGGTTCCATATTAGCGGGTGGTTTTTGTCCCTCTGAGTCTTTGTCACCCTGTTCACCTTCAAGCACTGGTGGGTGATTCCCAGTGCCATCCTTAGAAGCGGTGGCAGTGATATCCCTATAAGTGGGTTGTTTGTTCCCCCTGAGTCTTTGGGACTGATAGTTGTGCCCTCAGACAAATGTTGTATTTTGCGAGTGTCCTCACCGAGCTGGTGGAAGGCGCTCCCCTACTTGCGGGTTGTATGTTTCCCTCTAGATCTTGGGGAGTAGTCTGTGGGACCAAGGGCACTGAATGTGATGTATTAGTGTCCTTCGATGTCACCAGGGTGGTTGTTGCTCGGTCGCCTTTGGGTGTCTTATCAGTCTGGGGCTTTTTATGCCTTTTGGGCTGTGCTCCAGAAGTCTTAGGGCCCTGAGACTTGGGTTTGGTCTTAGTCCAAGTCTGAGACTTCCCCTTTCTCTTTTTGGGAGCAGGGTTTGGAGACACGGAATCCGCCTGGTTGTTTACAGCAACCATGTGGGTCATCAATTCAATATCAGTGACTAGGGATGGGTTCCTTTGAAAATTTGAGGCACTCATGGTGGTTGGTAAAGCACCATATTGAAAATCCTGAGTGTAGTTGCAACCAGTAACACTTGCGAAGCACAAGAAACAAATCTAGGGTATGAAAGGTATTTCACCTAGTTTTGTTCTCAGAATTTGTTTGAGATCATCGTAAATGATCTCCCCATGTCGACATTAGTACCACCATCAGCGGAGGCCATCATCAACTGAATAGAATTAATATGTTCAGTGGATGAGTGGTTCCCGCCGAGAACCTGAATCACAAATGTGAACAGGATCCTCCAAGTCACGAGAAAGGAGTTCTTGATGACTGGGGTTTTGTCTAAAAGTTTTGGACCAAGAGCAATTTTTTCTAACTCAGCCTTTACAATGGCTGGGTCAGGGAGAGGAACATATTTCCCTTGGTTGTAGTCAAGCCCTGTAGATGAGCAAAACGTTTTAAAGTCCAGGGTGACAATTTGTTGCCCATTTAAAATAGAGAACCTGATGAGAAACTCCTTGAGGGGTCTTGGTATGTTCTCATCGATGGAGGGTGTCGGTCATAGGCCACTGTAGTTGCCCAGAACTCCCTGAGGAAGTTGTGGTATAGTATAGATGGGGACTGAGTAAAGGCCTGTTTTAGTGGGTAGTTCAGTAAAAATTTCATGATTCCCTTATAGGCTGGGACATCATGTGGGTATTCAAAGTTGCCTATAAAATTATTTGTTTTGAATTCAACGTTTTCTAGACCGCCTACCCACTGAGGTGCAAATTGAAGAGACTGTGTTCTTGCCATTTCCATTCAGAAAAGTTTTAGGGTTTTGGAAAAAAAATTCTTGACAAGAACAATCAAAGAGGTTTGAGTCTCTTGAGGTTTGTGATGAAAAACCTTTTGTAAATTGTTTACAGAGAAGATTTTGCTGAAAACTGGTTGAGGATTTAAAGAACATACAAATGTTTTTTAGGTTTGAGAAATGATTTTGGCAGAGTTTTGATGTAGAAAATAATTTGTGTGTGTTTTAATGTTTTGAGAGGGGTATTTATAGAGTGGTGATGAGGTTAGATTTTGCATATGTGAGGATTTTTAAAGTTGGTTTTTAAAAAACGTTTCATTTTCCTCATTTAATGCGACCACTCACTACCCGCAGTTTTTCTCACGGTTTCGAGGAGCGATTCTGATTACGATAAAAGTGCATTCTCGATATTAAAATATCCTTTGGATATTAGTTGTGAGAGAAGGCATTTAATGCCAAGTGGGATGGGGTAAGGTTTGAGGGACCCTTGACATAGGTGACAGAAGGTCATAGAGACATATATTCCTATATTAAATTGGTATGTTTACCAACCTATGACATTTAAGTAACTGAAATACTTGGTGCATTTAGTTACTCATACAATGCTCAATGTCCACTGTCAGGGTCCCTGAATGAATCTTACTCATTCGGTGAGAAGATTATTTTGGGTTTTGTTCAGGGAGCAGGGACCATTTCAGAGAGAACTCACTGAGATTTGGATTGTTTTTCCGGTTGTTGACTTTCAATGTCAAGCATTCCTAATTCAGCTTTTAGTCTCCTGAAGGTAGGTTCATCCAAGGGTTTGGTAAAGATATTAGCGAGTTGATATTCAGTGGGGATGAAGTGGAGTTCTATGTCTCCTTTCATGATGTGGTCCCTGATGAAATGATATCTGATATCACTGTGTTTGGTTCTTTGGTGGAGGACATGGTTGTTGGAGATTGCAATAGCACTGGTGTTGTCACAAAAGATGGGTACCATTTTGTAATGGATGTCATAGTCACTGAGTTAACTCCTCATCCATAACACATTGGCACAACATCCTGCAGCAGCCACATATTCAGCTTCAGCTGAAGACATAACCACTGATTGTTGCTTTATAGCACTCCAACAAACCAGCTTTCCTCCAAGAAATTGACAGGACCCTGAGGTACTTTTTCTATCCATGTTGCAGCCTACATAATCAGAGTCAGAGTACCCTTTGAGGTTAAACCCTGAACATTTTGGATAGTAAAGTCCAAGGCTTGAAATGAGAATTCTTTTGGCTGCAGTGAGATGGGATTCTTTAGGATTGGACTGATATCTTGCTATTAGACATACTGAGAATTGTATGTCAGGTCTGGAAGCAGTTAGATACATCAGTGATCCTACAATCCCCCTGAAATGAGTTTGATTGACTGATTTGCCAGTGAGATCAGGTCCAAAGTTGTAAGGAGGGACCATTGGTGTCTTCACTAAAGCACAGTCAGAGATCTCATATTTCTTCAAGAGATTTCTAGTATATTTCTCTTGACTGATGGTTATTCCTTTATCAGTTTGCCTGATTTGTAGTCCAAGGAAGTAAGTGAGTTCACCCATCATGCTCATTTCAAATTTCTTTGTCATCAGTTTTTCAAACTATTTGCAGAGTGTGTAATTTGTTGAGCCAAAGATGATGTCATCAACACACACTTGGACCAGTATCACATCTTGTTTTGTCCTATAGATAAACAGTGTGTTGTCTATCTTTCCTCTGACAAACTTGTTTTGAATCAGGAAGGCTGAGAGAGTTTCATACCATGCTCTGGGAGCCTGTTTAAGTCCATATAGGGCTTTGTCAAGCTTGCAAACATAGTCAAGGAATTCACTACTCTCAAAGCCGGAGGTTCTTGAACATACACATCTTCCTTGAGTTCATCATTCAAGAATGCACTTTTCACATCCATTTGATAAACTTTGAAGTTCATGTAGGTTGCAAATGCAAAGAAGATCCTAATGGTTTCCATTCTTGCAAGAGAGCAAATTTCTCATCATAGTCAATGCCTTCTTGTTGATCAGAACCTTTGGCTACAAGTCGGCTTTGTTTTTAATGACGATGTCGTTTTCAATAGTTTTGTTTCAAAACCCACTTCATTCCTATGACAATGACATCCCGAGGACATTTGATCAAGGTCATGACCTTGTTTTATCAAACTGTGAAGTTCTTCTTGCATGACCTGAACCCAGCTTGGATGTTTTAGAGCTTCAGTGACACTTTTGGGTTCTATTTCTGATAGAAAATCAACATATATACATTCATTAGCTGAAGCTGCTGTTAACTTAGCAGCCATGCTTCTAGTGAGCATGCCTTCAGTGGGTTCATCAATGATGTTTACAAGCTCAATGTCTGTGACAAATCGTAATTTCAAGTCATTTTACAAACTTTGAAAATTTCACTATTCATCTCGGGAAATTACTAGTCACTGATTAATATTCATCATTTTACTATTCATCATTTTTGAAGTCGGTTTGAGACTTTGAAATGTTATTTCAAAATTTTACTATTCACGAAACACTATTCATTCCCGGAGAAAAATCACTATTCATGATTTACTATTCGTCATTTTTGTAAACTAGGTTTACGAGTATCAAATACGCGTAACCTGGAGGGTTAAGCTGCGTATTCATGGAACATCATTGAGAACATTTCATATAGACTTGAGTTAGTCTACATATCATCAGTAACATCATTTTCATATCAGTTTATGCATGGGTTTGCATATTCCATTAACGTATATTTATTCATTAAATAAACGCTATCGCACGAGCATTTATTTTGAATAATGGATCCGACACTTCCAACAATTATCCTAATATATTTTTATACTCATTTTAAGACTATAAAATTATATAATTAGTTTACCCGATGTTTTAAATTTATTTTGTATATAAATTGTTATATATATATATATTATATATATGGTTTTATATAAATTCAACTCGATAATTATTTATTCACTCAATACTTATAGAAATGCATTTTATAATTTTTATGACTTCGATATATTTAATTTTGTTCCGTTAAAATCGATTTCTAGCTAACGCTACACTAAATAATTAATATTATGTATAAAATATACATAATACTTAACTTAAAACACATTTAATTATCAAAACTCATCAAATCCTTTCCCCAAAATACCCTAGCCGCCCCCCTCCCCCTTAGTCATCTATTTATAAAATATCTAAACTAGAAATGGACACCTACACAAATTTATACTAGATATTTACAAGACTTGCAATTATTTACTAAACAAAACACATACTTAACACATATCCAAGGTGAAACAAACTAGAAACCCTCTCATGTCTTCCTTGTGGTTCGTCCAAGCCATGATCAAGAAGAGGCATCCATAATTTTTCAAGATTCATGTGTTAAACAAGTTCTATTAGCGATCTAGTTAAGGTTTTGAAATAAAAACCTCAAGATTATTAGGTTTTCTTGCTCAAAAATTCATCATCATCAAGTAAGCTTCTAATGATTTTTACTACTCTTATAAACTCTTACTTGTTATATTTTTATGATCTAGTAAGAAAAGTATGCAAATATACTATGAATCATACCACTTTTATTTGATTTTTACTACATATAATGAGTTTTAATTATCCTAATAATATTCCTATGAACCTTATCATTTTTGGTGAAGTTTAGGAACCCATGACATCCTAAGAAGGTGTATGGTAGGTTTAGACTAGCTTTGGTATTTATTGGAAGAGATTAGAATAAGTTACAAACTAGAGAAATCATTTTCGACAATATATATTTAGCTGCTGTCACGTTTTGTAAAATCTGGAAATTTCAATAGGCTGGGGATTATTTTGGTTTATATTTTCAGAAAATAGATTTAAAAATGAAACCGTGGTCGCTTGAACGGGTTAAAACGGGTTTATAACGAAGAAGTTACGCTATTTTCAAGTTTAACGACGAAAACTAATTTTCTGAAAAATTCAAAGCTGTCAAGGATTATTTAAGGGGCAAAAATGAGTTTTGAGCTTTATCTAAATGAGTTGATTTATCAAAAATATATTAGTGTACATTAACACGAAATCAAGGATATATAAAACGTAAAAAACGAGCTTATAATGACTGAGATACAAGCATTTGAAAACCGACGTTCACAACTTATTTCCATCAGCTTTTACTAAAATATTTCCAAGTGTTGAAACTGTCTTTTCGGGTACCCATGTTTGGAGCTATTTTTCTCAATGATCGAGTTGGTTTTGGTAAAATAGTATCTCTGAGTAATAGTTAGTTCACCTGGCCTATTTTCCAAAATGTCCAGCCGTTCGTCAAACGGATTTATAACGAGTAACTTATGACCTCTCAAACTTTCCCGAAAACTGCCCAGAAACTGCATTTATAGCCCGACTACCTCACTTCACCATCATTTTTATCTAGGATCGAGACTCGTATGGACAAAAGTTCAGTGTTACGACTTTTTGATAATGTTACAAGCTTTCTAAACCATTGGGTTTATTTCCTAACACTCAATATTTACCGATTTACGACTAGCTTTCCGAGGCTACTTAGTCACTTTCACGAATTATCAAAGTACATTATTTTGCGACGAAAAGCTATAATTTCTTGATAAATCACTAAACGACTATTGTAGGATGTTGTTTCAACGTAAGTACTTGTAAGGTATTTTATAACATGACGAGACGTTATAAACTTATTTTCGACGATAAACTTTATTTTCAAAATGCACAAGTGGTATGGATATCATATGAGTTGCATGCAAAACATTATTTCATGACTTATATTAGATCATATCATTCATAATAGGGTGCAGTTAGAGAGTTGCGCCTCATTTAAGTGTATCCACTTTTGCCATCATATCATTGTATCAAGTGAGTTTTCATAGCCCCGTCTTTCAAGTTTATTTATTTCAAACCTACGGGGGAGAATACATTGCACATCATTTTTATTACGATACCAAGTATATCAAATTCATTTACATTGCTTAAGTTACCTCATTGCCAATTGAATGTCCCCATTTCATAATCAGTGACAGAGTTGTATTTGGAGGAGTGAAAGATGGCTTATGTGTGTGTTTTACAATTAATCCACAAGCTTAAAAATCTTCCACTCCAACTCTTATGCTATTTATACAAGTATGGAGTTTAACTCTATCCTAGAGGACAAACCGACAGGTTATAGAAGATAAAATACTGATGTATTTTATCTCTGTTTACATTGGCTATTTAGGGTAAGTGACAAGGCTGCTTTCTTCTTGTCAGTGATGACACTGAGCCTGATAGTCAATGATTCGAGGAAAGTTTGACTTTGGTTGATAAGGACTTCTTCTTATCTTGTTCAAACTTATCCCACCTTTTCCGCTCATTCTTGATCTTCAAAGCCTTGATCTTAGTCTTTAGTTTGTCTTGATGGTAGTAGTTGGTGAGGAGTTTGAGATTCGGTGAGTTATTGTCATCACTCGAATCCACTATCTTTTCTTGACTCGCCTTCTCCCTTAAGTTCCGCCTTCTTGGTGGAGACTTCTTCTTTGTCTCTTACTGAGTATCCTGAAGACAACTCACTGAGTGGCTATGCGCTCAGTGACTTGTTAGTGTTTAAGAGACTAAACACTTAAAGTATTTTCTATTCAAATCCTAGATTTAAGGGGTTTGGGTATTCACTGAACCCAACAGTCTCCCCCTATTTGGTTATACAAATAGCCTAAGTGTTTAATCAGTGTAAGTGAGCAAATGTCATCTTCTTACACTGAATGTACTAATGAACATAATAAGGAACACTGAATATTTTAACAAAACATACATCGTTTATTGATCAGATGACATAGTTCCTATCACTAGTACAAAAGATAAATGATAAAGCATATGATGTCAATCAATATGGATTCCCAGTGCTTCTAGCTTTGGTTTCTTTTTGAGGAGGATTTCTTTGTCAGGGTGCTCTCTTATCTTGGCATTCAGTCGGTCACGAACACGATGTTTTATGGAGTTTAGATTTGAGAGGCCACTGGTAGGTAGCTTGCCATTGTAGACACCCCTGCTAGATCAATGTCACTCCACCTTTGGAATGCTGGGTTCCCATAAACATCAATAAAGAAAAGTCCTCTTTCAAGATTTCCAATAACCAAGCAATTCACAAACTTAACACCTTTCGGTAGCTCCCTATTGCAGTCAAGGCCAGGTACCTTGATTTCAGGTCCATATTCAACCTTTTTTCTTTTACCTTGGGATGGTGAGGCGAGACCCTTGGCTGCGATTAGAGTGGTTGTATCCTAGCAGGTCTTTGGTGCATCCTTGAGTCTTTCATAATGTTTCTTGAGGATTTCATCGGTTCTTTGACCACTTTGCATTTTGCTTCTTCTCGATAATTGGAACAAGCTCATCAAGTTCAGTGATCCCAAAGTCAGTAAATTTCAAGGGATCATGAACCTCAAAATTCCTTTATCATCCCCCAGAGCGTTCATTGCCAATTGTTTGGATTTGGGGATGATTTTCACATCGATGATTTTCTCGGTGTATACGCTTGTCATGGTCCGGTTGTAGTGGTTGATCCTTTCTTGCACGATAACACAACCTTCTTGTTCTTTTCATCAAGCTTCTTTCTCATAGCGACCATTTCAAGATTCGAGCATCTTTGAATTGTTGGCCTGCCTGTCCCTTTCAAGCTTCTTAGGATCAATCCCAATCTTTTCGACTTCTTGACCACTACTTGGATCAAGGCATCTTTACTACTTTGCTCTTCCTCAGCTAATTTCTTGAGTCTTTCTTCTTTTCATGATAAGCGGTGATTACGGATTGAGCTTGTACTTTTGCCTTGAATTTCATACATGATTTTTTCGAGCTCGGGTGTGATCATGATTGCTTTGCCTTTGTCCAAGAAGAGGATACCGATGGGGGTGTTTTGTGATTATAGGTGTTGTTCTTGTTGTCTTTTTACTAAGGTTGGTGATCGATGGTGGAATGGATGATATAGGTGTTCTTGATCTGAGGTTGGTGGCTCCCCTCGGTGTGAGAGGAGTTTCTTGATGGCTCTCTCCCCTCAGCTGTTGCGCAACCGGTAACAACAAGAGTTGCTTGGGATCTTGAGGGAGAAGGAGATGCTTGACCTTTGAAGGCTTGATATATCTACGAGACCATGGTCTTGATGTCGATGTATCTTGTTGAAGGCGGTGACCTTTTCAGCAAGAGTGGCCTGAGATAATTCCAGTGTGGTCATTCTAGGCCCAAGATTCCAGGCCATAGAAGACGATGCTTTAGCCAGATCAGTAACTTTAGCATCCAGTGAACCCAGTGTGGATTGAAGAGACTGGATTGAATATTGAAGACCATGAATATTTGCAGAGTTGAGCATGTTGATCAGTTCAGTGAGACCAGAAGAATTCTTCATGTAGACCTCAGTAGCCTCCAACACTTTGGAGTTAAGTGTTGGGTCTTCTTTAACAGAATCCCTGATTTCATCCAATTTGGTGTGAGACTCCTGAAAGTACTTGATAAATTTAACCAGGTTTTCATCTAGCACATGCAGAGATGTTGATACATGAGCTCCTACGCTCATCGGTGTTGGCATTAGTAGTGAGCACTTGACCTTCGGATCGAATAATCGGCGCGCTTCAACATGTTGATCCCGAGAGTATCGGTAACACACAGTATAGCTTCCTTGAAGCCTTTGTGATCCACAAAACAAGCTTCATTTCAGTTAGTGGAAGAATGTTGTCATACTTTTCGGTTCCTCGGGATAGGAGGAAGAGGTCGAGTCATTATCATCGGTGAACATGTAACTCTTGATTTCTTGTGGATCGGGCTGATGCTCTTGTTCCTGTGATTGAACATCAGCGTCCATTTCTTCTCTAGCTGAAAGTATTTCTTCTTCACTGTCAGCGAGCTCTTCATCAGAGAACAGTATGTCATTAACTTCAACAACCGTCAGTAAACCAGTGGTGGTGATGGGTTCCATATTAGCGGGTGGTTTTTGTCCCTCTGAGTCTTTGTCACCCTGTTCACCTTCAAGCACTGGTGGGTGATTCCCAGTGCCATCCTTAGAAGCGGTGGCAGTGATATCCCTATAAGTGGGTTGTTTGTTCCCCCCTGAGTCTTTGGGACTGATAGTTGTGCCCTCAGACAAATGCTGTATTTTGCGAGTGTCCTCACGAGGCTGGTGGGCGCTCCCCCACCCAGGGTTGTATGTTTCCCTCTAGATCTTGGGGGTAGTCTGTGGGAACAAGGGCCTTGAATGTGATGTATTAGTGTCCTTGATGTCACGGGGTGGTTGTTGCTCGATCGCCTTTGGGTGTCTTATCGATCTGGGGCTTTTTATGCCTTTTGGGCGTGCTCAAGTCTTAGGGCCACGAGACTTGGGTTTGGTCTTAGTCGATCAGAGACTTCCCTTTCTCTTTTGGGAGCGGGGTTTGGAACACGGAATCCGCTTTGGTTGTTCTGACAACCATGTGGGTCATCAATTCAATATCGATGACTAAGGATGGGTTCCTTTGAAAATTTGAGGCACTCATGGTGGTTGGTAAAGCACCATATTGAAAATCTGAGTGTAGTTGCAACCGGTAACACTTGCGAAACAAGAAACAAATCTAGGGTATGAAAGGTATTTCACTAGTTTTGTTACGTAACAATTCTGAGATCACTATAAATGATCTCCCCATGTCGACATTAGTACCGACCATCAAGCGATGAGGCCATCATCAATGAATAGAATTAATATGTTCGGTGGATGAGTGGTTCCCACGAGAACCTGAATCACAAATGTGAGCAGGATCCTCCAAGTAACGAAAAGGAGTTCTTGATGGTGGGGTTTGTCTAAAAGTTTTGGACCAAGAGCAATTTTTCTAACTCGGCCTTTACAATGGTGGGTCGGAGAGGAACATATTTCCTTGGTTGTAGTCAAGCCACAGTAGATGAGCAAAACGTTTTAAAGTCCGGGGTGACAATTTGTTGCCCATTTAAAATAGAGAACGATGAGAAACTCCTTGAGGGGTCTTGGTATGTTCTCATCGATGGAGGTGTCGGGTCATAGGCCCTTGTGGTTGCCGAGAACTCCACGAGGAAGTTGTGGTATAGTATAGATGGGGGTGAGTAAAGGCTGTTTTAGTGGGTAGTTCATTAAAATTTCATGATTCCACTTATAGGTGGGACATCATGTGGGTATTCAAAGTTGCCTATAAAATTATTTGTTTTGAATTCAACGTTTTCTAGACCGCCTACCTTTGAGGTGCAAATTGAAGAGACTGTGTTCTTGCCATTTCCATTCAGAAAAGTTTTAGGGTTTTGGAAAAAAAATTCTTGACAAGAACAATCAAAGAGGTTTGAGTCTCTTGAGGTTTGTGATGAAAAACCTTTTGTAAATTGTTTACTGAGAAGATTTTCTTGGCGGTTGAGGATTTAAAGAACATACAAATGTTTTTTAGGTTTGAGAAATGATTTTGGCAGAGTTTTGATGTAGAAAATAATTTGTGTGTGTTTAATGTTTGAGAGGGGTATTTATAGAGTGGTGATGAGGTTAGATTTTGCATATGTGAGGATTTTTAAAGTTGGTTTTTAAAAAACGTTTCATTTTCCTCATTTAATGCGACCACTCACTACCATGATTTTTCTCACGGTTTTCGAGGAGCAGTTGATTACATGATAAAAGTGCATTCTGCAGTATTAAAATATCCTTTGGATATTAGTTGTGAGAGAAGGCATTTAATGCCAAGTGGGATGGGGTAAGGTTTGAGGGACCCTTGACATAGGTGACAGAAGGTCATAGAGACATATATTCCTATATTAAATTGGTATGTTTACCAACCTATGACATTTAAGTAACTGAAATACTTGGTGCATTTAGTTACTCATACAATGCTCAATGTCCACTGTCAGGGTCCCTGAATGAATCTTACTCATTCGGTGAGAAGATTATTTTGGGTTTTGTTAGGGGGCGGGGACCATTTCGAGAGAACTCATCGAGATTTGGATTGTTTTCCGGTTGTTGACTTTCAATGTCAAGCATTCCTAATTCGCTTTTAGTCTCACGGGTAGGTTCATCCAAGGGTTTGGTAAAGATATTAGCGAGTTGATATTCGATGGGGATGAAGTGGAGTTCTATGTCTCCTTTCATGATGTGGTCCCCGATGAAATGATATCGATATCACCGTGTTTGGTTCTTTGGTGGAGGACATGGTTGTTGGAGATTGCAATAGCACCGGTGTTGTCACAAAAGATGGGTACCATTTTGTAATGGATGTCATAGTCATGAGTTAACTCCTCATCCATAACACATTGGCACAACATCTGCGGACCACATATTGACTTCGGTGAAGACATAACCACCGATTGTTGCTTTATAGCACTCCAACAAACCACTTTCCTCCAAGAAATTGCGGGACCACGAGGTACTTTTTCTATCCATGTTGCGACCTACATAATCGGTCAGTACCCTTTGAGGTTAAACCACGAACATTTTGGATAGTAAAGTCCAAGGCTTGAAATGAGAATTCTTTTGGCTGCGGTGAGATGGGATTCTTTAGGATTGGGTGATATCTTGCTATTAGACATCTTGAGAATTGTATGTCGGTGCGGAAGCGATTAGATACATCGGTGATCCTACAATCCCACGAAATGAGTTTGATTGGTGATTTGCCGGTGAGATCAGTCCAAAGTTGTAAGGAGGGACCATTGGTGTCTTCACTAAAGCACGGTCGAGATCTCATATTTCTTCAAGAGATTTCTAGTATATTTCTCTTGTTGATGGTTATTCCTTTATCGGTTGCACGATTTGTAGTCCAAGGAAGTAAGTGAGTTCACCCATCATGCTCATTTCAAATTTCTTTGTCATCGGTTTTCAAACTATTTGCGAGTGTGTAATTTGTTGAGCCAAAGATGATGTCATCAACACACTTGGACGATGTCACATCTTGTTTTGTCCTATAGATAAGCGATGTGTTGTCTATCTTTCCTCTGACAAACTTGTTTTGAATCAGGAAGGCTGAGAGAGTTTCATACCATGCTCTGGGAGCCTGTTTAAGTCCATATAGGGCTTTGTCAAGCTTGCAAACATAGTCAAGGAATTCACTACTCTCAAAGCCAGGAGGTTGCTGAACATACACATCTTCCTTGAGTTCATCATTCAAGAATGCACTTTTCACATCCATTTGATAAACTTTGAAGTTCATGTAGGTTGCAAATGCAAAGAAGATCCTAATGGTTTCCATTCTTGCAAGAGGAGCAAATTTCTCATCATAGTCAATGCCTTCTTGTTGACTGTAACCTTTGGCTACAAGTCTGGCTTTGTTTTTAATGACAGTGTCGTTTTCAATAGTTTTGTTTCAGAAAACCCACTTCATTCCTATGACAATGACATCCCGAGGACATTTGATCAAGGTCATGACCTTGTTTTTATCAAACTGTTGAAGTTCTTCTTGCATGACTGAACCCGACTTGGATGTTTTAGAGCTTGATGACACTTTTGGATTCTATTTACGATGAAAATCGGCATATATACATTCATTAAGTGAAGTCGCTGTTAACTTAGCGACCATGCTTCTAGTGAGCATGCCTTGGTGGGTTCATCAATGATGTTTACAAGCTCAATGTGCGTGACAAATCGTAATTTCAAGTCATTTTACAAACTTTGAAAATTTCACTATTCATCTCGGAAATTACTAGTCATGATTAATATTCATCATTTTACTATTCATCATTTTGAAGTCGGTTTGAGACTTTGAAATGTTATTCAAAATTTTACTATTCACGAAACACTATTCATTCCGGAGAAAATCACTATTCATGATTTACTATTAAGTCATTTTGTAAACTAGGTTTCTGAGTATCAAATCTGGCGTAACACGGAGGTTAAGCTGCGTATTCATGGAACATCATTGAGAACATTTCATATAGACTTGAGTTAGTCTACATATCATCGTAACATCATTTTCATATCGGTTTATGCATGGGTTTGCATATTCCATTAACGTATATTTATTCATTAAATAAACGCTATCGCATGAGCATTTATTTTGAATAATGGATCCGACACTTCAACAATTATCCTAATATATTTTATACTCATTTTAAGACTATAAAATTATATAATTAGTTTACCCGATGTTTTAAATTTATTTTGTATATAAATTGTTATATATATATATATTTACGATGGTTTTCGTAAATTCAACTCGATAATTATTTATTCACTCAATACTTGCGAGAAATGCATTTTTATAATTTTTATGACTTCGATATATTTAATTTTGTTCCGTTAAAATCGATTTCTAGCTAACGCTACACTAAATAATTAATATTATGTATAAAATATACATAATACTTAACTTAAAACACATTTAATTATCAAAACTCATCAAATCCTTTCCCCAAAATACCCTAGCCGCCCCCCCCTTTAGTCATCTATTTATAAAATATCTAAACTAGAAATGGACACCTACACAAATTTATACTAGATATTTACAAGACTTGCAAATATTTACTAAACAAAACACATACTTAACACATATCCAAGGTGAAACAAACTAGAAACCCTCTCATGTCTTCCTTGTGGTTCGTCCAAGCCATGATCAAGAAGAGGCATCCATAATTTTCAAGATTCATGTGTTAAACAAGTTCTATTAGCGATCTAGTTAAGGTTTTGAAATAAAAACCTCAAGATTATTAGGTTTTCTTGCTCAAAATTCATCATCATCAAGTAAGCTTCTAATGATTTTTACTACTTGCTTATAAAATACTAGTGTTAATACTAACAGTTAAATATTCATGACAGATGATCTAATCGACTACTGTTCAATTCAGTCTTATAACTTTACATGGATTCTGCATAGTCTTTATGGAAGATTTACAGTTACTGTGATGTTTTGGTCAATTTCAGCTTTGGATCTAGCTTACCGATGTTAGATCATTAAGTCTTGATTTGACCACGTCTGATTGCCTCTCTTGCATGACATCTACTCAAGTCGCTCTCCTACTCTGATGTCTTCAGGGTAACTAACAGACAACAACCTTTCGAGTTTGCAGCAAGGCGTCACTGAGTCTCTATTAGCTTTATTGTACAGCGCTTGATTCTTCGATATCGCACTTTGCAATCCTGTCTGTTCTAATTGTGATATGAGCTAAGCTCACGTCTATTCAGTTCTCCATCGAATTCAGTATTCCAGATCATTTTAACATGGTTCAAGCTGTTGATTTTGCAGTTCTTCAATGAACAGCTATTCATTGACCTTCTGAAAACTTCATGCTTTAATTGATCTTTGTGCATAGCATTTGTTCATCTATTTTCACTGTTCGTACTTAGATATTTCAATCGTTGTTTGTGTCCTTTCCTATGGATAATCAGATCTTACTTTGTCTTCTTATGCTCTTTCGATCTTAATCTTGGTTATTAATTTTGGACTCTTTTCCTTATTTCATCTAGCTTTTATTGCTGTCTTAGATTCTTTAGATTATCATTTGTCTGAGGCTCTCACATTCGTAGTTGCTTTTGATCCTAGTGCTATACGTATCTTGGTGATCTGGTCTTTTCTTGATTTCATATAATGGACATGTGGCTGCGTTTTATGAGTTTGCTTTCCAATTGAAAGTCTTCACTTCGTCTTCATTGATATCTGTTGCTTTGTCTAATGCAGAGTGATTGATGGATTTGTTGCCTTATAAGCTTGATCTATCGTTTGATGTCGGTCATGTGAGGGTTCGAGCTGGCTGCGTTAAGGTTCATACCTTGTCAGAGGTTCGAATACTTGATGCATTATTGCAGAGAATGTCTGAGGGAGAGGGATCGACTTTAGGACGGTTGATTGAGACCATTTTAGTGCAGTTGACCATGTGAAGAGATGATTAGCAGGTCTTCAGACGTAGATTCATGGTCACCTAGATTGAGATAATTGGCTAAGATCGATGCTTAGATCGCTTTTAATCGAGCTACCAAAGTATGTGCTTCGATTGCCATTGAGAATGGTTGATAATTGATCCATGAATGTTGTGATCGAGTAGCTTCATTAACCGTGTTTCGGAAGATGCTTGAATATGTGCTCCAGACCTGTCGATGTAGTGATAGCTTCATTACAATTGGATACCACATTGTCGATCGTGTGATTGAAATTGATGTTGAGTCTGTCATTGAACTTTGCGTCAGCATGTTCAGTATTATGTCTACTTTGTGGGCATTCTCGAGTAGATCAGTCACCTTAACATGTGATCCATTTAGTCAGCTTTGTTATCTTGAATCGTCCATTTCTATTCGAACAGATGTCATTTACATCTTAACGTGGAGATTTATCATTTCGTCGAATGATATGAGCTTGTGCTCGGTGTCCTTGATTATGCTCGACGTCACGCGTTCGGATGTTTGCCCGGATCTGATCATTGTCGGATATCCTATGGCATTGCTTGAGTTGCGTGTTCAGATGCTTTCCGAATTGTGTCATTTTAGGCCACAGTTGTCTTGGTGTGTTCTCCTAAGTCTGGTATTACGGGATGTCTAATTGCAGTTGTCGATGCCTGTGATCAATCTGATGTGGTTGTCCTCCATTTGAGCGTGGTTGTATATTTGCTTTGTGGTCTGATCTTAGGCCGTGTGTCTGCGAATTCGCCCTGACGTTTGACATCGCGGTTACTAATCGTGAGATTTAACCTCTGGATCTTTGAAAGTGATCTTCATCGGTTGGAGTAGTCTGTCGAACTTAAGCACATGTGGTTTAGTGATTCATACTGTGAATGCGAGAGTTTACCTCATGGATCGATAGTTGGTGCAGTGAGCAATTATTTGCTGATGTTTCAAGTGTCGAGTGACTCTTCCTGTCGATATTCAACTCGTAGAGCAGAGTTTATAGTCGGGATGTGCCCTTAATACGATGATATCATCGTGTCGGGTCGTTACTCACGATGGGTTCGTAGTGACCATAGTTAGAATGCCGAGGTATTTTGCCATTTAGAAGTGAGATTCTGGGTAGTAAGCTTTTTGTAGAATTGTCAGAGCTTGCCGATTAAATTGGACGTATAGAGTCTATGTTGGTTTTCACTGTTCAGAGGTCATAACGAATGATTGAGTTCAAATTTGGTTAGTAGAAACGCTATTGAAACTGATCTCAGTCAACGAAAAGGAGTGATTTCTTGAACTAGTAAAATTTGGAGAATTTGAATCTTACAATATTGGTTGGCAATATTTAGCACCTGTATGTCAAAGTTGAGTAGAGAATTAAGCGTGTTTTAGTTTGCAAAGATTTTAGTTGAAGATTTTAAGAATATCATTGAGTGGTCTATGAGTCTTAGGTTCTAAGCTTGATGATTAGTATTTACGATAAATTTAATCCGTTGAAATAGTTTTGTAAGAAGTTTGCGAGTTGTGATTTTAAGTTAGATCCTTCGACATAGGTGGAAGTCATAGTCAATTATAAGTGGTATGAATTGCATTTGAGGACTTTGATAAGTTCAGTATGACGTATATCCTCATTCTATGTGATTACCAGACTTTTGTTTAGCTATCGGATAAAGTTGGATTTGAATCTAGAAATCGTCGATTGATTTGAGTCGTGTAACATTTATGAAGTGGTACTAAATTCGTAAGTGAGGATGTTGAATAGTTGGGATAGTCATGAGACTTTTCATAGTTCGATTTAGAAATATTGTTTTATAATTAAGTTTATTTGAGCTAGTTCATCAAGTGAAGGTGTTTCACGTTGAGTGTACCAGTTGAATTTCTGCATTGTAATGCAATATCTTTATATCACAATGGTGTTCATGAGACAATCATCGATGATGATCATTGAAGCCACAGTATGGACAAAGAGGAAAGGGTTTTGCTCTATGCCTGTGAGCTTGTTTGGAGGTTGAAGCATGTTGATGACCAACATTGATGTGTGTTGCTTCACTGAATGAACTTACATACTGTAAGTGATCAGAAGTTCTGTGATCAACCTTTTTGCAGATCATACAAAAAAGGATTCTATAGCAATTTGTTGGAATCACTCCTAAACTATATTTCAAGTGTTTGTAATCAATATGTAATAGGTTGCTTAATTAAGCTTTTATGTTAGTATTAATGGCAAGGCTTATGTAGAAAGACCATAAGCCTTGGCCCAAACCCATAAGGAAGGAAGGGAACTTGTAGTGTTGCCCTAGTCCCTTCCCCTATAAATAATGTTTTAAACCTTCATTTGAAGGTTGGTTGTTCACTTTACATTATATCCTACGCATAACCTTTCCCATTTCATACGTGTATATTGTGTTTAAGTGTTCATCCGATCTCTCTTATCTATATTTCTAT
Organism: Chrysanthemum lavandulifolium; assembly: GCA_022545495.1. NCBI lineage: Eukaryota > Viridiplantae > Streptophyta > Magnoliopsida > Asterales > Asteraceae > Chrysanthemum > Chrysanthemum lavandulifolium. The sequence goes on from CM040238.1 coordinate 97,645,691, forward strand.
GTTGGATCGATATACTTTAATCAAACTAACTTAACTAGCTTGTTAAGGTTTAATAACCTCGGATAAATCCTAAGTTATTAACAAAGAAACACTGAGCAATCTTTATCAAGTACGCGGAATTTACTTAACAAAGCTAAGAAGAATAACTTTATTATAAACTCTAAATCGCTTATTATGCGATACTCTAAATACAACTCTAAGATAATCGAACTTTCTCTAAAACACTAATTCAGTAAACTCTAAAACTCTTTTTCTCGAAATCGTACATCTAATGCCAATCTAGGAGTCCTTTTATAAGCTCAAGGATATCCTAGTCGGTTTACAATTGATAACCTTGTACGACAAGTAATCTAAACATGGAATACAATACTTTCCATAAACGAATATAATAGCTTCTTTTGTTCTAGCAAGATTTTGACTTTATCTTGCAAGACTTTGACTACATTTAGCAGATTTTGACTATTTACCTTCTTCCAGCTTCTTTAAATTACAAGACTTTCATATCTTCAAGATTTGACATCTTCAAGACTTTCATATCCCAACAATCCTCCCTAACTTGAATTCTACTTGCTTGACTTCAAGTTCCTTTGTGAATTATATCTTTAATAGCTTCATCTTAAAATGGATTGTTCTTTAGTCTTTAGATAGTATCTCTCGTAATATCTCGCTTGTCAAAGTATCTCTTAGAATTGTTCTCTTTACAAAGAAAGATCCAAAGAATCTCCATCTTTTCATCAACACAACAACATATGACAGTTTGTACAAGAATTCAGTTTAAGTTGCATACTATTCTCATCACATCTAAGTGAATCATTGAAAATTTAATGGATTTAGAACTCTTTACCAAAGCCATTATCTCCGGAGTAGCCAAATGTTTTGGTGTGTAAGACCATGGTACATTGATAACCATATGATTTTTAGCAAACCACCACTATCAATGTATTTGTTTTGTCTTTACCAAAAGTCGCACCTTCCGGACTAGTTAGTTCTTCTATCTAATGGTGAACTAATTACCAATAATGGTTTTTCCACCGCCTTTACCACAAGCCATTTTCTTGTGGGCTAGCCAACTCTTCACATTATCGATATGGTGAGTTGATGACCATCCAACTTATTAGCAAGTTGTCAACTAAAACGGATTTGATATATCTTTACCGTAGCCGCTTGCTCATGGATTAGTCAATCCTTTTGTAACCATGGTGGATTGATAACCTATTGATGTTATCATCACAAAACCATTTATTCAACCTTTATTTCAAAAATATTTAATACTTAGCAAAAGGTTTTCTAAAATTCTTTTAACTGGTTTAGTTCGAAAGCAGTGATTTTAATGAAAGTAAGTCGATAAGCGAGACTTTGAATAAAAGTAACTTGATATATCAAAAATATTTATTCAAATAAAATTCATACCGCTTATAGATCATTCTCAAGAATGGTAGTCCAGTCTATAAACAAATTGATAACCATGCAAGCAGCTTCATTAGCCTCTTCTACTTCCAATCCATGCTCTAGCATTCTTCTCATGAGATCAACCAGAAGAGGATATCTTCTTTCTGCAAACATATGTATCATTGTTCCATTTTCTAGCTCCAAAACATGAACTCAGATTCTTCAAAGAATCTCCAACAAACTATTTCCCGACTTTCTTGATCCTTCCAAATATCATCGGTCTTCTTCATTAGTTTCCCATGGTTATAAGATCACCATGTAAAACCAAACCAATCCTTCTAATGGATTATCTTCAAAATAAGCCTTCACAACATAATATAAGTAGAATAGATATACTCATCTATAATATGCAAAGAAATCCCATAGCCTTTTGAAAACTTTGAAACTTTCATCTTCTTTATGAAATACCATGTAATCTCCATTCTTAGATTTCTCAACTTTGAAAACACTAATCTTTGATCCGCTCATCTTCATGTCATTATCTTCATCTCAGATAATCAAAATCTACCACTCGAGATAATTCTTCAATTCATCACTAGTCTCGGATCTTAATTCAACCTTTTCTTTCTTTGAAAACGAACATCTGTAACATCGCTTTTTCTTTTCTCTTAAGCTCTTCTTCCTTTCACTTCAAATTCAATAAGCTTCTTCTAAAGTCTTTAATGCTCGCAACATCTTTCTTATAAGCTTCTCTCTCAAAGATCATATAATCTTTTCATATCCACATAATTTAGCTTCGCAATCCTTTAAATCCTCCGCTTTTAAATATGCCATCATTGCATTCCTTTCTTTAGCTAAATTAGGTCTTCTTTGCATATATCGAATGTGTGTAGAGACTCTAATGATTCAAGAGTCAAAGATTCAATTCCTCATGTATTTTCCGAAATGCTTCTCTTCGAGCTTCGAGCTTCCTGCTCTTCTCTATATTTAGCATTTAACTCTTCTTGAACTTTTCTCGTCTGCAGCTTCATTCCTAGCCACTTCAATAGCTCTAAGTTCCGCCAAAGTTAGTTTCTTTTTCTTAGTTTCACCGTAACACCTTTCCCTTTATCTTTGGATCAATTGCAGTTGATCAGCTCTGGTTGTTCTTCTTCTTGTACATCTCTAATAGTAACCTCCTCTGGATGTGACAAATCTAACATTGTAGCAACTAATTCATCATCACCAGAAATGAATAGGTTTGAATCTAGGTTCCTCCTCTTCTTCTATACTTGATTGTAGAAGGACCACTTCTTCTTCAAAATTCAATACCCTTGGAGTTATTGGTGTTATTATACGGCCTAGATGTATCAAGACTTTGATGTTCAAGATACCTTGATCATCGAGACCTTGAACTTGCACTTCTTCTTCTTGTTCCTCCGAAATAATCTTTTCTGCAGATTTACATGATTCTTTCTTCTTTGTAATATCTTCTTCGATTCTTCGCTCATAACATCTTCTTTCAAATTATCTTTTCTAAATTCCTCCCAAGTTGACAGAAGATGGTTGAGGAACCTTCCTTCGCTTCAATTCCTTTCAAGTGCTTTACGACGCTTGTTTTCCTCTTTAACCCATAAGTTGAAACCTTGAATATAGGTTTAATAAAATTCCTTAACCGATATACCCACGCTCAACTTCTTAAGCGCTTTAGCTTGACGCCAACAAATCTTGTTTAACCTAGCTAGCTCCCTTGTTAAAGCATAATTATCCAAAGTCAAACCTTCACGAGGTATATTAGGAGCATCACCTTGAACTTGTGAATGTTCCTCCAAATGAAACAAATGGTTGAGGAGATGGAGTAGGTGTTCTCTCAATCTGCTTGAACCTCGGGACTTGGAGAAACATCACCTGTAATGATGCAAGTACTTCAAGAGAAGCAGATGCTGCAAGATGCAAGACCTTGTGAGGCAAAGACTTTGTGAAGCAAAGACTTGTGCGTAGAGCGGTACCTTCACTTTCTTCATCCCTCCAAACAAGGCCACGCATAACTTGTACAACTTCCATCATTGTTGTAGTTAATGGAATATCTCCACCTCGAACAAAATACTTCGCTTAGCCATGAATGTATAAATTTTAGCTTGTTGCACAATAACAGTAACAAAGTAGCGTGTTTTGGAACATCGGACAATTGCTTGTTCAAGAAAACACCATAAATCGTGGGTACATCAACCATGTTGACCTGCAGGAGATATGAGAAAGCATCCCATCCAAAATAAGCCTTGAAAATTAAACATCCTATCAAGAGCTAAGCCAACCACCGCAGATGCTATATTTGACCCAAATCGCTCCCAAGAAGTGCTCTTAGAACTTATTCAATGGAGCAAGACATGAATCAAGAACTTCCATTGAGGATGAATAATGCTTTCTTGAAAGTTTGTTCAGTCAAAGAACCTTCATAACCAAGATTCCTAAAAGTATCCCAAATCAGTTGCTTGTCAAATCGAATAGCCCCATCTTCATCTTCAAATAATAAATCTGCACGAATAGAGACTTCTGTAATCTTAATAGTCCTTCTAGCAACCGTTGATCTAATATAGTATTCATCCTCCTCCATATTTTCGCTAGCATTAGCCCAAAATTCTTGAATCCATTGTTCAATAACATCCGGCTCAACTAAAAGAGCATAACTAATAGGCGACCCAGTAAGATAATCAATTATATCATAGAAAGCCACATTCGCCTCGGTCTTATCCAAATTAGCCACCATATTGTGCTTGAAATGCTTAAACGATTCACCATTGTTGAAAAATGAGCACAATAAAGATCTTGATCGAATAATAAGATGGTTATTGAGAGATAAGTATGGAAAAGATGTAAAGTAATAATATGAGAGGGAAAATCGGAAAGTAGTTATTTATAGGTGAGATTTGAAAATCACAACCTAAATAACAAAGTTACAAGCATTACCAATTACCCAAAGAATATTACCGTTGGAACAAGATTTTAATCGACAAACAAGATTTTCCACATAAGCAAGATTTTCCCAAGCAAGACTTTCCCAAGCAAGACTTTCCCAAGCAAAGATTTTCCAAGCAAGACTTTCCAAGCGGTGCTTTCGTGAAAACAAGATTTCCAAATACCTTCATATAAACTAAGTATAAACAAGCATCCTCCCTCAAGCAATACACGTGACTATATCTAACACCTTATAGTCCTCCCCTTAAACATAGCTTAGTAGTTAATCATTCCAATGCTCACGACCAAGTGATTGAATCGTGACACATCAAAACCTTTGTGAGTAAATCGACTACATTGTCATCCGTGTGAACTTTAACCACATTAATGAGCCTATGCTCATAGCAATCTCTAATAAAATGATGCCCGATCCGAATATGCTTTGTCTTGGAATGATACAGATTCTTCACAATACAAATAGTACTCTCATTATCAATATTGATAGGAGTATTCTTAAAATTGAACCCATAATCCAAGAGTTGATTTTGCATCCACGTAACTTGACCACAACAACTTGCGCAGCCTACATATTCACGGTTCAAGAGATGATGTTGTCGCAATTGTCTCGCTTCTTGCATTGCCGAGACTAACCTTCTTCCAAGATATTGGCATCCACCAGTTGTGGATCTTCTATCATAATTATCTCCCGCATAGTCACTATCTCAAAAAGCTTCTAAGTGAAAAGGTGACTTTTAGGATACCACAACCCCAACTTAGGTTGTTGTTTTAAATAGCGAGAAAATTCTTTTACCGCATTCGTGAGAGATCTTTGGTGAGACTTGATATCTTGCACATAGACAAACTGCAAACATGATATCGGTCTTGATGCGATGAGATACATAAGAGAGCCAATCATAGATCTCAGATAACTTGACTTCAACAGTCAGTCCATCTTCATCTTTACCCAATGAATTGATAGATTTAATCGGTGTAGTAATGACCTTCATATCATCAAAATTAAATTTCTTAAGTATGTCTGAAACATACTTGTCTTGGCTAATGAAAATTCCTTCCTTGGACCGCTTAACTCGAAGTCCTAAAAGAATGTTAACTCTCCCATTGAACTCATTTGAAATTCCTTCGCATCACCGCTCAAACTCCTTAACCATAGACTGCTTGGTAGCCCCAAAGATAATATCATCAACATAAACTTGAACTAACATGATATCCTTCTTGTCTCTCTGATAAACAAAGTCTTGTCAATAGCTCCCTCCCGTATCCATGTTGCAATAAGAATGTAGAAAGCCTCATACCAAGCTCTAGGTGCTCGTGAAGACCATAAAGAGCCTTAACCACCTAATAGACTTTGTTTGGATGTTTAGGATCTTCAAAACACGGAGGTTGTTTCACATACACCTCTTCCGTAATAGTGCCATAAAGAAAAGCACTCTTAACATCCATCCGATAGACTCGAAAACCCATATAAGAAGCAAAAGCAAGAAAGATTCTAATTGCTTCAATCCTTGCCACAGGAGCAAATACCTCATCATAATCTACCCTTCCTCCACGCCTATAACCCCGAGCAACTAACCTTGCCTTGTTCTTGATAACATTGCCTCTTTCATCTCTTTTAACTCTAAAACCCATCCGGTTCCAATAACTCTTTCCATCTCGAAGATCACATAAAACCCAAACTTCTTTGAAGTTTAAATTGAAGAAGTTCTTCCCATAGCTTCAACCCACTTTTAGTCAAAGCTCGAGCAATATTTTGGGTTCCTCTTGAGAGATGAAACAAGTAAATAAGGTGTTTGATGGTCCTTATGATTTAGCTTTGTTTTGTTTATACACAAAGCTAAGTAAAGCATTATGAGGTTTTGTGAAACCCTTAGCTTTGTGTCTTGTCATAACTCCGATGTAGAAGGACCAATGATTTGATCAGATGGATGATTCTTATGAATTCATAAGATTGGTGACCGTGGAACTTCATATGTATCATCTAAGTTAGTATAATCAAGACCTTCATTGGAATCAGGAAAATACCTTCATCTTCAAGCTCATCATCGCTTTCTTCTAACCCGTGCATGGTAGGATCATCCAAATCATCTAAAGTATCGTCAACAGTGCAAAGATTTTTGGTCGAAAATCTTGCCCAGCATCGTGAGAGTACTCAGACTTGTTCTTCTTCTTTGCCTCTTCATAAGCTCTCCTTTGTTCATCGGTGTAAGAATGTGCTAACACATCTTGAAGAAGCATCCGATTAAGTTCCTCTTGAATAGATTGATCCTCTGCGAGATAATGAGGATTGTGGTGCAACATGATTTGTTTTGGAGAATTAGTACTTTTCTTAGGAACATCGATTTTGTTTTGGACTTACAGGATCTTTATTAGGAACAAGATCGTCTAATATGAACATCATGAACAACATATTGAATATCTTCTTCATAGTGCAAAGGCTGATTTTCTTCTAACAGAACATAATTCATCGAAGGAGATAAAATCTCAAGATCAAACATCCAATCGTGACCTTTACCTTTCTCATTGTCTTGATCTTCTAAAATTCAACATGAAGACAATCTTGAATCTTCTTAGTAACTCATTGTAGACTCTAAAGCCTTTATCGTTAGTACAATATCCCAATAAGTAACCTTCTTCGACTTGCCATCAAACTTCCCAGTTATCAATAGTGTTCAAAATAGTAAGAGGGCATCCAAAAGGCTTCATAAAAGCGAATGTTGGGTTTATTGCCCATCGCCAATTCATAGGGTGTCTTCATCGTGGTTTGGTGCGACAGAGACCATTAAGTACATAGCATGCAGCTTACAGATTCGCCCAAAATTGAATAGGAAGATGAGAATCGCTAACATAGTCCTTGCCGCTCAATCAAGGTCCTATTCTTCCTCTCTCTCGCAACACCATTTTGTCAGTGGTGTTCTAGCAATACTAAACTCCCTTTTATGCCTTTATTAGCACAAAAGTCATCCATAAGCTTGTTCTTGAATTGGCCCATTGTCGCATCTAATACCTCTAACCTTGAGTCTTAATTGGTTTTCAAGTGCTATAATTAGAGTCCGAATAGCATCAAAAGTATCATCTTTAAAGCCCAAAAGAAAACCCAACTGAATCTACTACAATCATCGGTAACAACCAAGCAAGATTCTTCTTATTTAAACTTGCCACGAGACAGTCCAAATAAATCCATATGTAATAGCTCCAATGGTTCTCTAATATTTCTTTCATCAAGCTTCTTGCAGAAGCTTTGTGTTGTTTACCCTTCTTGCATGCCAAACATGATTGATCATTCTTGTAAGTCTTTGAAGGTAAACCTCTAACTAAATTGCCTTTGACCAGTTTGTTGATGTTCTTGAAATTCACATGGCCCAATCTTCTATGCCATTGATGTGCCTCTTCAGATGTTGCTTTAGCCACCAAACATGTGGCTCTTCCATAGGAATGTAAACTCTTCATGTCTAAACTATACACATCATTTGTCCTTGGTACTCTAAGTACTACCAAGTCATCATCAACAAGTTTGAAGTCGAGCAAGAATGAGACATTCCGTCGATGAAATAACACAGATGCTTTTTATCACAGATTTGAGAGGCCGACAACAAGTTGAACTTAAGCTCCTTCACATATCCGACATTCTCAAAATCAATTCCGCCACTTTAATTGTTCCTTTCCCAAGAATCCTTCCTCCATTGGGATCATTCCCAAATGCAACTTTTCCTCCACTAATATTTCTAAAATCGACAGATCTCTTTATCGCTGTCATACTTCCAGAGCAACCACTATCCACAATAAGATGATCTTTAAGCTCCTCTTCCGGGTTGCCCCGCACACAAAGAAAAGAGTTAGAAACTTTAGGAACCCAAGCCATTATCGACTTGGTTCCCTCGAGAGTTACAAACTCAAATTCTTTGAGTATATAATTCCCACTATCTTCACATGATGATCCAAAATTATCTTTGTAGCATGGATTTTCAAAACTCTTTGTTTTTCAACATAAATCTGCTTCACCGATTGTTAGCATTTTTTTGTCACAAACACATCGATTCACTTTTTGTTGAACGTCTTGTATGTCTCTCAAAGAAAGATCTTGTCCCTTTAATCCATTCGCTTTTAACGGTGGTTCTTGTGATCTAGATCCCTATATGAATTGTGATACCTTCTAGGTTGATAGTGAGATCTCCTAGAATTTCTATCCCAAGTATGGTTTCGAAGACCTTGTCTCGAGTAGTACTTTGGAAAGTCTTGAGATATCTTGAAGGTCTTCTCGATGTGGATATCTATGATCCGTGGGAAGTTTCGGTGATTAACCCTATTAGAATTAGTCCAAACTTTTTGTGCTCTCTAGGTCTCGATTGTTAGACTTATTCCTTGAAAACTTGCTTAGATATTCTCGAGTGTTTGTCACAATCTTTGATTAAGTGAGTAGGACTATAACACACAAAACACGCTTTTGACCCATATGACCAAAGTGATTTCTTCTATGTCTATGCCTAAAATTGTTTTGCCTTCTTGATGACCGATAAAATTTGTTTTGAGCAAAATTATCCCAAAAAGGTTTAGCAAGATCTTTGTTTGAAAAGGTTTTGCGTATCTTGCTTGTTGAGCAAGACTTTTGTTTTAAAGGTACTTTGGATTTTGAACATTGTTTTCAGCGCTTTCTTTGGGTTTCTCACCTAGATTGAGCAACAAGCTTCTTCCTAAACTCTAGACTATCTACACCATAACGAGAAACATCAGGCCGGAGGGTGATGACTAATGGGATGAGGAACAATGATAACCATTGTCTTTCTTATATTCGGAGGTGTTTCACTTCATCGAGCCCTCATTACTAGATGAATCTAAATAGTTAATGAGCTCATCATCACTAGTGGTTATGTCCTCTAAAACACCATCATCCCGATCACTAGGTTGGTTTTCTTCACATTACTAAAGTCCATTCCAAATCCTAAGCCTGTTCTAATGTAAGCCCTTCTCTGCTTTTCAACATAAGTAACATGAGACAAGCGGACTCTCCCAAGCAACAAACTTAGCTAACAAATCATCTCTTTCCTTAGTTAATTTCTCAATTTGACAATTTTACAGCTTAGTTTCCATTCACTAAGTTTTAACGGTAATCCTGTTGTTCATACTTTTCACCCAAGCCATTTCATTATTTTCATGTGTTATGATTTTAGCTTCTATGACTCTAAAGTTATTTGATATCCTCGCTACCTCGCACTCTAGCCCTAATACAATTATCTCTTTCAATCACATAATCATAGTAATTTTGATAAAACTCATAGCAGTTTGAGCATACCGTAGATAGGAGATCGAGTTGGTGAAGTAGCCACCATAGCAAGAACAGGATCATCTTCACTTTCTTTGCTCCAATCAAATCCTCCAAAGCCATCATCGATTCCAAAGCAGCATGTTCGATTGTTCATCAAAAGTAGTGCTCCAAATCAATGCTTCCACCGTGTCTTCAACTCAGATCTTCCATCGCTACCATACAAGAAGTCATCGGTTCATCATCAAACTCTTCACTCCAATCAACTTCGATAAATTCTCTTGAGCAACCAAAGCCTTTGTTTCGCTTATTGGAATTTCCTTGAGCTCAAGTTTAGGCTTCTCGATGTTCTTTGCTTGATACTTAGCAAACCTGCACTCCTTGCAAAGTGACCGTCTTTTGACAATTGAAGCATTCAATTTTAGATTTGTCAAAAGTTATTCCTTGTTTTGGTTTGAAATCAATATTTTTGCCTGCCTTCTTCATGTACTTTTGATCCTTGCGTTGATCAAAGCAACTTCCACCGATATCAATTTCTTCAAGTGCATCTTCTTCAATCATGCTAGATCCTCTTCATAAGTGACAAGTATACTTGCTTGTTGTGCAGAAGGAGCACACAACTTCATCCGAGTTCAAAGTGGTAGATGGTGGGCCTGTTGAGCATATGATGGGGATTGTAAATGCAGACTTTGAGAACAAGATTTTGAGGAGAAGCAGACTTTGAAATCTGTTCTTCTTTCGATGATAGAAAAGCAACACTGTGAGATTTGGAATTTGGTTGACCACTCATCTCATGTTCATACACCTTTAATTGATGATAGAGATCATCAAAGTCCATAACATCCAATCCTTGTTGTCCTCCTGATCATAGTAGCAATCACATGCCATGTAGATGGCAAACTCCTTAGAAACTTCAAATTAGCATCCTCAACTGATACTTGTGCCTTGTATAGCTCCAACATGTTGAGGAGATTCGAAACCTATCATATGCGAGATCAAGACTCTCTCTTCTCCCACTGTGAAAGTTTCAAACTGTTGTTTCAAAGAAGTTTCATGCATCTTCTTAGAGGCTTCATTCCTCCAAATCTGGTCTTGAGAGCAGACCCAGAGTCGCTTAGCATCTTTAGCATCATGAAACTTGAGAAGATGACCATCCGGAATAGTAGACAAGAGAATGTTTAGAGCCTTCTTGATTCCTTAGTGTTCTGCTTTGGTAAGACCGCCTTTGGTGTTGTAGGTTGTCCAGAACAACAATGGGATCTCAAACAACTTCATTCCCATTCAAAATTACATTCCATAAAGCATGGTCTCAGAATGGCAATATCTTGCCTCATCTTCATGCACCGAGATCATATTCTCCTTCTTGATTATTGGAATTCGGGTGAGGTGATTGAGGGTGGTGGAGCGAATTTCAATCGACATTTTGAATATTGTTGAAGTAGGGTTTCTTCCTAGTCGAGTTTCCACACAAGCTCGATACCACTTGTTGGATCGATATACTTTAATCAAACTAACTTAACTAGCTTGTTAAGGTTTAATAACCTCGGATAAATCCTAAGTTATTAACAAAGAAACACCGAGCAATCTTTATCAAGTACATGGAATTTACTTAGCAAAGCTAAGAAGAATAACTTTATTATAAACTCTAAATCGCTTATTATGCGATACTCTAAATACAACTCTAAGATAATCAAACTTTTCTCTAAAACACTAATTAGTAAACTCTAAAACTCTTTTTCCGAAATCGTACATCTAATGCCAATCTAGGAGTCCTTTATAAGCTCAAGGATATCCTAGTCGGTTTACAATTGATAACCTTGTACGACAAGTAATCTAAACATGGAATACAATACTTTCCATAAACGAATATAATGAGTTCTTTTGTTCTAGCAAGATTGACTTTATCTTGCGGTACTTTGACTGCCTTTAGCATACTTTGACTATTTGACTTCTTCCAGTTCTTTGCGACCACAAGACTTTCATATCTTGATGCTTTGACATCTTCAAGATTTCATATCCCAACATTCTACATATTGATGCTTGTGTTACAATATGGTGACCTAACAGTGGTATCATTCGCCATCTAGTTGGGTGAAACATATTTGTTTTTGAAGTTTGTTTCATATGCGTGGTTTTTATATACACAATCTTTTATACGCTTAAAGCTTTAAATTTTACACTTAAAAACTCAAGATTCTTGTGGTTTAAGGTTTATTGGGCGTTAAAGTTTAAGTTTTTTGCATAAAGTTTCAAACTTTACGTGTGTAGAATCATTTTAGTGCTTGGTTTTATTCGTATAGTAGTTTCTACGCATAAGGGTAAAAATTATTTTGGATCATCAAGTTTTCAAATTTCTTGTTATTTTGGTGATTTTGAAGCTACTTCATTCAAAAAAATCAGGTTTCTAAAAAATCAGTTTTGGTCAAGCTTGGTACTTTCTACGCATAAGGAAACCCTAATCTTACTCGTAAGCACAAAGTCTACGCCTATGCAGTTTGTTACGCATAAGGATTTCATCATTTGATCTACAGTGTTGTTGGTATACTCAGTGTTTTCTTGCTTAGATAAGCCTGAAAACACTTCGACTTTGAATATCTTTTACACTGGTATAAGTGTAAAGGATTTTTGGGCAAAACCCTAGTTTTACGCCTAAGCTAAAAACTTAAGTGTAGAATTCTCTTTATCTAAGCATTTTCTTACGCATAAGCTTGTCTTAGGCATAAGCAAATATTACGCATAAGGATTCTACTTCTAAGCCTATAGTTTACGCCTAAGCTAAGTTTTCCTCAAGTCTACGCGTAAGCTCTCTTTTACGCGTAAGTTGGTTTTTACGCATAAGGTATTTTCTACGCCTAAGCTGGTTTCTACGCATAAGCTTACTTCACCAACATTGTTTCATTCGACTACAAAGATCCATCATCAACACAAGTTTCAAGATGTCTCAACCACCATACTCTAGCGACTTTCCTCATATGTATCCTCAACAACAACAACAACAACTCTATCAACAATATCCTCCACCATCACCACAACAAATGCAACAATTTCAACAACAATTTCCTCAAGGAGCAATTCCACCACAAATGATTCAACCACCCCTAGTCTACAAGTACAACCTTACACAACTTTCAAAATCAAGATCCATCCAAGTATGCTATGAAGGAACCGCCTTGGTTTGCAAAGATGTGTGAAGCTTTAAGCAACCAACAATCCATTCATGAAGTCGGATCCTCGATGCACCTCCAATGCTCACTCCGGAAACTACGATCAATGGGTGATAAGGTTCTTTAGGTTTTGTGATCTAAAGAAGCCACATGGAAAGTTTTTGAAGAAGGTCATCCTTGAAGGTCCATTTCAGATGCCTACTATCACTGTACCCGGAGATCCGAATGCTGTTCCACCAAGATATGATATTACCAACATTGTCGGTCTTAATGAACTTACTACTGACCAACTTCTACACTTAGAAGTCGATGAACTTGCAATGCAATGTATCCTTTTGGGAGTACCCAATCCGATACTTCAAAGTGTTGATGCTCAGAAGACTGCTAAAGCAATGTGGGAGCACATTCATCTTCTAATGGAAGGCACCAAACTCAAGCAAGAAGTCATGGAATCAAAAATCTACTTAGCATATGAGCACTTCATGATTGAACCAGGGGAGACATTAGAGTCATATCATCATCAATTTTCAGACATCATCAATGACTTGGAAAAACTGTTAGGATTTAGAAAATCCAGTTGTTAAAGTGTCGGTCACCTCAAGCATATGTAATCGTTAGAAAGCTCGTAGTCGTAGTTATTTAATGTTGGTTAGTATTTAGTTAAGTGACACCGTGGAGGACGGACTGGTCTTTACCCACTGTATGCCTGATCTACAGCCCGTAGGAGGCCTTTTTGTGTAAGATACTATAAATACCCTCTACCTCCCAAGGTAGAGGGTTGGAGCTCATAATAAGATTTTTCTTTTTCTCACTAAGCTTCCTAACCTCTTAACTTTATCTCTCTAAACCCTAAGCCATACACCCCATATAAGTTATGGTTTGATGTGTGTGTGAAATCCAATATGTTACAAATGGTATCAAGAGCCATGGTTTGATCATCTCTCTTACATGTTCTTAGATTTCTAGTGGTTTTATATGGTTTTTGGGTTTGAAAAAGTTTAGTGGTATTTGCATCATTTGGACCATTTCTAGTGTTAAAGTTTGGATTTTGATTGTACTTTTGTGTTTAGAATCACTATAAGTGCTTAGGTTTTGATTTGGAAGGCTTGAATCAGTGTGGTTGGGTTGTTTTTGGATTGAAAAGTGGTGGTTTTGAATATTTCATCCTAGCGACTTGAGTCTTGTACTTGATTTCTTCATAGCGACTTCTCTCTCTATGTTTTAAGCAACTTTTCTGTGTTGTGTGAAGCGACTTATGCACTAAGCGATTTGTCTTTTGAGACAAAACGAAAAAAAGGACAAAGTAGTGGACGTCTGTTTTGTCTAGCGATTTGTCACTAGCGACTTGTCCATCTAGCGAGTTGTTACTCTAGCAACTTCTGTGTCTAGCGACTTGTCACTAGCGATTTGTGTTCTTAGCGACTTGTTCTTCTAGCGAGTTGTCACTCTAGCAACTTGTGTGTCTAGCAACCTGTTACTAGCGATTTGTCTTCATAGCGATTTGTGTCACATAAGCGACTTATCTCTCTAGCGACTTATCCCTTGAGCAACTTGTATACCTAGCGACTTGGTGAAAAGCGACTTGTCTTCAAGGTTTGAAGCAACTTGGTTAATTATTGTTTCTGATTGTTACATTTTACAGTTTTCTCTTGATTTAGTAAAATCCTTTGAAAGAATCTATTTCCGGTTTAATCAAAGAGTTATAAAATCCGTGGAATCAGAATCATGTCTACCAACGTACCTACAATCATCTCTTCTCAGAATGAGGACGCCTCAAGCGGCGAGGATCGATACTGCCCACCCATGTTAGATAGGACTGATTATGACTCATGGGCTCAACGAATCAAGTTGTACTATTTGGGAAAGGAAAATAGGGTTAACATTCTCAAATCAATTGATGAAGGACCTTCTCAGATTGAGACTACCATAGACATACTTGAAACTGCTGAGATGGTTCAGTGATCTTAGGTTTGGACATACCAAAAACGTATGATGAGCTCAATGAAAAGGAGAAAAAGAGATACGATGCTGATATCAGGGCTTCAAACATTATACTGTGGTCTACCAAAAGACATCTACAAGTTAATCAATCGTAACACTAAAGCCAAGGCGGTTTGGGACAATGTTAAGATGCTTCTCTCGGTTCTAAATTGACCAAAGAAGACAGGAATCTCAATTGTATGATGATTTTGAGAACTTTAAGATGAACCACGGAGAAAGTGTCATTGAATACTATGTGAGGTTTCACAAACTTGTGAATGATATGAGGAATATCAAAATGACCATGCCAAATATTCAGCTCAATTCAAAGTTTGTAAACAACATGAATCCCGAATGGCACAAATTTGTCATCTCAGTCAAGCTAACCAAAGGATTAAGGCACACCAACTATGAGCAATTGTATGCCTTCCTACTTCAGAATGAGAAGCATGCTATGTTTGAACGAATGACTCTTGAAAAGTTCAAATATAATCATGGAGAGGCAAGCTCATCAAATGACTCAACAACATTCTACACAAATGTAGGAATTACCACCAAAGCTTCTCAAGTCATACAAACGGGTAATGGTAATCACAAGCTCATTCCAGATCCATCATATAAGCCTCCAGACCCAAACACAATCATGGAACATTTCATCAATCAACTGGCTCTTATGGTTAAGCAAAATTTGAACCTCACTCCACACACTAACAATGATATCAGAACTGCATCCAATCTACACAATCATGCTATTGTCAGAGATGGTAAGATCATGGTGCAACCAAGGTGCAAGGAAGACAGATGAACAAGGAAAGGGTGGAGTAGGTGGAGGTATGTGGCTAATCGAAATCGTGGAAGGAATGCAAATCATGGACAAGGAAAGGCAATCAAGTGCTACAACCGTGGTGGTGAAGGACATATTGCAAGGAACTGACATCTCCAAAACGCCTCAAAATGCGTAGTATTTCAAGGCAAGATGTCACTGGTGCAAGCTCGGGACAATGGAGCGGTTTTGAATGAAGAAGAGTTCTTTTTTCTTCTGAGGGAAATGCCAAAACATCCGATGTCGATGTGGATGAGCGACCAATTCAGAAATATGTCACAATCATCAAAATGCCTTTCAAGTTGCTGATTGTGATGCATTTGACTCTAATGTCGATGATGAACCTCGCCCAAACACTCTTCATGGCTAGCATTTCACCAATGGTCTCTCCAAAGGTCTCATCACCACAACAGGTGGTCCACCCAAAGATTCAATCATTTCGAGGTATTAAAACTATACGATGAAGTTGATGAGCAAAGATACATAACAAAGTACAATCACATGAAACTAATGAATCAGATATAGATAATGTGGGTAATAGTAATATTGTCCCATATGATCAATATGTGATACAAAGTGAAAGTGATTTCGTACCAAGTGATGCATCTTATGCAGTCAATGATGACTATGTTTTTGATGAATACATTGCATGTGCCCCTGATGATTCTGTTATCTCTGAACTAAATGCCTATAAAGAACAAGTTGCCATTTATGAACAACGTGCTAAGTTTGAGCTAACTACCCGTGAGCAGGAAATGGATGACCAAATGCGTACAATTATTAGAAAAAGTAATTTTAGGGAAGAAATATTAAAACAAGAGCTAGATTCCTTAAAAGACAAACTAAACAAAATTGTTAAGCAAAAGCAAGAACTTCAAGAAAATGTTAAAATGCTTAAACAGAATTTAATGCTAAGGAATCAAAACTTTTAACCGATTTTCCAACCTAAAACTTTGAAAACAAGCTTGAAAATTAGTTGTACGTACAAGGGAATACCATTCAATTGCTCACATGATCACTAAGCACGAGTCTTAGCGATAAGCATAGTATTCCCTAGTAGAGGAGCCAAATCCGAGTCTTCGTAAAAGGCTAAAGCTTTCCATACGATTGTATATGATGGTAATGAGATCCTCAAGCCTAGGCAAACACTATCATGTATTGGAAGCATGGAAGATGATAGAAAATTAGAAGATGCCTCTAGGGAGAAAATAGATAAGAAGCAAAAAGATCCTCAGTGTAAAAAGCAAAAACATAACGGTCAAAACCCATGATTACACTTAAGAAAATTAGATTTCCCTGAACATGTTTAAGCCTCAAACTCAATTAACCCCATAACAAGTTTTTTGGAAAAAAGACATGGATAAGCAAAAAAGCAAATGTACTTGTTGAAACAAACACTCCCTCGTGAAAATGCCTCCACCATCTGTGTATCCTCCTAATACACCAATGCATTTAGTTCCTAGAACTATTCCTACTAAGAGCAAGACCTTAATCACCTGTATGTTGTTTATCATGTATTCGTTGATTTTGAGAAGACCAGAAGAAAAGAATCACACCTACGTGGATAATCGAAGGGAGAGAGGTTTTGAGCAAACTAAAGAATGCTATTTAACTAAAGTCATGCCTTTCTTTAAACAATTAAAAATCAATTTGAGAGTCTTCAAAAGGGATAGACTCGGAGATTAAAGAAATGGAAAAGAATTTGATGCAATGATAGTAGAGGTCAATAATTATGAACGGAACTCAAATATAATGAAATTGAAAGAATAAATCGCATATCTTAAATGAGAACTTGATTTCGAGTTGTGTGGCTCAAGATGTGTTTCATAATGTTACTAAGTATTCTATTACTGCTTCTCAATTTCATGAATTATATGTTGCTTTGAAAGTTTCCCATGATCGTGTCATTGAGCTTGAAAACAAAAACTCAAAACTAAATGAGAAAATTGACCATGATGATCATGATAATTTGGTAAAACACTTTTCAAAGAAAATGTTAAAACCTCAAACATCAATATATCATCGGATGTTCCAGAGTTTGATGCAGTTTTTGAAATAAACAAACGTGACGAACAGATTCGAGCTCACTGTAACACGATCAGAAAGTTAAAAACCCAAATTTGACAATTAAAGGGTGAAAAGAACAATGTGACTGGCTCCCAAATGCCTCCTCCTTTAGATTCTCAATTTTCTCAAAACTTTCATCTTCAAAACATCATTAACCTATTACAACAAGAAAATGAGAGTTTTCTAGAAGAAAATGAAAAGGTCAAACGACATTTCAAAGAGTTATATGATTCAATGAAAGTCACTCGTGACAAAAACAATGAAAAAATAACTTCGTTACAAAAGGAAATTGAGAATCTGATGAGTCAGGTAAAAGGGAAATGCCACTTGTCTTTAATGAGAATGTTGCATCAAAGTCATCTGCAGATTCTAAATATATTGTGACTATTAAATACATTCCTCCTCATCTTAGAAATAACGAACTTGTGTTTCATAACTATTTCTATCACCTTAAGGATAGTCTAGAATGTCTTCGTGAGATTGTAGAAGAGGATAGCATAAATAAGCCACTTGATAGTGAAATTAGGTACGCATGCTTATATGCCAAACGATCTCAGGAGCTGTTAGAATGTTTAAGAGCAACATGCTCTAAATCCTTATGTGAGAAAGATAAAGCTGTGATGCCTTGTTCTATGCCTAGTGCTAAGTATGCTACCCATTCTATGCCGAAATTCAAGCATGTGAACTTTGATGTGCCTATAAGTACTTCAGATCCCAGCACTTCTAGATCAGGAATGCAAAAGGTAGGAAAACCAACCAATGTTCCCATAATTCCCTCTGCAGGAGTAATCAGTGGTACAAAAGCAAGCGGGTCAAAGTCTCCAGGCAATACAAAGCAAGATGGGACCTCGCAAGCTAAGAGTGATCAATGGAAGAGAGTAGAAGACCAATCTAGGAACATTAAGTTTGATCTGAATAAAATGAATCGTGTTGATTCTAGTTTTAGCTATAAGCGTACTGTAATTAATTCGAATTCTGCTACTATTTGCAAAACATGTAATGAATGCTTGATGTCTAGTATTAATCATGAATGTGTTTTGAATGAGATGATTAATACTACAAAATCTCCTGTTAAAATGGTTAACACTAGACAACAGGATAAAAAGGGCAGAAGACCAAGGAGGAAGAGGGCTAGAAAACATTGGAAACCAACAGGAAGAAAATTTAGTAATGTAGGTTATCATTTAATACCTACTGGCCGTAAATTCAATCTTAATGAGTTGTTCCCTAAATTATCTAGATCAATGCCCATTAGAAAATGGATGCCCACTGGTAGAACTATACCTTTAAGAAGTGAACATACTTTGAATAGATCTCTTGCTTCTACTAGCCCGTCATCTACCTCTAATGATTTTATTGATTCTGCTTACGATGTGGATGTTCCAATATTGCTTTCTAACCAAGTGGAACCCATTTTGCATGGGGATCCCAATTATCCGATTATCCATTTTGTTTGTGTTCAACCGCAGTCGCTCAAATCGCTCGTGGTACTTGGACTCAGTTGTTCCAAGATATGACCTGGAGACCGCTTGCATGTTCATGAACTTCGTGAGTAAATTTATTGGGACTTTTAGATTCGGGAACAACCATTTTGGTGCAATTATGGGTTATGGAGATTATGTTGTTGGTGATAGTGTAATCTCCGTGGTATATTATGTTGAAGGTCTTGGTCATAACTTTGTTTTTCATTGGTCAATTCGTGATTCCGATCTAGAGGTGGCTTTTAGAAAACATACTTGTTTCGTTAGAGAACTTGATGGTGTGGAAATTTTAAGAGGAACACATGGTTCAAACCTATACACCATCTCTATCGAAGACACGATGAAGTATTCTCCAATCTGCTTGTTGTCAAAGGCTTCGAAAACAAAGTCATGGTTATGGCACCGTCGTCTCCATCACTTGAATTTCGGCACCATTAATGATCTTTCTAGAAAGGACCTTGTAAGAGGCTTACCCAGATTAAAGTATGAAAAAGATCATCTTTGTTCAACATGCCAATTGGGAAAAGCAGAAATATGCCCACAAACCCAAACCCGCAAACTCGCTTATGGAAGTTCTTCATACTCTTCATATGGATTTGTGCGGACCTATGAGAGTGCAAACGATAAATGGGAAGAAATATGTATTAGTCGTTGTTGATGACTACTCTCGATTTACTTGGGTTAAGTTTTTAGGACAAAGGATGAAACTCGGTGTAATCATCAAACTTATCAAACAGTTGCAGTTCGACTTAACAAGACCGTTAGAATTATTCAAGCAGCACAATGGCAATGAGTTTGTTAACAAAGACCTAAGTCAATTTTATGAAAGCATTGGAATCACCATCAAAGAAGTGTTCCACGACGCCACAAGTAAGTGTAGTTGAAAGACTAAATCGGACCCTTGTTGAAGCTGCAAGAACAATGCTAATTTACTCAAAGGTTCCAATGTTTCTTTGGGCTGAAGCCATTGCCACTGCTTGCTACACCCAAAATCGTTCCTTCATACACACCTCACATGGAAAAAATCCATAAGAAGTTGTCCATAAACGAAAACCTGGTCTCTCCTACCTTCGTGTATTTAGTGCTTTGTGCTATCCAACGAATGACGGTCAAGATTTAGGTAAATTAAGAGCTAAAGCGGACATTGGAGTTTTTGTGGGTTATGCACCAAACAAGAAGGGTTACCGAATCTACAACAAAAGAACTCGAGATATCATGGAAACTATTCACGCCACGCTCGATGAGTTGTCTGGGCAAATGGCTCCGGGACAATCAAGTTCGGACCCGCATCACAACCTTTATTGAGTAGTCCCATTAGTTCTTCTCTGTACAAAATCCTCACCAAGAATTCCATATGTACCCCTTCGAAGATGTTTTGAAGAAATTGTTTGATCCAATGTTTGATGAACACTATGAGCCTATTGCTAATGATCGAAAAATCCATCAACAGAGGCGCCCTAACCCGATCAACGAGATAACCCTTCGCCTATGTAATTGAGTCAAGATGCGCCTACTACGGATCACTCATCCTCATCATCAAATCCTCAATCATCGAGTGTACATCATGGTAATGTATCCGCACCTATGATGGAGATAACCCTTTCTACTCCCAAAGATGCTCCATTTGAGAACATATTTGCTCCTGAACCAACTTCGTAACCATCTTCATCGTGAGATCCGAACTCGCTACTTCAGCCTCCTCAACAACCACACGAACACCTTAGAAAATGGACACATGACCATCCATTGGACAACATCATTGGAAACCCTTCTGCCCAAAGATCCACTTGCAAACAACTTGCAACCGATGCCTTATGGTGCTTCTTCAACTCCGTACTATCTAAGGTCGAACCAAAAGACGTTAAACCGCCATGAATGAAGACAATGGTTCAATGCCATGCAAGAAGAAATTCATGAGTTTGATCGACTAGATGTATGGAATTAGTACCGCTCCCCGATCGTACTATGATCATTGCTCTAAAGTGGATCTTCAAAGTAAAACTTGATGAGCATGGTGATGTGCTAAAGAACAAGGCTCGATTGGTTGCAAAAGGATACCGTCAAGAGGAGGCTCGATTGGTCGCACTCGATCGATCGAGGCAATCAGATCTTCACGCTAACGCAAGTAAGAACATGGTAGTCTATCAGATGGATGTAAAGACGGCGTTTCCTAACGGAGATCTGAAAAAAGTCGTATACGTCAGCCAACCTGAAGGTTTTGTGATTCCAGAGCATCCTACTCATGTCTATCGCTTGAAAAAGGCCCTTTACGGTTTGAAGCAAGCTCCAAGGGCATGGTACGACACACTATCGAAGTTTCTTGTATCCAATGGATTCAGTAAACGAGCAGTTGATCCAACATTCTTCACCAGAAATTCAGGCAAACACTTAATTCATGTTCAAATCTATGTTGATGATATTATTGATGGGCTCCAAATTTCAAATGTAAATGATGGGACAAATGTCATTTTTCTTGGGATTACAAATTTCACAAAGTCCCGGAGGTATTTTTATCAATCAATCAAAATATGCTAATGAAATCTTAAAGAAATTTGGATTTGATTCTTGTGACCCTGTTGACACTCCCATGGTGGAGCGTACTAAACTGGATGAGGACTACTCAGGGATCATGGTTGACCAGACTAAATATCGTAGTATGATTGGGTCCTCGATATACCTTCGCCAATAGACCGGACATTCTATTCACAGATTCATGTGTGCTAGATACCGTGATAAGCCTACCAAAAGCACCTTGAAGCGGTTAAACGAGTCTTCGGTATCTCCAAGGAACCATCAACATGGGACTTTGGTACCAAGGACACCGGTATGTCACTAACACCTATGCAGATCTTCGACCATGCGGGGTGTCAAGATACACGTCGAAGCACGTCGAGGTGCTCGGCTTTGGGTGATAAGCTTGTGAGTGGTCTTCAAAGAAACAAATGAGTACTTCTATATCCTCTACAGAGGCAGAATACATAGCCATATCATCTTGTTGTGCTCAAATCCTATGGATGAGATCCCAATTGACTATGGCTTTGAATTCAACAAAATCCTCTCAGACAGATAACAAGAGTGCCATTGCTCTCTCATGCAACAACGTTCAACATTCAAGAGCAAAGCATATCGACATTCGACATCATTTCATCGGGGAGCAAGTGGAGAACGGTGTGGTAGAACTATATTTTGTGAGGACCGAATATAAGTTAGCGACATCTTCACCAAAGCTCTTCCTAGAGAACGTTTGAGTTTATCCTTCCACGACTTGGTCTAAAGAGTCTACAACCGAACACTCAAAGTCTTCAAGAGGAAGACGAGGAGTAAATTTTTTCTTCATCCATCTCTTGTAAATATTTTTCAAAAAAAAAAAAAAAAAAAAAAATTATAAAACCCATTCAAAATTATAAAACCCACAAAAAGAAAATAGAAAAATATAAAATTTCAAAAAATCTATAAAAAATCAGAAAATCTTTTAAAAAGCGAAAAAATATTTTTTCCATCTTTTTTCTATTCTTCGATAACATCTACGGTCTTTGTTTTGTCACTCTAAGAATGACACGGGTCTTTATATGAAGTTCGATTGTATATAAGCCTTAAAAAAATAATAAAGAACAGAGCCATGCCTTATCTCATTTTTCTAATCTCATTCTCTGATTCTAAAACAAATGTTTGTCACCAAAAAGACAAATGTTTCCTTCACGAATATTTTTCCTTCTATAAATTCTTCTGAAAAATATTTGTTATCTAATGAAAACTAAATAGCTTTGAAAAATAACTCGGATTCAATTTTTGAAAATCATTTGGACTTGACATTTGTCAAAATCTCTATCTCTCAATCAACAACTTATGTCATTGATTGAGGTGGAGAATGATTTCAATTGAATCAAAAAAGGTTACTTGTCAAACAATTGCAATGTCTTATACAATTGGTTCAGACCTTGGCTAATGTTATGTTTTCATAAGATACTTAAGCATGCTTGAACATTAGAGTTTAAAGTCTCAAAATCTGATTCTTATCAGTTAAAATATTTTTCAAAAGCAAGTCACAATTCTCCTCCAAAGTTTTCAAAATTAATTCAAATCAATAGAGATCACAAATCTCAATGGATTTGAAAATTGTGATCGGGGGAGAATATTGTGATTTAAATTGGATTTAAACTGATAATTCGATAAATGGTTTTGTAAGTGATTAGCAAACTCTTCTCCCTACATGTGCCAAACGATTTCAAATTTTCCATGCACATGTTAAGGGGAGCATCTATATCAAACCAAAAAGGATTGAAACGTAATTGATTTGTCTCTAAGTGCAGGTTCTCCTTCTCTGTGCTAAAATTATTTCAAATATCTCGATGCACATATTGAGGGGGAGCAACTTTTTGAAAACCACATCCTTTCCCAAAAATATCTTTAACAAAGTATTTAAAATACAAATTTTGATCCGGAAGGCGATGTAGATATTTTTAGAAAATGTTAATCAAATAAGTGAATTCTTCCTCTTTCCTCCATGTGCCAAAACGATTTCAAATATACGATGCACATGTTGAGGGGGAGCTTTTTCTGAAATATCAAAAACAATTCAGGTACAAAATGCTTTGATAATATATTACAAGTACCTGGATTGATTTTCAAATGGTTTTCAATTGGTTCCAATGGCAGAAGAACAATACCAAAAAGACCGACCAAAGTTACTTTATGTATGGTGATATAAGGATGGTTAGGTTAGGTATTCGTTCCTACAATCCCTTGAGCCGGAGGATCTATATGATGAAAAAAGGAGAAAAATGAGAATATGGGAAGAGTGCGGACTAAATAGAGCTAGTCTTCGAATAAACCCAACAAGGTTCTAGTTATGAAGTCTCGTAAGCACCAAAGGGTTGAAGAATGAAAAGAATTAAATGTGAAAAGGGTGAAAAGAAATAGCCTCCAATAATTCAACCTTAGGCGTAAACCGGATTCAATGCATATGCTCTTGGTGTCTACTAAGGTAACACCGGTATTGAAGACAAGACGTCATGTACCTAGTGACGACTTGCACTACAACTTCCCAAGCTACTCAAGTTCCTCTTAAAAGGACTTGTTTCATTCTCAGGGAACCTACATAATCTATCGACTTTCTCTTAGAGATCGTTGATATTGAAGAAGGAGACCCTCTCCTAGTCTCCCAAGATAGGAACCAAATGTGCACTATTGAGTTTAGAGCCACGAGATCATCAATAAATCTCTAGGACACAATCAATGAAGACTCACTGTTTCACACAATGTGGAAAGTGAGATTATATATTAAGAGTCCTACGCATTATCCTTGTGGTATTGCCAGAACATCTGAGTAATATGTAAAATATTCACGATGAAGATGGAAATCCTCCTAGAGCCAACATCAAAGAAGCTCTTGGTAGGTAACATGTGAGATCTATCCAATAGATCAAACTTGTGACAACTGGATTGAAACAATGGGGCGATTCATTACTGAATCAACCTTGGTCCAGGAAATGGATTGACGGATACCTTTGAAAAACCGGTCGTTGTGCTTAAAGTTCTTTTCTCTAGCACATCGACTGTGTATTAATATCTCAAAATAAAAAGGTGTTTATGATTGATAATTGATTTCCTTAAAACCTTTGTTGTATTGCAAAAACACTTTATATTGAGCGGACATGATTGTTTTTCAAATCTCTTTTCATCAATCGCTGAATCTCAATTATTTGGTTCACTCACTTCATGTTGTCTTCTTTGAGACGTTCGGTTTGAGAATGGCTAGAGTCTGCTGCGAAACCCACCAAAGAGATTCTTCGAATTATACCGATCACAAGCAAGACTTGTACCGATCAACGAGGAACCGTGGGTCGTGTACTCAATTCAACGAAAGTGATCCAAGACACTTTTCGTGCGCTTTATTGCTAACTGTTATATGCATGTACACCCACTGTATGCCTGATCCACAGCCCGTAGGTGGCGAGTCTTGTATGAAAACTATAAATACCCTCTACCTCACAAGGTAGAGGGTTGGAGCTTCAATACCATTTTTCTTTGTTTCACATAGTTCCCAACTCTCTTCTCTTTCTCTCTCTAAAACTTTCTCTCTCTAAACCTTTTATACGCCTCTTTGAATCATGGTGTGATGTGTTTAAGAAATCCAAAAGCTTACAATTGGTATCAAGTGCCATGTTTTGATCACTCATCTTTCATGTTCTTGGTTTTAGTGGATTTCATAAGGTTTTTGGGGTTAAAAGTGTTTAGAAGAGTTTGAATCATTTGGATCATTTCTAGCATTAAAGTTTGGATTTTGATTGTAATTTTGTGTTTAGAATCATCACATGTGCTTAGGTTTTGAATTGGAAGGATTGAATCATCGTGGTTGGATTGCTTTTGGCTTGTAAAGTGGTTGTTTTTGAAAGTTTTCTTAAGTGAGTTGAGTCTCGTAGCACGTTTCTTCTAAGCGAGTTGAGGTTTGGCCAGAAGCGAGTTGTCACTTCTGCGAGTTGATAGTTAAGCGAGTTGTCGCCTAAGCTAGTTGCTTTGAAAGCGAGTTGTTTGCTTCAGCGAGTTGTCTCTTAAGCGACTTGCTTTCTTGTGTTCTAAGTGAGTTGGTTCATGCGACTTGGCTATTAAGCGAGTTGTCCCTTTATGCGACTTGTCTATTAAGCGAGTTGATCTCAAAGCGTGTTGTCCACTAAGCGAGTTGATTAAGCGAGTTGATCCTTAAGCGAGTTGGTTAGGGTGTGACTTGTCAAGTTTACTACTTATCTATTGAGACTTGTCACTTCTTCGTGCTACGTTTTACGGTTGTTTTTTTGATTTTGTAAAATCCTGTGAAAGAATCAATTTCCCGGTTTAATCAAAGAATAGTAAAATCCCATGAATCTGGAATCATGTCTAACAACGTACCTACTATCGCCTCTTCATAGTCGAGGACGTTCAAGCGGCAGATCGATACTCGTCCACCCATGCTAGACAAAACCGATTATGACTCTTGGGCTCAACGAATCGATTGTAATGCTTGGGTAAGGAAAATGGGGTTAACATTCTCAAATCAATTAATGAAGGACCGTGCAGATTGAGACTACCGAGACATGCTTGAAACTGCTGCGATGGCTCGGTGACATTAGGATTGGATAGACCAAAGACATATGATGAACTTCTTGATAAGGAGAAAAGAGATACGATGCGGATATTAGGGCCTCAAACATTGTACTTGTGGTCTACCAAAGGACATATACAAACTAATCAATCACAACACTCAAGCCAAAGCGGTTTGGGACAATGTCAAGATGCTTCTCTCTAGTTCTGAATTAACTAAAGAAGACAGAGAATCACAACTGTATGATGACTTTGAGCACTTTAAGATGAAACTAGGGGAAAGTGTCATTGAATATTACGTGAGGTTCCACAAGCTTGTGAATGACATGAGGAATATCAAAATGACTATGCCAAATATTCAGCTAAATTCAAAGTTTGTGAACAACATGAATCCCGAATGGCACAAATTTGTCACTTCTGTCAAGTTAACTAAAGGTTTGAGGACACTAACTATAAGCAATTGGTGGAGTAGGTGGAGGGTATGTGGCTAATCAGAATTGTGGAAGGAATGCAAATCAAGGACAAGGAAAGCCAATCAAGTGCTACAACTGTGGGGGTGAAGGATATATTGCAAGGAACTGCACGTCTCCAAAACACCCTCAAAATGCAAAATATTTCAGGGACAAGATGCTGCTAGTGCAAGCTCACAGACGATGGAGCGGTTTTGGATGAAGAAGAGTTCTTTGTTTCTTCGAGGAAATGCCAAACCTATGATGTTTGATGTGGATGAGCGACCAATTCAGAATTAGGTCACAATCATCAAAATGCCTTTCAAGTTCTTGATTGTGATGCATTTGACTCGATGTCGATGATGAACCCATCGCCTGCACAATCTTCATGGCTAGCATTTCACAAATGGTCTCTCCAAAGGTCTCATCACCACAAAGAAGTCGGTCCATCCAAAGATTCAATCATCTCGAGGTATTAAAACTATACGATGAAGTTGATGAGCAAGAGATGCATAACAAAGTACAATCACATGAAACTAATGAATCAGATATTGATAATATGGGTAATAGTAATATTGTCCCATATGATCAATATGTGATACAAAGTGAAAGTGAGATTGTACCAAGTGATGCATCTTCTGCAGTCAATGATGACTATGTTTTTGATGAATACATTGCATGTGCCTCGATGATTCTCGTTATCTCCGAATCGAATGCCTATAAAGAACAAGTTGCCATTTATGAACAATGTGCTAAGTTTGAGTTAACTACCCGTGAGCGAAATGGATGACCAAATGCGTGCAATTATTAGAAAAAGTAATTTTAGGGAAGAAATATTAAAACATGAGCTAGATTCCTTAAAAGATAAACTAAACAAAACTGTTAAGCAAAAGCAAGAACTTCAAAAAAATGTTAAGGTGCTTAAACAGAATTTAATGCTAAGGAATCAAAACTTTAACCGATTTTTCCAATCTAAAACTTTGAAAAACAAGCTTGAAAACAAGTTGTGCGTATAAGGAATACCATTCGATTGCTCACATGATCACTAAGCACAGAGTCTTAAGCGATAAGCATAGCATTCCCCTAGTAGAGGAACCAAATCTTGAGAATTGTAAAAAGGCTAAAGCTTTCCATACAATTGTATATGATGGAAATGAGATCCTCAAGCCTAGGAAAACACCATCATGTATTGGAAGCACAGAAGAGGAGAGAAAATTTGAAGATGCCTCTAGGGAGAAAATGGATAAGAAGCTAAAAGATCCTGAGTGTAAAAAGCAAAACATAACGTTCAAACCCCATGATTACACTAAAAAAAATTTGGATTTGCATGAACATGTTTAAGCCTCAAACTCAATTAACCCATAACAAGTTTTTGGGAAAAAGGACATAAATATGCAAAAAGCTAATGCACTTGTTAAAACAAACACTCCCCTTAGGAAAATTCCTCCAGCTACTTTGTATCCTCCGAATACACCAATGCATTTAGTCCCTAAAACTATTCCCACTAAGAGCAAGACCTTAATCAGCCTGTATGATGTTTATCAACTATTCGTTGATTTGAGAAGACATGTAAGAAAAGAATCACACCTACAGGGATACTGAAGTGGAGAGGGGTTTTGAGCAAACTAAAGAATGCTATTTAACTGAGGTCATACCTTTCTTTAAACAATTAAAAGGTCAATTTGAGAGTCTTCAAAAAGGGATAAACTCAGATATTAAAGAAATGGAAAAGGAATTTGATGCAATGATAGTTGAGGTCAATGATTATGAAAGGGAACTCAAATATAATGAAATTGAAAGGAAGAATCGCATATCTTAAATGAGAACTTAGTATTGAGTTGTGTGGCTCAAGAATGTGTTTTATCAATGTTTTTATATCTAAGCATTCTATTATCGCTTCAATTTCATGAATTATCTGTTGCTTTGAAAGTTTCCCATGATCGTGTCATTGAGCTTGAAAACAAAAACTCAAAACTAAATGAAAAATTGACCGGGATGATCACGATAATTTGGTAAAACATTTATCTAAGCTAGAAGTTGAGCATTTTGATTTGCAACTAAAATATCAACATCTCAAAGAAAATGTAAAACCTCAAACATCAAGACATCCTCAAATGTTCCGAGTTTGATGCGCTTTTGAAATAAACAAACGTGACGAACAAATTCAAGGTCATCAGAATACGATCGAAAAGTTGAAAGCCCAAATTTCACAATTAAAGGGTGATAAGAACAATGTGACCGGCTCCTCGACGCCTCCTCCTTTAGATTCTCAATTTTCTCAAAACTTTCATCTTCAAAACATCATTAACGTATTACAACAAGAAAATGAGAGTTTTCTAGAAGAAAATGAAAAGGTCAAACGACACTTCAAAGAGTTATACGATTCAATGAAAGTCACTCGTGACAATATCAATGAAAAAATAACTTCGTTACAAAAGGAAATTGAGAATCTGAAGAGTCGGGTAAAAGGGAGAATGCCACTTGTCTTTAATGAGAATGTTGCATCAAAGTCATCTGCAGATTCTAAATATACTGTGATTGTTAAATACATTCCTCCTCATCTTAGAAATAACGAACTTGTGTTTCATAACTATTTCTTTAACCTTAAGGATAGTCTAGAATGTCTCCGTCAGATTATAGAAGAGGATCACATAAATAAGCCACTTGATAGTGAAATTAGGTTTGCTTTCATTCAGGCCAAACGATCTCAGGAGCTGTTAGAATGTTTAAGAGCAACATGTCCTAAATCCTTATGTGAGAAAGATAAAGTTGTGATGCCTTGTTCTATGGCTAGTGATAAGTATGCAACCCATTCTATGCCCAAGATAAGAATGTGAACTTTAATGTGCCTTCAAGTAGCTCGGATCCCAACTTCTAAACCCGAAATGCAAAAAGTAGTAAAATCAACTAATGTTCCCATTCCTCTACAGAGTAAAAGTGACACCAAAGCGCAGCAGTCAAAGCCTCAAGGCAACACAAAGAATGATAGGACCTTGCAAGCTAGGAATGTTCAGTGGAAGAGAGTAGAAGATCACCTTAAGAACCATGAAACTATGTTGAATAAAACGAATCGTGTTGATTCTAGTGTTAGCCCTAAGCATGCTGTAATTAATGCGAGTTCTGCTACTTTTTCCAAAACATGTAATGATGATTGCTTGGTTTCTGTTACTAATCATGTATGTGGTGTGAATGATTTGGTTTCTTTTACTAATGTTGTTAAACACCCAGTTAAACTTGTTAATGCAAAAAATCAAGTTAAGAAGGCTAGAAAGCAAAGGAGGAAGAAGGTTAGAAAACATTGGAAACCCACGGAAGAAAATTTAGTAATGTAGGTTATCAGTGGATACCTATTGGCCGCAAATTTAATCTTAATGAGTTGTGCCCTAAATTATCTAAGTCAATGCTCATTAGGAAATGGATGCCTACCGGTAGAACTATTCCTTTAAGAAGTGAACATACTTTGAATAGGTCTAATGCGTACACTATCATCGCATCTATCCCTAATGATTCCATTGATTCCGATTCGATGTGGGTGTTCCAATCATCATTACTAACCAAATGGAACCCATTCTTGCATGTGGATCCCAATTATCCAGCTATCCATTCTTGTCTGTGTTCAACCGCAGTCGCTCAAATCGCTCGTGGTACTTGGACTCAGTCGTTCCAAGCATATGATCGACATACGGTCACGGCTCATGAACTTCATGAGTAAATTCATCGGGACTGTTAGATTCAGAAATGATCATTTTGAAGCTATTTTGGGTTATGGAGTTATGTTGTTGGAAGTAGTGTGATCTCCAGGGTATACTATGTTGAAGGTCTTGGTCATAATTTGTTCTCTGTTGGTGAATTCTGTGATTCCGATCTAGAGGTGGCTTTTAGAAAATATACTTGCTTCGTTAGAGAACTTGATGGTGTGAAACTCTTAAGTGGAACACGTGGCATAAACCTATACACCATCTCTATCGAAGATATGATGAAGTCTTCTCCAATCTGCTTGTTGTCAAAGGCTTCGAAAACAAAGTCATGGTTATGGCATCGTTGTCTAAATCATTTGAACTTCGCCACCATTAATGATCTTTCCGAAGGACCTAGTAAGAGGCTTACCTAGATTAAAGTATGAAAAGGATCATCTTTGTTCAAGATGCCAATTGGGAAAAAGCGGAAATATGCCCACAAACCCAAACCCACAAACTTTATGGAAGTTCTTCATACTATTCATATGGATTTGTGCGGTCCTATGAGAGTGCAAACAATTAACGAGAAGAAATATGTGTTAGTCGTGGTTGATGACTACTCTCGATTCACTTGGGTTAAGTTCTTGAGGACAAAGGATGAAACCCGGATGTCATCATTAAACTTATCAAACAAATGCAGTTCGACTTAACAAGACCGTTAGAATCATCCGAACCGACAATGGGCCGAGTTTGTTAATAAAGAACTTAGTGAGTTTTATGAAAGTGTTGGAATCACCATCAAAGAAGTGTTCCATGAACTCCTCAACAAAACGGTGTAGTTGAAAGACGAAATCGAACTCTTGTGGAAGCCGCAATAACAATGATGATTTATTCAAAGGTTCCAACATTTCTCTGGGGCGAAGCCATTGCCACTGCATGCTACACCCAAAATCGATCCCTAATTCACACAACTCATGGAAAAACTCCATATGAACTTGTCCACAATTGAAAACCTAATCTATCCTTCCTTGGCGTGTTTGGTGCTTTGTGTTACCCAACTAATGAGGGTCAAGATTTAGGTAAACTGAAAGCTAAAGCGGACATTGGAGTATTTGTAGGATATGCACCAAACAGAAAAGGATACCAATCTACAACAAAAGAACCCAAAATATCATGGAAATAATTCACGTTACTTTCAATGAGCTGACCGGTCAAATGGCTCCAGGACAATCTAGTTCCGGACCCGCCTTACAACTTTCATTAAGTAGTCCCATTGGTTCCTCTCTTGTACAGTATCCCTCGTCTGCAGTACCGTATGTACCACCTTCGGAAGAAGATGTGAAAAAATTGTTTAATCCAATGTTTGATGAATACTTTGAATCTCAGGACATCATCCACTCTACTACTTCATCAGAGGCTGCTCCTAATCCATCCAACACAATCAATCCATCCATCTCTATGTCGGTATCTCACGAAGGGCCTTCAGCAGATCATTCTTCATCATCATCAACTCTTCAATCTACAAGCGTACATACTGGAAATGTTGCTGCAGTCACAGATGAAGAAAACCCTTTTGCCACTCCAGAAGATCCACCTTTTGAAAATAGTTTTGCCCCTGATCCATCATCTGAACCATCCTCATCAGGGGAAAACAACTCTGCTACCTCAGTTCCTCAACCACAACCACACGAGCATTTCAAAAAATGGACACACGATCATCTATTGGATAATATCATAGGGAATCCCTCTCGTCCGGTATCCACCCGTAAACGACTTGCAACAGATGCCTTATGGTGCTTCTTCAATTCCATCTTGTCAAAAGTCGAACCAAAAGATGTCAAACCGCAATGTTAGAGGACAGTTGGTTCAATGCAATGCGGGAAGAAATTCATGAGTTTGACCGACTTGATGTTTGGGAATTAGTACCAGCTCCTGAGTGTGCTATGATCATTGCTCTCAAATGGATCTTCAAAGTAAACTTGATGAGCATGGGGATGTATTAAAGAACAAGGCAAGACTCGTTGCAAAAAGATATCGTCAAGAGGAGGGTATTGACTTTGAGGAATCATTTGCTCCAGTTGCACGTATTGAGGCAATCAAAATCTTCTTAGCTAATACTGCTAGTAAGAACATGGTGGTTTATCAAATGGATGTAAAGACTGCCTTTCTTAATGGAGATCTAAAAGAAATCGTGTACATCAATCAACCAGAAGGTTTTGTGGATCCTGAACTTCCTACTCACGTCTATCGCTTAAAGAAGACTCTCTATGGTCTGAAACAAGCTCCAAGGGCGTGGTATGATACTCTGTCAAATTTCCTCTTGTCTACTGGATTCAGCAAAGGAGCAGTGGATCCCACATTGTTCACAAAAAAGTCAGGCAACCATTTAATCCATGTTAAAATCTATGTAGATGATATTATTTTTGCCTCGACCGACCCTACTGAATGTGACCGTTTTTCAAATGAAATGGGCTCCAAATTTCAAATTTCTATTATGGGACAAATGTCATTTTTCTAGGGATTACAAATTTCACAAAGTCCCGGAGGCATTTTTATCAATCAATCTAAATATGCCAATGAAATTTTAAAGAAATTTGGATTTGACACTTGTGACACCGTTGACACTCCCATGGTGGAACGTACCAAACTGGATGAGGACCACTCCGGGATCATGGTAGATCAAACAAAATATCGTAGTATGATTGGATCCCTGATGTACCTCACCGCCAGTAGGCCTGATATTATGTTCGATGTATGCATGTGTGCTAGATACCAGGCTAAGCCTACCAAAAAGCACCTTGAAGTTGTTGAACGGGTCTTTCGGTACATCCAAGGAACCATTAACATGGGTCTTTGATTTCAGAATGACACCGGTATGTCACTAACGGCCTATGCAGATGCTGACCATGCAGGGTGTCAAGATACACGTTGAAGCACATCAGGAGGTGCTTAATTTTTGGGTGATAAGCTTGTTAGCTGGTCTTCAAAGAAAAAATGAGCACTTCAATATCCTCTACAGAGGCTGAATACATAGCCATGTCATCTTGTTGTGCTCAAATCTTATGGATGAGATCACAATTATCTGACTATGGCTTTGAATTTAACAAAATCCCTCTGTACTGTGATAACAAAAGTGCAATTGCTCTCTCCGCAATTGCTCTCTCCTGCAACAATGTTCAAAACTCTAGAGCAAAGCACATTGAAATTCGACATCACTTCATTAGGGAACAAGTTGAAAGAGGTGTGGTTGAGTTATACTTCGTAAGAACTGAATATCAGTTGGCAGACATCTTCACCAAAGCTCTTCCTAGAGAACGTTTTGAGTTTATTCTACCACGACTTGGCTTGAAAAGCCTTCAACCAGAAACACTCAAATGTCTTCAGGAGGAAGACGAGGAGTAACGATGCTTGTCTCTATCTGTTCTTTGTAAATATTTTTCAAAAACAAAATACAAAATTATAAAACCAACAAAAAAAAATAGAAAAATATAAAACTTTCAAAAATCCATAATGATTAGAAAATCTTGAAAAATTCCAAAAATATTGTCATTTTGTCATATCTTTCCTGGTTCGATAACATCTACGGACTTTGAGTTGTCGCTCAAAGAATGGCACGAGGCTCTAGATGAAGTTCGAATTTTAAAAAAATGAAAAAAAACCGAGATGGAGAAAAATGGTGGTTTATTGTCATTTCAGGCAGTAACCCGTATTTCAAAAGAAAGAACAGAGTCATGCTTAATCAAAATTTTCTTATCTCATGCTCTGATTCTATTCACAAATATTTTTCCTTCTATGAATTCTTCTGAAAAATATTTGTTATCTAATGAAAACTAAATAGCTTTGAAAAATAACTCGGACTCAATTTTTGAAAATCATCTGGACTCGACATTTTTCAAAATCTCTATCTCTCAATCAACAACGTATGTCGATGATTGAGGGGGAGAATGATTTCAATTAAATCAAAAGGTTATTTATCAAACAATTGGTTCAGACCAAGGCAAATGTCATGTTTTCAAAAGATACTCAAGCATGTTTAATCGTTGGAGTTTAATGTCTCAGATTTGATCCTTATCGGTTAAATGTTTTCTTAAGAAAGTCTCAATTCTCCTCAAAAGCTTTCAAAAAGACAATTTAACTCTATAAAGATCACAAATCTCAAATGACTTGAAAATTGTGATCGGGTGAGAATTTGTGATTTAAATTGGATTTAAACTGATAATTCGATAAAAGGTTTTGTAAGTAATTAAAAAGCTCTCCTCCCTACATGTGCCAAACGATTTCAAATTTTTCATGCACATGTTAAGGGGGAGCATCTGTATCAAACCAAAAGGATTGAAACGTGATTGATTTGTCTCTAAGTGCAGGTTCTCCCTAAATGTGCAAAATACTTTCGAATCTCGATGCACATATTGAGGGGGAGCAACTTTTTGAAAACTACATCCTTTCCCAAAATTATCTTTAACAAAGTATTTCAAATACTAATTTTGATCGGGAAAGTGATGTCGATATTTTTAGAAAATGTTGATCAAAGAAGTGAATTCTTCCTCTTACCTCCATGTGCCAAAACGATTTCAAACATACGATGCACATGTTGAGGGGGAGTTTTTCCGAAATATCAAAAACAATTTAGGTACAAAATGCTTTGATCATAGATCACAAGTACCTGGGTTGATTATTCAAATGGTTTTCAATTGGTTTCAATGGCAGAAGAACAATACCAAAAAGACTGACCAAATTTATTTTATGCATGGAGATATAAGGGTGGTTAGGTTAGGTATTCGTTCCCACGATCCCGCCAGCGCCGGAGGGATCGACCCAGGCACAATCTACTAGTTAGTGTAGAAGTCCTTAGGTATGATGTAAAAAGGAGAAAAGTGAGAATAAGGGAAGAGTGCCGACTGAGATAGAGCTAGAATTGGAATAAACCCAACAAGGTTCTAGTTATGACGTCTCGGTAAGCATTGAAGGGGTTGAAGAATGAAAAAGAAATGAAATGAAAAAAGGGGGAAAAGAAATAGCCCTCCATTTATTCAACCTTAGGGCAGAAACCGGGTTCAATTCATATGCTACTGGTGGTTACCAAGGTAACACCGGTATTGAAGACAAGACGTCATGGACCCAGTGACGCACTGCACTAAAACTTCCCAAACTACTCAAGTTCTCTTAAAAGGACTTGTTTCATTCTCACGGGGAACCGACATCATCTATCGACTTTCTCTTAGAGATTGTTGATATTGAAGAAGGAGACCTTTTCCCTAGTCTCCGGCATAGGAACCAAATATGCACTATTGAGTCTAGAGCCACGAGATCATCAATAAATCTCATTAGGACACAATCAATAAAAACTTGTTGTTTCACACAATGTGGAAAGTAAGAATATATCTTAAGAGTCCTACGCATTATCCTTGTGGTATTGCCAGAACATCTGAGTGATATGCCAACATACTCACGATGAAGTTGGAAAGCCTTCTAGAGCCATCATCAAACAAGCTCTTGGTAGGTGGCATGTGAGATCTATTCAATAGATCAACCATGTGACAACTAAACAGAAACAATGGGGCTATTCAAAATTATGAATCAATCTCGGTTCGGGGTAATGGATTGATAGATACCTTTGAAAACCGGTCGTTGTGCCTAAAATTCTTTTCTCCAAGACATCGATCGTGTATTAATATTTCAAAATAAAAGGTGTTTATGATTGATAATTTATTTTCCTTAAAATCTTCGTTGTATTGCGAAAACACTTTATATTCAAGAAGACACGATTGTTTTTCAAATCACTTTTCATCAATTAGTGTATCTCAATTATTGGTTCGCTCACTCCGTGTTGTCTTCTTTGAGACGTTCGGTTTGAAAACAGCTTGAACAACTGTGAAACCCCGTCAAGGAGATTCTTAGGAATTCTACCGATCACGTGCGTGCTTGTACTAATCAACGGGAACCGTGGGCCGTGTACCTCAATTCAACGAAAGTGATCAAAGACACTTTCGTGCGCTTTATTGCAAACTGTTGTATGCAGGTACACCTAACGTTTGCAGCTGATCAGAATTGAGAGGCGAATCCATGGCCGCAGGCTCACACATCACATTCATATCTAAAGAAATCATGATAAGTGCATCAACGACTCTGATATTTTCACTTCATGCCTCTTCCGCTGCTACAAATATCATGAATCAACTAAAGCTTCCGCTACTCTGATAAGAATAAATCATGATCCAGAATGAAAGCATGTCGATCCAATGTCACAACATCACATAATGTCAACACTACAAAGGAAGAGTCAGAGATTTATGATTGCTAATGATCTCAAAGCTGGATCAAAACTCATCATCACGTGGATCAGTTAAAGACCTCCACTTGGATTAATCAAACATGCAAAACATGAAGAATCAAAGACTACGGACTACAGAGCAAAGAACATAATTAAGAATCCAAGAACAATCAAAATGAAATATCTGTTTGTATTCAATGTAAATTGAGGTGACCTCCCTTAGGGGAGATTGTTAGGATTTAGAAAATCCATTGGTTAAAGTGTCGGTCACCTCAAGTACTAATATTTGTTAGAAAGCTTGTAGTCGTAGTCAAGTTATGTTAATAAGTAATTAGTTAAGTAACACCGTGGAGGACGAATGGGTCTTTACCCACTGTATTCCTGATCCACAGCCCGTAGGTGGTGAGTCTTGTAAGAAAACTATAAATACCCTCTACCTCCCAAGGTAGAGGGTTGGAGCTTCAATACCTTTTTTCTTTGTTTCACATAGTTCCCAACTCTCTTCTCTTTCTCTCTCTAAACCTTTTATACGCCTCTTTGAATCATGGTGTGATGTGTTTGTGAAATCCAAAAGCTTACAAAGTTGAACATTTTCAATCGCCTCATGCGCGAGAACAAAGAGATATTTTTCAGAAAAGCATTTTACCTCATGTCCGAAATTTGAAAATGTGTGCAATATATTGGGAAAGGGATTTTCACAAGGAGCTTGGACTTATGAAAACAGTTTTCGAGAAAATAGAAACATCGATTTCAAATACTAAACGTAAAAAGAAAATGTTAAGAAAAGATGTTGATCGACTCTTGGAAGATGTTATCTGTGCTGATACCATTAATGTTGTGTTATTACATTTTGTTGCATATGCATTTGATTATATCGCTGCTGATTCTGTTGATTCTGTTGAAAATGTTGAGAATACCCCGATAACGTGTTACAAATCAAGTCTTTAAAAGTTGAAAATGAGCGATTGTTAAACGAGCTTTCAAATGCAAAACGTCGTCTTCAATGGTGTCAAAAATATTGTCAAAATCGATAACTCGCTTTGCAAAACAAGATCAACCAGTTGCATACCAAAACTCTTAATCTAAAATTGAGCAACTGGACGAAGAAAACGTGTCTTTAAAGTGTCAAATTTCAAAATATGAACAAGAAATTTCTAAAGTTAAAACGGAATATGGTGTCATATTTATTTACTCAAAAAGACTCGTGCTCAAGCGTCAAAAGATGTTGATGATCATCTTGCATATACCAAAGATGTTTTACGACAAAATGGAAACACTCGCTCTGAAAATCTAGATTTGTTACACACTATGCACGATCTAAAAGTAGAGTTGGTAAAACTTAAGCAAGATAGGAATAGTAACACAAACGTAATTGCACCAGGAATTCTTAGGCGCCAAATGACACATCACAAGAAACTAATGTGCTTCCTCTCTTTGAACAGAATAGTTGCCTCTTTTCCCAACGCTAGCACTTCACAGCTTAAGAGCACATCAAGGAAGAATAGAAAGTTGCGACGTAAGAAAAGAACAATAAAGACCTCTGAAGTAGAAGAACACCTTAGGACCTTGAATAAGACTTAAGTTGCAACCACTTTAGACATTGCGTTAGACAAATGTAATAACAAAAGTGATGTAACGTATGTTGAACCTTTAAGTACGTTAAATGTTATGTTTGAAGCTTCTTGTGTTGGTTGTCGTAAAAGCATGTTTTCTGTTTGTCATGATAAATGTGTTGCTAATGCTATCTTATCTCGTAAGCGGAATAATAGAAATTGAAATACCTCTAGGCCCACTAATGCTTCTAAGTTTGTGCTAGGTAAACCACCCTCTAGTGTTCCGGCTACGATCATTGATGTACCCATAGAACCCCCTTCACCTCCTAGGAAGAACTTATCACCTAGTGCATTTACTAAGACCAAAGCTAAGACTAGTTGGAGATAGCAGAAATGGTTACATAATACACTTGGCTTTAAATGGATACCTAAAATTATAAATATGTGTGTTTCAACTATAACCGCATCGGAACCCTCTAACTCTTCGGGTTCCACATCTACTTCTATTCCATCTGTTTCGTCTGTGTAATGCAGGTGATACAGATCATCCTTTGGATTGTTGATAGCGGATGTTCCCGACACATGACAGGCAATCTCAAACTGTTATCAAACTTTGTTTCAAAGTTCATTTCCACTGTCAGGTTCGGGAATGATCACTTCGCAGCTATCATGGGCAACAGAAATTACATCAATGGTAACATCGAAATTAGCATGGTTTATTATGTGGAAGGTCTCGGTCACAATCTCTTCTAAGTTGGTCAATTTTGTGATGGAGATTTGGAAGTTGCTTTTCTGGAGAAAACTTGTTTCATTTGTGATCTACAAGGAAACGATCTTATGTCTGGAACCCGCACATCAAGTCTTTATAAAATTTCAATGCAAGACATGATTGCTTCATCTCCCACCTATCTACTTTCAAAGGCAACATCTACAAAATCTTGGCTATGGAACCCTCGACTTTCACACTTAAACTTTCAAACCATAACCAATCTTGCACGTTACAAACTTGTTGAAGGTCTCCCAAGATTTCGGTATTCTAAAGATCACTTATGCTTTGCTTGTGAACAAGGGAAAAGCACTCGTGCTCACTTTCCTTCAAAGGTGGAACACAACTCACAGCATGTGCTGCATCTTCTTCACATGGATTTGTGTGGTCCGATGCGTGTGCAGAAGATTAACGGCAAACGCTACATCTTGGTAATTGTGGATGACTACTTAAGATGGACTTGGTTTATTTTCTTCGAACTAAAGATCAAGCTCCACAGATGATTATCACCTTTCTCAAGAAAATTCAAGTTCAGCTCCGGAACACAGTCATACTAATCAGAACCGACAAAGGAACTAAATTTGTGAATCAAACTCTTCGTGCATATTATGAGAAAGTGGGAATTGAGCATAAAACATCCATTGCACGAACACCAGAACAAAATGGAGTTGTTGAAAGACAAAACCGTACGTTAGTGGAAGCTGCAAGAACAATGTTAATTAATGCTAAACTTCCAGATTACTTGTGGGCTGAAGCCGTGTCAACTGAATGCTACACTCAAAACCGTTTAATGATTACTAAACGCCACAACAAAACACCTTACGAGCTTATCCACGACCACAAACCGAATCTCAAATACTTTCATGTCTTTGGATCCCTTTGCTATCCAAATAATGATCGTGGTGACTTTGGAAAGCTCAAGGCTAAAGCTGGCATTGGAGTCTTTGTTGGATACTGTGAAAATTCTAAAGGATACTGGATCTGGAATCGTCGTACAAAGGAGACTATGGAAATGATTCATGAAAATTTTGATGAGTTTACAGAAATGGCTTCTGAGCAAAACAGCTTGGAACCGGGACACAACCGTCTAAACTTCCCCCAAACCTCATCATCAGTTGAACCAAGCCTACAGCTTACTCGTCAACAAATGGAATAGCTATTTGCTCCTCTGTTTAGTGACGATATTGATCAACGTGCTCGGATGTATCAAATGTTTCATTGCTAAACACGATAATAATCCAATACTTGATACACGAAACAACAACAAGCTGTTGAAGAAGCACCTCAATTGATTCTACAACAACAACCGAACAAACCGCATCTAATGACGCTGAACCGGTGATGATCTTCGAACCATGAAGTACCCCAACTGCAGATTATGATCTAAATCGTTCTTCAACCCTTTTGCAAATGAAACTGCCACTTCTGATGTTGCGGAATCATCTACAAATCATTTGAATCCTCCTAATCTGCATAATGTATATCAACATCAACTCTCCACACATCATTGGACTAGATACCATCCTCTTGTGAACATTATTGGAAACCCGAATCAACCTATCGTAACTAGACAACGCCTTCAGACCGACGGTGAACATTGCATTTATGCACTCACCGTCTGCCAAGTTGAACCGAAAAATATTAAAGAAGCCATGACATATGACAACTGGATAGAATCCATGTAATAAGAACTTAACCAGTTTAAACGTCTTTAAGTATGGGAATTGATTGCAAAACCAACAGGGGTCTATGTTATTGGTCTGAAATGGATTTGGAAAATCAAATTGAATGCTGAAGGCACGGTTATCAGAAATAAGTCACGTCTGGTGGCTAAGGGTTATAGACAAGAAGAAGGGATTGACTACGAGGAATCATTCGCACCGGTTTCTAGACTTGAGGTTGTTTGTATTTTTCGAGCATTCGCAGCTCACATGAACATCATGGTCTTTCAGATGGACGTCAAAACTGCCTTTCTCAATGGTAATTTGAAAAGCAGTCTATGTTAGTCAGCCAGAAGGATTTGTTGATCCAGAGTTCCCTAATTACGTCTACAAACTGAACAAGGCTCTCTACGGTCTCAAACAAGCCCCTGGGGCGTGGTATGATAAGTTGTCATCCTTTCTAATCTCACATAATTTAGTCAAAGGATCGGTCGACCCAACACTTTTCATACAATATCACGTGGAACACATTTTAATCGTTCAAATTTATGTGGATGACATCATTTTTGGGTCAACACATCTAAAGTACTCAAACGCTTTTTCAAAACTTGTGAAAAAACACTTTGAAATGTCCATGATGGGTGAACTGACGTTCTTTCTAGGACTGCAAGTTCATCAATCACCCCGTAGTATTTTCCTGAGTCAGTCCAAATATGCTCTTGAAGTTTTAAACAAACATGGAATGCAAAACTGTGATACCTATGCCACTCCTATGGCACATACCAAGAAAGTGGACGCTGATTTGCATGGGAAATTGGTTGGCCCTACCAAATACCGAATTATTATTGGGTCTCTCATGTATCTAACAGCCAATAGACCTGATATTGTATTTGATGTATATCTTTGCTCCGTTATCGATCGCGTCTATCTCAAACTCACTCTCGAGGCTAAAAGAATCTCCAGATACATCAAGGAAACATTAATTTGCGGATTTGGTATCCGAAGTATTCTGGTTTTGAACTAATAACATTTTCAGACGCTGATCACGCAGGTTGCTTAGATTCTCGGAAAAGTACTTCAGGAGCTCTACAATTTCTTGGTGATAAACGTGTGGAAAACTAGAAGGGGGGGTTGAATAGTTTTACCAATTAAAACTTCATTTTAAAACATTTAGATCAACTTATGTTAATCTATTTGGTTGTTTATGTTGGACGTTGATAGATAGATATATAAACGTGCAATGAAAGATAAAGAGTAAGAAGCACATAACCACGACGCAAGTATTTATAGTGGTTCGGCTACAAGGACACCTTCCTTGACCTACTCCACTCCCCGAGTCACCTACTCGAGAGTTCGTAATCACTACACGACACCAACTCCTTATGGCGGAGAAGCCTTCACAACGTCGCCTACTCTTTTTCCGGTACTAGGCTAACCACCGGGTTCTTTCACACCAAGGTGAACCACACCTACCACAACATCGCCTACCCTTTATCAGGTACTAGGCTAAGTACCTAGTTCCATTAGAATGGAGGAACTACTACCCAACACAACACAATACCTAATCCCAAAGGAGACCCACTCCTTATTACAACACCATCAAGGATATCATCATCCTTGGAAACAAACTAATACTATATGTATAACGATGCACCTCATAGATTATACAACCTTGGCATTCTTCACTAATGCCACTTGATTTGATTCTTAGGCATTCTTCACCAATGCCTTTGACACAACGCTTGGCACCTTTCACTAATGCCTTCGTCTTGACACCTTTAGCATTCTTCACTAATTCTATTGACACGGACGTTAAGCACCTTTCACTAATGCTTTCGTCTTGAATCCTTTGGCATCTTTCACTAATGCCTTTGACACAACACTTCTATGGAGGAAGAAAGAACTATCAACAAGAGAACATTAGTAGTCTTGATGATGATGAAGCATGGAAACTCATGGACTTGAGCTTGCTCGACTTCAAGAGGTGGTGATCTCTCCTTTAAGAGGAACCTAGAGAATCACACAAAAACAAAAGACAAACTACATAGCAAGATCCCTTAGGATCAGTGGTTAGAGGGTTACAATACTTGGGGTAAGTATATGTGAGAGTGGTGAACCAAAAAGGAAGAAATGGCTCACTATTTATAGAAGAGAAAGCTTACTGTTCGCCAGATCCCACGGACCCCTCCCACAAGGCATCCATCTAGCGTAAAGCTAGGGATCCGTGGGACGCTCCTCTTTGCCCATGGGTATTTTGGTTATGGGTCATGGGTCATAGGTTATGGGTTGATCCATGGGTTTCTTATTAGATACAATGTATCTCATGAGTGCAATGTACCTAGTCAAATGGGTATGGGTCAATACATGGGTTATGGATATTTTCCATGGGTTGTAGTTTTTACCCATTTATATAATATATACTAGTTGTGTATATATTTTGCCCAATATGTAAACACTAGTTGTTGTACAATATATTACTAAATCATAAAATCACTTATACTTGTTTTAGTGTTTTATGTTAAAACATAAGTGTGTTAGAAAACTATTGGCTCAAACTAATTACTTATTTTATTTGTTTCTTTAAAATGATTTTACGTTTGTTATCGACAAAACATTAGAAGATCGTAAAATATAAATAAACGTTTTTATGGCTTATTTGTATTAACAATCTCTCCCTTTTTGTTGATGACAAAAAACATAAAATTATTTTAAGGAAAAACTAAAATTCATAAAAGTTCGAATTGGAGTTTTTACTCTATTCTCCCCTTTTTTGTCGAAACAAAAAGAGCGTCGAAAAGAAACTAACACATTGTTTTAAGAAAAACATGTAAAAAGAAAAGATGTAAAGAGAGCAAGTGACGGGAATGGTTCTCGTCTTAACTCCCCCTTGGCGAGTCCATCCCTTTGTGAGGGCGTCAAGTACATAAAAGTAAGTAAGCTAATGTATTGCAATTATGTTTGAAAATAGTTCGTCCTTGTGACGAAAATGCTCCCCCTTGAAGATTGCAACGTTGCAATGGGGTGTCATGAAGTATAATCCAAATAAGGATTATGTTACAAATGGTTTTGCAATATGGTTTGACACAAAGCTCCCTAGCTTTATGGTGTCAAAATCTTCATGTGTATTTTGAAAATCTACAAAATAAAGGTTAGAAAACAAGAGTATAGTGCATAATTTCCGCAAATAAGACTCAAGTTAGTAGAATTTTATTCTTACGCACCACGGATCCCACGGTTCCCTACATGGAGGGATCCATCTAGGCATTTTCCAGGGATCTGTCTG
Source organism: Chrysanthemum lavandulifolium (assembly GCA_022545495.1). Classification (NCBI taxonomy): domain Eukaryota; kingdom Viridiplantae; phylum Streptophyta; class Magnoliopsida; order Asterales; family Asteraceae; genus Chrysanthemum; species Chrysanthemum lavandulifolium. Next base: position 97,689,541 of record CM040238.1, read on the forward strand.
TCTAGTGACAGATGATTCAGCAAAGGTGTTATACCAAACAATGCTGAATATGAAAATGAGATATGTATACAAACAATAAACATATACTCAAATAAATATGGCAAGTAGGTTATCATTCAATAAAACAAAGAGATAATCAACAAATCTCTTAAAACTAAGAGAATGATCAAGCCATGTAATATATTATCTACTTAATGCTAATGAAGAATCTAAAACCAAGAGGCAACTACGTTCTTAAGGATGATCAAATAAAATGGGATTCCTAAACGTTCTAAGTTGAGCTTGAGGCTAGGACACCGTTTTGAGGCTCATGGTTGTTTGGGTTTGTAGACCTCTTCGAAACGTTCGAGGAGGTGATAAAACATGAAACGTTGCTCATCACGTAGTTCATGTTTCAACCTTTCAACATGTTGACAATGATAGCAATCCTTGTCATGGTTTTGAGCTTCTTGAAGCGGAGGTTCAAGTGAAGTGGGTTGAGGATCCTCAAATAAAGGAGGAATTGGTGGAGGCTCATTAAGTGGTGGCTCAACAATGTTTGAGGGTGGAGGTAGAGAAGTGTAAACTTTCATGTGGTCGGGTGGTTGACTTTGATGTCTCCTCATAACACAAAATGGACTATTGGGGAAATGGAGAAATTGATATTGGTGCAAGTGTTGATTCAACACTTTGATTTTGTTGCACAACCTTTTCAAGTGAATTTATTGGTAATGGTGGAAGATGAGATGGCCAAGGGGTAAGTCCTCTAAGTTGTGAGAATGTGGAGATGATTGTGAGGTGTTAAATGATGTGGCTCTAGGCACCAATGATGTTGGTTGGGTTGAAAAGGGTGTGTTTGGTTTGGTAAAGGTTTGGTGATGATATCCTTGTGGGAACAATCTTCTTGGGAATTAGTTTGATTGGTTTATTTGGTGTAGGGGAAATCCTAGCATTGGTGGACATAACCGGAGATGATTCGGTTGAGGAAACTTCGTGTATGACCCTAGCAAGTTTCTTGGGTGGTTCTTCGGTGGATGAGTTAGCACTAGGAGCTTTTCTCATGATGAAATGAATAAGGAAGATGTTTCTAATTGCTGAGAATTATGTTTGTGTTTGATTACTAAGGAGTTCTAGCAAGATGATTTATAAAGGGAAGAATTTGGCAAGTGCATTTAAGACTTAGGCCATTAAGATTCATGGAAATGTGATGATTAACATGCACAAGATTCAAGTTCAGAGTTTCACTGATCTAGGGACTTAATAAAGATGAGGTGGAGTGTTCAAGTTAGCAAGATGAGCTTGAAATGATTGTTTTGGCTAGAGTTGACATAATCATCACCCGGATCCCACGGTTCCCTCCTTTGAGGATCCGTCTAAACTAATCCTAGGGATCCGGCTCTCGTGACTATGAAAGGATAAAGATGATGTTTCTAAGGTCTAAGATCTATACCATCTTGAGTGTTTCAGTCCTCCTGAGTAACTTTAAATGAGGGTGTACTTGAATGATCAAGAGCAATGAATGATATAGCAAATGATTGCTTTTTATGGAAGGAAAATGAGACTAAATGACTACCAATGAATGTTCAAGGATGACACTAAGAGTTTTGATGGTGTCAAGTCATAATAAATGATCCTAGATATCAGATTTTAGCTTGAGATGGAGTTTGAAAAATCCTCAAAAATCAAAGGACTTGAAAAAACTAATTTTTGACCCGTTTTGAGATAAAGATGACTAGAAACAATTTCCTAAAATTGTTCAATATGTCCACTTAAGTGTTTTGAAAAATGAAAAACAATTTATGAGTATTGAAAAATGAAAAACAATTTATGAGTATAACTCATCTGCAGTCACGGATCCGACGGTTCCCTTAGAGAATGGATCCGTCTAGACTAAAACAAGGGATCCGTCATCTGCAGATTAGAACCTTTACAGCAGCTAATGCAGATTTTGCACTAAGAAATATACACATATAACATTTAATTTAAATAGCAAGGTAAAAATATTATCACATACGACATATCATAGATAATTGTAGTAACAATAATATCTAAGAAAACACAAACAAGCGTGCTAAAACATAATCATTCATACACAAATCAAGTGTCTCAAGACAATCATAATCCTATAGTCTCTTTCGTTAATTCTTTCTTTTCCTCTTTCCCGACTTTGTGACGTGGTAAGCTAGGTTTTGAATCATACCCCTTAATTGTTTGAATTCCGCGGTCTCGTTTGGAATATCCGGAAGTTGTTCATAGTAATCAAAGAGTTCCAATTCGATGTTAGCTATGGGGTCGACGTCTTCCTCTTCTTCATCTTCTTCTACTTCTCCGTCCGAGAGAGCTTTAGGTATTCTTCCATTGACCATGAACCGTTTAGAGGGTTGTTTGGTAAGAGGTACCATTACGTGATCGGCAAAGAAATGATCATCGTTGATAGGAGATGGTTGCAATGCACTAACATACTTACAAAGTCGTGTTAGGAGCATACCATATGGAAGTACCATGTTGGAAACTTTGAATACCCCGGCCATTCTCTTCACCATGTAATAGGCGAGATTAAATGGCTTTTGGTGGATAAGACAATAGATCATTTGCACAAGACATGCATTTGGATGATCCTTGTTGCCAACAAGGCTAATGACGTTTTCCCTAAGGATTTCTTCCCATTTTCTAAACATGGGATGCATTTCGAAAAGTTCCATTTGAAAAGGATCACGGTGAATGAGCTTTTTGTTTCGGTTGAAACGGGATTGGTCGGTCCTAACCTAGAAGATAGTATCTCGAATGGTTGCGGGATCATCAAGAGGAGTATTGTTGATAGGTTTAGAATCAAGTGCAAGGTTTTGAGCGGCAATTGCCCAATCTTGAGAATACATACAAATTCCTTCACAAGGAATGCGAAGAATTTGAGCAAATGTGTTGAGAGGTAGAGTGAAGTTTTGTTTATTGATGATGAAGGTGATTGAAATGCTATCATCGGTGTTTCGAATGATCCTAATGCTTTTATAGAATTCAAAGATGAAAACCGGGAAAATTTGTTCATCAATGTCAAGAAGACAATCAAAGTTGATTGCCGAGAAAACTTGACGAGTGTCGGTATATTCAAGGAAACATTCCTTGACTACACGACCTTCGTGAATAAGTCATTTTTCAAGTCTTTTGAAGACTTTGCGGTCGGTTTTTGATAACCCTTCTTTCCGATAGTAATGGGTGAGGTAATGGACGGTATCATGGTGGTCTTGTTGAGTGGCTTTAGGCATGGTTGGTCCTAGAAACACAAATATTCCAATTAGGTAAAATAAGTTCAGATGGGTGATAACATCAAATAGTCACAGAATATTAAGTGTCATTTCCCACGATAATGCTTGTATTTTATATCATTTATATGGATTCGCTTGTTTTCCATTGTTTTCCACTTCGGTAAATTACGAGCATTGGAGCTAAAGAGGCGGGCTGGAGAAATATTTAAAGATTTATCACAGTATGCTATTTTGAAGAAGTTACGGCGTAACTCGTCTCTCACATTACGCCGTAACTATTGCGTGACTCAGAAAGCCAACTTATTATTAGGTTACGGCGTAACTCTTCCCAAAGGTTACGACGTAACTACATTAGGTCAAATGAGGTTTCACGCCGCTGATACTTACGCCGTAACTACTACATCAACTACGACGTAACCGAGCCTATTGAAGACTACGGCATAACCACTCATTAGGTTATGCCGTAACCAGCAGATCTAGTGCATTATTCGAAGAAATAGAAGGTTACGTGTAACTCCTATATTGGTTACTAATCGTAACTCGATCCGACCTATAAATACCCACGAATTCCGGCATTTCTATTCATTCTATTCCACACACACACTGAGAACGTGGGAAAAAGCTCAATGCAGGTCTAGAGGAGCATACTGAGTCGTCTCCATGGAGAAATCACTCCCCTACGATAAGCATTAGCGTTTTATATTTCTTTACTTTCAATTCATGTATTTAGTACCTTTGAATATTGAAGGGGTTTGAATAGTTTTACCAATTAAAACTTCATTTTAAAACATTTAGATCAACTTATGTTAATCTATTTGGTTGTTTATGTTGGACGTTGATAGATAGATATGTAAACGTGCAATGAAAGATAAAGAGTAAGAAGCACATAACCACGACGCAAGTATTTATAGTGGTTCGGCTACAAGGACACCATCCTTGCCCTACTCCACTCCCCGAGTCACCTACTCGAGAGTTTGTAATCACTACACGACACCAACACCTTATGGCGGAGAAGCCTTCACAACGTCGCCTACTCTTTTTCCGGTACTAGGCTAACCACCGGGTTCTTTCACACCAAGGTGAACCACACCTACCACAACGTCGCCTACCCTTTATCAGGTACTAGGCTAAGTACATAGTTCCATTATAATGGAGGAACTACTACCCAACACAACACACACCTAATCCCAAAGGAGACCCACTCCTTATTACAACACCATCAAGGATATCACCATCCTTGGAAACAAACTAATACTATATGTATAACGATGCACCTCATCGATTATACGACCTTGGCATTCTTCACTAATGCCACTTGATTTGATTCTTAGGCATTCTTCACCAATGCCTTTGACACAACGCTTTGCACCTTTCACTAATGCCTTTGTCTTGACACCTTTAGCATTCTTCACTAATGCTATTGACACGAACGTTAAACACCTTTCACTAATGCTTTCGTCTTGACTCCTTCGGCATCTTTCACTAATACCTTTGGCAACTCATGGACATGAGCTTGCTCGACTTCAAGAAGTGGTAATCTCGCCTTTAAGAGGAAGCTAGAGAATCACACAAAAACAAAAGACAAACTAAATAGCAAGATCCCTTAGGATCAGTGGTTAGAGGGTTACAATACTTGGGGTAAGTATATGTGAGAGTAGTGAACCAAAAAGAAAAAATGGCTCACTATTTATAGAGGAGAAAGCTTACTGTTCCCCGGATCCCACGGATCCCTCCCACAAGGGATCCGTCTAGCGTAAAGCTAGGGATCCGTGGGACGCTCCTCTTTGCCCATGGGTATTTTGGTTATGGGTCATGGGTCATGGGTTATGGGTTGATCCATGGGTTTCTTATTAGATACAATGTATCTCATGAGTGCAATGTACCTAGTCAAATGGGTATGGGTCAATACCATGGGTTATGAATATTTTCCATGGGTTGTAGTTTTTACCCATTTATATAATATATACTAGTTGTGTATATATTTTGCCCAATATGTAAACACTAGTTGTTGTACATATATATTACTAAATCATAAAATCACTTATACTTGTTTTAGTGTTTTATGTGAAAACGTAAGTGTGTTAGAAAACTATTGGCTCAAACTAATTACGTATTTTATTTGTTTCGTTAAAATGATTTTACGTTTGTTATCGACAAAACATTAGAAGATCGTAAAATATAAATAAACATTTTTATGGCTTATTTGTATTAACAAACTTGTGTCATGGCAATCGAAGAAGTAGGATTGTACATCGTTTGTCCTCAACCGAGCGAGAATATGTAGCCATGTCGTGTGTTGTGCTCAAGTCATTTGGATGAGAACACAACTCAAAGACTATTGTTACGTGTTGTGATGAATCACGATGTCTTTGCGGCAATCGAAGTGCTATTGCGATCTCGTGCAACTCAAGTCCAACATTCAAGTCTAAGCACATCGATCTTGATATCATTTCATCAAGGAGCATGTGGAAAGGGTACCGTTGAATTATATTTTGCGGGTATTGAATACCAATGGCGGACCATCTCACCAAAGCCTTAGCTCACCGCTAGGTTTCTCGAGTTGATCCACAGATTGGCATGAGGTGTATGACTCGAGAGGAACCGGGCGAACTTTAAAACAATCTTAAAACCAGTCAAACACCAAAACCTCCTTTGTAAATAAATTTTTTCAAAAACAAAAATAGAAAAATATAAAATCTGATAAAATACAAAAATATTCTTCTATCTAATTTCTTTCAAACATTGCAAGTACAAAACTTCCGTCGACACTTTGTTCTATCAAATTTTTCATAATTTTCCCGAACAAGTGTTGAGGGGGAGAAAGTAAATTTTTTTTGTTTCATAAAACCTTGTACTTGCATGTTACCCAGAATTGGTTGTATCTTTGATAATGGTGGATACGTTTCTTGTGTCTTAACACTCCTCGGACTCAAATTTGTAAAATTTCTCCATATTCAAAAGTCGAGGGGGAGTGTCGTCATGTTTCTTTCCAAACTTACACTTCATACTTAACCAAATTGGAAGTTATGGGTTATGGATGAAAATGATTGAGGTGGAGGGACCAAAATTGTCAAAAGTTTAAATTTATTTTATAAAAAACCTTCCGCCTAAAACACTTCAACATTTATTACATTCATTTAAGATTTTTACCAACCATCATCCACGCTCCAAATTCAAAACGCAAATCTGTGTTATAAATTTCTAATCTGTAAGTTTTTAAAGCTTCTTTGTGTTAACTCAAACATTGGTTTTAAATTGTTTGAAAATCCAACGGTTTGTTTTTCATATATGAGTGATTTTTAGTTCTACACATAAGCATATGAACTAGCAATCACTTTGGGTTGAGGTTGATGAAATGAGTAGTGTTTTCAAAGTATAAATCAAGTTTTTTAAACCATTGTCATCAAGAAGTCCAACCCAGAAAACGTTTTAATCATTTTTCAAAAGTTAAGGTTTATGCGTGGATTTGGGGATTTTCTATTATGAATGTTTCTGGATAATTTGTTGCTTTTATGAAGATTGTTACATGTTTAATTAACCAAAACCAACCTTGAATCATACCCATAAACACTACAAATGGTTAAATTAAGATTTAGGGTTTTAGACTCGTTAAAATTGGGGACTTTTGATTCTTGAAGTGTTGGATGTTAAAACTTGTTGGAAAACTATCACATAGCTTCTAAGATGTCCCAGAATTAATTTGGTGCAAATTCCATGGTTAAATCTCTTAGGCGTAGGATTTGAATAATTAGGGTTTAAACCTTACGCTTAATCTTAATCTATGCGTAACCATATTCAATGTGTGATTCCATGTGTGATTGAAAGATGTTGAATAAAAGTGTTAATAGAAATGTTATGATAAATTTATTTCGGGTTTCTGCGTGCAAAATTAGAATCAAGGTTAAGATTGGAATACTACGCATAAGGAATACCTTACGCGTAGAGGTTACACGTAAGAGAAATCTTACGTGTAAGGGTCTACATGGGACTACGCGTATCCTGCGAAGGATATGCGTAAATTGGGAGTCTTACACATAAGGTTCACTCTTACGAGTAAACCTTACGCATAAGCTCCCACATACGCTTACGCGTAAGCCTTATGCCAAGAGCTTTTTCCTACGCGTAAGATTTCTTACGCGTAAGAGGAACTCCTACGCATAAGCTTAGGTCTACGCGTATGGTTACACTTTGTTTACGCATAAGCTTACATTCTTACGCTTAAGCTTAATTTTAACCTTACCAATGAAATGTTACGCGTACTAACTTGTAAATAAGTTACTCATAACGTCACTAGACCAAAATGTCACTAATAAGCTATAATGGTTAAAATGTTGAGTGTATGAGTGAAAATTTGGACTTTAAAATTTAAAATTAATACTCATGTAACTTATCACATCAACTTTGGACTATTGGACAAACAAGTGACATTGGACTCGTAACATTCATTAACATCACATATTCAATAATTGGACAATAAAATCAACTTTTGACTAACGTAATGTCTTTCGATATGTTGGTTCTTTTGGCTCAATATCTTTCAGATCACAATATGGACATCACAATAGAAAATGTTAACGCACCAAACGAGCTCACAATAGAAGACATTTTCCCTACTGTTATAGAATGAAGATTGGCAAGAATAACCTCAGAGTGGACTTTGATAACTTCACATGCTCTGAATCTTCATGCCACATTGTTGTGGACATTCTTAAGACTCATCCCTACAACAACATGCTCACCAATTCAGCAACTGTACCTGAAATCTATATCCATCAGTTCTGGTGTACAATGAAGAAAGTTGATGGTCAAGATGCTGTCACGGTGACTCTCAACAATAAACAACTCACCGTCACCATTGCTGAGTTACGAGCAATTCTTCTGCTCCCTGCCATCCAGCCTGCTGAATATGTTCCTACTCCAACTGAAGAGGATACAATCAGATTCATGGTCGATATTGGCTATGATGAAGCTACGAGGATCATTGCTAAACATTCTTCGGTCGGTTTAAAGAACATCCCTCAGCCGTGGAGAACTTTATACATCATGATCGCCAAGTCTGTTTCTAGACGAGACAACGGTTATGAGCATCCTAAGCTCATGGAACTACAAATCTTTTGGGGCATGGTCAACAAGATGCATATTGACTTAGCAAGTCTGATTTGGGAAGACATGATGTCTTACCTCAAGAAGCCTGGCACGAAGGTCCCTTACATCAGATATACAAAGTTGTTGATCCAATGGATACTCGGGAATAATCAAGACATTCCCTTGAGGCTTGATGACCCCAACCAACATTCTGTGTTGTTTGAGTCTACCTTAAATGTTGTCAGATTCAAGGACTCATCAACAAAGAAGCAAGGTGTAGTTTTGACTGACTGCCTACTCACCAATGATGTTAAAAGCCTTCAATCGTATTCACGATATCAAGAAGCTGTGACATTAGGCAAAGTCGGTTTCATGGATGAAAAGTCTTCAGCCATCCCAGCCAAGAAGACCATGAGATCAGGTAGTGCAGGAAGTGTAGCAAGCACTGGTAGTGCCCGTAAGTATCCTAAGAGAAATCCTTCACAGAAAAGAAAGGTTCCTTCTTAGGGTGCCATTCCTACTCCTAAATCGGCACTTAAATTGGAGGATCAAGACTCTGAAGATACTGAGACTGGTGAGGAGATTTACTATTCTGAGTCTGTTACGGATGACACAAAATTACAACAGACAACTAACAAACCTCAAAGTCCCAAAGCTGATAAGGGTAAGACTCCAGTGACTGAAGAAGAAGAAGAAAGTTCAGATGAAGAACCAAAGGACGAGCAGAAAGACTACCACAAAACTTTGAAGCATCTAAGGATTCAGCATGCTGCTACGGAATTTAATCTTCAACAAACTCATGGCCCTGGAGGTTCAAGTGGTGGTGCACTTACCGCACCAGTTCTCGATGCGGTTAATCAACCCGATAAGGGAACTGGTACCACCACTCACAAATCAACAGAGCAACAACAGCAAGAATATCAAATCATCTTTGACTTTGAGGAAGAACAAGAACAGGATGAGATGATCACGGACAAAGGCATTGAGGAAGCTGCTAAAGAAAAAGCTGACGAGGAAGCTCGATCCAAAGCAAATGAAGAGGCTAAGCAAAAGGCTGAAGCAGAAGAAGAGGACAGGGTAAAGGCTGAAGAAGAGGCTAAAGCTCGCAAAGAAGCTGATGACTATATTCTAGATAATCCTGAACACAACCAGGAAGGAACTTTTGAACCACCAAAAGACCCGGAGCCATCTCATGACTCATCATCTTCTGATTCGTCATCTCACTCATCACCACCACCATCCAAAGATGCTACCACAAGATCCACATCCAGATCTATAAAGAAACCGACCAACACTTGGGCATCACGTGCTAAGACTAAAATAGTTAAAGATGTCAGGGAAGTCAGGAAAAGAAACGTGGTCAACAAAAAGTTCAATCAACTGTCTGACAGACTCAACTTACTTCAAGACGTGATGAACGAGTTTTCTGATGAAAGAGATAAAATCCAGCAGTTTCTCAATCGAGATATACAAGGGGAAATGGACAAGACGATTAGAGACTATACTCACAAGTTTCTTCTCGACACCGTCCCTGGAGTGACAAGAGAGATTTTTGCCAGACAACTCTATCCTAATCTCATGGCATTAGTCAAGCATACACTGTCAACTACCCCCTGTTGCTATGCAAATCAATCGATCACGCCTCGGTTGTCTCCGATCTTTGAATTGATATCGAAGTCGGTATTGCAAATGTCTCAACGATCGAGCACTTTCACTTGATTTAAGCTAAACTATTTGAGGCATTGCTAGAATATCAACTCAAGACATCGTGTAAAGAGTCGGTGAAAGGGCTAGCGACCAAGAGGCGATGATGATGCAGACAAAGATTCTGAGCCGAAACACAAAAAGAAAACTGACGAATCATCATCTATGCCTCCACCACCCCAAAGGACCACCACCACTGGAAGATCTTCACAACGTGTTCCTGCTAGAGACAAACCTCGAGACTCTGAGTATCCACCACCAACGGAGAAAACGGGTGATCATTTTGAATACACTGGTGGTGACGACGAAGAGATTCCTGAGCCCCACCATCAACCTCCTTCTTCTACATCAACGAAGCAACCAGCATCATCCTCGAAGCCAAAGAATAAAAAGTCAACCTCAGTTGTATCATGGCTAGATGAAGATGAAACTGATGAATACGAATGGTTCTCCAAGCTTGTTGATGCAACCCCTCAATTACCAGAAAGCTAAGAAAGGGTAGATGGTCGAACTATGGAGCATGTCAAGATTATCCAAGAAAAGTTCAAGGTGAAGAAGACGACGAAAGCAGAGTTGAAACGAATCAAGAACAATGCTTTTCAACTGCTTAAGGACAGCTCTGACAGTGCCTCAGAAGTTGAATATCATCTCGACAACATTGCACAAGCCATGTCCAACAATATTGATTGGCTAAACCCCGAATCCAACATCGACTTCACCAGACCTGACAAGGCTCCTTGCTACACTAACTGGACCAAGCCACTACCCACCATTGGTCGACCTGATCAACCAAGGATTCCCTACCGGTATTTCTTCAACAATGACCTCGAATTTCTTCAACATGGTAGCGATGTTAGCAAAAAATACGCTACCTCACTCACCTTCCCAATCCCGGCAGCAATCTTCTCAAACAATGTGGCCATCGAGGAAGAAGCCACACGAATGTTTGTTGACAATGTTGTGAAGTATGACCTCGATGCACTATATGGAATTCATCATTGGCACGAGCGAAGAAGAATATACTACGATGCCGTACTCAAATCGAAAAAGGAGGTGTCTGATGACTAACGGATCATTGCCATAATGCATGTTAGCCTGTCTACCAAGTGGGACTACTAATTCCTGAAGAAAATCGTAGTCAAACGCCAAGACGAACAGGAATATGATTTTTCTGAAGCGAATTTTGCGAGATTATCACTCAATGACATTGAAGATATCTATCTTGCCAAGGTACAAGGACGAATGCGACACTTCTCCACGAACATCCAGCTCCAGTACATCAAGTCACTGTTAATATTCATCAGAAGCATCGTTATCCAGGAACGTGTTGAAGACCTTCAACTTGCCGTGGAATCATACCAAAAACGTGTTAATCTCACCAAATCACAGCTAGACCTTCCCAATATCAACCACCTGGCTCAGTACACAATTCCCATGAAACCAAAGTTTGGCGTAGTCTACCGCAGTGAACTTCACCGTAACTGTTTCATGGCATGTAATGAGCTTCACAAATTTTGTGATCATACTTTGAAGAAGGTTCGGGATGGGATGGCATATAGGTTAAAGGAGATTCATGAAGGCATAGGGTCGAAGAAGAGGTGGAATTCGACGGAAAAGAGGGATGCGAAGAAAATCATCACAAGGATTGATGAAAAGTTGTTTCCTCGTGATCAGATAAGGACATTGGAGAGCTTCGTGGGTGGACGTCCGAGTATTTCTCTAACAGAGTATCAACGTCCAGAAATAACTCCTAGTGTTATTGACGGACTTCCTGGTACTCCTTGATTTGTTTCTTTCATTAATATTTGGATGTGTTGATCTATATTTGACTGTGGCTTGTGCACACATAACAGTGTACAACCCGTACTTGTAATGAAAGGACCTTATGGTACGCATCAGTGCCACAATCCTATAAAAAGAGTGAAAGCTTCTTACTTTTGAGTAAAACTTATCAAACCTTTCATTTTTCAAAGTTTTGCTCAAAAGAACAAGTACTTCCCCTTATGTTTTCAAAACCTCAAAAGTTAATATTACTTGTTGAGGGGGAGTACTTGCTAAAATCTTTGTTCACAAATTATTCTTCATGGAAACTTCCCACAAAACTCAAAATGGACATATTCGATATCAAAATTTCATCAAAACTAACATTTATATGCCATTTTTAAGGGGGAGAAAAATTGTGTGATACAAATATGTTGTGAAAATTGTGATTGAATATTCATGGTAAGACTTAACCCATGAATTGACGAGTTCTAAACTATCATACATCGAAAAGATTTGTCTTCCTAGAATTATCCAAGTAGATTGTACCTATTCGAGAAACTCTTGGTAGACATGAACTTTGACGGGTTTGACAACCTTTCGAGGTCTGTCCACACCTTCAAGGTAGTTATTAGAGCTAGTTGTCACCTAAAAGTCGACAATGTAACTCTTTAACTATGCAACGTAACTTAGTGTCTCATGGGAATTGTCTATCTTGAGTCGATCAATTCAAATGTGTGCGCTCTTCTCTCACCGTGCAGATTTACATCAAAACACTTAAGCGGCGTGTTGAGGGGAGTATTTACGCATAATACAAAACTCTCACGGTGATACAAAATGTTTTTAATCATAACCACTTTGAGAGATTTTCAAGAAAATGGTTTTTATGGGAACACAGGTTAGTCATGAAGTTATAAGGTGACTAAGGTTAGGAATAACCGTCCTATGATCCGCCCGAACCGGAGGGATCTACCCAAGGACACCACAAATAGTTAGAACTTAGAAGTCCTTAGGTATGATTATAAAAAGGAGAAAATGAGAATCGGAGAAAGAAGGAGTTGAAGAATTAAAAAGAAATGTAAATAAAAGGGTGAAAAGAAATAGCCCTCCAAATTATTCAACTTAGGGCAGACGTCGGGTTCAATACATATGTTACTGGTTGTCAATAGATGACACCGGTATTGAAGATCAAAGTCGTCATGGACCCGATGGCGCATGCACTAAACCTTCTTAGCCACTCAAGTTTCTCTCAATGAAGCTTGTTTCATTCTCACAGGAACCCTACGTAAACTATCGGCTTTCTCTTAGAGATTGCTGGTATTGAAGAAGGAGACCTTCTCCCTAGTCTCCTCTTAGGAAAAGCAAAACCCACTATTGACTCTAGAGCCACGAGATTCATCAAAATATCTCTTAGGTACACTTAAAACTTTCATCGCTTGTCGTTCAACAATAAGGACGCAAGTGATACATTCTAGAGTCCTTCGCAGATCTTAGCAATCTGCCGAGAACATTTATGAGGGGTTCACAACTGTGATCCTCATTGATTGAATGGAAACTCCGCAAGGGTCAACATCAAACGACCGACAACGGTCACTTCGGTAACTCCTTGTGGGTTACGCTAGTGTTATCTCAAATGGTCTCGGTCATGAGGTGATGCTTGGTGTACCTCGGCGACTCACCGAACTATAGGTGTGCCGGTACATCGTGTTATCCTACTTGAGGAATCCGGTTCAAAACGACCTTTGCTAGAATTAGAGATGTGTTTTCACACTATGCTGTTAACACGCTCGAAGTTCGAACTTGTAAGTGCTGGAAATCCGCTAAAGAGATTCCTTTCAAGAATCGAGTCCTGAACATGTGGGTCATTACTTGAACTTGTTCAATGTAATGCCAACTGTCCCTTTATGGTATCAGGACGGCTGATTCGCCTGACCAAGATGAATGGAATCAAGACATTCATCAGAAGAACAATCGTAGTGGTCAATTCTCTAAGAAACGACCACAGTTATCGATTAGTGTTTATCACTAACCCATTCTTATGATTTCTTCTTATGGATGCTCCGGGGATATGATCGTACAGATTCTCCACATGCTCATACCAACAACAACAAAATTGAAGTTCTCTCGAAAGGCAACATAAAAGTCAGAATGATTCTTCATCAAAGAATTTACAAAGTTTAAAGACTAAAGAGAACTACATCAACACTAAAATCCAACATCAATGAGCGTGTGAGCATGTTGGAGAAGGATGTGGAGACACCTGAGCCACGAAGCAGACCTGATGCAGATTACCACAACATAACATCACCATATCCACACCAGAACAAAAGAACAAAGATAAATGAAGATGTCAAAGCTGAAAAACTTCAAAGAAAACAAAATCCTCACACTGGGGAGATTGTTAGAATCAAGGCACTTCTTCTCACAAGAAAGAAGAATGTCAGAAGACGTCAAAGCAACTATCACATTAGCACCTACAACGTTTCAATATTACTCAAGTCATTAATTACCAACACTTAAGGGGACATTGTTGGAATCACTCCTAAACTATATTTCAAGTATATGTAATCAATATGTAATAGGTTGCTTAATTAGGCTTTTATGTTAGTATTAATGGCAAGGCTTATGTAGAAAGCCCGTAAGCCTTGGCCCAACCCCATAAGGAAGGAAGGGAACTTGTAGTGTTTCCCTAGTCCCTTCCCCTATAAATAATGTTGTAAACCTTCATTTGAAGGTTGGTTGTTCACTTTACATTATATCCTACGCATAACCTTTCCCATTTCATACGTGTATATTGTGTTTAAGTGTTCATCCGATCTCTCTTATCATAATTTCTACATATTGATGCTTGTGTTACAATATGGTGACCTAACACAATTATCAGTGGTATGACTGGTATAATGGCATAGATCATACTTCTGTCAGGGTTTGGTGTTAGATTTTGACCTTGATGAACTAGAGGAGGCTGACTTAATTTCCTTGATTGAATCAGGAGCTTTTTCGATGGATTCCATCTTGTCGATCAACTTCCTCACAAGTCCGATTAGTTCTTTGATTTGGTCTCCTTGATGAGGAATCAAGATGTGGAAGTCTCGGTGGGAATAGAGTCTTCTTGGGTTGGTTTTGTTGGTCTTTTCGGGATGGTTCTACCAAGTCCGGATCTTTCTTTTGGTGAGTGAGGTTGAATTGCAAAGGAGTAAGCTCGAGCTAGGTGCGGCACCGAAAAGGTTTCAGGGGTGGAAGCGGTGCTTGAGATTGACTTCGAGACTCGAGATGTGTTCGGACCACTGGGTACATCAGGGAGTCCAAGTATGCTCTTTAGAGCCTGGCTTCCAGGCTCTAGTATTCTTCCAGAATCGAAATTTAGAAGCTTACTCTCAAGGTTAACCCGTCTAACCCAATCACTAGACTTGGGCATTGACTCCTTATTGGAGAGCATGCCAGTAGATACAAATGGTTTTGGACTATGGTCTTTATTATGAGAATCAGGGAGATGATCTTCACTCTATGATTCTCTTCTTACTACTAGGGGCTCCCACAGCATCAAAGACCCTAGGATTTTTAGCAGTCCAACTTTCAATGATATCTTTTTCCTTTTTAAGTTCTTCCTGAAGAGCTTGATTTCTTTTAACTAGTTATGTGTTTTGAATTTGCAGTGTGACAGCCTCAAGTTTGGCTTGTTTTAAAAGAAGCAGTTCATCCCGACACTTGTTTAATTCAAAACTTAACATGTTGTATTTAGAAAAAAGATTTAATCATTGCTCCTCTACAAACTTAAGGTCAACATTGATATAGTTCATAAAGGACTGCCAATTTGAATCATCATGCATAGAAAGTAAAATATTTACCTTCTTCATAGTGATATTGACCCATTCTCCATTCCTGGCATGATTCTTCCCAACAGCTAGCTTGTCCTCTTCTGAGAGAGCCATCAGTGCATTGACTTCCACCATTTCGTCGTTAGAGGAGACTGGCTCTTCATCCCAGTCGAAGACTTCAGCAACTAGGCCCTTGTTTTTACCCTGCACAGATTTAACATTGTTTGTTGTTTATGAGGGAGTGGACTCAAGCAGTGCTAGCTTAGCTTTGGCATTCCTATACTTAGCTACAAAATCAACAGTTTTATTTTGATCGGATTTTTTTTGAAAGTTTTGATGAGACTGATAGATTTTTGGTTGAAATTTGCTAAAGCCTGAGGATTGATTTGACCCTGATGGTTTGTAAGAGGGTTCGAAATTGTTTTGAAAAGGTCTTTGGCAAATGACCTCTTTTGTGACACTTAAATCATTCAAAGTCCTCGTTAGCTTTAGCATTTGAAAAACTTTTATTTCTTCGTATAAACCTTTTAGAGTTAGTAAGGAGTGCCCTTTCCTGAAACTCAATATTTAAGTCTTTCAGGTACTCCTCGCTTGTCCTCTCATCAGCCTCATCATCTGAATTTTCCTGAAAATCTTGAACCACACTATTAGAGTAAAAAGCAGTTGACACTAGAGTTGAAGTGGTTGTCAGGGACTTCTTGACTTCCTGAGACTTTTTTAAGTCAGGGTATCGTCTATTTATGAGGTTATCCTCATAGACAAATTTCCCATAAATTTTAGGAAGCTTAAGATTCTGAATGTGATTAGCATTTCTTAGTCCCTGAGAGAAGTTCAACCACTTCTCAGGAAGATTGTTTTCAAAACCAACATTAATTTCATGTTTGGACAACGTAACACCATCATTTGACAGTTCATTTAGCAAGGTTTTGTACCGGGTGTAAGTTTGAGACAGAGTTTCGAGTCCTTAGCCCTCAAGGTGTTATACTCAAGTTTCGGTCCATAATCTGCTCTCCTTGGTATCTCGAGGACCTTCATGACGTGGACCAGGTCATCCCAGTTTGTTTAGTCAGACTTACTGACCTATAACAGACTCCATAACATCATCGGGAAGACAAGATATGATGATGCTTTTGAGCCTTTGGTCCCGGTTGACCACTCTCCTCTCGCCCTCGATCCATCGAGCTTGAGTTTGGGCAAACCTTGATCTTTGGGATAAATGGACCTTCATTAATACATTTAATGTAGTAAGGTTCCATCCAGGTCAAATAGCAAAGCATTCGCTTTTCCATTTTTAAATTTACCAACTTCAAGTCGAGGGCAACAATGAATAAGCTCCACCCTTTTTGTCCACAAGTTGGGGCACGTCAATTTCAGCCATTAGGATCCTGATTTAAAAATGTTTTTTAGCGGCTTAAAAGGGTTTTATAATCATCCTGCTCTGATACCACTTGTTGTTCCCGTTTCACAATCGTATAAAATGATTTTAAAACAACTAATTGTGAATAGTGACTGAAATAATGCAAGTAAAAACATATTGATTAATTTTCAACTTTTATATTCTTTATTCGAAATGAATCAGTAAGAATACATTACCCAAGTACTTGCAGAATAGTACTTGGGATTGAAATGACAAGTATGGTATCTGCTCACTAAGCTCAGGCTAAGTCCGAGCACAACTACTAAAGGTACCACCGAGCTATCTCGGGACGAGTTGTATTGGAGGAGTGAAAGATGGCTTATGTGTGTTTTACAATTAATCCACAAGCTTAAAAATCTTCCACTCAACTCTTATGCTATTTATACAAGTATGGAGTTTAACTCTATCCTAGAGGACAAACGACGGTTATAGAAGACAAAATCTTGATGTATTTTGTCTCTTATTCATTGGCTATTTAGGGTAAGTGACAAGGTCGCTTTCTTCTTGTCGTTGATGACACCGAGCACGATAGTCAACGATTCGAGGAAAGTTTGACTTTGGTTGATAAGGACTTCGTCTTATCTTGTTCAAACTTATCCCGCCTTGTCTCGCTCATTCTTGATCTTCATAGCCTTGATCTTCGTCTTTAGTTTGTCTTGATGGTAGTAGTTGGTGAGGAGTTTCGCATCGGTGAGTTATTGTCATCACTCGCTAAATCCACTATCTTCTTCTCGACCCGCTTCACCCTTAAGTTTCGCCATCGAGTGGAGAGACTTCTTATTTGTCTCTTCTTGAGTATCACGAAGACGACTCACCGAGTGGCTATGCTTCGATGACTTGTTAGTGTTTAAGGGACTAAACACTTAGGGGGTGCTTGGTTGGGGGTAATGGGGGGTGGGGAATGGGAAAGGTAATGATTAAACATGTCTCATTACGACTAGGGAATGCAATCATTGTTTAGTATTGGGTAATGGGGCATACCCAGTAAATTGGGAGGTATGGTAATGATTACCCACCACCACCACCACCTGCCACAACTAGCAATAGCTACCACCACCACCACCAGCCACCACCATTAGCAACCACCACCACCACGAGCGGCCACTACCGTACCATCACCACCACCACCAAGAGCCACCAACACCACCAGCCACCACCACCACCACCACCACCACCTACCACCCACCAACACCACCACCAAAAGCAGCCACCACCAGCAGCCACCACCACCAGCAGCTACCACCAGCCACCACCACCACCATCAGCCACCCCTACCACCAACCACCAGCAGCCACCACCACCACCAGTAGCCACCACCACCACCAGCAGTAGCCACCACCACCACCAGCATCCACCACCACCAGCATCTATCACCACCACCACCACTTGCCACCACTACCACCACCAGCCACTACCATTAGCAGCCACCACCACTAGCAGCCACCACCACTAGCAGCCACCACCACCACCAGCCACCACCACCACCACCAGCCACCACCACCACCAGCAGCAGCCACCACCACCACCTACCAGCCACCACCACCATAAAAAACAACCACCACCACCACCAGCAGCCACCACCACCACTACCAGCCACCACCATGAGCAGCTACCACCACCACCACCAACAGCAATCACCACCACTACCACCACCATCAGTTGCCACCACCACCACCACCCCCACCACCAGCCACCACCACCACTTTGGAGGTTAATGTGTTTTTCTTAAACCAAGCACTATCAAAGATAATGATAATCTCCATTCCATTCCTTTGCATTCCCTTTGCCTTTCCCTTTCCCATTCCCTATTTTGAACCAAGCGCCCCCTTAGCGTATTTTCTATTCAAATCCTAGATTTAATGGGTTTGGGTATTCACTGAACCCAACAGTCTCCCTCTATTTGGATATACAAATAGCCTAAGTGTTTGATCAGTGTAAGTGAGCAAATGGCATCTTCTTACACTGAATGTACTAATGAACATAATAAGGAACACTAAAATGTTGGGTTTTAGGTTCCTTGCATCAAGAATTACTCTAAAATCTTGGAACCACGGACGGTTTGATATAACTACGGACGTAAGAGTGTAACCACGGATGAAGACAACTGCTGACTAGTAGTATTGTGTAACCACGGATAATATATTGTAACCATTGCTAGTCTTGTATAGTCGGTTAGTTTATTGTATTAGATAAATATGGAAAAGATATTTATCTTATAGGTTACGTGTTGTATAATGTATAGGACTCCCTAGCCTATAAAAGGAGGTCCTAGGTTAGGTTAGATATACGTATGTTTTATATCTAAGGTCGATACACTTCAAGGTTGCAAAACCCTAATCTTGTAAGAGTATTCGTATTAATAAATAATATTGAGTCGTTGAATGTTTAATGTTCTTCTTCTTAAGATTAAGTATTAAATTCGCCTAATACTTGATAAGCTTTTGTTACAAGTCGGTTTCTATATTAGATCGTTTGCTCAACTGGGATCAACAAGTGGTATCGAGCTTGTGATCTAGAAACTGTAACCAAGAAGAAGTCTGTTAATCTTTATTCAAGTAAGTTAAGATGTCGTGAAAACTCACATGGTGATCGCTTTAAAAGTGCCCATGCTCAAACACGGTGAGTATCAAATCTGGAGGATGCGAATGAGGCAATACATTCGTATGATTGATTATGCTCTGGGATGTTGTTGAAAAGGAGACACTCTTCCTAAGAAGGGTGAGGATGGACCGAGATTGCTATTGTTAGTGAACTGATAAAGCTAAAAGGAAAATGGAGATCAAAGCTCACAAGATTCTCTCCATGGGAATACCTAATGAGTTTGCATTGGACTTTGATCAATATGAGTCTGCTAAAGAATTATTGGATGCTCTTGAATTAAGGTTTCTTTGGTAATGAAGCTACTAAGAAGTCAAGGATGAATATGCTCAAGCATCAATTTGAAACCTTCACTGCTCTTAGTGGAGAAAAGATTGATGGTACATACAATAGACTTCAAAAACTTATCAGTCAACTAAAGTCAGTGGGTTACAAGTTTCTTCAAGAAGATATTAATTTGAAGTTCATTAGGAGTTTATCATCTGAATGGGCTATTCATACAATTGTGTGGAGAAATAAGGAGGATTTTGCTACAATGACTCTAGACAATCTCTTCAACAACTTGAAGGTTTATGAGTCTGAGAATAACTTTTCTCACTCATCTTCTGCTAATCAAAACATTGCTTTTGTATCCACTAATCATAACAGCTCACAAGAAGTATCCATCACGCCTATGGTATAACCACTATTGCAAACAATACCACCGTTAGTGATAATATCGATGATGGTGCAATCGTGCTTTTCATGCGATTTAACTACCGGTGTTCTTGTGTTGAATCAAGATCTAGATTAAATTGATCACGATGATCTTGATGAGATCAATCTTCAATGGCAAATGGCAATGTTGACTCTCCAAGCAAGGAAGTTTACGAGGAGGACCGGAAGAGGTTAAGTATGATGGTCAAAGGAGAGTGGATTCGACAAAAGCAAGATGGAGTGCTTTAGCGCAAGAAGAAAGGTCACTTTGCTAGGGAATGTCGAGCTCCTAAAAGAATTGAGGGTATAAAGAAGACATCGAAGAGCCTGCTTGCTTCTTTGGCTTTGGTTGCTCGGGATGGGATTGGTGATTATGATTGGGTGATCAGTTGAAGAAGGTCCAAATGTAGCTTTTCTTGCTAGTGAAGCTTCTAAAGAGCATAACTTTGCTCTAATGGCCTATGCTTCATCTTCCGGTTCGAACATCTGAGGTATCTAATGATTCTAAAACATCTACTTGCTCTTTTAAATCATGTCATGGTAACTTAGAATCTCAAAAAGCTATCAATTGAGTATGAGAAAAGAAGTAGAAAGATTGACTCTAGATAACTTAGGATATAGAGTTGGTCTAGAGGTGTGGAAGAGAAGCTAAAATTCTGTATTAAATGTGAGTTTGAGTATGTAGAAAGATCAATATACTAGGTGGTGAAATTGATCTTAAAGATAGAGAGATTACAATGCTTAAAGATAAACTAGCGAGGCGAGAGTGTAAAACTAAAGGCCCTAGATGAAAAGAAAAACATGTTGTTAGGGTTGCTAAAACACAATATGCTTCGATCTAGTAAATAAGCCAATAGGTCAAAAACATTAAAAATGGTACTTGGTCTAGGATACAATAATATGCCACCACCCTCTTTGATGAAACATGCACCACCGCTAAAGAACGTCATTTAGTAGTGAATTCGGTTTTAACAAACTGTTGAAGAGATAAATAAGATGAAACACCTAAGATAAGTTACGATAAGTTATCCGATGCTCCCATAATAGAAGATTGGGAATCGACTACGAGGATGATAGAACCGAATCAACTAAGTGCGAAAAGATAGAAAGTTAAGAAAGTTGATTCTCGACAAGTCAAACTTGTACCTAGATTTGGAGCTAAAGTTACCAAGAAAGTTGTAGAGTGTGGAAATTCACGGGAACAGATGAAACAATATAAACTAGGGGTAATCAAAGAAGCTTAAATGGTCTAATTTCTAACAGATTAGGTGATGAGTTTCAATGTGTTAAAAGGCTTGTTTTGTGTGTGGTAGTTTTGAACACTTACGGAGAAATTGTCATAAAAGCAGACCACCGGTTTGGAATCATTGGAGGAGCGTAAATCATCAAAACTTTTCAAGAAAAACAAACCCTCATCCTAACAAGAATATGATTCCAAGAAGCGGTCTTGATAAGGAATGGGAAAACAAAATCAATTGTCATCACTACACCTAAATGGGCTCCAACCACTGCTAAGCAAAATGTAAACACGGCTAAGAGAATCAAACCATCATAGCAAGATATCACCACCGATTCAAAAGAAGTTTTAAAATTCTAAAGGTGATAAGCGTCGATGGTTGGAAATCATTTTATCTTTGTTAAGGCCTCGACAAGTTGGCAATGGAAGCCTAAGACCAAGGTTTTACCACATGTCAACTTTGCATCAATGGACCTAAAGAAATTTGAATATTTTGATGACAAGGCGCACCCAGTCGATCTTGGCTTGGGTCCACAAGAGAACTAACTTGTGTAATTTTATGTGCGGGCAATCTTCAAACTGAGCTAAAAGATAAAGGAGTTTTGATAGTGGTTGCTCTGGGCACATGACTTGGGATGGAAGTAATCTGGAAGATTTTGAAGCTTTTGATGGAGGATATGTGGCATTTGGCAATGATCAAAAGGAGGAAAGATACTTGGCGAGGCAAAATCGAGCAGGAATTTAGACTTTGAAAAGTCTATTTGGTCTGAGGACTTAAGTACAATTTATTCAAGTGTTTCTCAAATGTGTGATAAGAAAACTGGGTACTTTTGGGAAGCTGAGTGTGTGGTGTTGTCTCCCGAGTTTAAGATGCACGATGAGAAGTTTATACAACTTAGGGTACCTAGGAAGGAAAATATATATTGTTTTGATCTTAAAGATGTTCTTCCTAATAGGTCCTTATATTTGTTTGCTAAAGCATCATTGATGAGTCAAAATTGTGGCATAGAAGGCTAGGTCATCTCAATTACAAAACAATCAATAAACCGGTAAAAGAAAACTTAGTGAGAGGTTACCTTCAAAGGTTTTGAGTGTAAGGAACGTGTGTAGCACAAAAGGAAAATAACATAGAACTTCTTGTCGACCAAAATCAAACACCATCACACAACCACTTGCTTATGCTTCATATGGACTTATTTGGACCTACCTTTGTTAGAAGCTTGAATCATAAGCGATTGCCTAGTTATCACCGATGATTATAGTAGATTTTCTTGGGTATACTTTTGGTCGCTAAGAGTGAGACTAGTGAGATTCTTAAGAGTTTCATTACTAAGATAGAAAATCTAGTAAATCATAAGGTCAAAGTAATCGATGTGATAATGGAACCGAGTTTAAGAATGATGTGATGAATCGGTTCTATGTAGCTAAAGGTATTGAAAGACAGTTTAGTGTTGCTAGAACACCACAATGTAATGGTGTAGTGAAAGGAAAAATAGAACACTAATTGAGGTCGCTAGGACCATGTTGTCGAGTCTAAGTTACCAACTACCTTTTGGTCAAGTTTGGGGAATTGCATGTTATGTGCAAAATGCAGTAAGGTAGTGAAGCCTCATAACAAGACCCCTATGAGTCAAGTTACATGATAGGAAGCCAATGATTGCATTCCTAAAACCTTTTGGGTGTCTGTTACCATTTTGAATACCATAGACTACCTAGGCAAGTTTCAAGAAAAGCGATGATGGATACTTTTAGGCTATTCCACTAATAGCAAAGCCTTTAGAGTATACAATAGGAGGACTAGACTTGTTGAAGAGAATCTACATGTTCAATTCGGTGAAAAGACTCCTCTTTGTTGAGACAAAAGGACTAGATCGGTGTTTAACATTGATATGCTAACCAAATCTATGAATTATGAGCCTATCATTGCAGTGAACTTCCACTAATGTTAATGCGGTACACAAAAGGATTACGAGGCGTATACATCTTCAAAGGCGATTCTCCAAAGGAGTTCTATTTGGTTGAAAAGTGGAAAGTCGGTTCTGCTCCTTCCATCATTCACAAGCAAGGTCCCACCGATGATGATGTCTTGAATCTTTGGAGGCAATGTTGATCATCATCAAGATAAAGATGAGTTGTTGAAAGATGACTCGGTGTCGGTAGAAGAAATTGAAAAGAAGAAAAAGCGATCTGCAAGCACCTAAGCCTCTGAAAGCAGCGATAGGCAAACTATGTAATGACAAGCTATCTTCTACCACCGATAGTTCATGTGAAATCCCGGCTACAAGTCTTGGTGATAGTACTTTCTTTGGACCACATCCAAAGCCACTATTTGGTGATGAGGAGTATCCACATGATCCTAATATGCCTGGTTTGATTGAAATTGATACTCCTACTGATGATGAAGACATGGATGATTTCTTCAATGCTGATTTGTCAAACTTGGAAACTGTTATTCATGAAAGTCCAATCACCGCTACAAGGATTCACAAGATTCATCCCAAGGAACAAATACTTGGAAAGTTGAATACTCCAAGACAAACAAGAAGTAGGGTTAAGAACATCAACCCTTTCACGAACATGGGTTCTTTGCATGATCACTTCACAAAAGCAGTCATAAAGATCCGCAAAATTGCTGTTTGCTTGTTTTCTGTCTCAAAAGGAGCCCAAGAGAGTAAGAAGCTTTATCGGAAGAAGGTGGGTAGAATCAATGCAAGAGGAGCTTTTACGCTTTAAGCTTCAAGAAGTTTGGACATTGGTTGATCTTCCAAATGGGAAGAGGGCTATTAGGACTAAATGGGTGTTCGTAAACAAGAGGATGAAAGAGGTATTGTTGTGAGGAACAAGTCAAGATTGGTTGCTCAAGGATACACACAAGCCAAGGTTTGACTGTGATGAAGTATTTGCACCAGTTGCAAAGATAGAGGCTATTAGATTGTTTTGGCTTATGCTTCATTCAAGAATTTTGTTGTGTATCGATGGATGTTAAAAGTGCATTTTATATGGCACTATTGATGAGGAGGTTTATGTTTGTCAACCTCCGGTTTGAAGATCTGATCATCGACAAGGTTTACAGGGTGAGGAAGGCTATGTATGGATTGCATCGGGCTCCTAGGGCATGGTATGAATGCTGTCTACTTATTTGATGGACAATGGGTTTAAAGAGGACCGATTGATAAAACTTTGTTCATTAGAAAGCACAAAGATGATATTTTATTGGTTCGGGGTTTATGTAGATGACATCATCTTTGGCTCTACTAACAAGGAGCTATGCAGAGATTTTGAGAAACTTATGCACGATAAGTTTGAGATGAGTTCTATAGGAGAACTCACTTTCTTTTGGGGCTCAGTTCAACAAAGGACCGATGGTATTTTCATTAGTCAAGACAAGTATGTAGCGATGTTTTGAAGAAGTTTGGGTTTCAAGATGTAAAGAGTGCAAGTACACCTATGGAAACTCGAAACCTATGCTACCGGATGATGGAAGTCCCAAAGTTGATTTGAAGTTGTGCGGATCCATGATTGGATCTTTGATGTATCTTCTGCATCTAGGCGGATATTATGTTCTCGGTATGTGTGTGTGCAAGATTTCAAGTCACACCAAATACTTCACACATGAATGTTGTTAAGAGAATCTTTAGATATTTGAAAGGTCATCCTAAATTGAGCCTTTGGTACTCTAAGGATTCCCTTGACTTGTGGCCTACATCGATAGTGACTATCCGGAGCTAGTTTGGATAGGAAGTCTACTACCGTAGGATGTCGGTTCTTGGGAAGCGATTAATTTCTTGGCGAGGTAAAAGCAAACTATTGTGGCTAATTCTACAACCGAAAATTTGAATATGTGGTCTGCCGCTAGTTGTTGTAGTCAAGTTCTTTGGATACGTAATCAATTCTTTGGATTTTGGGTACAATTTTATGCATACTAAGATTTACATTGATAATAACAGACAATTTGCATTATCAAAAATCTGCTTTTACATTCTAGAACTAAACATATTGAGATAAGACATCACTTTATTAGAGATTGTAATGAGAAAAGGTTGATTCAAATGGTAAAATCCATCTTGATTTCAATGTTGTCGATCTTCTCACCAAAGCTTTTGATGTGGGGAGGTTTCGATATCTTGTTGTTAGTATTGGAATGATTAATCTCTAAACTCTCAAATTGTTTTGTATTAGTTTGTATAAGTATTGGACCGTTATTATGTAATCTTAGTATTGCTATCTTTGTTTCTATCCACCGATAGTGTTGTTTCTAACCACCGATAGAGTTGTTCAAACCATCGCTAGTTGTTACGTGTTTCTACTAACCATTTTGCGGATAAAAGACAAATCATTATAGAAGCTAAAGAAGCAATCAAGTTACATTGTTCATTCATTCATCAAAGCAGTTCTGACTTACGACTTACAATGAAACTTCAAGTGCTAATTAAAAGACTACTTCTATACATGATTTCCTAATACTATCCTCACCGTTGGATATGCTTGATTGTTGGATATGCATTTATCATATGCATGACCGAGACGACGGGCGACTAAGGATCAAAATGGGAAGGATGGATTGATGCAAACGAAGAAGTCAAGTCGATTGTGGCGAGATAGATGGATGATATGATATTCTTCTTGTGCTCCATCTACTGCCCACCATCTGACAACTTACTCCCTCTTTCTTTTTCCCTTCCCTATTACGATGTGTGAAGAAGCACCACGACTTGGAGCACAAAGACCAAGAACAACCTCTCGGTTCTTAGGGAGTGGTGGGTTTCTTGCTCGTGGTCTTGGTTGGGGGTTGGATGATGAAGGTTTGGGGTTTGAAGTCCTCTTCTTAGAAGAGTCATTAGAGTCTTCAGAAGCATCACTTGGATTCATCACACTATTATCTTCTGATGATGGAAGAAATGGGGATTTTAATGGTCTCGGTACTTGTGGAGGTATGTCAAATCGCCATGGATTGGATTCTTGTGGAGGCGCACTGACTGCTTTGGAAGATGTTTCTTCGTCTGTATCTTCATAGGGTGATACATACGAACTTAATGAAGAGCTATTCTCTCCTTTGCTTGGATTTCTTGCCAAATAGTTCTTTTTCCATCTCTCCAGACTGCTGTTGGAGGAGGCATTGTCATCTGATGAAAGATTGATTGGGTTGGAGCTGCTCATTATTGGGGTTTTTGGAGAAATTGGGGTTTTGATTTGGATTGGTGTGTGCGTTATATGAGATTAAGGGTTCTTTTTATAAGTGAAGTTTAGGGTTATTGAAGTAAATATGAGGCAGGTTAAATGTGGTTGGAGAGTTAATGAGTTTCTTGGGTATTGAACTGATATTAGTTCTAGAAGTTGACTATCTTGACTTACCTGTTCTTAACCACGAATAGGTCTTTTGAAACCACTTCTGGCTATTACTAACCAATGACAACAATAATCTTTGTCTCTGTGTTTGTTTTGTGTTTTTTGTCTTGCAGGTATGAAGGGTTTGTATATGTAGGAGCTGGTGTGTTAGCTGCTTGTGTTAGTTAAAAAAAATGTGTCATCCTTCATATTTGTGTGAGATCTTTCTTATTTTAACACAGACTTACTTGCTCTATCTCTTGGATATTTGGAGAAGTGAACATCTGTATCCACTGATGGTATGTTACAACCGCGGATAGCAGTTATGGAACCGCGGCTAGAGTGGTCCTTTGTTTTGGATACTACAGGGGTTGTTTCTGATGGAAGGAAGTTTAACTGGTCTAGGATGATATATGAGGGGTTATTACAGAACATTAGGAAGAAGGGTAAATACTATTTGTATCCTAGGTTTGTTCAACTGATTGTGGAACATCAAATAGTGGAACCTGTTGAACATGATAGAGAGTATAAAGTACATCATATGCTTCCTAGAGTTTTTGCACATATGAGGAATCAGCCACATAATGTTGATTCATGCTTGGATGCTGGTCAGGATAGTGGAAACATAAATAAGACCCAACCATTGGCAACTCCTAATGTGGAAAGTTCTTTGGAACTTAACACACCGAGGAATCTCTAGCCAACCGGGCACTACGAGTGCATAGATGATCGAGGCTAGGTGCGGTGCTATGTCTTCTATATCCAAGGATTCACCTCTCGGAGCGATTAACACGCTTGAAGTGATGAGGATAGATTGGAACCCGACATTGAATTGACGGTTAATGACTTTGTACATGATGACTTTTCCAATGAACCACCTCTCGGACCAGTTCACACGTGTCGAAGTGGGAGGATATTCTTGAACAGTTAAATGAATTGACGACTACATGTACAAAATGGAGAATACAATTTCAGTCTCTGAGAGTTAGGCGTGTTTGAGGTAAGGATATTCGAGATTGAAGCATAGAGTATTAGTTTTGGAGAAAGTGAAAAGACACGAGTTCTTTGTTTGAAAGCTATGAGAAGAAAGAAAACAAGGTGGACTCTCTCTACTCGAATGAGAAGGATGTATCCAAACAGGGAGGAGTGATGGCATGAATTGTGGGAGGTCATGGATGTATCTGTTGGTGTAACTATGGAAGAAGATGTTGATAGTGGAGATCAAGATTTTTGGTTTCGATAAAGATGGGAATGAGGTTGTTCTTGAAAAATTGAAGAATGTTGAAGTAGTGCGAACATAACAATCGATAGTATACCGAAACCATGGTTAGTACTTTTGTAACCACCGATTCGGTTTCGGACTTGGCTATTGTTCCTACTCTTGCCATACCCATCGCTATCATAACCACTTCTACTTTGTCACAACTCTTTCTATATTACCATCTAAGCCTAAAGAAGTAGAGAAAGAAGCTGCAAGTACATTGATTAATCTGAGCAAAACATCATCTAAGCCTAAAGATGTTAGTATCTTATGATGGTCTAGCTTATGATTTGTTGCTGAAGTATGAGAAGATACTTAAGGCTAGTAAGTGTTGGCTACATCCTCCAATTCATATGTTTTGAGCTTAAAGAAAACTTGAGAATTCTGTTGGAATTTATCAAGTTTAGGGGAGGATTGTTGGGTTTTAGGTTCCTTGCATCAAGAATTACTCTAAGTCTTGGAACCACGGACGGGTTTGATATAACTACTGGACGTAAGAGTGTAACCATGGATGAAGACAACCATGCTAGTAGTATTGTGTAACCACGGATAATATATTGTAACCACTGCTAGTCTTGTATAGTCGGTTAGTTTATTGTATTAGATAAATATGGAAAAGATATATATCTTGTAGGTTACGTATTGTATAATGTATAGGACTCCTTAGCCTATAAAAGGAGGTCCTATGTTAGGTTAGATATACGTATGTTTTATATCTAAGGTCGATACACTTCAAGGTTACAAAACCTAATCTTGTAAGAGTATTCAGTATTAATAAATAATATTGAGGTGTTGAATGTTTACTGTTCTTCTTCTTAAGATTAAGTATTAAATTCCGCGTAATACTTGATAAGCTTTTGTTACAAGTCAGTTTCTATATTAGATCGTTTGCTCAACTGGGATCAACACTAAATATTTTAACAAAACATACATCGTTTATTGATCAGATTACATAGCTTCTATCACTAGTACAAAAGATAAATGATAAAGCATATGATGTCAATCAAGATGGATTCCCAGTGCTTCTAGCTTTGGTTTCTTTTTGAGGAGGGTTTCTTTGTCGTGGTGCTCTATTATATTGGCATTCGTGGTCGCGTAACCCGATGTTTTACGGATTTTGGATTTGAGAGGCCACTGATAGGTAGCTTGCCATTGTAGACACCCCTGCTAGATCAATGTCACTCCACCTTTGGAATGCTGGGTTCCCATAGACATCAATAAAGAAAAGTCCTCTTTCAGGCTTTTGAATAACCAAGCAATTCACAAACTTAACCCTTTCAGGTATCTATTATACTACCGGTACACTCTCTAAGCATTAAAGGTGAATGCTTTTATTCTTAAAGATCTAGGGTGAACCTCACATTTTTGGGGTTGAATTTGAGTGGTAAACAGTTTTTGTGCTAGTCATATAATTCCTATCTATGAGACGCTTTATGTTGGGTTTTAGGTTCCTTAGATTTGATGAGACAAAATAAATACAAGAATGAAACAAAGGGACTTAAAGTGAAAGAGATGAAACCTACAAAAAGATGGAAGGACTTGCTTGCAAAAGAAGATTTATTATTTAGTCCTTCGTAGTATTTTGTAAACCCTAATCCTCTAGTATATAAAGAGGACATGGGGTGTAGGTTTTATATACAAGTCTTCCATAATGTAGTCTAAAGGTGTGTGTGTGTGTGTAACCTAGGCGTATGGTTTATTGTAACGCCTAGGTTAGTTGTTTACCTCCAAGATCTAAGGTGTCTTAGATCCACATTACGCTTAGGTAACACGTATTATTCTGATCAAATAATATTTGGAGGAGATTATGTGAAAGTAAAACCTTGTGTCAATAATAATGATGTTTTGATTTATTCCGCTGTGCATCTTATTGTTATCATTGTTATTGTTAAACCCTAAGGCGCAAAACGATCTCAAGGAGTCTAACAAACTCTACAATTGGTATCAGAGCTTGGGGAGCTCGTTACCTAGGGATTCGCAAGGTTTTATTGGTCGAAGAATGGCGAAAAGAAGAAAAACTACGAATCTGAAAATTCTCGTATTTTTCTGACCTGACGCTTTTAAAACCCGGTAACTTTTTTTTTTTAACCGTTGGATCATAACGAAATTTTTGGTGGACGTTCTCTATATATTCATCTAACTTTTCACCGAAGGGATTGTCGATCTGAGCTCTCATCAAAAGTTATTCTATGTCGAAGTTGGTACTGCTGGTTTAATAATTGAATTTTTGGGTTTTCATGCATATTCAACTTCTTGAATTCGTGTTACTTGTTCTAATTCTTCATGGAGGTTGTTTATACATTGTGTGGTGTTTATGATTCATGGTTAGAAGCAGTTTTCCTAGTGTTTTCTGAAACCACTTCTAGTATTTTACGAAACCATCGATAGTGTTTTTGAAACCATCGATAGTGTATTCTCGAAACCACTGGATAGTGTTTTCTCGAAACCACTCCTAGTGTTTTCTCGAAACCACTACTAGTGTTTTCTCGAAACCATTCCTAGTGTTTTCTCGAAACCCTTGCTAGTGTTATCTCAATTCCACCGCTGGTGTTTCTTGCGTTATTCGTTTACTGGCGATGAGGTTTTGGAATTGAGGAGAGTTGTACATGTTTTTGCATGCGAGATTTTGGTGACACACATGTGATTTTGGTTCGCATACACAAGAAGATTGGTATTTGTTCTTAAAGGTTTTAAAAGCTCGTTTTGGTTTTATTGAAGAATTGATTCTGAAGGAGGTTATTTATAACTTATTTGAAGGTGAAGTGGAATTACTTGGATCGTGTTTTATCATATCTTAAAAGTATCATACCGCTTTTAAGATAACTTGTTCGTGCTTAAAGGATGTTGACGAAGACTTGCAAAATCTAGTTTTCATAGGTCAAGGGTGGATGGATGAAGACCTAGTTAACTATCACTTAAAGGAGTTACATTGTAGTGCTCGGTGTCTCATTGAAGATGAGGATTTTGTCAAGATATTGCGGTCTACTTATATGGTGTTAGTATAAGTTTGGAGTCACGTGGATAGTACAAGACATAAGACACAAGTTTGGGTTATTTTACTTCTTCATCAAATTCGTTATACTTGGTTTTCTTCACAAGTGATCATTACATAGAGCTTCTTGATTTGAAGAATCATTTTCATGCACCACTCAAGGGAAGTTTCTAATGTTTACATTCTCTGTTGTTGATAACAAAAGGGAAGAGATATTGGAGTGTGATGGCATGGATTAAGGGAAGACAAAGGAAGACAAGAATGTTTCATTCACGGAGATGTTTACATGTCAACTTCTGCTACTTCGTCTAGGGAAGTTCGTACACAATTTTGTTTGTTTTGTCATCATCAAATAGGGCAATCTTCAAACTGAGCTAAAAGATAAAGGAGTTTTTGATAGTGGTTGCTCTGGGCACATGACTTGGGATGGAAGCAACCTGGAAGATTTTGAAGCTTTGATGGAGGATATGTGGCATTTGGCAATGATCCAAAGGGAGGAAAGATACTTGGCGAGGCACAATCGAGCAGATTTAGACTTTGAAAAGTCTATTTAGTCTGAGGACTTAAGTATAATCTATTCGGTGTTTCTCAAATGTGTGATAAGAAAAATTGGGTACTTTTGGGGAAACCGGGTGTGTGGTGTTGTCTCCGAGTTTAAGATGTCGATGAGAAGTTTATACAACTTAGGGTACCTAGGAAGGAAAATATATATTGTTTTGATCTTAAAGATGTTCTTCTAATAGGTCCTTATGTTTGTTTGCTAAAGCATCGTAGATGAGTCAAAATTGTGGCATAGAAGGCTAGGTCATCTCAATTACAAAACAATCAATAAACGATAAAAGGAAACTTAGTGAGAGGATTACCTTCTAAGGTTTTGAGTGTAAGGAACTGTGTGGCTGTCAAAAGGAAAAATAGGACACTAATTGAGGCTGCTAGGACAATGTTGTCGAATCTAAGTTACCAACTACCTTTTGGGTGTGTTGTAGGAGCGCATGTTATGTGCGTAAGTAAGGTAGTGAAGCCTCATAACAAGACCCCTATGAGTACATTACATGATAGGAAGCCAATGATTGCATTCCTAAAACCTTTTGGGTGTCCTATTACCATCTTGAATACCATAGACTACCTAGGCAAGTTTCAAGAAAAGGCGATGATGGATACTTTTTAGGCTATTCTACTAATAGCAAAGCCTTTAGAGTATACAATAGGAGGACTAGAATTGTTGAAGAGAACTTACATGTTCAATTCGGTGAAAAGACTCTAGTGTTGAGACCAAAGGACCGGGGCCGGTTTTTAACATTGATATGCTAACCAAATCTATGAATTATGAGCCTATCATTGCGGAACTTCCACTAATGTTTATGCAGGTACACAAAAGGATTCTGAGGCAGAGACACCTTCCAAGGAAGCTTATTCTCCAAAGGAGTTCTATTCGGTTGAAAAGTGGAAAGTTGGTTCTGTTCCTTCCATAATTCACAAGCAAGGTCCCACTGATGATGATGTACTGAATACTGGAGGCAATGTTGATCATCATCAAGATAAGAATGAGTTGTTGAAAGATAACTCAGTGTCGGTAGAAGAAATTGAAAAGAAGAAAAGGAATTCTGCAAGCACTGCTAAGCCTACTGAAAGCACTTCTAAGCCTACTAAAACCCACATCATACCCATCATTAATCACAATGGCGGAAAATTATTCCACTACACATAACCTTGTTGCTATTCTCACCAAGAACGATCGATCTGAAGGGTTTCATCAAATGATTGATTTCCTTGTTCACAGTCCTATTCACTATGCCTTAATTGTCGCACCAACCATTCTTAAAGCCTACATACATCAGTTCTGGAGGAATGCTAAGCTTGAAGAGGTTGAAGGAGTTGAAGTGTTTAGTACTGTTGTGGATGAAAATGCTATTTTTGTTGATGAGGAGATAATAAGGAGTGTTTTAAAGTTTGATGATCTTGATGGTATTGATAATCTTTCGATCTTTGAGATTGTATTGGTTTAGACAGTTAGGATATACACAGGGGTGATAAGGTACAATTTTTAAGAGTTTGTTTTCACCACAATGGAAGTTTCTTATTCATACCTTGTTGATGTGTATGAGTAATAATACCATGGGTTTAATGACTTTCCTTCCAAAATTGCTCTGCTATTATTTGTTTGTCGATGGAAGGAAGTTTAATTGGTCTAGAATGATTTATGAGGGGTTAGTACAAAACATTAGGAAGAAGGGTAAATAATATTTATATCCTAGGTTTGTTCATTAATTGTGGAAAGTCAAATAGAGGAACTGTTGAGCACACTAGGGGTATGAAGTTCATCATATGCTTCCTAAGGTTTTTGCACATATGAGGAATCAGCCACAAAATGTACTAATAAGAGATATTCCTTTGTTTCCCCACATGCTTACTTTGCCTACTGATCCTGAATTTGATGAAGGTCTTGAATCTCAACCTATAGTCACTGAAACCACTGCTAGTACATCTGAACCCACTGCTAGTACACCTCCAACCACTGTTAGTCAAACCCAAACCACTGTTACACCTATTGTATGGACTAGGAGACAAAAGGGCACCAAGCTACCTCAGGCTGGTGTTAGTGGTGTTGCTTATGAGGCTGTCACATGGAGTGGAGGTGACATGATTGGAAGGGCTTCCACTACTGATTCATGCTTAGATGCTGGTTAGGAGAGTGGAAACATAAATAAGACCCAACCTATGGCAACTTCTAATGTGGAGAGTTTCTTGGAACTTAACACAGGTGGAGGAATCCCTAGCCAACTGGCTACTAAAGGGTACATAGATGATCGGGCCAGTCGATGCTATGTTTACTATATCCAAGGATTCACCTCTCGGAGCGATTAACACGACTCAAAGTGATGAGGATAGTTTGGAACATGAAACAGAATTGACGGATCCTAAGTCGGTACATGATGATTTTTCCAATGAACCACCTCTCGGACCAGTTCACATAGGTCGAAGTGGGGAGGATATTCTTGAATGTTTTAATGAATTGAAGGATAAGTGTGCCAAAATGGAGGATACAATTTCAAGTCTACAGGAGTTGGTTGTGTTTCAGGGAAAGGATATTCGGTGATTGAAGCACAGAGTGTTGGTTTTGGAAAAGTAAGAAGACACAGGGTTCTTTGTATTGAAAGCTATGAGAAGAAAGAAAAGAAGATGAACTCTCTCCACTCACGAATATGGAGGATGTATCCAAACAGGGAGGAGTGAAGGCATGAATTCAGGGGAGGCTGTTGATGGATCTATGGAAGAAGATGTTGATAGTGGAGATCAAGAATTTTTGGTATCTGATAAAGATGGGAATGAGGTAGTTCTTGAAAATTTGAAGAATGTTGTAGAAGAGGAAGTAGTGCAGGACATAACCACTGATAGTAGGTCTGCAACCACAAAGTTGAGAAAGAAGCTACAAGTACATTGATAAATCTAAGTAAAACCTCACCTATTTCTACACCCATTATTGTACCTGTTTTATCTGTTCAACCTACTGCAACTAAACCCAAAGGAAAAAGTTTAGTTATTGGTGAACCTTTGAAGAAGAAAGTGGTTTAATATGATATTGGAAAAGGTAAAGGGGTTGCACTACCTGAGCTGAAGTTTAAAAGTAAAGCAGAACAAGAAGCTTATGATGCAGAGTATGCAAAAAGTATTATAGCTGATGAACAAGCAGCTTTAGAGAAAAAGAAGCAAGATGAAGAAGAAGCTAGTCAGAGATGGTTAACTACATGGTGTGAATCACAAAATTATCTTCAAGCTTCTGAATTAATAAATGATGAGTATACTGCATAAGAATGGGCTTTGTTGGATGATGAGGAAAAAGCTAGACTTTTGGGTGAATGGGCATGGAAGGTTGGTAAAGAAAGGAAGCAAGTTATAAGAAAGAAACCTCCTTCAATTGCACAGATAAGGAATGTATTGATGAAGATTATTAAGCATTCAGGCATACATGTTCCTGATAATCTTAATAGGTGTTCTTTTGAAAGAATTTATGAGCTTTATGAGAGATGTATGAGGATTAATAAAGATGATTTCTGTCCAATGAATTCTAAAAAGGAAGAAGAGTGGATTAAAAAAGATGAAGAGTGGATTCAAAGCAAAGAAAGAGAAAATCTAAGGTTCGGGAGACATCGATTCTAAAAGACCAAAGTAGTTGAAGATGTTAATCAAATTATTTCTTATGAGTTTAAGCTTAAAGTTGGAAGTGAAGGAGTTTGGAAAATTCAAAGACTCAACAATGAAGTTTATGAGTATAATAAATTTTCACAGATGCTTCAGTATTTTGATAAAGATGATTTGATGAATCTTTGGATACTTTACAAGAATAAGTTTGGTGAAGTACATCCAAATGATTATCATGAGAGACTGGTTTATCATTATTTGAAGATTTTATTTGAGCCTACTCATGATGAACCTGAATGGAAAGGACTCTACAATGGTCAAGTTACAAGATGGTTTGTATATCAAACTTGTGGAGTTCATGTTTTAACTGTTTCTGGAGAAGTTATTCATATGCTAGTAGAAGGTGATTATCCTCAACTGAATAAGTATCCAGCAATTATTGCTCAGATGTTGAAGCCCGGTATTATCAAGATGTTGTTACCATATGATGGTCAAGCTTACAATTTGTTCTTTAAGTATGAGAATATTCTTAAATCGGTAAGTGTTTGGCTACATCCTCCAATCCGGATGTTTTGAGCTTAAAAACTTGAGAATTACGTTGGAATGTATCAAGTTTAGGGAGGATTGTTGGGTTTTGGTTCCTTGGATTTGATGAGACAAAATAAATACAAGAATGAAACAAAGGGACTTAAAGTGAAAGAGATGAAACCTACAAAAAGATGGAAGGACTTGCTTGCAAAAGAAGATTTATTATTTAGTCCTTCGTAGTATTTTGTAAACCCTAATCCTCTAGTATATAAAGAGGACATGGGGTGTAGGTTTTATATACAAGTCTTCCATAATGTAGTCTAAAGGTATGTGTGTGTGTGTGTAACCTAGGGCGTATGGTTTATTGTAAACGCCTAGGTTAGTTGTTTACCTCCAAGATCTAAGGTGTCTTAGATCCCTGTTACAGTTAGGTGACACGTATTATTCTGATCAAATAATATTTGGAGGAGATTAGGTGAAAGTAAAACCTTGTGTCAATAATAATGATGTTTTGATTTATTCCGTTGTGCATCTTATTGTTATCATTGTTATTGTTAAACCCTAAGGCTCAAAACGATCTCAAGGAGTCTAACAAACTCCACACTTTATTAAGACTAAATTTTAGCTCGTAATTGTCATAAAATTTTTAAATTTGGTGCTAAAATTGCCCAAACGAATATTTCTTATAGTTTATTTGATAAATTACCAAGGACAAGATAAACGATCAAGTGAGTGAATAGTTTCTAAGTTCCCCGTTTTATTCTCCCTCCCTACACTTAAACTGAACATTGTCCCCAATATTCTCCGAAAGTATCAAAGGTATGATAAAGTAAGGTAAGTAAGGAAAAGAAACTAGTACTCCCGATTAGCTCGGTAGGATATGCGTATGAAGTTGCGGTTAAATTCTTTTCCATTAAGAATGCATAAGTAATAAGATTCATCAATTTGTGTTTCTTTTTCTTGCCAAATATAACTGCACATTTATAAGAAAAAAAGCGAAACCTTTACGTAAAATCGTGGTAAAACTATATATGACACACAACTACACTAGAAAACAAGTAAAATATAATGCTTTTGAATGGATGTTTTCGAGTTTTACGGAAAATTAAGACACGAGAATCTCCAAAATTTTTAAGTTGCCTGAAAACTAAAAGCAGATAATCTGTTTCTACATAGCTTGACGTCGTCAAGCTTTAATCCTGACGCCGTCAGGTTATCCTGACAGAAAGTGGTCTGCTGCGTTTTTCTGGAAAAATTACATCATAAATCTGGAAAAATTCCTGCAAAAAATCCATTATGACTCGATAGCATTTGACTCATACACACATATATATCAATTTCACTAATTGTAATTCTCATGTTTATGTTCTTCAAAAACATATGTGATCTTCCCTACACTTAGCTTTTTGTAAAATACCTTTATATGTAATTAAGACGAGGTTAAAGACAAAATAAAGCATTTTCACAAAGTCTAACATGAGAATAAGCAACAATGAAAAAGATATAAGACACAAAAAAATTGAAAAACAAAACAAGCAAACAATTAAGCATGGGTTGCCTCCCACAAAACGCTTTTCTTTATTTATGAGTCTTGTAGCTAGACTCGAAGTCGTGCTCCTACGTGACTTTCTTACCGTCATCATTTTCATTCACTAAGCGTTCATCATAGGGTTGTACACGTTGTATGCTTACCGTGAACTCCCTCCCATCACCGTCTAATATGATAATGGTCTCACTTATATTTGTCTCTTTCACCGTATAAGAACCAAACAATTTTGGCCTATTCTTTCCTTTTAACGCTTTTATTTTTACCTACACTAAAGCACCTTGTCTCCTTCCAAAATTTCTTTAGGGTTCTTTTAAGGAGTATTTCTATGGTATAGTTGTACCCTATGTTTTATCATGTTTCCATAGTTTCAATCCATCCCTCACTCACGAAGTCCTAATCCTTTTTCCCATTCAACAATTTTCCTCTTATGACATTATTAGAGACGCGCGAATTCTTATTCTTTATCTTCTCCTTAATCTTCAGTATTTTGATAAAGATGATTTGATGAATCTTTGGATACTTTACAAGAATAAGTTTGGTGAAGTACATCCAAATGATTATCATGAGAGACTGGTTTATCATTATTTAAAGATTTTATTTGAGCCTACTCATGATGAACCTGAATGGAAAGGACTCTACAATGGTCAAGTTACAAGATGGTTTGTATATCAAACTTGTGGAGTTCATGTTTTAACATTTTCTAGAAGTTATTCATATGCTAGTAGAAGGTGATTATCCTCAACCAATAAGTATCCAGCAGTTATTGCTCGGATGTTGAAGCTGGTATTATCAAGATGTTGTTACCCTATGATGGTCAAGCTTACAATTTGTTCTTTAGTATGAGAATATTCTTAAATCGGTAAGTGTTTGGCTACATCCTCCAATCCAGATGTTTTGAGCTTAAAGGAAACTTGAGAATTCTGTTGGAATGTATCAAGTTTAGGGGATGATTGTTGGGTTTTAGGTTCCTTGGATTTGATGAGACAAAATAAATACAAGAATGAAACAAAGGGACTTAAAGTGAAAGAGATGAAACCTACAAAAAGATGGAAGGACTTGCTTGCAAAAGAAGATTTATTATTTAGTCCTTCGTAGTATTTTGTAAACCCTAATCCTCTAGTATATAAAGAGGACATGGGGTGTAGGTTTTATATACAACTCTTCCATAATGTAGTCTAAAGGTGTGTGTGTGTGTGTAACCTAGGGCGTATGGTTTATTGTAAACGCCTAGGTTAGTTGTTTACCTCCAAGATCTAAGGTGTCTTAGATCCCTGTTACAGTTAGGTAACACGTATTATTCTGATCAAATAATATTTGGAGGAGATTAGGTGAAAGTAAAACCTTGTGTCAATAATAATGATGTTTTGATTTATTTCGCTGTGCATCTTATTGTTATCATTGTTATTGTTAAACCCTAAGGCTCAAAACGATCTCAAGGAGTCTAACAAACTCCACACTTTATTAAGACTAAAGTTTAGCTCGTAATTGTCATAAAATTTTTAAATTTGGTGCTAAAATTGCCCAAACGAATATTTCTTATAGTTTATTTGATAAATTACCAAGGACAAGACAAATGATCAAGTGAGTGAATAGTTTCTAAGTTCCCCGTTTTATTCTCCCTCCCTACACTTAAACTGAACATTGTCCCCAATGTTCTCCGAAAGTATCAAAGGTATGATAAAGTAAGGTAAGTAAGGAAAAGAAACTAGTACTCCCCTGATTAGCTCGGTAGGATATGCGTATGAAGTTGCGGTTAAATTCTTTTCCATTAAGAATGCATAAGTAATAAGATTCATCCAATTTGTGTTTCTTTTTCTTGCCAAATATAACCTGCACATTTATAAGAAAAAAAACGAAACCTTTACGTAAAATCGGCGGTAAAACTATATATGACACACAACTACACTAGAAAACAAGTAAAATATAATGCTTGTCGAATGGATGTTTTCGAGTTTTACGGAAAATTAAGACACGAGAATCTCCAAAATTTTTAAGTTGCCTGAAAACGAAAAATCAGATAATACTGTTTCTACATAGCTCGACGTCGTCAAACTTTAATCTGACGCCGTCGGTTATCTGACGAAAGTGGTGCTGCTGTTTTCGGAAAAATTCACGCAAAACATCCATTATGACTCGATAGCATTTGACTCATACACACATATATATCAATTTCACTAATTGTAATTCTCATGTTTATGTTCTTCAAAAACATATGTGATCTTCCCTACACTTATCTTTTTGTAAAATACCTTTATATGTAATTAAGACGAGGTTAAAGACAAAATAAAGCATTTTCACAAAGTCTAACATGAGAATAAGCAACAATGAAAAAGATATAAGACACAAAAAAATTGAAAAACAAAACAAGCAAACAATTAAGCATGGGTTGCCTCCCACAAAACGCTTTTCTTTATTTATGAGTCTTGTTCGTGCTCCTACGTGACTTTCTTACCGTCATCATTTTCATTCACTAAGCGTTCATCATAGGGTTGTACACGTTGTATGCTTACCGTGAACTCCCTCCCATCACCGTCTAATATGATAATGGTCTCACTTCTTATATTTGTCTCTTTCACCGTATAAGAACCAAACAATTTTGGCCTATTCTTTCCTTTTAACGCTTTTATTTTTTACCTACACTAAAGCACCTTGTCTCCTTCCAAAAATTCTTTAGGGTTCTTTTAAGGGAGTATTTCTATGGTATAGTTGTACCCTATGTTTTTATCATGTTTCCATAGTTTCGAATCCATCCCCTCACTCACGAAGTCCCTAATCCTTTTTTCCCATTCAACAATTTTCCTCTTAACAGCATTATTAGAGACTCGCGAATTCTTATTCTTTATCTTCTCCTTAATCTTCAAATGGTATCTCAGAGCAATAGGTATCTTAACTTTTTCTTTGCCACTTTTGAGTATAGGAACACCCTCACCGCATTTGATTGTTGCCTTGGCGGTGGTTAGGAAAGGTGCTCCAAGGATAGATAACACTTGCAACCTCAATTTAAAAAATCCTCCGCTATTACTAAGGGATAAACATATGATGATTTGCTAACAAAATTCTAAGGTTGGTCTTGGTTGGCTCCTCCTTAGTCAACTTACTATAGACTAATAGCGGCGTTATGTTTACATCAGATCCCTGATCGGCCAAGGCTTTTATATTCTCTAAGTCACCAATGTTACATGGTATTATGAAGTTCCCAGAAATCTCTTGTTTCTTAGTTATTGGTTTCCTCAGAATTTCCTCGTACAAAGGTCCCATAGGCATGGTGTCATATTCTTCCTCTTTTATCTCACCTAAGAGGGCTTTTCTAAGAGCATCATTATACCTAAAGTTGTTCAGTTGGTTAACAATTATTTTTTTTATTGATCTCATGCTTAAGTTACTTTTCAATGATTTTGGGTTTATCATTATTCTGAGCCTTATCCGTGTCCTTTTTATTCTTGCTGGTCTTGGTAGTCTCAATGTCCTTTTTCTCAACTACCCCACGCTTATCGGGAGCAATGGAAATGGCGTTAAAAAATAAATTAGGGGTAGCGCGGTCATCATTTCTTACTAACACCTTCTCAGGAACCTTCGTCTTAGTGTAATCGTTCACTAAGTTCATCATCTCCGCCATTTTTGCCTGCATTTCTTCCCTTTGCCTATAAACTTCTTCCTCAAATTTGCCTAATCTTTCTGAATGGGCTGCCATGTATTCTCTCATTTGTGTTTTGAAGCTTGGTGAGAATGGGATTGGAGAGGTAGAACGGAAGCGTCGTAAGGAATTGGGATTTTGTTCAAGGCTAGGTGATTTAGAGAGAGGTGTTGGGCGGTTGGCAGAGTCAGTGAAATTAACCGTTGCTCGAGGGATTTGTCCAGGTGCTTTCTTTTGCCTCTCAACTAGATAGTCGATCCTTTTCTCAAGAGCACTAACTTGCTCTTTGATGATGATGGAAGGCCCATGAGGTATTGATATGGCACTCACCGTTCTTTTGGTGGTTTCATGAGATTCACTCCAATCTTCGTAGCTCTGACCGGTGAGCTCTTCTATGATATCCCATGATTCTCCCGTGTTGAGATCGTTGAGCCTTCCACCGGTAACTCGGTCAATGGATCGCTTGGTGAGGAAGTTGGCATGATCGTAAAAGATTTGGACTTAAAGCCAAAGATCGATGCCGTGATGAGGGACTTTGTGGAGCAAGTCCTTGAATAGTCCATGCCTCGTAGAGAGTTTCGCCTTGACATTGTTGGAACAACAAGATGTCGTTCCTTAGTTTGGTAGTTCTCCCCGGTGGGAGAAATTGGGCGAGGAAGCAGTGGTGAGATCATCCCAACTTGAGATGGATCCGGTGGAAGTCGCTCGAGCCAATTCTTGGCTTGGTCCCGTAGAGAATTGAAAGGACGAAGCGCGTGGTCTCGCGTGTGGTAGCATCAAGGCCGATAGAGTCAACAATGTTAAGGAAGTCCTTGAGATCTTGATTAGGATCTTGAACGAAGTCCATGGAATGCACATCCATTTTGCACCAACCGGATGGTGTCGGATCTTAGGGCCGTAGTTTGAGCTTGATCGGGGAGCTCAATGGTGTTCCTATAGCCTTGATGGCTCGGTCTATAGTATTTACCAAGATTACGGCCTCTTGGCGGGTCAATTGGTGGTGGGTTGATTGGAAGTGGTTGATTTGGTGGTGGGTTATCGCCTTCCATGATGAAAAGTGATAAGGTTACAAACAAAAACACGAAAAAGGAGGATAGACTACAAGGAAGCTAATGAAAATGAGAAAAAATCTTACTTGATAGGAATCAAGCAAGGGAACCTAAATGAGATAGAGATCTAACTAGCTATTCTATTCCCGGCGGCGCCAAAAACTTGATGCGCGCGGAAGGCGCGTTCGGGGTTAAAGGAAACTTCCTTTTCTTGAGCAAGTTTTCAACCTCTAGGCGATGAACCTAATCATTTTAGTGTAGTATGGGAAAGCCTCGGGATTGATATCGTTCTCTAGGGAATAGGAACGCTAGTAAGAAATATATGACGAGAATGTGGGGTTGAGGATGGTTATTTTTTTATCTTTTTTATGGTTTTTTAGAAAGCTAAGGTAAAATCTCGGGGGAATTGGTTGGGGGTGGTACTTCTACCGATTACTCTACTTTATCTAATTATCTAATTATCTAATTACTACGGGTAGCGTATGTCTAATTGAGGTGTGCTCGTATTATGATTAAAGATGTGTTCACCTAGATACTATTACCCCTAGTTATCTTTTATTGGTCGGTTGAGTTGTCACGTCCTTTATCTTAACGCCTTGTATTCCTAAAGGTCGTAGGGTATGCGTGGTCCCTAGTTCTTTGAGGTTATCTCTCGTATATGACCTACGGAGTCGGCAAGCCTAGCTATTTCATTTATAGACCATATCATCATAAAGCATACTCAAGCATTAAATACAACGAATATGCCTAGTTGCACTACTAAGCCAATTTCAATTAAGATAAGAAACAACCTAACAATAATAAATAACTAGGTTTCATATATCTAAGCAAACACACAAGTAATTTAGCTAGACATGATAGACAAGTAAGCATACACACAATCAATCAAATATGAGATATACATAATGATAATTTGGATTAATAAACTTATCTCGATGTGTAAAATAGGGTATGGTACCCTAAGATACTGTCCAAGTCGGACTACAAATGAATTAGGGTTTTTTCTCCAAAAGTCTACCTCCTTCAATATAGAAAAATTGAATTCTTTATATAGATTTACAATCGCGATGGCGTCACCTTTTGCATGTGACGCCGTCAGCTCGCCGTCATTAGGGTTTCATCTGGGCCAAGTCATCGATGGGACGGTGATGAGTGTCCAAATACTCATCATTTTGTATAATCTAAACGCAAAATCATCGAAAACACTCGAAACACATCAAAATGATCAAAATATCACAAATCAGTGTTTTATGTGTTTTAAATGCAAAATATCAAAATCAGATGAAAATGTATCAAGTTTGCAAAATTGGCAGTTTTAGTCCCCTAAGTTTTAAAAGTTGTCAAATCTAGTCCCTGGAATATCAAAATGTGGAAATTTATCATTCAAGGTCCCTTAAGTATTTTAAGTTGTTAAAAATGATTCTTGAATGATTCTTTGGTAAATTGGCAAGAAAAGTCCCTAAACTTTGAAATTTTGCAAAATTAGTCCTTGGACTTTTAAAAAATGGATTTTGTGAAAAAATGGTCCTTGCTCTATAAATGTTTATCATGTTTAGTCCTTGTGAGAGCATTGGAAATAGTGCACTTTCAGTCCTTGGGGTTTGGTTAATTTACACTTTTGGTCCTTGTTGTTACCATTTAACCAAACGGACCCTTATTAATAACCAAGCCCAAATCCAGTTGGCCCAAACCCCTGACCCGGTCCTTTTACCCACCCAAACCCGGTCAACACAACCAAGTCAAACAAATCACCCCCTTGGCGCTCTTTTTCCTCCTTCCCCACCGCTCTGCAATCACTCAACATATCC
The DNA here is from genome assembly GCA_022545495.1 of Chrysanthemum lavandulifolium. Taxonomy (NCBI): domain Eukaryota; kingdom Viridiplantae; phylum Streptophyta; class Magnoliopsida; order Asterales; family Asteraceae; genus Chrysanthemum; species Chrysanthemum lavandulifolium. The sequence continues at coordinate 97,733,382 of CM040238.1, forward strand.
ATCCCCCTCCAACATATTACTCCTCATGTCCCTCCTCCTCAACACAAGACAAGAATCATTAAATGATCCTTTTACCCTCACTCAACCCTCCACTGTTAAAATCCACTTTGGCGCCAAAAATGATCAAACGGCCTAAATCCACTATAGTCATCCAATGGTTGTAAATTGATGTGGGATTAACTCAGAAGTCTAGGGGGAGCTGTTTGGGTATAAAAGAAAGAAGAAAGGAGAGAAGAAAAGTAGTAGTTAGTAGTTTAAGTTTTTCTTAATGTCGTTTTTTTTATTTATGTATTAGCTTAGCTTAAAATTATGTAATCTCTTGTTTTTATGTTTCAAACTCAAGTATGTTATCTTTGTAATCTGTTTCAAGCATTAATTTTAAAGTTTGGTTAAAATCTTTGTTTTGTGTTTATTGTGGAGAATTTCAGTTTCATGTTCTTATACTTAAGCTTTCAATAGCATAATTTCTCATTCAAACAAGTTTAATCAAGCTTATCATGGCTTTTGATAAGCTTGTAAGTCGATTTAAACAATTTCCAATTATAGTCAACAAAAGTCAACTGGAGCTCAATGAGACTTAGAAATGGGTAATGGTGTTGCAGAGCTGGATTTTGGGCTAAATTAGAGTAGGTTAGAGTAGTTCTTGGGTTTGGTTTTGGTCTGCACTTCAGCTGGATCCATGTGAGTGAGCTTCTCACTTTTCATTTTCAAGTCAAAATTGTAGTTTATGCTTATCTATATATCTGTGGTCACCACTAGCTTTTATGTGTTTAATAAGTTGTATTTAGGGCAATATAACTTAGTTTAATCAGTTAAACCAGTTGGATCAGCACTTAGCTTAGTTTTGATTTCAATTCATGTTTTTAAGTAGTGTTTGGAATTGCAGATTAATAGGTGATGTAGGTTTATGCAGTGCTTAAGCTTGGTTGTCATATGCTTGTTTAGTTCATCTAAGATCATATATGTCTTCATTCTACATCTGCTAACCACAAAAGTCAATATTTCTTTGTACCTGTCTTAGCAGCTAGCTGTTGGAGTTTTAACAAGTCAAAATCTTATTTTGTGTTTCAAATCCATAAATCTTGCTTGCTTTAGTTTCATTTTATCATATTTCATCATTATCAGTACATAAATTAGCTTCAAACTTCATATTAGTCAACATTTCATATTTGCTCAAAAAGTCAAATTGCAAATCTCAGTTTGGCCATAATAGGTGGATTTTTCATGCATTCATCTCTAGGCCAAAATCATAGAAACTTGTTGTTTTGAAAACTTCCTGTGTCTAGTGTCTTATGACCATTTTAGTAGATTTTATAATTTTTCTACAAGCTCAAAAGAGCTTGTCCAAATGATGTCAAGTCCACATGCGAGGCAATCGTTGACCCATTGGGTTTGTCCAAGTTTTGTAGAGCTTGTGTAGAGCTCATTTGAGCTCTTCTAAGCCTGATTTTTGGTTTAAGGATCTTGGCCAGGTCTTCTCAAGTTCCAATTGGTGGTTTCTGTTTCTAGCTTATTTAAGTACTTATTTTACACTGCAGTAGCCCTTGAATCATTTTTAGCTTATTGCCCATTTAATCAAATCAGTGTAATCTTGCTTATCGAGGTTGTATCTTGTTGTAACTTGTTCCATTTAGCCCTCTTAGATTATTATAGCTTGTGTATCAGTTGGGTAGCTTTTGGACTCCATTTGCTTAATAAAGTGCTTATTTCAATAAGCACTTCCACTTCAGTTGCATATTCCTCCATATAAGCCCTTGTTTTCTATTTTTCCTAGCTTCTAAATATAATTTTAGAGTTTTCCTTAAATTTTCAGATTTTTCTAAGGTGTTTTGCTATTTTCTTGATTTAATTTAGTTTTTAAGCATTTTTAATTAGCTTTAAATACAAATAATTAAGAAAAGCTTCAAAAATAATTTTCATTTTCTTAAGTTTAGATAAATATAAATAGCCTAAAAGTATTTTTCCATAATTTTCTTAGTTTAAAAAGTATTTTCTAGCATTTTAATTAGTTTTAAATTGTTTTAAATTAGTAATAAATATATAAAAGTCTAAAAATATATTTTCTGTTTTAAAATTAGTTTTATCATATTTTAGATTTTTCTAAATCTTAATTTTATTTTTCTAGTCTTATTTCATATTTTCTTTTATTTTAGAGTATTATTAAATAGTTTAAATTAGTTTTTAATTAATAATAATTACATAAATAGTTTTAAAACAATTTTATTTTTAATAATTTTCTTTTATCATTAGGATTGTAGAAATGTATTTTCATATTTTTAGGATTTATATTGTGTAAGTTTTACGTTTTATTTGTGCGTTTACGTTATTTTTATTTAAACGTAAGTTTTAAGTTTTAGGTTTTAAACGTTCATCACTTTAAATATAGTGATAGCGTTTATTTAATATCTTTATCTTTTAATTTTCTTAATTTGCATTTAAGTCGCTTTATTTTATAAATTTTTCAGAGTGTAATATTCAATCCTAATCTTTCTCGATCACTATCCTTAGTGATCATTCTATCGTCTGAATCGTGTTTGCACACCATTGAGTCTCCGTGGGACATAACGACCGGGAAACACTATACTCCCGGATCTTCATTGCATTTGTGTCCGAGCGGTTTAAGTCTGTTTAGACTTGACGGTTTAAGCAGATCAAAATTTTGGCGCCACGCTGGAGGCTTTAGCGTGTGTTTAGCCATTTTCAGACCCATTCTTGCACATACCCCATCTTTTGTAAAAAGTTTTTTGTAAAGTTATCAGAAAATCCAAAAATATTTTCATTCTTTGTTTTTGCAATATGTTTTTCAAAAATCCAAAAATATCCATCTTTACCCTCTCACATCTTTTGATTCTACATTTCTTTTACCTCATCCATTTGATTCTTTCTATGTCTCATCCTCACCAATTTGGTTGTGAATGGTGTGGGGACCTCAAAATGGTGGAAATTGCCCGGGTGTGGCATTGTGAATCCGGAAACGGGTTTGTCTATGACCAAAATCCTACAATGAAACAACTAATTTCCTCAACCAACCCCGCACTATGAGATGGAGACGTATTCTTGTGAATTTTGTGGGGTCCTCATTATGATTACCAATGTCAATCATGGAATCAAAATTTCTATGAATCGATCCTTGTTATAACACTCCTTGTTTTGACAATTTCCAACCCCACAATTTTCCATCATTGAACAATTTCCGTCATTGATCAACATCCTCGTGAGAAAAGTATGCTAGAAGAACTTGTCAAGACCAAACGTCTATAACGAAAATCTATGCTAGAATTACTTGAAGAAGAGGAACGAGCCGCTAAGATTCAAAGATGTTGGTATGTGCTAAAACACATACCTTTTCTTTATCAAAATAGACCCAAAATAACCAAGAAAGAGCCGTTTATTGCTAATATTTGTGGTTTTCTTGAGTTTGTGCTTGTGCGGTATGGATATGTAAAACACGCAAAAAGGATCCAAATCGACGTAAATCCGAGCACGAGAGATCAAGAGAGCTTAAAGGCGTGGGAAGGTCGAATTATGCATTTTTAAAGATTTCTAATCACTGAGGATGATTTGTGAAGATTTGATCAAAGTTTGAAGAAATGTCAGAAATGGCCCCTCAAGTTTCAGTATTTGTGAAGAGTGATCCCTTGAAGATACTTTCAGATTTTACATGTTCAGCCCCTGAAGTTTCAGAAAGTACAACATTAGTCCCTATGGTTACCATTTATCACCAAGTTAGTCCAAATCCAATATTTACACTACACTAAATCCATTATCCAACAAACTACTCCTGGCCCAAATCTCATGTATCCGGCCCAAACACACAAACTAAACAACCCTGTGAATTAAAACCCCTCAACCCGAATAAACTCACTTTACCCGATCATCCTACCCAAGTCAACTATCCTACCGGTCAAACATTTTAAACAACAATTAAATAAACAAGCGCCCCAAACACCCCGCATCTCCTTCTTCCTCCCAAACACACCCGTACACCACAAATAACACCTCTCCCAAACATCAACCTCGTACTAGAATCTATTTATCCTTCTAGAAACCTTATCCCACCGACTTGTCAAGATAAGAGTGACCACGTGGCCAATTCAAGCAACTTCATTGGACGAAACACATCATTGAGCTATTTGGAGCATTTTGATTGGACAAAGTGACAGTGGGGGAATGAATGGCTCAGAATTGCTTCTAGGCTCTTCCAAGGATCCCAAGACCTCCTCCTCAAGGCTATAAATAGGACCCCTTTGATCACAATGTAATTCGTGTAGTCTAGCTTAATTTCCTTTAAAGTTTTGTTTATGTTTAATGTATTTTCAAAGATTTCAGTAGTTTAATGTTTTAAAATTTCAGTATCTTGTATTCTCAATTCAGTTTTAATATAAGTTTTTCAAGTATTTCATTTCTTGTTTGATATCAATCCGTATTACTCCATTGATTCTAGCTTTAAATATTGTTAGTTTCAGCTCATATAAGCTCTATATAGCTTATGTGAGCTTGTTTTATCCATCTTATTTTGGTCTTGTTCAGTTTTTATAAAAATCAAAAAAGAGTCAACGAAAGTCAAACTGCTTATTTGGAGTTTGCTTATTTTCAAATCTGAGTTTTCATAATGAAAGGAATGTGCTTGCATCTTTATTTAGTCAGTTAAAGCCCATTAAGAGATAAAGCCAATCAATTTGTACCAAACACCCCTCAAAAAGGAGTGTTTGGCACAAAGGGTTTTTGACCCATTTTCAGGTACTCTTGGGTTACAACTGTTTTGGTCAATAGTTCTAGTAGTCTTAGAGTAATTCTTGTTAAATTTGATCAGATCTCATAAAGTTTAGAGTGATTTCAAATCCTTGATACCCATAAGCTGTCACAACAGCTTATGGCTTAGCTTTGGTCTAAGCTCTTGTTTGAGTCAGTTCTTGAGTCACTTATGATCTTTTGAGTCTATTGCAAGTTCTGGTTTAGTGTCAATTAGTGTCAAAAAGAGTTTGTCAATTTCTCTAGCTGTCTAAATTTTCTGTCAAAACAGATTTTAGGTCATTATCTTCAAGCTATTTTAACTGTCTTAATCATTTCAAAAACACAAAAAAATTAGTTTTATGAATAGTTTAGCGAGTTATAGTTCACTTATAATCGCCAAGAATTTCCATTAGCTTTTACAAGCTCAAATCTGGTCTATAAATCATCCCAAGTCGCTATCAAGATAATAAAGTTTAATGATCCTTTAACTCCCTTTATATCGATCTATTTAATCCTCATCGAGCTTGAAAGTTGTTAAAATTGGTTTTGGTACTCTCGGTACATGGTTCAAATCGATCTAGCTCATTTTGGCATAAGAAACTTGTTTGCCGACTTATTAATAAGCTTAAAAGTTGTCCCATTTTCTGCTTAACTGTTGGAATTAGAGGTTTCACAGTTAGCTTATAGAGCTTATTAGACTTTAGGACTAGCTTAAATCACTCCTAGACACCTTAGTTTAGATAGCTTATTAGGATTGCTTTACCCTATAGCTTATTTGAGTAATCACTTAGCTTATTAGCTTATATTTTTAAGTAGTTTCCACTTTAGCTTAATCACTCCTTTATTACTAGCCTATTGTATGCTCCCATAGCTCTATCACTGTCATTTCTAGGTTTCTTTAGGTTGCCTTTAGCTTAAATTCAGTGTAGAAGCCTTTTGCTTATTTATAAGTGCTTATTTTAGCTCCATTTACTGCAAATTTCTATTTCATCCACATAAGCACTACATTTCTCATTTTCATAGAACCGTATATATATTTCGAGTTTTCTGAATTTTTCATTAATTTTGGTCACCATTTAGTATTTTTCTTAATTAAAAATAGATTTTAATCACTTTTAAATAGGTTTTATTGCAAATAATTAAGAAAAAGTTCAAAAAAAATAATTTTTCAATTTTAATAGTTTAAGATAAATATAAAAAGCATAAAAAAGATTTTTCCATATTTTTCCCCTTTTATTTTGTATTTTTCACAATTTAAATTAGATTAAATTAGTTTTAAATTAGTAAAAAAATAGAAAATTAATCTGAAAAATAAAAAAATAGTTTTGAAAAGTCTCTTATGATATTTTAGATTTTTAGAAAATAGTTTCATATTTTTCTCCTTAAATTTCATAATTTTTAGAATTTAATTTAGTTTAAAAGGTTAAAAATTAGTTTTTAATTTAAATAAAATTCAGAAAAATCCAAAAAAAATAGTTTTAATTCTAAATTAGTTTTTGCATATCACTTTTAGTATAAAAGTACTTTTAGGCATCTTTAGGATATAATCTAGACGTTGTTGCATTTTTATTACGTTTATTAATTACGTTTTAGTTATAATCGCACTTAGGATTTCCCGTAAAATAGATTCCCTTAATTACTTTCCCATTCCCGTAGTTAATATAATCAAAATCAAACAAATCAAAACATCGAGCATTAAATTCCAAACCAAGAACGACGTTGGCAATTCACGCCTCGTTGGGAAAACGATTCGGTTGTTTAATCCGTATACACAATCACACACGGATTTGGTTTATTATTCTTTTCCTAAGAGAATTTGAATCTATCTTCGTGATTATTTTTGATATCGATATTGAGGTTTTATCCACACATAACCCTTAAGCCTTTGAAATCAAATTTTGGCGCCCATTGCCGGGAGGTTGTGTCACGACAATATCGTTTGAGGTTTGACGATTAGTGGCTCGAGATCCTTCATTCGTGAAGTTACTATTTTATTTATAAAAATAAAAAGTAAAAATATTTTCCTTTTCTTTTGTATATATATATCATATTAAAAATACAAAAAGATTTTCTCTTTGTTTTTGCTAATAAATAGAAGACACCAATTATATAACATTCTCAACGGAGGTGTTATCATTATAAGTTCCCGAACTAAAGATCAAAAACTTGCCTTTGTGTCACTTGTGAATCAATTTATTTCTATCGGACAAACAAACTGTGTGGTGGGTACAAGGACGGCCTGACATTAAATTGCGGCTGAAAAGAGGCGGGTTTTTAATAAGCTTCGCGCTGACCTAATAAAGCTTCTCCGCTCGCTTGTGCGTTTGTCTTATAGAGGTGATTTCTTCACTTGGGATTATTGGTTTAAGTTCACTGTGTTTTCGAATATCGGTCTCTTTTAATTGCCTTGGTTTTTAAGTGCATGCGCTCGCTCTCGATCTAGACGACTTGAATCGTAATCGAACGCACTCCGAGTTACGTAATATGGTCACGCTAACGTACCACCACACCCCGGTCCTAATCCTCCTCCCGGAAATCAAAATGTAGCTCCCGATCTCCGAACGATGGAGGAGTTATGTCAACCTACCATGTACGGGAGGGAGGACCCATTGCACCGACAAATATTCAAGCTACCGATTTTAGCTTGAAACATCATATGATAGAACAAGTAAAACAGGTTTTCAATTTCACGGTTTACGATGAAGATGCAAACAAGCATCTTGATAAGTTTCTAACCGTTACTCGTAGTATGAAACAAAATGGGGTCACCGATGACGCCTTCGTCTCTATCTTTTCCCATACTCTTTGACTCATCATGCCACTTCTTGGTTTGATCGACTCCCGAAGAATTCGATTCATACCTTCGAGGAAATGGTTTCGAAGTTTCTGGCAAAGTACTTTCCACCATCGATGGTGACGAAATTGAGAAACGATATCAGCAATTTCAGACAGTATCCCGACGAATCTTTGTTTGAAGCTTGGGAACGATATAAGCTTGCTATTGATCGATGTCCAAATCATAATATGTTGCTTGTCACCCAAATTGATACGTTCTACAATGGTTTGACGTTGAGACATCGTGATACGATTAATGCTGCTGCCGGTGGAACTTTCATGAAAAGACGTCCCGAGGAATGCTACGATCTTATTGAGAACATGACCGCTCATCATAATTATTGGGATTCTTCAGCTGCAAGGGGTGAATCATCTAGATCAGATTCATTTTCTTCTCACGATACGGCTCTTCATAAGAAAGTTGATGATTTGAACACGGCTATGTTGAAAATGTATCAAATGCATCTGTCTAGTCAAAATCAACAAGTTAAAGCGGTAAACCCGACTTGTGAGACTTGTGGAGGTCCACATTCTTATTCTGAGTGCACAGCCTCCGGTGGCTACGCACATGAGAATGTTTATGCTGCTACAGGAAACTACAATCAACCGCAAGGAGATCGAAATCTTCTTAGCTACCGTTCAAACAATTATCTCGGACCTCCCGGTTTCAACCAACCTCAACAACAAAACCATAATCAAAACCGTTTCAATGGTAACAACAATCAAAACAGAGGAGTTAATCATGGAAATCAACATTATCAAGCTCCTCCACCTCAAGTTTACCAACAACCACCTCCTCCTCAACAACAATATCAACAACCTTCTCATCAAGTTGCTCCGAACAACGAGTTCCTATCTTACATGAAGAGCTCCGACAATACCATTAAGAGCTTGCAGAATCAAATCACCAGCATCAGGAATGAATTTGCCACAAGTAACAAGCAAATGAGTGAAATGAAGAATATGATGGCTAATTTCTTTCAAGCCAATCAACCGTCTACTTATTCTCAACCCTCGGGTTCGGTTCTCTTCAAGTGTCGATTCCTAACCCGAGAGGTGACATGAAAGCGATCACTACCCGAAGTGGTGTTGCTTATGATGGACCTACGGTTCCTACCACTAATTCTTCTTCTTCTCGTGTGGTAGACCGTGAGACCGGGGTGACAAAGGACCGGTGCTTCCTACTAATAAGGGAATATCGTGAATGTCCAACCCACGGTTGTCCAAGATTACGAGCCCAAGATGCTCCGTTAATGTGAAGAAAGCTAATCCAAACCGTCTATCCCATACCGTCTCGTCTTAAAGATCAAACTCTTCGTGAGAAGTCGAATCATCAAATGGAAACGTTTTCCAAATCTTCAAAGACTTGAATGTGGAGATCGGTTTTGCGGATGCCCTTCTTTGATGCCCAAACTTGCTTCTACGATAAAGGGATTGCTTACGAACAAGGAGAAACTATATGAGCTTGCTACGACATCTCGAATGAGAATTGTTCGTGGGTTATCCTTAAGAAACTTCCGTAAAGTTAGGTGACCCGGCAAATTCCTCATTCCATGCGATTTTCAAGGAATTATTCAATGCTCGCCTTGGCGATCTTGGCGCGAGTATTAATTTGATGCCAAACTCAATCTACTGAAAAGCTTTCATTACCCCACTTACCCCAGCGTGTATGACCCTCGAGCTAGCCGACCGTACTACTACGAAACCAAAGGGTATAGTGAGGATGTTTTTGTCAAAGTGGGGAGTTCGATTTTCCACGATTTTGTTGTAGTCGATTTTGATGCCGATCCTCGAGTACCCTTAATTCTCGGAAGGAGTTTCTTAAGGGCGGGCCATGCGTTGATTGATGTCTATAAAGGAGAGATTACGTTACGAGTTAATCAAGAAGCATCACATTCAACATTAATCAAGCGATGAGGTACTCCTCAAATTTCGACGATGCTTCCATCAATCGAATCGGCGTTATTGATGTTTCTTGTGAGAGTACGCTCAAAGTTCTCGGTTTGCTAAAATTCTACTTCTTCCGATTCACCTTCAACCAATCATTGCCGACTCTTCCCCTTCTCTCACTCCGTTTGAGGGAGGTGATTTCCTTTTGGAAGAGATCGATGAATTTCTTGTTATTGATGAATCGATTCCACCGGGAATTGATGATGGAGTTTATGATTCGGAGGGAGATATCCTTTATCTTGAGCAATTGTTGAATGAAGATCAATTACCGTCACTCCCTCCGAAAGAAATTACGATTGACGAAATCAAAGAAGTACAAACGTCTGATGAAAATCCTCCTGAGCCCGAGCTCAAGGATTTACCTCCTCATCTTGAATACGCTTTTCTTGAAAAACCGAACAAATTTCCCGTCATCATTGCTAAAAACTTGAAAGATGAGGAGAAAACAGCACTTTTGGATGTCCTACGAAAACACAAAAATGCAATCGCTTGGCAAATTTCTGACATCAAAGGAATCAATCCTCGTTTCTGTACCCACAAAATTCTAATGGAGGATGATTGTAAACCCGTAATTCAACAACAACGTAGGGTTAACCCAAAGATTCATGATGTTATCAAAAAGGAAGTTCTTAAACTCCTCGACGCCAAAATCATTTATCCAATCTCCGATAGCTCATGGGTTAGCCCTATCCATTGTGTCCCTAAGAAAGGAGGAATGACCGTCATTGCTAACGATGAAAATGAGTTGATTTCCACACGCCTCGTCACCGGATGGAGGGTGTGTATTGATTACCGAAAGTTGAACGATGCTACTCGTAAGGACCATTTCCCGCTACCTTTTATGGATCAGATGCTCGAACGTTTAGCGGGAAATGAGTTCTATTGCTTTCTCGATGGTTTCTCTGGTTATTTTCAAATCCCGATCTATCCAAAGGATCAGGAGAAAGCCACTTTCACATGCCCTTATGGAACCTTTGCTTACCGACGCATGCCTTTTGGGCTATGCAACGCTCCCGGTACGTTCCAAAGGTGCATGATAGCCATATTTCACGACATGATCGAAAAGTCTATGGAAGTTTTTATGGATGATTTCTCGGTTTATGGAGATTCTTTCACTTCTTGCCTCTCCCATCTAGACCACATGCTCAAAAGGTGTGAAGACACCAACTTGGTCTTGAATTGGGAGAAGTGCCATTTCATGGTTCGAGAGGGCATTGTCCTCGGCCATAAGATTTCGAAATCTGGGATTGAGGTCGACCGGGCTAAAGTCGACGTTATAGCTAAACTCCCTCATCCCACTACCGTCAAAGGTATTCGGAGTTTTTTGGGTCATGCCGGTTTCTATCGCCGTTTCATCCAAGATTTCTCCAAGATAGCCCGCCCTCTGACCCATCTCCTTGAAAAGGATGCTCCGTTTATCTTCACCAACGAATGTATTGAAGCATTTCACATTCTTAAAAAGAAATTGACCGAGGCTCGATCTTAGTTGCCCCGATCGGGATTTGCCCTTTGAGCTCATGTGTGATGCAAGTGATTACGCAATTGGGGCGCCTTGGGGCAACGTAAGTCGAAACATTTTCACCCATACACTATGCGAGTAAGACATTGTCTCGAGGCCCAACACAATTATCGACTCTTGAAAAGGAATTATTGGCGTTGTCTATGCTTTTGAAAAATTTCGACCCTACCTTGTCTTGTCGAAGACCATAGTGTATACCGACCATTCGCCTAAAGTATCTTTTGGCAAAGCAAGATGCTAAGCCACGATTACTTCGGTGGGTTCTCCTCCTTCAAGAGTTTGATGTTACTATTCTTGACAAAAAAGGAGCGGAGAACCTGGCTGCCGATCACCTTTCTAGACTTGAGAATCCCCATCAAAGTGTGCTCGAGAAAAAGGAGATTACGGAAACATTTCCTCTTGAGACACTTGGGATGGTTGCTAAGAAAGACCCGAACACCCCATGGTTTGCCGATTTTGCAAATTACCATGCGGGCAATTTCATCGTCAAAGGGATGTCGTCCCAACAAAAGAAAAAGTTTTTCAAAGATGTTAAGCATTATTTTTGGGACGATCCCTACTTGTTTAAGATTTGTGCGGATCAAGTAATCCGGCGGTGTGTTCATGGCCAAGAGGCTATTGATATTCTTAATGCTTGCCATAATGGACCCACTGGTGGCCATCATGGTGCAAGCTACACCGCCAAGAAGGTTTTTGATTCCGGATTCTATTGGCCGACCATATATCGAGATGCCCATGATTTAGTCAAATCTTGTGATTCTTGCCAACGTCAAGGGAAAATTTCACAGAAGGATGAAATGCCACAAAATGCTATTCAAGTCTGTGAGATTTTTGACATGTGGGGCATCGATTTTATGGGGCCATTTCCGTCATCTAGAGGAAATAAGTACATCCTCGTGGCCGTCGACTACTTGTCCAAATGGGTTGAAGCGAAGGCGCTCCCCACCAATGACGCCCGAGTGGTTGTTAAGTTCTTAAAGAATTTGTTTTCCCGATTCGGAGCACCTCGTGCTATCATCAGTGATCGCGGTACCCATTTCTGTAATGAACAATTTGCTAAAGTTATGGATAAATATGGAGTTACCCATCGTCTTTCTACCGCGTATCACCCGCAAACGAGCGGACAAGTTGAGGTCTCGAATCGTGGTTTGAAAAGGATTTTAGAGAGAACCGTAGGAGAGAATCGAGCTTCATGGGCCGATAAGTTAGATGATGCATTATGGGCTTTCCGCACCGCATACAAGACACCCATCGGGTGCACCCCATTCAAGTTGGTGTATGGAAAAGCTTGTCACTTGCCCATCGAGCGCGAGCATAAGGCATTCTGGGCCTTGAAACATGTTAATTTTGATCTTAAGACCGCGGGTGATCACCGAAAGTTCAATTGAATGAATTAAATGAGCTTAGGGATCGAGCCTACGAAATTCTTTGATTTTCAAAGAAGACTAAGAGGATTCATGATGCTAAAATCAAAAATCGCGTTTTCAACGTTGGTGATCAAGTTCTCCTCTTCAACTCTCGATTGAAGATATTCTCGGCAAACTCAAAACCCGTTGGTCGGGACCATTCACCATCGCTCAAGTTTTCCGTATGGAGCGGTGGAGCTCTCTCGGCCGATGGCCCAATTTCAAGGTGAATGGTCATCGTGTGAAGCATTACTTTGGAGGGACATCCATCTATGGTTGTCCGGATCTCCAAACTTTCTTCCCATGGACAATTGAATTCGGGATCGAGTCAAGCTAGCGACTCGGTGATCAAAAACAATGGCGCTTAGTGGGAGGCACCCCATGCTTATCCATCTATCTTCTTTCTATTTTCTAATAAGTGACGAAGGGTCCGCCTCTTGATTTCGTGTTTGGTTGTTTGTGATGTTGTGTTTAGGATGTTCCGATATGAAGACTCTCGTGCTCGAAGTTTTTCATTTCTCCACTCGAGTCTCATGATCGATCTTGATGGAAATCGATATCCTAATCTTATCGACTAACGTTTATCTTTGAGCATACTTAATAAACGGCTTTTAGATTTTCGTGATACCTTGCTTTAAACATTGAGGACAATGTTTCGTTCTAGTCTGGGGTAGGGTAATCTTCGATTTGATTTGACCGCACTTGCTTATTTACGTCGTGTTTCTCTCAGAACCCGTTTTCCTTAGAAAATGAAAATTGTGCAAAATGAGCAAAATTTAAAATTTTTAAGCTTTTGTTAAGTCTTTTGATTGAAAAGTTGGCTAGTCTCTTAGATTAGAAGCTATAAAATGCAATTCTAGCTCACAAGGCAAAGAATTTGCAAGTTTCCTGAGTGACTTTAAATATGCATAACTTGATTTCATTAGACGAAACATTTGCTAAGTTAATATATGTTTTGACACCTTGATTGACTTTCCATTGGTGAGAGTAGGAATAGAATTACGACTTGACCGGGCGTGTTGAGCCCTAGCTTGTTCCTTAACCATAGATAATCTAAAAATTATCGGCTAAGCATTTGCGGATCTCATTATTTGGGATTTTAAATTTGCAGAGATCGAAATGATAGAGTTACTTATGAGTTTAGATGCTAAGCGTGGAGTAGTTGGTTCTCTTTAGAGCCCATCGAAGGTACTTATGGCTTTTGTTCCCACAAAATTGTTTCACCCATATCTGTCTAAATAATTAGAGATGTCGAGTTTTTGGCGATGGTTAGTTCTTTATCTTCTTAAAAGAATCTTTGTTTTAAAAATTGGGTACACATCAAGGATCCGTGATGAATAAGTAATAAGTGATATGTGATATTGTAATAAGTAAAGTTGTGAGTGCGGTGTCGAGATCGGACCCTTGGATCTTTAGCCGTGATTGAATGAGGTCTTAGCCTAACCACCGTAGGATTCTCATCTCATGAAGCCTATAGTCTTGGAATTACCCGTGAAGCTCCGTGGTTCAGGCTCATGTAAACAAAAGTATAAGTGCAAAAAAAAAAAAAAAAAAAAAAAAAAAAAAAAAAAAATTGAAAAATGTTGAAAAGTGAAAAATCAAAGTTAGTGAATAAAAATTCCTTGATGTGGACCTCATTTTACGACAATGGTTCTTGAGAGAAGACGGATAACTAATTATCGACTTAGCTTTATATCTTTATCGGAATATAAGTTATCGAAGCGAGAATTTGAAGAAATTCATTTCTTACAAATAAAAAGTCTAGAGGAAAATAGGAAAATGGGAACAAAAGTAAGTACACAAGTAACTTCCATGGGTAGTGTTAGCATCTAGAATCATTTGTAACAATGATTTCGGTTTTACGCTTAGTTTGGGACTTGTGAAAAATCGGGGCGATGTATTCTATCCAGTATGGTCACTTCACGCTGTGTTGTGTTTTCTACTCGTGATCCTAACGTGTCGTTTGAAAAATGTTTGAGTTATTGATCGACATGAAAGTTCAACAAACCGTCATTCATAACCGGAATGTGCTTAATCGTTATATCTATATATGTGATTTAAAAGGTAAGCGGGCGTTTTAGAATTAGGGTTTCTTAATCTCTTTTGAGGAATCTTTGCTACTTCTTCATAGGTTTAGTAGAAGAGATTGAAATCCTTGGTTTTAGAAGCGTGAGTTGATGGCATTGCGTGAGGACACCACAATGGTTTCGTCAGGGTATTTTGGTATGTGCTAAAACACATACCTTTTCTTTATCAAAATAGACCCAAAATAACCAAGAAAGAGCCGTTTATTGCTAATATTTGTGGTTTTCTTGAGTTTGTGCTTGTGCGGTATGGATATCTAAAACACATAAAAGGATCCAAATCGGGGCGTAAATCCGAGCACGAGAGATCAAGAGAGCTTAAAGCGGCGGAAGGTCGAATTATGCATTTTAAAGATTTCTAATCACTGAGGATGATTTGTGAAGATTTGATCAAAGTTTGAAGAAATGTCAGAAATGGCCCCTCAAGTTTTAGTATTTGTCAAGAGTGATCCCTTGAAGATACTTTCAGATTTTACATGTTCAGCCTCGAAGTTTCGAAGTACAACATTGGTCCCTATGGTTACCATTTATCACCAAGTTAGTCCAAATCCAATATTTACACTACACTAAATCCATTATCCAACAAACTACTCCTGGCCCAAATCTCATGTATCCGGCCCAAACACACAAACTAAACAACCCGTGAATTAAAACCCCTCAACCCGAATAAACTCACTTTACCCGATCATCCTACCCAAGTCAACTATCCTACCCGGTCAAACATTTTAAACAACAATTAAATAAACAAGCGCGCCCCAAACACCCTGCATCTCCTTCTTCCTCCCAAACACACCGTACACCACAAATAACACCTCTCCCAAACATCAACCTCGTACTAGAATCTATTTATCCTTCTAGAAACCTTATCCCACCTGACTTGTCAAGATAAGAGTGACCACGTGGCCAATTCAAGCAACTTCATTGGACGAAACACATCATTGAGCTATTTGGAGCATTTTGATTGGACAAAGTGACAATGGGGGAATGAATGGTTCAGAATTGCTTCTAGGCTCTTCCAAGGATCCCAAGACCTCCTCCTCAAGGCTATAAATAGGACCCCTTTGATCACAATGTAATTCGTGTAGTCTAGCTTAATTTCCTTTAAAGTTTTGTTTATGTTTAATGTATTTTCAAAGATTTCCGATAGTTTAATGTTTTAAATTTTCAAATTCTTGTATTCTCATTTCGGTTTTAATATAAGTTTTCAAGTATTTCATTTCTTGTTTGATATCAATCCGTATTACTCCATTGATTCTAGCTTTAAATATTGTTAGTTTAAGCTCATATAAGCTCTATATAGCTTATGTGAGCTTGTTTTATCCATCTTATTTTGGTCTTGTTCGGTTTTATAAAAATCAAAAAAGAGTCAACGAAAGTCAAACCGCTTATTTGGGTTTGCTTATTTTCAAATCTGAGTTTTCATAATGAAAGGAATGTGCTTGCATCTTTATTTAGTCAGTTAAAGCCCATTAAGAGATAAAGCCAATCAATTTGTACCAAACACCCCTCAAAAAGGAGTGTTTGGCACAAAGGGTTTTTGACTCATTTTCAGGTACTCTTGGGTTACAACTGTTTTGGTCAATAGTTCTAGTAGTCTTAGAGTAATTCTTGTTAAATTTGATCAGATCTCATAAAGTTTAGAGTGATTTCAAATCCTTGATACCCATAGGTGTCACAACAGACTTATGGCTTAACTAGTCTAAGCTCTTGTTTGAGTCGTTCTTGAGTCACTTATGATCTTTTGAGTCTATTGCAAGTTCTGGTTTAGTGTCAATTAGTGTCAAAAAGAGTTTGTCAATTTCTCTAGCTGTCTAAATTTTCTGTCAAAACAGATTTTAGGTCATTATCTTCAAGCTATTTTAACTGTCTTAATCATTTCAAAAACACAAAAAAATTAGTTTTATGAATAGTTTAGCAGTTATAGTTCACTTATAATCAGTTTTCAAGAATTTCCATTAGCTTTTACAAGCTCAAATCTGGTCTATAAATCGTCTCAAATGCTTATCAACATATGATTTATATGATCCTTTAACTCCCTTTATATCAGATCTATTTAATCCCTCATCTGAGCTTGAAAGTTGTTAAAAATTGGTTTTTGGTACTCTCTGGTACATGGTTCAAATCTGATCTAGCTCATTTTGGCATAAGAAACTTGTTTGCCAGCTTATTAATAAGCTTAAAAGTTGTCCCATTTTCTGCTTAACTGTTGGAATTAGAGGTTTCACAGTTAGCTTATAGAGCTTATTAGACTTTAGGACTAGCTTAAATCACTCCTAGACACCTTAGTTTAGATAGCTTATTAGGATTGCTTTACCCTATAGCTTATTTGAGTAATCACTTAGCTTATTAGCTTATATTTTAAGTAGTTTCCACTTTAGCTTAATCACTCCTTTATTACTAGCCTATTGTATGCTCCCATAGCTCTATCACTTGTCATTTCTAGGTTTCTTTAGGTTGCCTTTAGCTTAAATTCGATTAGAAGCCTTTTGCTTATTTATAAGTGCTTATTTTAGCTCCATTTACACTGCAGCCCTATTTCATCCACATAAGCACTACATTTCTCATTTTTCATAGAACCGGATATATATTTCGAGTTTTCTGAATTTTCATTAATTTTGGTCACCATTTAGTATTTTCTTAATTAAAATAGATTTTAATCACTTTTAAATAGGTTTTATTGCAAATAATTAAGAAAAAGTTCAAAAAATAATTTTTCAATTTTAATAGTTTAAGATAAATATAAAAGCATAAAAAGATTTTTCCATATTTTTCCCCTTTTATTTTGTATTTTCACAATTTAAATTAGATTAAATTAGTTTTAAATTAGTAAAAAATAGAAAATTAATCTGAAAAATAAAAAATAGTTTTGAAAAGTCTCTTATGATATTTTAGATTTTTAGAAAATAGTTTCATATTTTCTCCTTAAATTTCATAATTTTAGAATTTAATTTAGTTTAAAAGGTTAAAAATTAGTTTTAATTTAAATAAAATTTAAAAATCCAAAAAAATAGTTTTAATTCTAAATTAGTTTTTGCATATCACTTTTAGTATAAAAGTACTTTTAGGCATCTTTAGGATATAATCTAGACGTAGTTGCATTTTTATTACGTTTATTAATTACGTTTTAGTTATAATCGCACTTAGGATTTCCCGTAAAATAGATTCCCTTAATTACTTTCCCATTCCCGTAGTTAATATAATAAAAATCAAACAAATCAAAACATCGAGCATTAAATTCCAAACCAAGAACGACGTTGGCAATTCACGCCTCGTTGGGAAAACGATTCGGGTTGTCTAATCCGTATACACAATCACACACGGGATTTGGTTTATTATTCTTTTTCCTAAGAGAATTTGAATCTATCTTCGTGATTATTTTTGATATCGATATTGAGGTTTTATCCACACACATAACCCTTAAGCCTTTGAAATCAGATGTCTTGAAGAAATACGAATCGAGGAACGAGCACTTGCGAGACGTGCCCGATGGCTCGCGACTTACATCGGCGATGATGATGATAGTGACGATGATGATGAAAGTTTGTCACCAAACCACACACGAAGAGCCCGTTAACTCTCTAAGTATGGGGACGAGCATCTCGACACTATTCGGAAACGGAATCATCGAATGTTGAGAACCTTATCCCGATCCCAAGTGAGTCGAGGGAATTCTTGACAAAGAGTGTGATGTGTTTTCTCCTCTTACAAATGATCTTGTTGAGACTTTCTCGATTTTGGCGGTGATTATAGTGATGCCGATTCTTTATATTCTAAAGACATAGAATTTATTGATGCATCACTTCCACATTCGAGATCGTCAACTTAGAAGAGGATGTTGACCATGTTGTTTCCACAATAGTTAATCGACTATCACTAATCCCTTATTCGAATTCGATTACGAATTTACTCTCGAATTGATTAATCCAATCTTTGATAGTGATGAGTCGACACGGAGACTATAATGGACGAGGTGCATATTTATAGCCCACGGTACCGCACATGTCCCACCTCAGTATACTCTTCACGAGGAGTTCTCTAGTGAACTCACTCATATCATATCTCATTTGGAGTATGATTGCTTGGATGGCAAAATCATGATCGGGGAGAGAATCTCAATTTGCATAGTTATGACAAATCTTCCCACCCTCCCAACCGAGATGCCTTCCAACCCAAAGAGCTCGACCAATAAAATCCAAATAAGTGCAACTACACTTAATCCAGGAAGAAGATCTAATCATGATTGTTATCATGATTTTCCTTCTTTCTTCACCTACTCGGTGACTTCCTCTCTTCTTCACTCCTTCGGGAGTGAGGACACTATCTTTGATCGGCATTTTCAATTATCATTTTTGAGCGGTTCTATGTATATCTCATCGGTGTGGAACTTTCACATGCTTCATCTTGAATGAAAGTCCGATGGAGATTGTTTCTTCCACTTTGCTTCCCATGAACCAATGAATGCGGGTCGAGTCAAGCTAGCGACTCGGGAAAACAAAAACAAGAGACGCACAATATGGGTTTTCACCCATATTTACGTCTTCTTACCCTTTCTATCACTAAGTGTGGGGTGATGCCCACATGTTATATATATATATATATATCTTCTAAAAAAAAAAAAAAAAAAATCCTTTCAAATAATGGCCGTAATATTTCCTTTTCGTTCTTTGTTCGGCATAACCGCCGGTACTTTGAATATTGAGGGCAATATTCATTTCTAAGTGTGGGGGAATTCTCACGAATTTCATATATTATCTACCCAATTCCCGGTTTTGGCCAAAATTTTTTTTTGGAGTAAGTGTTTACACTTACTCATTTGGTTATCGATCCGCCATGTTTGATAAACTAAAGGATTGGCTAATCCGAGAGCAAGCGGCTCTTGGTAAAGATATATCAAATCCGTTTATATGGCTTGCAATTTGCCCAAAATTGTATGGTATTCATTCACCATATCCTAATAAGTGAAGAGTTGGCTAGCCCGCAAGTTTATGGCTTGTGGTAAAGGCGATGGAAAATCCATAATTGGTAATCACTCACCAAAGATAATATTGATAATTTATCTAAGAGTTGGCTAGTCCGTAAGGGTGCGGCTTACGGTAAAGACAAAATCAAATCCGTTGGAAGTCGGTGATTTGCTCAAATCACATGGTTATCGTGTACCATGGTTCTTACTTGAACTGAAACATTTGGCTACTCGAAGTAATGGCTTTTGGTAAAGAGTTTAAAATCCATTATGTTTTCTCAAATCATTGCTAGGGACTAGCAATATCTCAATGTGGGGATTGATGAGTGTCCAAATACTCATCATTTTGTATAATCTAAACGCAAAATCATCGAAAACACTCGAAACACATCAAAATGATCAAAATATCACAAATCAGTGTTTTATGTGTTTTAAATGCAAAATATCAAAATCGATGAAAAATGTATCAAGTTTGCAAAATTGGCGCTTTAGTCCCTAAGTTTTAAAAGTTGTCAAATCTAGTCCACGGAATATCAAAATGTGGAAATTTATCATTCAAGGTCCCTTAAGTATTTTAAGTTGTTAAAATGATTCTTGAATGATTCTTTGGTAAATTGGCAAGAAAAGTCCCTAAACTTTGAAATTTTGCAAAATTAGTCCTTGGACTTTTAAAAATGGATTTTGTGAAAAATGGTCCTTGCTCTATAAATGTTTATCATGTTTAGTCCTTGTGAGAGCATTGAAATAGTGCACTTTCAGTCCTTGGGGTTTGGTTAATTTACACTTTGGTCCTTGTTGTTACCATTTAACCAAACGGACCCTTATTAATAACCAAGCCCAAATCCGGTTGGCCCAAACCCACGACCGGTCCTTTTACCCACCCAAACCCGGTCAACACAACCAAGTCAAACAAATCACCCCGGCGCTTTTTCCTCCTTCCCACCGCCTCTTCTGCGATCACTCAACATATCCGTCCCAGGCTCAACATATTACTCCTCATGTCCCCTCCTCCTCAACACAAGACAAGAATCATTAAATGATCCCTTTTACCCCTCACTCAACCCCTCCACCTGTTAAAATCCACTTTGGCGCCAAAAATGATCAAACGGCCTAAATCCACTATAGTCATCCAATGGTTGTAAATTGATGTGGGATTAACTCAGAAGTCTAGGGGGAGCTGTTTGGGTATAAAAGAAAGAAGAAAGGAGAGAAGAAAAGTAGTAGTTAGTAGTTTAAGTTTTTCTTAATGTCGTTTTTTTATTTATGTATTAGCTTAGCTTAAAATTATGTAATCTCTTGTTTTTATGTTTCAAACTCAGTATGTTATCTTTGTAATCTGTTTCAAGCATTAATTTTAAAGTTTGGTTAAAATCTTTGTTTTGTGTTTATTGTGGAGAATTTCGGTTTCATGTTCTTATACTTAAGCTTTCAATAGCATAATTTCTCATTCAAACAAGTTTAATCAAGCTTATCATGGCTTTTGATAAGCTTGTAAGTCGATTTAAACAATTTCCAATTATAGTCAACAAAAGTCAACTGGAGCTCAATGAGACTTAGAAATGGGTAATGGTGTTGCAGGCTGGATTTTGGGCTAAATTAGAGTAGGTTAGAGTAGTTCTTGGGTTTGGTTTTGGTCCGCTTCATTTGGATCCATGTGAGTGAGCTTCACTTTTCATTTTCAAGTCAAAATTGTAGTTTATGCTTATCTATATATCTGTGGTCACCACTAGCTTTTATGTGTTTAATAAGTTGTATTTAGGGCAATATAACTTAGTTTAATCGATTAAACCAGTTGGATCAAGACTTAGCTTAGTTTTGTTTTCAATTCATGTTTTTAAGTAGTGTTTGGAATTGCAGATTAATAGGTGATGTAGGTTTATCAAAGGCTTAAGCTTGGTTGTCATATGCTTGTTTAGTTCATCTAAGATCATATATGTCTTCATTCTACATCTAACCACAAAAGTCAATATTTCTTTGTACTGCCTTAGCGACTGGTGTTGAGTTTTAACAAGTCAAAATCTTATTTTGTGTTTCAAATCCATAAATCTTGCTTGCTTTAGTTTCATTTATCATATTTCATCATTATCGTTACATAAATTAGCTTTAAACTTCATATTAGTCAACATTTCATATTTGCTCAAAAAGTCAAATTGCAAATCTCAGTTTTGGCCATAATAGGTGGATTTTTCATGCATTCATCTCTAGGCCAAAATCATAGAAACTTGTTGTTTTGAAAACTTCCCCAGGTCTAGTGTCTTATGACCATTTTAGTAGATTTTTATAATTTTTTCTACAAGCTCAAAAGAGCTTGTCCAAATGATGTCAAGTCCCTCGCAGGCCTTTGTTGACCTGAGGGTTTGTCCAAGTTTTGTAGAGCTTGTGTAGAGCTCATTTGAGCTCTTCTAAGCCTGATTTTGGTTTTAAGGATCTTGGCCGGTCTTCTCCAAGTTCCAATTGGTGGTTTCTGTTTCTAGCTTATTTAAGTACTTATTTTACGCTGCAAGTAGCCCTTGAATCATTTTTTAGCTTATTGCCCATTTAATCAAATCGGTGTAATCTTGCTTATCGAGGTTGTATCTTGTTGTAACTTGTTCCATTTTAGCCCTCTTAGCTTATTATAGCTTGTGTATCAGTTGGGTAGCTTTTGGACTCCATTTGCTTAATAAAGTGCTTATTTCAATAAGCACTTCCACTTCAGTTGCATATTCCTCCATATAAGCCCTTGTTTTTCTATTTTTCCTAGCTTCTAAATATAATTTTAGAGTTTTCCTTAAATTTTCAGATTTTTCTAAGGTGTTTTGCTATTTTTCTTGATTTAATTTAGTTTTTAAGCATTTTTAATTAGCTTTAAATACAAATAATTAAGAAAAGCTTCAAAAAATAATTTTCATTTTTCTTAAGTTTAGATAAATATAAATAGCCTAAAAGTA
The DNA here is from genome assembly GCA_022545495.1 of Chrysanthemum lavandulifolium. Taxonomy (NCBI): domain Eukaryota; kingdom Viridiplantae; phylum Streptophyta; class Magnoliopsida; order Asterales; family Asteraceae; genus Chrysanthemum; species Chrysanthemum lavandulifolium. Next base: position 97,755,800 of record CM040238.1, read on the forward strand.
TTTTTCCATAATTTTCTTAGTTTAAAAGTATTTTCTAGCATTTTAATTAGTTTTAAATAGTTTTAAATTAGTAATAAATATATAAAAGTCTAAAAATATATTTTCTGTTTTAAAATTAGTTTTATCATATTTTAGATTTTCTAAATCTTAATTTTATTTTCTAGTCTTATTTCATATTTTCTTTTATTTTAGAGTATTATTAAATAGTTTAAATTAGTTTTTAATTAATAATAATTACATAAATAGTTTTAAAACAATTTTATTTTTTAATAATTTTCTTTTATCATTAGGATTGTAGAAATGTATTTTTCATATTTTTAGGATTTATATTGTGTAAGTTTTACATTTTTTTTAGTACGTTTACGTTATTTTTATTTAAACGTAAGTTTTAAGTTTTAGGTTTTAACGTTCATCACTTTAAATATAGTGATAGCGTTTATTTAATATCTTTATCTTTTAATTTTCTTAATTTGCATTTAAGTCGCTTTATTTTATAAATTTTTCAAGAGTGTAATATTGATCTAATCTTTTCGATCACTATCCTTAGTGATCATTCTATCGTCTGAATCTGTGTTTGCACACCATTGAGTCTCCGTGGGACATAACGACCGGGAAACACTATACTCCCGGATCTTCATTGCATTTGTGTCCGAGCGGTTTAAGTCTGTTTAGACTTGACGGTTTAGAGCGATCGACGGCATCACCTTAAAGTTGTGACGCCGGTCTTGGTGTACGTCGTCTTGATTCTAGATCCGGGCCGTTTGGGTGAAAGCCGAGTGACGCCTTCATATTTAAAGCATGATGCCGTCGGGTTATAAGACCGAATTTTCACTAAGTCGTCGCGTGCATGTTTTGATCAAGTCTTCATAGAGGACGCGCCGCCTTTGGTTGGGGCCGTCATGTACTATTGATCGATTGAGTGGCTTTGATCTTGACTTTTCTATTTTCTTCATGTATTTGCACCTTTTCGTCCAAATGTGATTCATTCCATTTTGCTTCAAAAGACCTAAAAGTGAAAAGGAAGGAAATTAAGCGATACGGATATAAAATGTGTCAAAAATAGGGCTTAATGACCCCTAAAAGCATATATTTTAATCCTTATCGGGTCCCATAAGTTGGTCATGTCACTCTTATGCTAGATTAGGTGTTAAGCACAGTAGGAGCATTTGGTTTGTCTTTTTGAATGAGATATGAGTTTCACCCACATCTATTGTACTTTTTTTTTGGCATAATAAATTTTATCGAGTATTGAATCCCTTTACCCTAACAAAAATAAGAATGAAACATACGACTAACCATTAGAATACATTTGACTCAAGACCAAGTATATCAAACACATCAAAGAATGTCAGTTGTTCTTCGGTTAAATATTCACGTTCATAGTCATCATATAGATCTTCACCATAATCCTCTTTCCAACGCTCATACATGCTCTTGTTCCAAATACCACTTCCACCTTTTAAATTTTGAAGCCATGAAGTTCGCATTTTCATCATACACATCTTCCAATCACTCTTACTTTCTTTAACAAACTTTTCAATCGATTTCCACCTTTTAAACTAGTGAACTTATGTACAAAATTGCCACAAACCGACCACATCTAGACTTGGTACTTTATATTGTTGTAGACTAGGTTAAAATGAAAACATAGCAATTTGAATCACCTAAAACAAGTACACGAGTCAAAAGATACGGCCAAATGAAATTACCAAAAACTTTGCCTGAAAGTTGTCCACTTTCGGTGACAGAATCATAAAATACGCAAAATGAGGCATTTCTGCTCCGATTCATCGAAAAGTTAAAACACGACAGTTGTCCGAAACAACATTTTCTTAAATAATTCAGGGTCACGGGTCCTAAAAACGCAAGACATGGGCTGTGTTGTAGGGCCTGTTGTGAACCCGAAACTTAAACTTTCCAAAAATCTTTTCTTAAAAGACCTAGTTCCCGAACTTGATAAATTGCCAAACTTACCAAACTTCACTAATAACTTATAAGCGTCATTTTCCTAAAATAAAATCATACACTTGACCTTCGGAATAGTATTTTTTTAAATGACGGGAATAATGACCATTTTACCCTTTTCTGCAAATAATAACCAAACACCATTTTTGATCTCGTAAAAGTATAAACTCTTGAAATCAACGGAACTTGTAATAACTATTATGATTTCCTAATCATAACCAAACAATCTTATAATTTGTGTTTGCAAAACATATGATCATTTTGACACTTAAATATATCTCGAAATCAACCAAGCAAAACATATGTCTTATCTACTAAGTACTACAATAGTAGGGAGCTTCACATGAGGGCCTCTCAAGGGTGCTCGACTTGTGAGTTCTTGGAGTACAATTTAAAGTGTCCTCGACTCTCGTACATTCACTACATGACCTCGGACTGTGATGGCCCGAACGGTAGTACGATATCTATAAACTAATTACGTTTCACAAACTAAACCGGTTCTATAAATAACATACCCAAACAACCATGTACTACATCATGATCAATATAAGATGACATATATAGACGTTTATGCTTCGCATCATTATTCCATAAACTAAGACACGAAACCATATTATAGGTTGTTCGTGAGAGACTTTCACGACTCGACTACCATTTTC
>CM040238.1:97758523-97815752 GCA_022545495.1 Chrysanthemum lavandulifolium
CTTGGATCTTTAGCCGAGATTGAATGAGGTCTTAGCCTAACCACCGTGGATTCTCATCTCATGAAGCCTATAGTCTTGGAATTACCCGTGAAGCTCCGTGGTTCAGGCTCATGTAAACAAAAGTATAAGTGCAAAAAAAAAAAAAAAAAAAAAAAAAAAAAAAAAAAAATTGAAAAATGTTGAAAAGTGAAAAATCAAAGTTAGTGAATAAAAATTCCTTGATGTGGACCTCATTTTACGACAATGGTTCTTGAGAGAAGACGGATAACTAATTATCGACTTAGCTTTATATCTTTATCGGAATATAAGTTATCGAAACGAGAATTTGAAGAAATTCATTTCTTACAAATAAAAAAGTCTAGAGGAAAATAGGAAAATGGGAACGAAAAGTAAGTACACAAGTAACTTCCATGGGTAGTGTTAGCATCTAGAATCATTTGTAACAATGATTTCGGTTTTACGCTTAGTTTGGGACTTGTGAAAAATCGGGGCGATGTATTCTATCCAGTATGGTCACTTCACTGTGTTGTGTTTTCTACTCGTGATCCTAACGTGTCGTTTGAAAAATGTTTGAGTTATTGATCGACATGAAAGTTCAACAAACCGTCATTCATAACCGGAATGTGCTTAATCGTTATATCTATATATGTGATTTAAAAGGTAAGCGGGCGTTTTAGAATTAGGGTTTCTTAATCTCTTTGAGGAATCTTTGCTACTTCTTCATAGGTTTAGTAGAAGAGATTGAAATCCTTGGTTTTAGAAGCGTGAGTTGATGGCATTATGTGAGGACACCGGCAATGGTTTCGTCAGGGTATTTTGGTATGTGCTAAAACACATACCTTTTCTTTATCAAAATAGACCCAAAATAACCAAGAAAGAGCCGTTTATTGCTAATATTTGTGGTTTTCTTGAGTTTGTGCTTGTGCGGTATGGATATCTAAAACACGCAAAAGGATCCAAATCGGGGCGTAAATCCGAGCACGAGAGATCAAGAGAGCTTAAGTTGGCGGAAGGTCGAATTATGCATTTTAAAGATTTCTAATCACGAGGATGATTTGTGAAGATTTGATCAAAGTTTGAAGAAATGTCGAAATGGCCTCAAGTTTTAGTATTTGTCAAGAGTGATCCCTTGAAGATACTTCAGATTTTACATGTTCATTACGAAGTTTCGAAAGTACAACATTGGTCCCTATGGTTACCATTTATCACCAAGTTAGTCCAAATCCAATATTTACACTACACTAAATCCATTATCCAACAAACTACTCCTGGCCCAAATCTCATGTATCCGGCCCAAACACACAAACTAAACAACCCGGTGAATTAAAACCCCTCAACCCGAATAAACTCACTTTACCCGATCATCCTACCCAAGTCAACTATCCTACCCGGTCAAACATTTTAAACAACAATTAAATAAACAAGCGCCCCAAACACCCCGTGATCTCCTTCTTCCTCCCAAACACACCGTACACCACAATAACACCTCTCCCAAACATCAACCTCGTACTAGAATCTATTTATCCTTCTAGAAACCTTATCCCACCCGACTTGTCAAGATAAGAGTGACCACGTGGCCAATTCAAGCAACTTCATTGGACGAAACACATCATTGAGCTATTTGGAGCATTTTGATTGGACAAAGTGAGCGGTGGGGAATGAATGGCTCGAAATTGCTTCTAGGCTCTTCCAAGGATCCCAAGACCTCCTCCTCAAGGCTATAAATAGGACCCTTTGATCACAATGTAATTCGTGTAGTCTAGCTTAATTTCCTTTAAAGTTTTGTTTATGTTTAATGTATTTTCAAAGATTTGATGGTTTAATGTTTTAAAATTTCAAGATCTTGTATTCTCAATTCGGTTTTAATATAAGTTTTCAAGTATTTCATTTCTTGTTTGATATCAATCCGTATTACTCCATTGATTCTAGCTTTAAATATTGTTAGTTTCATTTCATATAAGCTCTATATAGCTTATGTGAGCTTGTTTTATCCATCTTATTTTGGTCTTGTTCGGTTTTATAAAAATCAAAAAAGAGTCAACGAAAGTCAAACCGCTTATTTGGGTTTGCTTATTTTCAAATCTGAGTTTTCATAATGAAAGGAATGTGCTTGCATCTTTATTTAGTCGATTAAAGCCCATTAAGAGATAAAGCCAATCAATTTGTACCAAACACCCCTCAAAAAGGAGTGTTTGGCACAAAGGGTTTTGACCCATTTTCGTGTACTCTTGGGTTACAACTGTTTTGGTCAATAGTTCTAGTAGTCTTAGAGTAATTCTTGTTAAATTTGATCGAGATCTCATAAAGTTTAGAGTGATTTCAAATCCTTGATACCCATAGTGTCACAACGACTTGTGGCTAACTTTGGTCTAAGCTCTTGTTTGAGTCGGTTCTTGAGTCACTTATGATCTTTTGAGTCTATTGCAAGTTACGGTTTAGTGTCAATTAGTGTCAAAAGAGTTTGTCAATTTCTCTAGCATAAATTTTACAGTCAAAAGATTTTAGGTCATTATCTTCAAGCTATTTTAACTGTCTTAATCATTTCAAAAACACAAAAAAATTAGTTTTATGAATAGTTTAGCAGTTATAGTTCACTTATAATCAGTTTTCAAGAATTTCCATTAGCTTTTACAAGCTCAAATCTGGTCTATAAATCTGTCCCAAGCTGCTATCAGCATAACAGTTGCTTAACAGTCCTTTAACTCCCTTTATATCAGATCTATTTAATCCCTCATCTGAGCTTGAAAGTTGTTAAAAATTGGTTTTTGGTACTCTCAGGTACATGGTTCAAATCTGATCTAGCTCATTTTGGCATAAGAAACTTGTTTGCCAGCTTATTAATAAGCTTAAAAGTTGTCCCATTTTACGCTTAGCTGTTGGAATTAGAGGTTTCACGGTTAGCTTATAGAAACTTATTAGACTTTAGGACTAGCTTAAATCACTCCTAGACACCTTAGTTTAGATAGCTTATTAGGATTGCTTTACCATAGCTTATTTGAGTAATCACTTAGCTTATTAGCTTATATTTTTAAGTAGTTTCCACTTTAGCTTAATCACTCCTTTATTACTAGCCTATTGTATGCTCCCATAGCTCTATCACTGTCATTTCTAGGTTTCTTTAGGTTGCCTTTAGCTTAAATTCAGTGTAGAAGCCTTTTGCTTATTTATAAGTGCTTATTTTAGCTCCATTTACACTGCAGCCCCTATTTCATCCACATAAGCACTACATTTCTCATTTTTCATAGAACCAGATATATATTTCAGAGTTTTCCTGAATTTTTCATTAATTTTGGTCACCATTTAGTATTTTTCTTAATTAAAAATAGATTTTAATCACTTTTAAATAGGTTTTATTGCAAATAATTAAGAAAAAGTTCAAAAAAATAATTTTTCAATTTTAATAGTTTAAGATAAATATAAAAGCATAAAAAGATTTTTCCATATTTTTCCCCTTTTATTTTGTATTTTCACAATTTAAATTAGATTAAATTAGTTTTAAATTAGTAAAAAATAGAAAATTAATCTGAAAAATAAAAAATAGTTTTGAAAAGTCTCTTATGATATTTTAGATTTTTAGAAAATAGTTTCATATTTTCTCCTTAAATTTCATAATTTTAGAATTTAATTTAGTTTAAAAGGTTAAAAATTAGTTTTTAATTTAAATAAAATTCAGAAAAATCCAAAAAAATAGTTTTAATTCTAAATTAGTTTTTGCATATCACTTTTAGTATAAAAGTACTTTTAGGCATCTTTAGGATATAATCTAGACGTAGTTGCATTTTTATTACGTTTATTAATTACGTTTTAGTTATAATCGCACTTAGGATTTCCCGTAAAATAGATTCCCTTAATTACTTTCCCATTCCGTAGTTAATATAATCAAATCAAACAAATCAAAACATCGAGCATTAAATTCCAAACCAAGAACGACGTTGGCAATTCACGCCTCGTTGGGAAAACGATTCGGGTTGTCTAATCCGTATACACAATCACACACGGGATTTGGTTTATTATTCTTTTTCCTAAGAGAATTTGAATCTATCTTCGTGATTATTTTTGATATCGATATTGAGGTTTTATCCACACACATAACCCTTAAGCCTTTGAAATCAGATGTCTTGAAGAAATACGAATCGAGGAACGAGCACTTGCGAGACGTGCCCGATGGCTCGCGACTTACATCGGCGATGATGATGATAGTGACGATGATGATGAAAGTTTGTCACCAAACCACACACGAAGAGCCCGTTAACTCTCTAAGTATGGGGACGAGCATCTCGACACTATTCGGAAACGGAATCATCGAATGTTGAGAACCTTATCCCGATCCCAAGTGAGTCGAGGGAATTCTTGACAAAGAGTGTGATGTGTTTTCTCCTCTTACAAATGATCTTGTTGAGACTTTCTCGATTTTGGCGGTGATTATAGTGATGCCGATTCTTTATATTCTAAAGACATAGAATTTATTGATGCATCACTTCCACATTCGAGATCGTCAACTTAGAAGAGGATGTTGACCATGTTGTTTCCACAATAGTTAATCGACTATCACTAATCCCTTATTCGAATTCGATTACGAATTTACTCTCGAATTGATTAATCCAATCTTTGATAGTGATGAGTCGACACGGAGACTATAATGGACGAGGTGCATATTTATAGCCCACGAAGTACCGCACATGTCCCACCTCAGTATACTCTTCACGAGGAGTTCTCTAGTGAACTCACTCATATCATATCTCATTTGGAGTATGATTGCTTGGATGGCAAAATCATGATCGGGGAGAGAATCTCAATTTGCATAGTTATGACAAATCTTCCCACCCTCCCAACCGAGATGCCTTCCAACCCAAAGAGCTCAACCAATAAAATCCAAATAAGTGCAACTACACTTAATCCCGAGGAAGAAGATCTAATCATGATTGTTATCATGATTTTCCTTCTTTTCTTCACCTACTCGGTGACTTCCTCTCTTCTTCACTCCTTCGGGAGTGAGGACACTATCTTTGATCCCGGCATTTTCAATTATCATTTTTGAGCCGGTTCTATGTATATCTCATCGGTGTGGAACTTTCACATGCTTCATCTTGAATGAAAGTCCGATGGAGATTGTTTCTTCCACTTTGCTTCCCCATGAACCAATGAATGCGGGTCGAGTCAAGCTAGCGACTCGGAAAACAAAAACAAGAGCACGCACAATATGGGTTTTCACCCATATTTACGTCTTCTTACCCTTTCTATCACCTAAGTGTGGGGTGATGCCCACATGTTATATATATATATATATATCTTCTAAAAAAAAAAAAAAAAAAATCCTTTCAAATAATGGCCGTAATATTTCCTTTACGTTCTTTGTTCGGCATAACCGCCGGTACTTTGAATATTGAGGGCAATATTCATTTCTAAGTGTGGGGGAATTCTCACGAATTTCATATATTATCTACCCAATTCCCGGTTTTGGCCAAAATTTTTTTTTGGAGTAAGTGTTTTACACTTACTCATTTGGTTATCGATCCGCCATGTTTGATAAACTAAAGGATTGGCTAATCCGAGAGCAAGCGGCTCTTGGTAAAGATATATCAAATCCGTTTATATGGCTTGCAATTTGCCCAAAATTGTATGGTATTCATTCACCATATCCTAATAAGTGAAGAGTTGGCTAGCCCGCAAGTTTATGGCTTGTGGTAAAGGCGATGGAAAATCCATAATTGGTAATCACTCACCAAAGATAATATTGATAATTTATCTAAGAGTTGGCTAGTCCGTAAGGGTGCGGCTTACGGTAAAGACAAAATCAAATCCGTTGGAAGTCGGTGATTTGCTCAAATCACATGGTTATCGTGTACCATGGTTCTTACTTGAACTCAAACATTTGGCTACTCGAAGTAATGGCTTTTGGTAAAGAGTTTAAAATCCATTATGTTTTCTCAAATCATTGCTAGGGACTAGCAATATCTCGATGTGGGGATTGATGAGTGTCCAAATACTCATCATTTTGTATAATCTAAACGCAAAATCATCGAAAACACTCGAAACACATCAAAATGATCAAAATATCACAAATCAGTGTTTTATGTGTTTTAAATGCAAAATATCAAAATCGATGAAAAATGTATCAAGTTTGCAAAATTGGCGCTTTAGTCCCTAAGTTTTAAAAGTTGTCAAATCTAGTCCACGGAATATCAAAATGTGGAAATTTATCATTCAAGGTCCCTTAAGTATTTTAAGTTGTTAAAATGATTCTTGAATGATTCTTTGGTAAATTGGCAAGAAAAGTCCCTAAACTTTGAAATTTTGCAAAATTAGTCCTTGGACTTTTAAAAATGGATTTTGTGAAAAATGGTCCTTGCTCTATAAATGTTTATCATGTTTAGTCCTTGTGAGAGCATTGAAATAGTGCACTTTCAGTCCTTGGGGTTTGGTTAATTTACACTTTGGTCCTTGTTGTTACCATTTAACCAAACGGACCCTTATTAATAACCAAGCCCAAATCCGGTTGGCCCAAACCCACGACCGGTCCTTTTACCCACCCAAACCCGGTCAACACAACCAAGTCAAACAAATCACCCCTTGGCGCTTTTTCCTCCTTCCCACCGCTCTCTTCTGCGATCACTCAACATATCCATCCCCCACCAACATATTACTCCTCATGTCCCTCCTCCTCAACACAAGACAAGAATCATTAAATGATCCCTTTTACCCTCACTCAACCCCTCCACTGTTAAAATCCACTTTGGCGCCAAAATGATCAAACGGCCTAAATCCACTATAGTCATCCAATGGTTGTAAATTGATGTGGGATTAACTTTCGAAGTCTAGGGGGCTGTTTGGGTATAAAAGAAAGAAGAAAGGAGAGAAGAAAAGTAGTAGTTAGTAGTTTAAGTTTTTCTTAATGTCGTTTTTTTTATTTATGTATTAGCTTAGCTTAAAATTATGTAATCTCTTGTTTTTATGTTTCAAACTCAAGTATGTTATCTTTGTAATCTGTTTCAAGCATTAATTTTAAAGTTTGGTTAAAATCTTTGTTTTTGTGTTTACTGTGGAGAATTTCAGTTTCATGTTCTTATACTTAAGCTTTCAATAGCATAATTTCTCATTCAAACAAGTTTAATCAAGCTTATCATGGCTTTTGATAAGCTTGTAAGTCGATTTAAACAATTTCCAATTATAGTCAACAAAAGTCAACTGGAGCTCAATGAGACTTAGAAATGGGTAATGGTGTTGCGAGCTGGATTTTGGGCTAAATTAGAGTAGGTTAGAGTAGTTCTTGGGTTTGGTTTTGGTCCGCAATTTGGATCCATGTGAGTGAGCTTCACTTTTCATTTTCAAGTCAAAATTGTAGTTTATGCTTATCTATATATCTGTGGTCACCACTAGCTTTTATGTGTTTAATAAGTTGTATTTAGGGCAATATAACTTAGTTTAATCGATTAAACCAGTTGGATCAACACTTAGCTTAGTTTTGTTTTCAATTCATGTTTTTAAGTAGTGTTTGGAATTGCAGATTAATAGGTGATGTAGGTTTATGCAAAGGCTTAAGCTTGGTTGTCATATGCTTGTTTAGTTCATCTAAGATCATATATGTCTTCATTCTACATCTGCTAACCACAAAAGTCAATATTTCTTTGTACCTGTCTTAGCAGCTAGCTGTTGGAGTTTTAACAAGTCAAAATCTTATTTTGTGTTTCAAATCCATAAATCTTGCTTGCTTTAGTTTCATTTTATCATATTTCATCATTATCAGTACATAAATTAGCTTTAAACTTCATATTAGTCAACATTTCATATTTGCTCAAAAGTCAAATTGCAAATCTCGGTTTTAGCCATAATAGGTGGATTTTCATGCATTCATCTCTAGGCCAAAATCATAGAAACTTGTTGTTTTGAAAACTTCCCCGGTCTAGTGTCTTATGACCATTTTAGTAGATTTTATAATTTTTCTACAAGCTCAAAAGAGCTTGTCCAATGATGTCAAGTCCCTCGCAGGCATCAAGTCCGCATTGGTTTGTCAAGTTTTGTAGAGCTTGTGTAGAGCTCATTTGAGCTCTTCTAAGCCTGATTTTGGTTTTAAGGATCTTGGCCAGGTCTTCTCCAAGTTCCAATTGGTGGTTTCTGTTTCTAGCTTATTTAAGTACTTATTTTACGCTGCAAGTAGCCCTTGAATCATTTTTTAGCTTATTGCCCATTTAATCAAATCGGTGTAATCTTGCTTATCGAGGTTGTATCTTGTTGTAACTTGTTCCATTTAGCCCTCTTAGCTTATTATAGCTTGTGTATCGGTTGGGTAGCTTTGGACTCCATTTGCTTAATAAAGTGCTTATTTCAATAAGCACTTCCACTCAGCTTGCATATTCCTCCATATAAGCCCTTGTTTTTCTATTTTTCCTAGCTTCTAAATATAATTTTAGAGTTTTCCTTAAATTTTCAGATTTTTCTAAGGTGTTTTGCTATTTTCTTGATTTAATTTAGTTTTAAGCATTTTTAATTAGCTTTAAATACAAATAATTAAGAAAAGCTTCAAAAAATAATTTTCATTTTTCTTAAGTTTAGATAAATATAAATAGCCTAAAAGTATTTTTCCATAATTTTCTTAGTTTAAAAAGTATTTTCTAGCATTTTAATTAGTTTTAAATAGTTTTAAATTAGTAATAAATATATAAAAGTCTAAAAATATATTTTCTGTTTTAAAATTAGTTTTATCATATTTTAGATTTTCTAAATCTTAATTTTATTTTTCTAGTCTTATTTCATATTTTCTTTTATTTTAGAGTATTATTAAATAGTTTAAATTAGTTTTTAATTAATAATAATTACATAAATAGTTTTAAAAACAATTTTATTTTTTTAATAATTTTCTTTTATCATTAGGATTGTAGAAATGTATTTTTCATATTTTTAGGATTTATATTGTGTAAGTTTTACATTTTTATTTGTACGTTTACGTTATTTTTATTTAAACGTAAGTTTTAAGTTTTAGGTTTTAAACGTTCATCACTTTAAATATAGTGATAGCGTTTATTTAATATCTTTTATCTTTTTAATTTTCTTAATTTGCATTTAAGTCGCTTTATTTTATAAATTTTTTCAGTAGTGTAATATTCAATCCTAATCTTTTCTGATCACTATCCTTAGTGATCATTCTATCGTCTGAATCTGTGTTTGCACACCATTGAGTCTCCGTGGGACATAACGACCCGGGGAAACACTATACTCCCCAGATCTTCATTGCATTTGTGTCTGAGCAGTTTTAAGTCTGTTTAGACTTGACGGTTTAGAGCAGATCAGACGGCATCACCTTAAAGTTGTGACGCCGTCGGTCTTCAGGTGTACGTCGTCTTGATTCTAGATCTGGGCCGTTTGGGTGAAAGCCGAGTGACGCCTTCATATTTAAAGCATGATGCCGTCGGGTTATAAGACCGAATTTTCACTAAGTCGTCAGCGTGCATGTTTTGATCAAGTCTTCATAGAGGACGCGCCGCCTTTGGTTGGGGCCGCCATGTACTATTGATCGATTGAGTGGCTTTGATCTTGACTTTTCTATTTTCTTCATGTATTTGCACCTTTTCGTCCAAATGTGATTCATTCCAGCATTTTGCTTCCAAAAGACCTAAAAAGTGAAAAGGAAGGAAATTAAGCAGTAACGGATATAAAATGTGTCAAAAAATAGGGCTTAATGACCCCCTAAAAGCATATATTTTTAATCCTTATCAGGTCCCATAAGTTGGTCATGTCACTCTTATGCTAGATTAGGTGTTAAGCACAGTAGGAGCATTTGGTTTGTCTTTTTGGGCTGAGATATGAGTTTCACCCACATCTATTGTACTTTTTTTTTTTTTGGCATAATAAATTTTATCAGAGGTATTGAATCCCTTTACCCTAACAAAAATAAGAATGAAACATACGACTAACCATTAGAATACATTTGACTCAAGACCAAGTATATCAAACACATCAAAGAATGTCAGTTGTTCTTCGGTTAAATATTCACGTTCATAGTCATCATATAGATCTTCACCATAATCCTCTTTCCAACGCTCATACATGCTCTTGTTCCAAATACCACTTCCACCTTTTAAATTTTTGAAGCCATGAAGTTCGCATTTTCATCATACACATCTTCCAAATCACTCTTACTTTCTTTAACAAACTTTTCAATCGATTTCCCACCTTTTAAACTAGTGAACTTATGTACAAAATTGCCACAAAACCGACCACATCTAGACTTGGTACTTTATATTGTTGTAGACTAGGTTAAAATGAAAACATAGCAATTTGAATCACCTAAAACAAGTACACGAGTCAAAAGATACGGCCAAATGAAATTACCAAAAACTTTGCCTGAAAGTTGTCCACTTTCGTGTGAGAATCATAAAATACGCAAAATGAGGCATTTCTGCTCCGATTCATCGAAAAGTTAAAACACGACAGTTGTCCGAAACAACATTTTCTTAAATAATTCAGGTCACGGGTCCTAAAAACGCAAGACATGGGCTGTGTTGTAGGGCTGTGTGAACCCGAAACTTAAACTTTCAAAATCTTTTCTTAAAAGACCTAGTTCCGAACTTGATAAATTGCCAAACTTACCAAACTTCACTAATAACTTATAAGCGTCATTTTCCTAAAATAAAATCATACACTTGACCTTGAATAGTATTTTTAAATGACGGAATAATGACCATTTTACCCTTTTCGCAAATAATAACCAAACACCATTTTTGATCTCGTAAAGTATAAACTCTTGAAATCAACGGGAACTTGTAATAACTATTATGATTTCCTAATCATAACCAAACAATCTTATAATTTGTGTTTGCAAAACATATGATCATTTTGACACTTAAATATATCTCAGAATCAACCAAGCAAAACATATGTCTTATCTACTAAGTACTACAATAGTAGGGAGCTTCACATGAGGGGCCTCTCAAGGGTGCTCGTACTGACGAGTTTACTGGAGTACGAATTTAAAAGTGTCCTGACTCCTCGTACATTCACTACATGACCTCTGGACTGTGATGGCCCGAACGGTAGTACGATATCTATAAACTAATTACGTTTTCACAAACTAAACCGGTTCTATAAATAACATACCCAAACAACCATGTACTACATCATGATCAATATAAGATGACATATATAGACACGTTTATGCTTTCGCATCATTATTCCATAAACTAAGACACGAAACCATATTATAGGTTGTTCGTAGAGACTTTCACGACTCGACTACCATTTTCACCACTCATTACATAACTCACAGTGAGTTCATAGCCCCACTTTCTATTGCTTAATTGTTTTACAAACCCTTGGGAGGGATACATGCTATTTTTAAACTGAACACATTGCTTTGAAACTGTATGCTATACCTGAATGTATTATTTGCACTAAGTACCACTATTGCCAAACATAATCCCTATTATCATGAACCATTAATCACTTGGGGGTGAACGTGAATAATGTGGATAGATCTATCGGGATTGACGAATCCCGTTTGTTAACCAAGTCCGATAAACAGACGCACTCTATTTGAAGAACCATAGGTTTATTGGCAAATTACCTATTAGGGCAACTGTTACTATTATTTCAATTTCTATTGACAAATTGTTAACGTTTTCGGTGTCATGAGTTTAGTGCAATAATATCTACTTTGTTTTATAAACTATGAATGTGAGACTAATTACCTCACGTTACGAATATTATATTCAACTAATTACCTAAACTCTATGAATATCACTCAACCTTTGTGTTGACTGTTTTAAGCATGTATCTCAGGTCCATAATGAACAAGGCTGGCACGAAGGAGCACGGATACTCAAGAAGGCTATAAATTTTATTATCATTCGAAAACTCATTTAATGTAATTTGTAAACCGTGAAACTACTTGGACATCATTTTGTTAACTCTGATATTTATATAATTCGAATAATATATCTTTTAAAATGACTCCATTAGAGTTCGTTTTCTATTGTTATAACTATTGTTCTATGAAGTAACACCTAGTTTGAATTTCATTGCGTATCACGAAATTTGGGGTATTACATTGATGACTACATTGTGAGTATCAGAAAATCTTTTTTGCATTCTAAAGTTCATAACACAAATAGTACACATGCATTTAAGTTCTCTGATGTTGCTAACAACTTACATATGATTTATAGTTTATCCGATTCTAGATTGTAAATAGTTTATGCATGCCCTAACTATTTATGAAATGATTGTGATTTCTTACTACATAAATTAATTTTAAGGGATGTTTTGGACCACTTATCGAAACTGATTTAGGGACTATTTTGGATTTCTTATTGAAAGCCTAGTTATATGGGCCGCTTGGCATGGCTGATTATATTAATAGCTTATAAGGGTTGTTCTTTATTTATTTTGACTATGTGCGAATAAGCTTACATGTCTGTATTTATTTTCATTTGTTATTTTACAGTCTTATCTTCATAAATATAGACATGAGCATGCTATGAGAACAGTAACGGGTTATGGTGGTTGTTTTGCTAAGAAGACTTAAAAAAAATTCGTTATGCTTGCAGGTAAAGATAAATGCACAACAAATTCAACCCAGTCTATGAATTCAACCGGTGTTAAATTAAACATGTATGCTCACGAGAATCGGACCTCATAAAGAAACACCAGGGGCATTTGGTAATTCCATAAATACTCACATGTATCTTGAAGATTGGTACTTTGTTAGTTGCTGATTGGGCATAGCTATGTGTGCAAGCAACCTTAATTTAGAGGTGGAAACTTAAATGAGTGGGTATGGTTTTGTTAATCGGTCAAAACAAGTTGGATCCTAATGGCTAATGTAGTTCGGGCCATTTCAGTAAGTTAGGATGAGACGTTTAGCTCGAGAACTAGCCACTGTCGAGTCTGTTTAATGGAAGAAAATGAGAATTCGAGGTGCAGTGGATCCTAACGTTGCAATTTCAGTACATGTGGTCCGACAAACAACTGGTTTTATTTGGATGGTGAGGGGTTAACATTCAGGCAATGGTTGGTAATTTTGTTCTCTATCTTGATGTAGGAAGCAACATAGATGAAGGGTTGAGTGAAGTTGTTCCTAATATTGGTAAGTTATGGTCCTTCTAACTAATTTAACAATATTATATATTAATTTTATTATAAGATGCTACAGACCAATATGCCTTATCATGTTAGGCTATTAAATAAACATTTTTGGTGAAATTGGCCAATAGTTTGTGTCCTCTTGGTGTAGTTTAGGTTTTTCAAATTCCTATTAACCAGTATGGTGAACTTTCATTAGGGTTATATGTTATGCTTTAAGTGGTTTTGTAGCCAATTCGTATATACTGTTATTCATTAAATCTAGACGTTTTTTTATTTAGATGAACATCAGATTGATAAACTATAATTAAATGGTAGTAAAATATTGTACTATGGCGTAAATCTTGTGATATGACATTGTGGTGGGCATATGTTTGAGTGTTTGGAAAAGTTTTTATTATATAAGAAATGAATAAATAATGACAAAATGGTATATTGGTTTGTAATATAAGAAATGAAAGTCTCAACCAAAAAAAATATGAGTAGATAACTTGTGGTAAATCTTCAAGAAAACTTCTACTGCGCATGAGGAATTGATAATCTGCTTTACTATTATTCATAGAGTTGCATAACTAAGACTTAATAAGATTGATTTAGTTGCTTTTGGAGTTTACTCACAAAGTAATATCATTGTGAACTTATAACGAGAGTGATATTTATTGGCGTGCAATATTTTTCGATTATATTAAAAGTTTTGGCGAGTGAAGGCCACCTAGACCATGTCAAGGGGTGGTGATGCCGACACATGCCGTTAGCGGTGGTGGCAGATTTAGTTGATGGCGCCGGTTGCTATTTACACAAGAGTGGCAATTTACGTTTTTAAGAGAGAGTGTGAGATATGATTGGTCTTTTGTATGTGTTTATTTGTGGGTTTTTATATCCGTTTTGTACTAATCAATACATTTAATGGGCTGTTAAAGTGGGCTACAAGAATGGCGTTGTTACAATACATGGCTTTTAA
Organism: Chrysanthemum lavandulifolium; assembly: GCA_022545495.1. Taxonomy (NCBI): domain Eukaryota; kingdom Viridiplantae; phylum Streptophyta; class Magnoliopsida; order Asterales; family Asteraceae; genus Chrysanthemum; species Chrysanthemum lavandulifolium. Next base: position 97,772,559 of record CM040238.1, read on the forward strand.
AGTCATAAAAGTAAGCTTTAAAAATATTGGAGGTACTTTAAATTTTGTATTCAATGACTACTAATATTACAAGTATTGGCTTAACTTTTAAGCTAGCATGTGTATGTATTAATTTAGCAATAAACATTATATTTCCATAATAAGTAAGTTACAAATGTGAATTTTAAGCCTTGCTATTTAAGTAATATCTTAAATGCATTATAAGGTAGTAAAGATAATTGGTTGCTGCACATTATGCTTATAATACTAGGACCTTATTTTTCCCAATTTGAATATAATCATTTATTGTATTTGACGTAAAATTTGGTGACTAGGTACCTCACTTAGATTGCATTTGTGAACCTAATGGAAAAAGTCATGTAAATAGTTTAATTAAAATTTTCAAAATTTTAAAGATATATAGAAGGAAAGGAAGATTATTAAAGTTGGATCAAAAGGAAGGGGAGGTTGTTTTGATCTTCGATCGATGAAGTATATCGGTTAAGACATTTTCAAATAAATTCATAAGCATAACGGTGAAACAGGGGATAAAAAGTTGTTGTAATCAACTGCTTCTGCTTCTAACTTCATGTGGTAATTAGAGTATGCTTCTGCTAGAGGTGATTATAATTTTCTTTCTATTTATTAGTATATCTTCTTTTTGAAATCACAAAGAATGAACCGCCACATATCTATCAATTAGAAAAGTCTCTGATGTTTAAATATAATGTAATTTCAACATGGTGGAAAGGTGTTTCTATTGACATTTTATGTTCTTTTATGTTATAAAGAAGTCCAGAAGCACAACCATTGTAATTTAGATGAAGTAACCATGATTTTGTAATTTGCATTAAGGTAATTTTCATATCTTCAACATTCCATTATAAGATTTTAAAATTTATGGTTCATTTATATGTACGTTATGAGAAAGTAATAGGTAGGGGTGGAAACGAGCCGAGCCGCTCGTGAAAAGCTCGGGATCGGATCGGTAAAAAGCTCGAACGAGCCGAGCCTAAACGAGCTCGAGCCTAAGTTTGGGTTCATTTAATAATCGAGCTCGAGCCCGAGCTCTATACAAAAGGCTCGTTTAGGCTCAGCGAGCCTAAGCGAGCCCTAGAAATATATACGTATATATATTTGCTATACGATAACCGTATTAACGAGCTCGAGCCTTGTGTTAACGAGTCGAGCTTTGTGTTAACGAGCCGAGCTCGAGCTTGTGAAAAATTCACGAGCCGAGCTCGAGCTCAAAATGTGAGGCTCGAACGAGCTCGAGCTCGAGCTCGAGCTTTTATATATAAACGAGCCGAGCTCGAGCCTAAACGAGCTCGAGCTCGGCTCATTGTTCACCCTAGTAATAGGTTAAATGAAATATGAACGTAACAAGGTTTGTCTCGCCATGCGTTGCATCGGGGTTCGACAACTTACGTACGTAAGCCGGGTTTAATTTTACATTCCTATTTTATATATAAAATGGATATTTTCTATTTTTCTCTTTCACGTATACTTATCATGGTTTATGTTGAATAATATGGAGGACTTATATTGTCAAGTTTGAAAGTCTTAAGAAGTTTGTGTCTAAAGTGATGAAAAGAGAAATGCAGGGACTGAAGTGAAACTTGGAAGAGTATATAATGTCTCATCCAGCATTGGGGTTTCTCACTTTTTTCATAATATCTGTTTTCAGTCTCTCTCTAAAGTTCACACAGTTGTGGTCTTCGTCTTTGATATCAATCTTGATATCTGTTAGTGTTTTCTGTATCGGGATCAATCTCTTTATTTGATCTTGTTGAGTCTGAGTGTTTGAGTTATCTTTGTAGTGAGATTATTGGTGTCTTCCTAGAAGAGATCAGTTTGGTTTATTTGTATTTGTATTGGTAAGCACCCAGTTGGGGACTTATCTTCTTACATTGTTATAATAAAAGATACACCAAGGGATGGTTGGCTGGGTGTAATTGTTGGTTGTTGTGTGCTCTTGATCGTTTTTACATGGTATCAGAGAGCACGGTTCTGATCTGGTGGTTTTGATATTCTAGGGTTTCTAGGGTTTCGTATATTTTTTGGGGGTTCTTGCAATTGAAGGTTTCATTGGTTAATTGAGGCTGTTTTCTTAAAGGCCGTGGTTGATTTGATATGTTTGGGTTTAGATCTGGTGTATTTGTGGGTTTCTTGATTAGGGTTTTTTAAACCCTAATTTGAAAATTTGGGGGTTTTTATTCCTGGTGGTTTCTTATTGGTATTGGGCCCGTTCTTGATTACAATCTCACTAGACTAAGTGAATCTAGTGAGTTTTGTATCTCATTCCGCTGGTATATCTCTGTAAGTGTACTTCTTTCTATTAAGATAACACAAACTTAGTTAAGAAGGTGCAAACGGGACAGTTAACATCTTGATCTGCCAACTTGATTGGTACGAATACCTGCTTTGGCTGTCCCCAGTCTTCTGCCTGGTTTGTTGTTGTTCTTGGGTGTGAGTTGTAGTTTCTATATTTTGTTATCTCTGTTATTTAGTTTCTTGTTGTGTCTAAGTCGAAGGAGGATAGGATTTGGGCAGTCTTGGTAGTTGATTGTGATGTTTAGTTCTGGTTATTTGTTGGTCTTGGTGTTATTGTTTCTTGTGATTATTTCTATTAGTTCTTGTTATTTGTTGATTTGTTGGTTATTATGGCTATTGGTAGTGATCATATTGGTAGTAATACTCAAGTATTAATTAGTAATCTTGATGCTGGTAATCCTCTTCATATTCAAACTAATGACAATAGTGGTACTGCTCTTATTCCATTTAAACTTCTTGGAACTGAAAATTATAGAATCGGTTTGGTGCTATGAAATTGGCTTTGCAAGCTAGGAATAAATATAGCTTTGTTGATGGTACTTGTCTTAAGGAATCATTTGCTACTAGTGATGTTTTATCCGCTCAATGGGATAGATGCAATGCTATTGTCTTGACCGGATTATGAATTCTTTCTCATGATGTTTATATGGGATTGGTTTATTCCAAAATGTCGCTGCTTGGCAAGAATTAAAAGAAACATATGATAAAGTTGATGGTTCTGTTATATATAATTTGTTGCAAAAGATTAATTCTGTTAAGCAAGGTGGTAGTTATGTTGTTGATTCTTATCATAGGCTTAATTCTTTATGGAGAGAATTTGATTCTCTAATTAAATTGCCTAAATGTACTTGTGAGCATAAATGTGCTTGTGAGGCTAGCACTGAGTTAGTTTTGCATCAGCAGTTGATGAAATTGATGCAATTTCTTATGGGTCTTGATGACTGTTATCAACCTGTGATAACTGCATTGTTAACTAGAGATCCTCTACCTGAGGTTAAAGATGCTTATGCTGTTGTGTCTAGGGAGGAATCCCACAGAGGATTCCTGAGTCCTCTAGTGTTTCTGAATCAAAACTTAATGCATCTTCTTTTGCTGCTAAGTCTTTTAATAACAATAGAAGAATGTATAACAACAGTAATAACACTAAAGGTACCAATTCTAATACAAATGCTGTTAATAGAGGTCCAAATCCTAATCTGAATTGTAAAAACTGTGGTAAGATTGGACATACTATTGAAAGATGCTATGAACTCATTGGTTTTTCACCTGACTTTGTTAAAAATAATAATCCAGCTAAACAAAGTGGTTTTAGACAAAACTATAATGCTAATGTTGAAAATAAAGTGTCTGAAAAACCATCTACTACTTCATCTGCAAATACATCTTCTGGTTTTACTACTGAGCAGATGAAGAAACTCTTGTCTTTGATCAATGATGGTTCTTCTGGAAGCATACATGCTAATATGGCAGGTAGGGCTTCATTATTTAATGGAAATGTTTGGTTTAATATCAATTTTTCTAAATATTTCTTTGGGAATTCTAGTCTATCTGTTAAAACTATATCTTTGGGATGGATTATTGATTCAGGTGCTAATCAGCACTTGAATGTTTCTACTGTTGGTATGTTTAATGTTGTGGATATTTCTAGTCTTAAGATTACTGTTGGACATCCCAATGGTACTCTTGCCACTATAAGTCATGTTGGAAATTTAAAATTGACCAATAATGTGACTCTCTATGATGTTTTAGTGGTTCCTGGTTACTGTGTGAGCTTGTTATCTGTTAATAAACTGATTAGAGTTAGCAAAATGTTTGTTGGTTTTGATGAAGATACTTGTTATATTCAGGATTTGAAAAGGGAGAATGTTCTAGGGACTGGTAGTCAGTCTGATGGATTGTATTTGTTTGATATGCAGCCTAATAATACTTTGGGTGAGTGCAATGTGGTCTTGTCTTATAATGTGTCTAAGCTTGTTTGGCATAATAGATTGGGTCACCATGCTGATCCAGTCTTGTCTGTTCTTCAGAAGGATCTTGGTATTTCCAAGAATTCCTCTATTTCTGTTTGTGAGATCTGTCATAGGGCTAAGCAGACAAGGGAACCTTTCCCTTTGTCTGATCATAAGTCTAAGAATCTTGATGAACTTGTTCACCTTGACTTATGGGGTCCTTACAGAATAACAAGTAGAGAAGGATATAAGTATTTTCTCACTGTTGTTGATGATTATTCTAGAGCTGTGTAGGCTTACTTAATTAAACCTAAAGATGAGGTGTTTGATGTGTTCTGCTCTTTTATTTACTTAATATCTAATCAATTTGGTATTAAAATTAAAACTGTTGGATCTGATAATGGTACTGGATTTTTAAATAAGAAAGTGAGTGGAATGTTTTCTGATCTTGGTATAATACATCAAACATCTTGTGCTCATACACCTCAGCAAAATGGGATTGCTGAAAGGAAACATAGACACCAACTCAATGTAGCTAGGAGTCTTATGTTTCAAGGGGGATTACTTTAAGGTTTTGGTCTGATTGTGTTCTAACTGTTGTATATCTTATAAACAGGCTGCCATATTTAGTTCTAAGTGGTAAATGTCCCTATGAGTTGTTGTATAAAACTAAACCAAATATTTCCCATTTGAGGTCTTTTGGCTGTCTATGTTTTGCTACCATTTTAAATAATCATGATAAGTTGTCTTATAGGTCTGAAAAATGTGTTCTTATTGGTTTTTCTTCTACTAAGAAAGCATATAAACTTTTGAGTTTGGATACAAGGAATGTGTTTTTTGCCAGAGATGTGAAGTTTTATGAAAATGTTTTTCCTTTAAAAATGAAAACCTGTGAGTCAACTGATACAAACAGTGTAAATGAGGTTGAACACTTGAAGTTTTTTGATAGTCCAAAGTCTCAAAGTCCCAATGATGAAGGGGAAGATGAACCAGTTGAGGATGGTAGTATGCCATCTTCACATGATGCTAGTGGTAATGAAACAGATACTACTTATATGCGTCATGAAGATGGGCAATTTGCAACCCACTTTGGTGACCAACACTGGTCTAAGGGCAATTCTAATCTTGAAAATACTGGTTTAGTCTTTACTCAGTCTAAAAATGTAAATGAAGATGTGCAGACACCTGTATTAAGAAGGTCTGGTAGAGAGTCCAAAACTCCTATTAGGTTTAATGATTATGTGATGCACTCTAAAGTTAGATATGGTATTGAAAAGTATGTGAGTTATGCTAGTTTGAGTAGGACCAATATGTGTTTTGCTTCTACATTAAATAAGTCTGTTGAGCCTAAGAATTATGAAGAAGCAGTTAAAAATCCTAATTGGATTGAAGCTATGAACAATGAAATTGAAGCTTTATGCATTGTGTGCGTTAATGTAGTCTTGTGGAGTGTTTTGGGCAAATGACAAGTGTGAAATCGCCATAATTATAGCAAGAAAAAGTGAGATGTTATTACTTGAACCCATTTTTCTATACTTTTTGGTTGATAGGAAAATGAGTTATGTTGTGATTATATTAGTAATTCATGAAGGACTATTTATAGAGTGATATCTATGTGGAATTTGTTTATATGGTGATGATAGATTGTCTCACTTGTCTATTTGAATATTTGGCGCTCTATTATCACAATGGTTTTAGTAGGGTCGAGCGTCGGTCCAAAACCGATCCGAACCGACAAAACCGAAACCGAAATTCATGAAAAACCTTAACCGAAACCGAACCGACGGGCCATCGGGGCGGTTCGGTTTTGTGCCGGGCCGTCGGTTCGGTTCGGTTTAGATGTATTTAGGTATGTTTTTGTCGGTTTTGGGCCGAACCGACCCGAAACCGAAAACAAGTAAAACATGAAACCGAAACCGAACCGACGGGTTGTCGGGTCGGCATGGTTTTTGTCGGTTCGGTCGGTTTTGTCGGTCCGGTTCGGTTTTGGACATTTGATGCTCAGCCCTAGTTGCTAGTAATAAATGTAGTACCACTTTAAGCCAACTTATAGAAATGTTGTTGTGAACAAACCATGCATCATCAATGACACTCAATCTTTTATTATACTAGCGGTGGTACCAAGACGTTCCAATGGGCGCCATATAAATAAAATATTCAGCAAAAAAAAATTAGATCTATATTTTACAATACAATAGATATACGCATTTGACAATAATTTTAGTTTTGGATACTGTTATGCAATAACAAAAATTTTCATATAAAAATTGTAGATTATCCACGTGATGTGGTGACAATAATGAGTTGCTAGTAAGTATATTGTAAAAGTATGAGATAAAGTAGTTGACAATAGCACGTAGTCATAAATTATCATTAAATAATAACACCATAACGACTTTTAAAAATCACTTACATTATACTAAGAAAATTTAGTTCTCAAAAATAATGTTTGTTAAATTTGTCCCACATAGATGGATGATACAAGTAAAAGATAACTTATAAAGATAAAGTAAAAATAAATATTCAATAAATCATGTGGGCTACTTTAAAGAGTATAATTATTAATATTCAAATATATATATATATAGTGTGAGGTTATCTTAAGAACCAAATAAATTGCGAGAACTACGAGAACTATCAAGGACCAATCATATTTTAGATAATTAATTACCTTTTTAATTTTATTAACCAATTTTTGGAGGGGTACTTTTGGTAGTTTCTATGATACAAAATTAACTACATTCTTTTTGGAAGTTGTTATATGTATCACGATCAACACCCATAATAAACTCCTAACCTAAAACAATTTCTTATTATCACCAAACACAATCAACACCAGTTAATTATCATTATCATCATTAAAAAAACACAAAGAATTCCTCACGTGAAAACAATGTTCTAAATCAGTCCGAAATTTAAGTTGAAACAACCGAAACACCAACGCAAACACATACGCCTGATGTTATTCAATCTGGAAACATTGATGTGAATATCGAATATGATGAACATGATCATTCATATGGTTCGTTTATGTGGGTTTTTTTCCGATCCAAGATCCACATGTTTGAAGGTTTTTTTTTTTTTTTTTGGGTACATCGTCTTCTGATTTACTTCTAGTTTGTGGATATTGTGTATTAAGTTGTTTAAAAATATAGAAATTGACCTGATTTCGTATATTTGAAAAGGTCGCTAATTTGGGTTACAATATATGTTTAACCTTCTTTCTTTTTTATTTAAAAATAGATTTCGTCCTTTATTGTTTAATTTAATGCAGTAACTTTACGGAGTATTTGTTCAACATTTTTTTGTGATAAGATATGCCGTGTATTAGTATAAAAAAAAAAGATGTTGCGAATTCTAACTTTTTAGCCTATTGCAAAATATAATTGTTATATTTGGTTAATGAATGGTGCATGAATCTTTTTTTATTGTATGCCTGAACCGATCTTAGTATTTCTAAATATGAATGTATTATTCTTTTGGCTTTGGATTCTTTGTTTGTTAGAGCGGGTGTGCATGTGTGTTTTAAGAAATGGTGCATACATGTTTATGGTTTTAAAAATTCAATTAAAGGGTGCATATGTGTTTTATGGCTGATATAAATCAATAAAAGCGTGTGCATATGTGTTTCAAGATTAATTAAAAGTAGCGAAATATTGCATATGTGTTTCAAGGTTAATATATAATCAATAAAATGGTACATATGTGTTTTTATTGTTGGTATAAAATCTCAGAAAAAGTGTGCATATGTGTTTAAAGGTTAATATATAATCAATGAAATAGTACATATGTGTTTTTATTGTTGCTATAAAATCTCAAAAAAAGTTTGCATATATTTTTTATTGTTGATATAAAATTAAGGAAAATTATATGCATATAAGTTTTAAATTGTGCCTATGTTTTTAAGATTGTGCATATGTGTTATCCTAGTTGTTGTGATTATATTTTGTTTCCAATTTTGTGTTTTGTTTAATTGTTTTTGTGTATGTTTCTTGCAGATTTGATGAAGATGATAACCAATGAAGACCTAGAAGTTGATGTAAAGACATAGTTAAACGTATCTTTAAACGATAGCTAGCTTCTCTGTAGATGTGCATAAGATCTAAAACTAGTGTTGGAATACATCCCGTGCATGCACATGTGTGTAGTTGGTTCATGAGTAATACTTTTATTTTTTTTAATATTATCGTCAATTTGTTTCAGCTAAAATCTTGGAATTTGGATATATGATTTGATGAATAATTTTCTTGTATGCACCTGTGTATGTCGTGAATACCATATTACCACTGTAATCTATATGCAATTGTGTGCACATGTATTTTTGTTCCATGAAAATATATATAATTTTTTAATCCTTTTAATAATTTTGTTTAAAATATTAAAACTTTTAACGATGGACATAATAATATACATAACAAAAGTAATAACCAACTATTTCGTGCACATATACTTATACATGGCATGCACATGTGCAAATGTAAATACCCGTTAAAATACATCATATTTTTAGATGACAAAACTCAGCTAAAAAAATCAAAAGGTGAATATAAGTATAGTAGATTAAAGAGAATAAATATATCTTTTTTTTCGATATATTATTTAGTATTTAAAAAACGAAAATGGATTTTTTCAAATTCAGATAAAGTAAATTTTAATGGAAACAATAATAATAATAATAAACTAATATTAAACATGTGTTTTCTTTTGATGCATGGATCTCGCTTGTGACTTGGCTTGAAGAAATAATGAGACGAAAAAGTAGGACATACAATTGTCCATTATGCCTTTTTTAACTGAAAATATTAATTATTAAAAAACATACTAATTACAAAAATGCCACTATGGATATTAGCCATTGATTGGATTATTTAACGGTCAAGATCGGTTCTCGCAGCTTCGTAAATTATTTTGTTACGAAAATAACTTCTCTCTCTATATATATATATATATATATATATATATATATATATATATATATATATATATATATATATATATATATATATATATATATATATATATATATATATATATATATATATATATATATATATATATATATATATATATATATATATATATATATAGATAAAGATCAAATAAAAGATAAATATCCGTAAAAGATTAAAAGATTTTTTCAAAAAAGTTCTCATAAAGTTCCCAAAAATTCCAATCGGATCGGTATAATTGTGCATGAAAAAGTTATGAAAACTTTTTTTAAAAGTGGACATTTTCCCAAAAAATTATAAAAATACGTTTAGCATTAAATCGCTTTTTGTGCATCAAAATTGGTTTTGACCCAACTTCTTTTCGACTTTTTTATCAAAATAACATTGCACATCTAACTAAAACAAGTTGAAAATTTTGTGCATCAAAATTTTTTCCGCATCAAAATTTTTTTTATGCATTAAAAAACATATCAAAACTCAAAACTATAAAAATGTTTTCACAAAAGTTTTATGCACCAACATACCCGATCTTGTGGATTTTTTTAGAATTTTGGAGAATTTAAATAAAAATCTTTTATTCTTTTTACGGATATTTGTCTTTTTATTTTAACTCTATATATATATATATATATATATATATATATATATATATATATATATATTTGAATTTGTTTTGACATATGTCGATTTCTTATATGTGACTAAAATATGCATATGGTCACAATTTTTAACACTTTTGGTCATTGTTTGCTTAATTCGTTGTGTGACTAAATGTTTGAAAAGTCCACACAAACATAAAATTCATGTGGCCATTGGATGATGAATAGTCACACAAAACACACATTTCTTCACTGTAAACACCATATGGTCACACTTATTAACCACTTTATGATTAATTGTATGTGACTAAATACTCAAAAGAAACATGCTTTGTGTGACTAAATGTTTGAAAAGGCCACACAAACATAAAATTAATGTGGCCATTTGATGATCAATAATCACACAAAACACACATTTCTTTACTTAAAACACCATATGGTCACACTTATTAACACTTTTGACCACTTTATTATTAATTGTATGTGAATAAATACACAAAACAAACATGCTTTGAGTGACTAAATGTTACAAAAAGCCACACAAACATAAAATTCAAGTGGCCATTTGGATGATCAATAGTCACACAAAAGACATATTTCTTAACCTTAAACACCATATGGTCACACTTATTAACACTTTTGGTCACTTTATGCTTAATTGTATGTGACTAAATACCCAAAAGAAACATGCTTTGCGTGACTAAATGTTTGAAAAGGCCACACAAACATAAAATTCAAGTGGCCATTGGATGATCAATAGTCACACAAAAAACACAATTCTTCACTGTAAACACCATATGGTCACACTTATTAATACTTTTGGCCACTTTATGATTAATTGTATGTGACTAAATACCCAAAAAAAATGCTATGTGTGACTAAATGTTAGAAAAGGCCACACAAACATAAAATTCAAGTGGCCATTGGATGATCAAGAGTCACACAAAACACACATTTCTTCACTTAAAACACCATATGGTCACACTTATTAACACTTTTGGCCACTTTATGATTAACTGTATGTGACTAAATACCCAAAAGAAGCATGCTTTGTGTGACTAAATGTTACAAAAGGCCACACAAACATAAAATTCAAGTGGCCATTTGGATGATCAATAGTCACACAAAAGACATATTTCTTAACCTTAAACACCATATGGTGACACTTATTAACACTTTTGACCACTTTATGCTTAATTGTATGTGACTAAATACCCAAATGAAACTTGTTTTGTGTGACTAAATGTTTGAAAATGCCACACAAACAAAAAATTCAAGTGGCCATTGGATGATCAATAGTCACACAAAAAACACATTTCTTCACTGTAAACACCATATGGTCACACTTATTAACACTTTTGGCCACTTTATGATAAATTGTATGTGACTAAATACCCAAAAAAAAAACATGCTAGGTGTGACTAAATGTTAGAAAATGCCACACAAACATAAAATTCAAGTGGCCCTTAGATGATCAATAGTCACACAAAACACACATTTCTTCACTTAAAACACCATATGGTCACACTTATTAACATTTTTGGCCACTTTATGATTAATTGTATGTAACTAAATACCCAAAAGAAACATGATTTGTGTGACTAAATGTTACAAAAGGCCACAAAAACATAAAACTCAAGTGGCCATTGGATGATCAATAGTCATACGAAACACACATTTCTTCACTGTAAACACCATATGATCACAATTATTAACACTTTTGGTCACTTTATGCTTAATTGTATGTGACTAAATACCCAAAAGAAACATGATTTGTGTGACTAAATGTTAGAAAGGGCCACACAAACATAAAATTCATGTAGCCATTAGATGATCAATAGTCACACAAAACACACATTTCTTCACTTAAAACACCATATGGTCACAATTATTAACACTTTTGGCCACTTTATGCTTAATTGTATGTGACTAAATACCCAAAAGAAACATGCTTTGTGTGACTAAATGTTAGAAAATGCCACACAAACATAGAATTCATGTGGCCATTGGATGATCAATAGTCACACAAAAGACACATTTCTTCACTTAAAACACCATATGGTCACACTTATTAACATTTTTCGCCACTTTATGATTAATTGTATGTGACTAAATACCCAAAAGAAACATGCTTTGTGTGACTAAATGTTAGAAAAGGCCACACAAACATAAAATTCAAGTGGCCATTGGATGATCAATAGTCACACAAAATACACATTTCTTCAATTTAACACCATATGGTCACACTTATTAACATTTTTAGCCACTTTATGATTAATTGTATGTGACTAAATACACAAAACAAACATGCTTTGTGTGACTAAATGTTACAAAAGGCCACACAAACATAAAATTCAAGTGGCCATTGGATGATCAATAGTCACACAAAAGACATATTTCTTCACCTTATACACCATATGGTCACACTTATTAACACTTTTGGCCACTTTATGCTTAATTGTATGTGACTAAATACCCAAAAGAAACATGCTTTGTGTGACTATACAGTGTTTATGGTCACTAATACGGATTAATCCAACAAAATTTGTACCTAATTAGTCACACATGTTAAGGTTTTGTTACTGCTTTGTAATAGAGACTAAAAAGTCAAACATGTGACCGTAGGGTACCTATGGTCGCTACGACCTTTAGTCACACACGAAAAATTATGTGCGGCTATATGTATATCGTCACATATTGGGTGTAGCCAAATCCACTTTTGTTCTAGTGATAGTGACATTTGTTAATCAAGTTTGACTAGTTGATAGTAATTATAAAGGTCGAAAGAACTTATTGTTATTCAACTAGTTATAATTATTTTGTCTATGGGTGATTGTTTTTACCCATTATTCTTGATCAAAAAAAGAAACTAAAGTGTGGTTGTAATAAGAACGCTTTTGATTATCAAGTTGGATTGATTGGAAACATCTAAAAATGTCGTAATAGTAGTTGTTTACAATCAATTGTAACCTTTTGTCTATAATCGGTTACCTTTTGTATTGACCATTTCTTAAGCAAATTTGATAAGACAAACGGATGTTTTTGTGTTTAAGTTTATGAAAGTAAACTTATGAAACTTGAATTGATCTTGAATTGATTGATTAAACTTAATGCTTGTTTTTATGAACTAAAATCTTGACGAAGGTTTTACTTGTAAAAACAATAGATTAGTACATCAACTAATTATCATAACCAACATGTTAAGAAGAGGTTAACACAATCATACTAATCAAAGATAAGAAACTAGTTTAAGCAAGTGTAGTTTTTAATCATCTGAATTTCATTATATCTATTCTCGTTATTATTTGCTTTTGGATTGCCTTAGTTGATTTTATGCTTGTTAATCTGATTCACTCACAAATTCCTGCGAACGATCCCCACTTACCTTCAAAATCTTGCTATAACGGACGAGTGCACTTGATCGTATGTGTTATTGGTAAAATTGGTATATCGTCTTTCATAAATTTAAAACTTGTACACACGTAGCACATCAGTCACGAACACAAAATCCCTTAGAACACAAAATCTAACCACAAAAAACATCTTTTAATCCGACAAAAACTTAAATCTACCCTCTATAAGGCTTTAGGAGTTAGGTTTGGAGTTTGTTAGAAGTTAGGCTTGACACATGTCATCTCATGATTGGAGCTCCTTATTTTAATTTTGTTTGAAAACTCTTTCCATAATAAGCAAGTAAAAAGTCAATTTTAAGCTTTCTAATTTTAGAAGTCCTAAATGCATTATAAAGTAGTATAGATATACAAGAAGCATAAGATTTGAACCATAAAATTTCAAAACGCACTTGTGATATCAAATATAAAAATAACCTAAAAAAAATTGGATTTGACTTTTAAGCACACTATACACAATAATCAACCTAATATGTTAACGACGCCTAATGGTAATTGACAAGATCTAATATATTATGTAGATTGATGTTTATGGTGGTTGGGGGATCCACACTAGATATACCGAATCTATACATTTTGACGGTCTCAAGACTTAAGGAGAGAGTGGTGTGAGAGTAAAATTAGAGTAAACTACACCATTCGTCTTTGTGTAATCGTTCACCATCAAGTTTTGTCCTTTGACCAAAAACTTGCATCGTTGGTCATAAGCTGCGAAACGTTAGTCATCGTTGGTCCTCACACTAGCGGTTGGACTAACGGCCGTTAAGCCTGTTAAGTGGAGGTATTTATGTCTTTTCCACCCACACCACCCACACCAACACTTAAAACCATCTCGGTCTTTGATTCTTCCTTTTTGCTTTTCTCGCTCTCTCCTTTACATTTCTCTCTCTCTCTCTAGAAATAATCCCAAACTTGCAAATTAAAATCAAACTCAAACACCAACACCATCTCGTCATCATCTCCTCATCTAAACTACCACCACCCTTCTTAACAAGCACACTAGCACAACCACCATTATCATCTCATCACCACCACCACCATCTTCATTTTCTCACCCCACCACTGTCACCAAACACAATGTTGTGATTAAACAAAGTTCACCACCCTCGACCAATCCAAACTCAACCAATTCAAATACTAACCTAATTCCATCTCCTACTACTCCACCATTAAACTCATTCAAGACTTGGACAAAAAATGAAAGCGAAATCAATTCATCTCGACTCGGACACTATATGCTAATTTCGACTGGAGTCACTAGTGACTCGTGCTCGAGGTGAGCACCTGATGGTGAAGGATCTCAAAACTTGTTTTTTCTCTCGGTTTAAAAAAAAAATATCTTCCACCCACGAAATCTTTATCAAGAACATGTTTCTCAAAACTACCACACGGATAAAAATCAAAAGAACTTATTAGGGTATCATTTATTCCACGAAAAACGTTAAACATTAATCTGTAATCGGTTTAAATAAAAGAAGTAAATGAAATGGTTCTTGTCGACTTACCCACCTAAATTAAAAAAAAAAAAAATGAGAGATGAGATGAAGGAGATGAGGAAGGCGAGCCAGCGACGCAAATTAAACCACGGCACAAACACCAAACCGAACCTATCGTGACCCATTCTATCCTTCTAACACTTGCAACTTGTGTCAACATGGGTGGAAGTGGCGGCATATGATGGTTACACTAGCGGCGGTTGTCGGAGAGATGAGATGGGTGGCGGGCAGCGTGGTGGCTCGAGATGGCGGGAAAAGTGGTGTCGTGGTGGGATAAAGAGGAGGAGGTTGGGTGAAACTAGGGTTATGGTTTTGATTAAATGAAATAAAATGATGAGTAAACTTCATCATTACGTCCTTGTGTATAAGACAAAATGGGTGAGAAAAGACAAAAGTGGTGTGGGTGGAAAGACAAAAATACCCTCAACTTAAATAGGCTTAACGACGTTACTCACGCCGATTAGGGCGAGACCAGCAGTGATAACGTTTAGCGATTAAGACCAACGGTGCAATTTTTTTTGGTCGAATGGCGAACTTGATGGTCAACGTATTACAAGGACAAATGGTGTAGTTACTCTAAAATTATAATCTTATTATTCCAACACACACCCTCAAGTGAGACTTGAGTGAGGTTTTATACTAAGTACGAGGAGCCATTCAACCCGTCACGATGCCGGTCTAGTGGTTTAGGGGTCATATTTTTACCAATAATGTTGTATATGATGGTATTTAGATACATGTTAGAGAATTTGCATTTTATTTATTATTTAGATGGCTAATAATGTTATCCTTATTTTAGTTTGTATCATTTCTGTGGAATCTATACTTAGATGCCTAATAATGTTATAATTACTTTTGTATTTACATTACTTTATTTCCATTAAAAGTTTTTATTAACATAGTCTTTTCATATGTAGTATTTTAATTTGAGTAAGTTACATAAGTGTTTTGTTTCTTATTTATTTGTGTCTTTTGTTATTAGGAATTATATAACTATTTGTACTCTTCAATGGCAAATTTTGAGTTGTTAGAGAATTTGATGAATATTTCAGGATCATCAAAATTGCATGATTGTATCGTTTGTGGTTTGTGCAACAGCATGTGAAGATGATGCATTATCAAAGTTGCTTTTTGATTGTTGTCATCATTTGAGGCGTGTAATGGCTAAAACAACACGATGATTTTGAACATGGGCGTTAGGTCATCGTGGCGTAGCTTTAGATTCGATTGATGCTTTGAGAAAGGCGCAAGAGAGGCATCGTGTCTTGCTTGAAAAATTAGTTAATTTGTTTTGGGAAGCTAAAGACGGTGTTCGTGAGGAAGAGTCAAATGCTAAAAAAATGAATGAGTTTAATTAGTAAATTTTATTTAGATATCTTTGATGGTATTAAAATTTTTAGTGTTTTTGCTTGTTTTTTTATTACGAAATTTTTAATTAACGAAGATTTATAAATTATAAGCATGTATTTTAAGGTTAGGGCGTTATTCGATCAATGTTTGGTGCAAAACTCAATTGCTAGTGTAACTACACATTTTAAAACATTGTTAATGAGATAATAGTTAGATCAAAGTAACATAAATGATAAAGATCTATTGAACATAAATGACTAAAATCCATCAAAACAAAAGTCATGTGTAACCATCGAGACTTATATAATCATAGATTTTTAAAGCAAGGTTTCATGCACTCCAATGTCTTCACTTCAATGTCATCATCAAACTCTGGCACTTGCTGAGGTAGCTGAAGGATCTCTCTTAATAAACTGAGAAATCATATCAATATATAGTGAGTAAAATAGGTAAATAGAATGCACTTGGCAACGATGATGAACTATATTATATATTATACATGAGAACCTTTGAAACCACTTTCTGTGTTTACGAATTCTCTACATCATACTTCTTTCATCGATATCATGTGCACCGAAAATATTTACACATATTACCAATATGAAGTGCAAACTAATTGTTAAACAATTAATCATTTAATTAGAATTATGAACAAAGCATGAAAACTCATACTAAATACTTAAGAAATGCATGTGGAAAGTTTAAGAAATGCATGTATTATTTATAGGATCCTTAAGATGAATATGAAGTGTTGCATTAACTAAATGCAGTGTTTCTTTGTATACCTCCAAGTAATGATCACAATGTAAATTCATGTTTCTTCGTATACCTCCGATTAATGATCATACATGAATGTTGTAGACTTCAAAGAACACTTCATATTCACCTTCATTTCATTACATTCATTTGAGAGCTTTTGTGAATCATTGGCATGTCTGTACCGTACTTAATTTTGTGAACAAAAACTCTTGCACATAATTTATCAATACAAATCGTTTTTATTTCCATTTCATCATCACCCTTCTCCAAACTTATTTATCAACACGAAGTAGACATTATGGCTTCAAGCTACTTTAATAAAGAACCTTGTAGAATAACAATAGAAATAGTCTAGTTTCTCATACCAAGTTTCAAATAATCAATGCTCACAAAGCATGGATCATAAATAGTTTTTGTCCATCTTTGCTCACGTAAACACACAACCAAACTACCAAAACCATATATATCTCAAACTTTGATTTTCAACATATTCAAGAACTCTTTACTAACGTTAAATACATTCTTGTAAATATCTTGACAACTTAACGTGACGTGGGATGAAAAGAATATGCATGACGACATTATAAATGAATCTAATGGCAACTTTTCAGTGGCTAAGGAAACATGATCGCATGGAAACTCGACCAAACCATCATGAGGTATGATCATGGCAAACACGAATGGTATAAGAATATATAAAACACAATGAAAATATGTTTATCCATATTATATTCGGTTGTTGCATACTTATCAAGAAGCGATAACATCTCGAACAAAAGTTGACTGCCTCGCCATGTGCATAATATCGTGGATTCTTTCATTGTTACCAACTTTGTATCAACATCATTGGGAGCTATAGTCGCATGAGTTTATTCACTTATCTATCTTAAAGAGTAAAATACAAAAATCTAAAAAACTCGATCATATAAAGTTTTCAGTTTTTATATATTCTAGTTTGAGTATTTTCATGACTAATTGGGCCTAATCCAAAATAACTCTCCACCATGCTAAATAGCCCAAAATATTTACCACATAACACCTTTATTTTACAATATTGTATTCAAACAACGTATCAACACCTTGCAAGTACTCATGTTCCATTTCCACAACAGCTGAAACCCTAGAATAAATAAACACTATTGTTCATTTCATCAAACCTTACATAAGAGATGACAAACATAGAAAACATCAATTCGTTGTTCTAATAATTTTTTTAAAAAGTGTGTAAAGAACCAAACATACATAAATATATATGGTTAAGTTACTTAGCTTCGACCTAACAAATGTGCTAGGAACATTTAAAGGGACAGGTGCTTGTACTCATTTTTGTTCTTTAAGTGAAATAAGACTTTTGTAGTCTTGTTTACGACAGGAGCCCACCACCGAGACACCAAACCAACATAGACCACTGTTAAGTCAATAGCCACGAAAGAGTTCAATTTATGGGAACCAATGCTTGAAAGAATTGTAAGTCATTGAAGCACACTAAGTATCCAAGATAAAAATTAACAATACAATCATTACAATTAATTCGGGCTATTTGAAAGTCTTGAAATGTTAAGGATCAAATGTTCTTTTATGTTCTTGAAAGACTTGTAAGTCACCTTGTCATTGTTCGAACATTATGGAATCATGCCATGCGATGAAATAATACTGGTGAGATAGAACTTTGACATCAATATCATTGACTATAAATACATTAGTACATGTTGCTTAAAACTTCATTGACTTTTTAATCAAGTGTACAGTAGCGATTATCTCTTTCGCGCTGACCAACTTTTGCTTCCTCCCGTGATATATTATCCAACATGCGCACAAAGGTTGCTCATCATAGATCTCTTGTGAATCACTGTATGGAATTCTATTATACTCGTAATAAGCACAAAAAGCAAGAATAGCGAAGAACAATAATAGATTTGTGTAAGTTCGGTTTTAGCTTCGATGTTACCATATGAATGAAGTGTTCGGTATGAACATATGACTTAAACTATTTAGTTAATTTGGCATTATTCATTTAAGAATTAAGCAGGATGTGAGAAAATTGTCATGGCGGTACAAACGATTCTTGCCTCAGAGTACACAACATGGAGGAGCAATAATGACGTGTTAGAATGTTAACTCTTATATCTTGATGTGCATGTGTGCTTATGCATGTATTTGAGAAGAACAAAAAAGTTGACAGAGAACCTGGATACTGCAACTTCGATCTTTGGTGAGTTCATCATCACGAACCTTCCCTACTCACCTTCAAAGTGATATTCTGCAATAAAAAACAAACCATATTAGAAACTATGCCATGGCTATAGGGAAAGTTGGGTGACTTGGATGCATAAGTCAATTGTATTTATACTTATAAGTCGACCTTTGAACATCTTCATCATCAATGCGGAATGGTTTGCATTCCGGAAACTGTAGAGACAGTTCATATTCGTCTTCCTCGTTGCATTCATTCCCGCAAATAAATGATGCCTAAAACGAAATGAGTTTTAGTTATTTCGGTATGCATAGACATGTATGTACCGTACTTTTGGTTGTGCACAACCCCCCTTGCACATTAAATTAAGGGGGATAAGCTTTAAGTAGTATAGATAGTGGATAAACACAACTCTAGTCTCTTACAAGTACTAAAGTCATACGAATACAAATCCAGTAACCTATCAACATTTCTTGCTCTATCATTAAAATCTTCTATTGAATCTTGTTAGAGCACAAAAGTGTAAATGATTAGTATAGCGTCTTTCATGTGATAGTTGGTTGTATTATTATGTATTATATTGTTATGTTGATTCCTACACCCCGACACCTGTAAAGTTGGGAGGACGCACTATATTGCCGCCCTTGGAACGTGTAGTTCTTAGGTTAGGAACCTTTGTATGGTAGGTATAAATACACCACCCTACATCACATTTGAGGCGTGTCTATATACCACAATCTGATCTTAATCAGAATATAAGATCAGATAACCGCAGTCTACCATTGTTAATCAAATGTAGATCATTCACCGATTAGGCTAGTCCGGCCATGACTGACGCACCCTGGGACAACCTCGCACCACGCCGCTTTTCTTCTCTCAAATGACCCCGACAACCCGGATGCCCCGGCGACCCACCCAAGTTTTTTTTTTTTTTAATGACCAAATGTGGTGGGAATGCATTTAACATCGAGCTGCTACTCACTGATATTGCAAATCTTGTCTCTCCAACCGATGCCAACCTCACCTTCCCAATCGATGTGCTTGATTTGAACATCGGTTGACATTCACTTTTTGGCTTGCCCAACCGATTTAAAATTGTCCATTGCGACAAGCCTTAGTGAATGTACTTCAAACATCCAAGAGTTGGGATACTGCAACTTCAAGTCCCAATGTCCCATTGTGTCTTCCTTGTTTGCATAAAGAGGCAAGTGTTTGACAAAAGAGCAAAATCAACCCAGACTACAAAATAAGACAATGACATAATTAGTCCGTGAAGTATTTGTTTTCCAGATTGTAAATTACTTTTTAACAAAGTGTTCTAAATCATTCGATGGTCTATAAGAAAGTTTGCAGAAGGATGAAAATCTATAATCGACATTTGTTACGTGTTAGCATGGCATGAATAGTTGAATACATCATGCATTAAAGTTGTGTGATACATTTCTAAAGTTATAGTAAATTTATCAGCAGCGAAAAAGATTTATGCATATAAAAGTTCATGTATTTATGACGTCGCATAGTAATAATTTTGTGAAAATTTACTATAGTGAATGATTTTAGTGAAGCTCCACGCTAGAGAAAAGATACAAGTAGTTTTTAACGAAATTTTATCAAAGGCATTGACTAAAATTTTATTGTATGTGCGTTATTTTGGTGTACATTTTAGTTGCATGCCATTAATTTTAATATCGATAATTATATGCAATAACATGTGATTGATTTCATTAAAAATAAATTAAGTATTGCGGTAAAAAATGTTAGGTATTTGTAAATCATATCGAAATAGAAAACGTGATTTTGTCTAGATGGCGTGTGGAAATGGCAACCCTTTAGAAATATTAATCAACTGCCGTGTGGAAAACATGCAAAAATACCAATGAAACGTACGTTGCATCAGATGACAGAAATTCGTAAAAAGGATGATGATACGAAAGTGGGACAATGGAATAACAGTGACACACCCATCGTCAATAATGCGAGAGTCTACGATGTCAAGCATGATAGGCTGGACAAAGATTATAACATACACAGAATTAAACTTGAAGAAGATTCTGCGAGCATACATAAATTTTGAATAGTAGCGATGTTTATACAGAATTAAAGGTTTTCTATCACATGCATATATCATATATATCATATTATAGTAAAACTTATACAAAATTAATACTCGATAAATTAGTAATATCGATAAAATTAATAATTTATTCGGTCTCAACTTAAGATCAGTATAAATTTATACCACAATCGATAAAATTATAACATAATATTTTTTTGAAATCATATTGTATATATATTGGTCCCAACGAAAATATAAATTAATAATTACTAAGAAATTATAAGATTGTTTAGTAAAACTGAATTTTTAGTCATTTGTTTTTTTCAACTTCAAATCTATACTAAGTTTATTTTAACTCTCCTACTGCACTAAAAAAAGGTCATGCTATCTTCTCGTATCAAACAAAAGTTGTGAAGAGTGGCCGCCGCTATAAAGGCTTTTTTGAGTGATTGGCCCAAAGCCTATGAATCATCCTCGCCTTCATTATCAACTTGTTTTTCTAATTTATTTTTCATCTCTAACTAGTATACATATTAACTAGTATATATATAACTCGGAAATTAAAATGCCATATGTAAAATTTCTTTAAATTAATAAATTATTACTTTATTGATATAATAATATCTCGCTAAATTTAATCTTAGCCGAGAGATGTAAGGACACCATCCAAGTCAGCCAATCCCCGTAAGAGTTAATATCCTCGTAAGAGACATCCCACCATCGCGCAATCTTACTACAAATCTGAGAGGCCAAACCACAATTAAAGAACAAATGACTAGATGTTTCAACCCCTTTGTCACAGATTGGACACAGAAGAGATCTGATATCTATACCACGACGTGAAATATTAAATATAATAGGAAGAGCATCTAACTTGACTTTCCAGGCAAAAATATTCACTTTGAGAGGCATACACTTCACCCACCTCGTCATAGAACACACATTCGGCGAACGATATTCATCAATCGCCTTCCTCATCGAAGCCACAGAATATACACCAGAATTGTCAAGCGACCAAACATACCTATCAGTCTCAGGAACTAAGTTAACTTCACCAATCACCTCTGAGACAACATCATACTCGGATTGTTCCCTTCCTCCCCTAACATTACGACGCAACGAATGCTCCAAGCTAGCGTCCGCTAATTTATCACGAACACTCATCTTTTTGCATTTTTCTAAAGCATAAATCCGAGGGAACGTGTCTTTAAGTATACCATCATCGCACCATTTATCCTCCCAAAACCGAACCATATTACCATCTATACATTTTGGTCACTTCCAAAAATCACTAAAATACCAAAAGTTAAGGCAAAATTATTTTGGCTACGGCTTTGCATGAGTGCAAAGAGAGCAAGGCAAGACCTATATAAGAGGGCCAAATCCAATTATATAGATGAAGCGAGATTCGTGAGAGTTTACTATGTCTTTCCAATTATCTATTTTGTACTTCATAGATACTTATCAATAATCAAGTTAGCGTACTAGGTTTTCATCAGTTTAGAAACTAGTGCTTCATTTTCTGGTTTATACAAGAGGCCGGATGCTTGGTAGGGAAAACGAAATAGGAGAAAAATGAAGTTGTTCCATATCATCGTTAGTTAGGACTAAGAAATTTCAACATGAAGAATAGATAAGACGGAGAAAATATCTTTTATACATTAGTGAAAGCTAACGACACAATTTTAGGCTAATTTACAAAAGTAGCTAATATTTTGTTATATAGAGTTGCTTTATTGGATACCATTATTTTGGGCTATTGAGGATAAATCCTTATCATTCATATAATTTGATCTAATATCGAGATTAACTTAAAATTTAACATATAAACCTAAATCCATATTTTTATTTATTTATTTATTTATTTTTGTCCTTTTATCTTTCTTATTTATTCTCTTTTTTTTGTCCTTTTTTTTCAATTTACGCTTTTATTTAAATTCAACTTTTTTAATTCGCTTTTTTCGCTTTTCACGCTGTCTGCTTTCATATACGCCATCTGCTTTCATCTGCTTTCGTCCGCTTTCATACATATTCGCCCATTTTCTTATTTTTCGCGTCCGCTTTCATCCGCTTTCTTCGTTTTCGACCATTTTCATACATTTTCGTCCGCTTACACGCCATTTACATCGTTCATCCGCTTTCATACGCGCCACGCCGTCCTTTTTCATGCGCCGTCCGCTTTCACGCTTTAGTTCATTTCATACATTTCGTCCGCTTACACGCAGCTTTTACGCTTTCATACGTTTTCCCCGCTTATACATATTAGTCCGTTTTTACGCTTTTGTTTTCAAGCATACACGCTGTCTGTTTAAATGTTTTCGACCGCTTTACACGTTTCCTCGTTCCGAATATCAAGTGATATTCGTCATATTCAACATACACAGTGATTTTCAACTGATGTTTTGTAACATGAAAATCACAAGTGACATTCAGAATATCTCAAGTGATATTTAGAAAATCACAAGTGATAGATATTCATAAAATCACAAGTGATATTCAGAATATCACTTGAAACGCATAAAAATGGACAAAAACGTAAGAAAACGGGCGAAAACGTAAGAAAACGAAGGAATACGTAAGAAAACGGACAAAAACGTAACAAAATCACAAGTGATATTTATGGGATCGATCTAAAGGTTGATATAGTGATTCGGGAGGTCGGGAAAGATGAAAGAACATCATCTTCATGTTTGAGAGAGAAAGTAGAGAGAAACTAATGTGTTTTATTAATGAAAGGTGAAAGATACAATGAGTCAACACATTACAACTATTAACATAACTAGTCCATGTGTTATGGCTAAACAAGATAGATAATGTAATTCCATAAATGTCGTTCCATTTAAGTGTTGGGGCGATTCAAACAATCTTCCCCGATGGGACAACATAAAGGGATTACTTACAACATTTCTACAAGTACTAAAACAAATAAAGAAAGGTCTATAAGCTCTTCAAATCTTGAGGATGAGGGCGGTTCGCTCTTTGTCTTCTTCACCTCGACTTGAGAACTTTTCTTCACTTGTGGCGAATGATGTGATATGCATAAATGGATTAACTTCCCCAATTCATGATGCATGTCTTTAGCGACTTCTTCAGACACTTCTTTTGGCGAACTTTACAATCGACTTCCTCCCAAACCGACAAACCGTCTTGTTGATTCGAAACTTGGATGTAGTAAACATTTCTTTTAACTTTTGAAGTTTTCGATCTGCGCGGAATTTGTGAGCGAGCACACCGTGTAAATCATCTTGTTACGTAAGGCCAATGCTAATGGCAACCACAAATATTGTGGTCACTCTACAGCATCATCAGCGCGTCGACTTTCTCTCTCCAAGACTACACCCACCATAACTTGCTAGTGGTAACCACAATGGCGGTCAGTAACTTTTAATCTTTTATTAAACTAAAATTGCATTTATAATTAAAAACATTACAATAACAATTCAACTAAAAAAAAAAAAAAAAAAAAAAAAAAAAAACATTACGATTAGATGGTCTACATATTTGTTGTGGATTAACATTACCCATATTGCGCACTCAACCATTAAGATGGTCTCCACAAGCAAAGAAAGAGATATTTGTATGTATATGCTACTTACTAGTTGTACTACCTTATTTTTTCAAAATCCCAATTAAAAAAAAAAAAAAAAAAAAAAAAAAAAAAAAAACTTAGATAGCCGATCTCATCTTTAACCATCTCTTAGATAGCGATCTCATCTCTTTGATAGAAACCAAAACTAAACTTTTAACCATCTAATCTCTTTGAATCTACCATTATTAGATAGCAGATCTCATCTATGTTTTAACACAACTCAAATGGGTTATGAAAGAAGATCAACAACAAAAGATATGAATGATGCCTTGTTTCACAACACCACGAAATAACACACAAAACCTCATTCATTTTCCACATGCAATCGAAGAACTCAAGAGTTATAAGCTTCAAGATCTTGTATAAACAAGGTCTCGTCTCTCAGTAAGGTTTTGTTTTGTTTCTTGTTTTACCTTAAAGATCTATGAAGATCTTTTCATAGATCTTTCCATGAAATAAAAAAAGTTGGAACAAAGCAGCCAACATTCACAAACATCATGGGAGGCGTTCTAATTTACTTGGTTGGCTAGCAAACCGATTAAATGAAAAGGTTGGATGGGTGACCGGTTGGCTTTGGTTGGGATAGCAGATGGAATGCGGTTGACTACTCGGTTGGGGGGTCAACCAACCGAGCCATTAGCATTGGCCTAATAACAGTTGTACACAATGCGGAAAGTCCGTTCGGGGGTAACATGCTAGAAATCAACAAGATCTTTTCACTCGTGTAGATGCTTCACACCAAACAACCCATGAAAGACGAAATGAAGCAACTTCCCCCTGATTTTTACGGTCTATCGGAATAATAATCACCTGTGAATATGCAATTACTTGATAAAATGACCGTGTGTGAGGCATCATAACATCATATTTAGGTAACTTCACACAGATAACCCATGAAATTTGAGGCGATAACGCCAATTAAGACGTTCGAACCACGAGATCATCTCATTTCTTCTCCCTAATTGAAGAAATTCATGAAGGAAAGGGTTTTCGAAAAAATCGAAGAAACCGAGACCACATACACTCTCTTCCCCGATGTTTTCAATGAATCGAATCATACACCACGTATGTTGATGATGAATTGGAGCAACGAAACCATGTATGCCCATTTAATCGAGCAAGTGTGAAGTCAGTAAATATCTTGTGAGAACCAGCTCTTGATAAAACTTCTCTACTCGTATACTCTTCTCATTAACTCTTTATCGACCCATTATTATTCTAACGGCCTTTTGTAGTGACTCTGATGTAGAAAACCCAATATGAGCGAACTTGAGGCCAAGTAAAATAACCCGAACTTGTGACTTAAACTTGCACTATTGTCGGATGAAGAACCCTTTTCCTTACCGAGTTGATTAACGGATCGAAAAGGGGTAAGCGAAAGTTTCTCGAATTATCCACGCCTTTTGTGACACTTGAGCACAACAACGTAACTCCTTTAAAGTGATAGTTATACTCTATGAGCACAACAACGTTACTCCTTACATCGGTATAACTAGACAACTCAGTCTTTGTCATTCGTAATGGTTAAAGCTCGAACAAGGATCTCGAAGAATCGTGCATCCAACCAACCCCAATATCTTCAAGATACTAAGTACACGCACCCGTGACATCCCACTTCAACCTCAAATAATAATAAAGAATTAACTCTGTAGTCACATCTTGCGGTTACATGCTAAAAACTAGCCTTCATTAATGGTTTAAATGAATTTTGATAATGATTTCCCGAACTTGTCAAAAATGTATCCCCGTGAAAATTTGTAACAGCCAAAATACCACTCTTTTTGCCAAGTTATACCGAAATTAAACACAATGTATTTAAAATACATTTTATATTTGAGTTTCATCCCAATGTGTTAAAAAATTTCGGATTACCATCAACCTATTTTACCACTCGCAACCCATTATCTGGATATAGTCAACAAGCCAAATCCACTGCACTTTGTGCAAGCCCAATTGAATTATGAAACAAAAGATCAAGGCCCATCCAAAATATATCCGGTCTATTATGACTATCCGATCCAAGGCCTAAGAAATTTCAATCACAATCCGGTTGTGATAAAACTGCTCTCAACCTCACAGTTAGACCTAAACCTAAAATTTACTCATCACATTTTATCCGCCTCTTTCTCCAAACTACTCACAACTCTCTTACATCTCACCTCAAATCTCAGATCGTCAAAAACAACTTATCATCAATCAAAAATCTTGTAACACTCATCACATCAACCATCTATCAACAACAAACGAAGCACAATCAAGATAATTTATGCCTTTGATGTTTTTATAAAGGCGAAAACAAATACTACACATCCTAGCGTAATATATTGGATTTCACAAACACATCATAACATGATCACAAGTAGGCGTATAATTCAAGGTTTTAGAGAGAAATAGTTAGAGGTTTGGGAACTTAGTGAGAGAAAATGAAAGTATTATTATGAGCTCCAACTCTACCTTGGGAGGTAGAGTATTTATAGTCTTACACAAATCGCCACCTACGGGTTGTGGATCGGGCATCTGATGGGTAAAGCCCGTCCATCCTCCACGGTGTTACACAACAAAATACTACTTAACACTAAATAATCTACGACTACGAGCTTTCTAACGATTACATATACTTGAGGTGACCGACTCTTTAGTAACTGGATTTACTAAATCCTAACAATCTCCCCCTAAGGGAGGTCACCTCAAAATTACATTGAATACAAACAGATATTCCATTATGATTGTTCTTGGATTCTTGTTCTTGTTCTTTGCCCAGTAGCTCGTAGTCATTGATTCTTCATTTTTTTGCATGTTTGGTTAATCCATGTGGAGGTATTTAACTGATCCACGTGATAATGAGTTTTGAGCCGGCATTGAGATCATCGGTAACTTAAAACTCGACTCTTCCATTGTGGTGTTGGTATTATGATGTTGTAACTTATGGACCGACATGCTCACATTACGGATCATGATTTCTTCTTATCGAGTAGCGGAAGCTTTAGTTGATTCATGATATTTGCGGTGAGTAGCGAAGCATAGTATAAAATATCGAGCCGAGTTATGTAGATAGCAACAGATCATGATTTCTTCAATTAAGTGTGGATCTTTGTGAGCATGCGGCTTTCGATTGACTCCTCAATTCGATCGTTGCAACCGTCCAAATGTACCGCAAACAACGATTAGCAATAAAACAAACGAAATTGTCTTTGATCACTTTCGTTGAATTGAGGTACACGGCCCACGGTTCCCCGTTGATCAATACAAGTCTTTGTGATCGGTATAATTTGAAGAATCTCCTTGACAGGTTTTCGATTGTTCTAGTTGTTCTCAAACGGGCGTCTCAAAAAGACAACACGGATGAGTAAACCGGTAATTGAGATTCAGATTGATGAAAATTGATTTGAAAACAATCACGTATTGCTTGAAGAAAGAGTTTTGCAATCGACGAAGGTTTTATGAGAAAGATCATTTTCAATCAAAATACTTTTGTATTTGAAAAGAGTACACATTCGGTGTGCTAGAGAAAAGAAGAAATTTGCACATCGAGCGGTTTTCCAAAAGCATTTTTTCAATAAGAGATACTTTTGAGTTTGAACTATGAATACACATTCGATGTGCTAGAGAAAAGAAGGTTTGCACATCGAGCGGTTTTCCAAAAGTATTCGTCAATTCCAATCTGGACCAAGGTTGATTCATGATTGAATCGCCCATCATTTCTATCCGGTTGTCACAAGCTTGATCTTATGAAAGATCTCACATGTCACCCACCAAGAGCTTGTTTAATGTTGGCTCTAGAAGTTTCCATCTTCATCACGAATACTTCTACATATCACTCGGATGTTACGGCAATACCACAAGGATAATGCGTAGGACTCTCAATATATACTTACTTTCCACATTGTGTGAAACAGACAAGTCTTCATTATTTTGTGTCCTAATGAGATATTGTGGATGATCTCTTGGCTCTAGACTCAATTGTGCATATTTGGTTCCTATGTCGGAGACTAGGGAGAGGTCTCCTTCTTCAATATCAATAATCTCTAAGAGAAGTCGATAGATTATGTAGGTTCCCGTGAGAATGAAACAAGCCCTTTTAAGAGGAACTTGAGTGGCTTGGGAAGTTTAGTGCAATCGTCATTGGGTCCATGGCGTCTTGTCTTAAATACCGGTGTTACCTTAGTAGACACCGATAGCATATGTATTGAACCGGTTTACGCCTAAGGTTGAATTAATGGAGGGCTATTTCTTTTCACCATTTTCACATTCATTTCTTTTTCATTCTTCAACCCCTTGATGCTTACCGAGACTTCATTACGGAACCTTGTTGGGTTTATTCGATTCTAGCTCATCACATCCGCACTCTTCCCATATCTTATTTTTCTCCTTTTTTCATCATACCTAAGGACTCTACACTATCTAGTGGATTGTCCCTGGGTAGATCCCTCCAGTTCTGGCGGATCATGGGAACAAATACCTAACCTTATCATCCTTATATAACCATACATAAAGTAAATTTGGACGGTCTATTTGGTATTGTTCATCTGCCATTGGAACCAAATGAAAACCATTTGAAAATCAATCCAGATACTTGTGATATATTATCAAAGCATTTTGTACCTGAATTGTTTTGATATTTTTTGAAGAAGAGCTCCCCCTCAACATGTGCATCATGAATTTGAAATTGTTTTGGCACACGGAGGCAAGAAAAAGAATTAACTTCTTTGATTACCATTTTCTAAAAGATATCAACATCACTTCCATGATCAAATCAAGTAGATAAAGCATATTGGGGAAGGATGAGGTTTTCAAAAGTTTGCTCCCCCTCAATATGTGCCTCGAGGTTTGAAAGAGTTTTGCACATATTAGAGGAACACATGCCTAGAGACAAATCAATCACGTTTCAATTCTTTGTGGTTTAAAAGTTGCTCCCCTTAACATGTGCATGGAAAATTTGAAATCGTTTGGCACGTGGGAGGAAAGCTTGCTAAACACTTATGAAACCATTTATCAATTATCAGTTTAAATCCAATTTAAATCACAAATTCTCCCCGATCACAATTTTCAAATCATTTGAGATTTGTGATCTCAGATTTAAATTGATTTTGAAAGCTTTGAGGAGAATTGTGACTTGATTATGAAAACTTTTTAACCGATAAGGATCGGATTATGAGACTTTAAACTCCATTGATTAAACATGCATGATTATCTTTTGAAAACAATTGTATGACGAATAACCTTTTGATTTAATTGAAATCATTCTCCCCTCAATCAATGACATAAGTTGTTGATTGAGAGATAGATATTTTGACAAGCGTTAAGTCGAGATGATTTTCAAAAATAGAGTCCGAGTTATTTTTCAAAGCAATTAGTTTTCATTAGATAGTAAGTAATTGTTTATAGAATCGAGCATGAGATTTGAAAAACAAGATAAAGCATGGCCTGTGCTTTCTTTGAAAAGCAGGTTCTTGCACGAAATGACAATAAACCATGATTTCACTTTCTCCCATTTTTTTAAACATTGAACAACATCTAAAGTCCGTGTCATTCTTTGGTGGCGGCACAAAGACCGTAGATATTATCGAATCGAGAAAAGCATGACAAAAGACAATATATATATATATATATATATATATATATATATATATATATATATATATATATATATATATATTATTTTCAAGATTTTAAATTTTATGGATTTTGAAAGTTCTATATTTTCTATTTGCTTTTGAAGGTTTTGTAATTTTGTATTTTGCTTTTCGAATAAGTATTTACAAGAGATGGATGAAGAAAGACCTTTACTCTTCGTCTTCCTCTTGAAGACGTTTGAGTGTTTCGGTTGAAGACTCTTTAGACCAAGTCGTGGAGGATAAACTCAAAACGTTCTCTAGGAAGAGCTTTGGTGAAGATGTCTGCTAATCGGTATTCGTCCTCACAAAATAGAGTTCCACCACACCGTTTCTACTTTCTCCCGATGAAATGATGTCGAATGTCGATGTGCTTTGCTCTTGAGTGTGGACGTTGTTGCATGAGAGAGCAATGGCACTTTTATTATCACAATGCAGAGAATTTTGTTGAATTCAAAGCCATAGTCGATAATTGGGATCTCATCCATAGGATTTGAGCACAACAAGATGACATGGCTATGTATTCAACCTCTATAGAGGAAATAGAAGTACACATTTGTTTCTTTGAAGACCGACTCACAAGCTTATCACCTAAAACCGAGAACCTCCGGCGTGCTCGGCGTGTATCTTGACATCCCGCATGATCGGCATCGCATAGGTCATTAATGACATACCGTGTCCTTGGTGCCAAAGTCCCATATTGATGGTTCCTTGGAGATACCGAAGACCCGTTTAACCGCTTCAAGGTGCTTTTGGTAGGCTTAGCACGATATCTAGCACACATGCAAACAACGAACAAAATGTACGGTCTCTCGGTGTGAGGTACATCGAGGATCCAATCATACTACGATATTTCGTTTGGTCTACCATGATCCCCGAGTGGTCCTCATCCGGTTTAGTACGCTCTATCATGGGAGTGTCAGCGGTCACAAGAATCAAATCCAAATTTCTTTAAAATCTCAATTGCATATTTAGATTGATTTATAAAAATGCCTCCGGGACTTTGTGAAATTTGTAATCCCAAGAAAATGACATTTGTCCCATCATTGACATTTGAAATTTGGAACCCATTTCATTTGAAAATGATCACATTCATTGATGTCGGTCGAGGCAAAATAATATCATCAATATATATTTGAGCGTGAATTAAATGTTTGCATGACTTTACGGTGAACAATGTCGGATCAACTCGCTCCTTTCTTTGAATCCGGTAGATAGAAGAAACTTTGATAGTGTATCATACCATGACCTTGGAGCTTGCTTCAAACCGTAAAGAGCCTTCTTCAAACGATAGGCGTGAGTAGGATGCTCTGGATTCACAAAGCCTTCAAGTTGGGTGGCGTGTCGACTTCTTCGGATCTCCGTTAAGAAAAGCCGTCTTTACATCCATCGATGACTACCATGTTCTTACTTGCAGCATTAGCCAAGAAGATTTTGATTGCCTCGTCACGAGCAATGGAGCAAATGATTCTTCAAAGTCAATACCCTCCTCTTGACGGTATCCTTTTGCAACCAATCGAGCCTTGTTCTTTAAAACATCACCATGCTCATCAAGTTTTACTTTGAAGATCCACTTTAGAGCAATGATCATAGCACAACTGGAGCGGTTACTAATTTCCATACATCTAGTCGATCAAACTCATGAATTTCTTCTTGCATGGCATTGAACCGGTGTCTTCATTCATGGCGGTTTAACATCTTTGGTTCGACCTTAGAGT
Organism: Chrysanthemum lavandulifolium; assembly: GCA_022545495.1. Classification (NCBI taxonomy): domain Eukaryota; kingdom Viridiplantae; phylum Streptophyta; class Magnoliopsida; order Asterales; family Asteraceae; genus Chrysanthemum; species Chrysanthemum lavandulifolium. The sequence continues at coordinate 97,804,553 of CM040238.1, forward strand.
ATGGAGTTGAAGAACACCATAAGGCATCGGTTGCAAGTTGTTTCCGTGTGGATACTAGGCGAGAGGGTTTCCAATGATGTTGTCCAATGGATGATCATGTCCATTTTCTAAGGTGTTCATGTGGTTGTTTTGAGGAACTGAAGTAGCAGAGTCGATGTCTCCCGACGAAGATGGTTCGATGATGATTCGAGAGCAAATATGTTTTCAAATGGAGCATCTTCGGGAGTAGCAAAGGGATTAACTTCATCATGGGTGCGAAACAATTCCATGATGTACACTCGATGATTGATGATTTGTTGATGAGACAGAGTGATCGGCACGAGCGCTTCTTGACTTAATGACATTGAAACCAAGGGTTGACTTCATTGACAGGGGATAGGAGTAGCCTCTGTTGATGGAATTGACATATCATTAGCACTTGCTCATAGTGTTCATCAAACATTGGATCAAATAATTTCTTCAAATCATCTTACGAAAGAGGTACATAAGGAGTTCTTTGGTGAGGATTTGGAACAAGAGTAGAGCGATAGGACTACTTTATGAAGGTTGAAATGCGGGTCCATAATCGGATTGTCCCGGAGCCATTTTCCCGGACGACTCATCAAATGTGACGTGAATAATTTCCATGATATCTCGAGTTCTTTTGTTGTAGATTCGATAACCCTTCTTGTTTGATGCATAACCTACAAAACTCCAATATCCGCCTTTAGCTCTTAATTTACCTAAATCTTGACCGTCATTTGTTGGATAGCACAAAGCACCAAACACACGAAGGTAGGATAGATTAGGTTTTCGTTTATGGACAAGTTCATATGGAGTTTTTCCATGAGAGGTATGTATAAGGGAACGATTTTGGGTGTAGCAAGCGTGGCAATGGCTTGACCCATAGAAACATTGGAACCTTTGAATAAATTAGAATTGTTCTAGCGGCTTCCACAAGAGTTCAATTTTATCTTTCAACTACACTGCTACATTGAGGAGTTCGTGGAACACTTCTTTGATGACTAATTCCAACACTTTCATAAAATCAATTAAGTCTTTGTTAACGAACTCGTGCCATTGTGCATTCGAACAATTCTAACTATTTTGTTGAGTCGAACTCAAGTCGTTTGATAAGTTTGATGATGACATCTGGAGTTTCATCCTTTGTCCTAAAAACTTTATCCAAGTAAATCGAGTAGTCATCAACAACGACTAGAATGTATTTCTTCCCATTTATCGTTTGTACTCTCATTGGTCCGCACAAATCCATATGAAGGGTATGAAGAACTTCCATTCTCGAGTTTGTGGGTTTTGGTTTGTGGGCATATTTCGTGCTTTTACCCAATTGGCAAACCGAACAAAGATGATCTTTTCATATTTTAACTGCAGGTAAGCCTCGACAAGATCCTTTACGGAAAGGTTATTAATGGTGCCGAAGTTCAAGTGATTGAGACGACGATGCCATAACCATGATTTTGTTTTCAAGCCTTTGACAACAAGCAGATTGGAGAGGACTTCATCATGTCTTCAATAGAGATGGTGTATAGATTTGAACCACGAGTTCCTCTTAACAATTCCACACCATCAAGTTCTCTAACGAAACAAGTATGTTTTCTGAAAGCCACTTCTAGATCGGAATCACATAATTGACCAACAGAGAACAAGTTATGACCAAGACCTTCCACATAATATACCCTAGAGATTACACTTTTACCAACAACATAATCTCTATAACCCATAATTGCACCAAAATGGTCGTTCCCGAATCTAATAGTCCCGATGAATTTACTCACGAAGTTCATGAGCATGAGCGATCTCCGACCATATGCTTGGAACGGCTGAGTCCGGTACCACGAGCGATTTGAGCGATCTGCGGTTGAACACGAACAAGAATGGATAAGCGGATAATTGGGATCCCCATGCAAGAATGGGTTCCATTTGGTTAATAACGATGATTGGAACACCACAGCGAAGTAGAAACAATGGAATCATCGAAATAGATGCGGTGCTAGTGTCCGTATTTGACCTATTCAAAATGTGTTCACTTCTTAAGGAATAGTTCTAGCAGAGGCATCCATTTTCGGTGGGCATTGACTTAGCAAATTTAGGGCACAACTCATTAATCTTACGGCCGGTGGGTATCCATTGATAACCTATATTACTAAATTTCCTTCCTGGGGTTTCCACTATTTTCTAACTTTCTTTCGCCTTTGCCTTTTAGCCTTCTTAGCTTGATTTTTAACATTAACAGCTTTAAGCGGGCATTTGACAAGATTAGACAAATCATTCACACCACATTCATGATTAGTAATGTAAATCAAGCGATCATCATTACAAGGTTTACGGGTAGTAGCGAATTGAATTAATTACGATGCGCTTATAGCTAATACTAGAATCAACACGATTCGTTTTATTCAACTCAAACTTAATATTCTAGGGTGATCTTCTACTCTCTCCAATGCACATTCTTAGCTTGTGAGGTCCTATCTTGCTTGGTATTGCTGCAGCTTTGACCCGCTTGCATATGTCACCGATTACTCTGTAGAGGGAATTATGGGAACATTAGTTGGTTGATCTACTTTTGCATTCTGAACTAGACGTGGGGATCCGAACTACTGAAGGCACATTAGAGTTCACTTTACGAATCTTGGGCATAGAGTGGTTTGTATACTTGGCACAAGGCATAGAACAAGGCATCATGACTTTACCTTTTGCACCTAAGGATTTAGGACATGTTGCTATTAAACATTCTAGCGCTCACGAGATCGTTTGAACCGAATGCACGCAAACCTAATTTCTCTATCAAGTGGCTTATTTATGAAATCTTCTTCCACAATCTCACGGAGACATTCTAGACTATCCTTAAGGTGAGCAAAATAGTTATGAAACACAAGTTTATTATTCCTAAGATGAGGAGGAATGTATTTAATGATCCGCAGATATTTGTAACTGAGGATGACTTTGATGCAACATTCTCATTAAAGACAAGTGGCGCTTTTCCTTTTCCCGACTCCTCGATTCTCAATTTCCTTTTGTAAAGACGTTATTTTTTGTTGTTCTTGTCACGAGTGACTTTCATTGAATCATATAACACGTTAAAGTGTCGTTTAACTTTTCATTTTCTTCTAGAAAACTCTCGTTTTCTTTTGTAAAACATTAACCAAGTTTTGAAGATGAAAAGTTTGTGAATCCGAGAATCTAAAGGAGGAGGCATTTGGGAGCCAACACATTGTTCTTTTCACCCTTTAATTGTGCAATTTGGGTTCTCATTTTTTGATCGTGTTACAATGAGCTCGAATCATTCATCACGTTCTTGATTTCAAAAGCGCATCAAATTCGGGAGCATCCAAGGATGTCTTGACATTTGAGGTTTTAACATTTTCTTTTAGATGTTGATATTTTAATTGCAAAGCAAGATGCTCAACTTCCAATTTTGAAAACTTGTTTCACCGAGTTATCATGATCATCCTGCTCAACTTTCTCATGCAATTTAGAGTTGGTTTCTCAAGCTCAATAACACGATCATGGGAGACTTTCGAGCAATAGATAATTCATGAAATTGGGATGTATTAATTGAGCAGTTTGTGGCAGTAAAACACATCTTGAGTGATACATTAAAATCGATTCTCATTTAAGGTATGCAAGTTTTTCTCTCAATCTCATTGTATTTTAATTCGCTCATAGTCATTGACCTCAACTATCATTGCATCAAATTCCTTTTCTATTTCTTTAATATCCGAATCCGTCCCCTTTTTAGACTCTCAATTTGATCTTTTAATTGTTTAAAGAAAGGCATGACCTCGCTTAAATAGCATTCTTTAGTTTGCTCAAACCCTTTCCCTTGATTATCCCAGTGGGTGTGATCCTTTTCTTACAAGTTTTCTCAAAATCAACAAATAATTGAAAAATTACATATTAACGATTAAGGTCTTGCTCTTAGTGGGAATAGATCTAGGAACTAAATGCATTGGGGTATTTGGGGATAAGCGATGGCGTGGAAGCATTCTCCTACATGGGGGATTTTTTTCAACAAGATTTTCAGCTTTTTGCATATCCATATCCTTTTTCCAGAACAATTGTTCAAGGGTTAATAGAGTCTGAGGCTTAAACTTGTTTAAGGAGATCCAATTTTCCTTAGTGTAATCATGGGGTTTGATCATTATGTTATTCTCTTTACACGCAGGATTGTTAAGCTTCATATCCATTTTCTCCCTAGATGCATCATCTAATTTTCTATTTTCCTCAGTGCACTCAATGCAACTAGGTTTCTGTCTAGGTTTAAGAATCTCATTGCCATCATAGATTACATTTTGAGCAACTTTTGCTTTCTTACCATACTCGGGGTTGGATTCCTTTATAATGGGATACTATGCTTATCGCTTAAGACTCTATGCTTAGTGATCATGTGAGCGATCGAATGGTGTTCCCTTATACGTACAACTTATTTTCAAGCTTGTTTTTCAAAGTTTTTAGATTTGAAAAGTCATTCAAAAGTTTTGATTCCTTAGCATTAAATTCTTGTTTAAGCACTTTAACATTATCTTGAAGCTCTTGCTTTCGCTTAACAATTTTAGAAAGCTTTTCTTGTAAGGAGTTTAACTCTTGTTTTAACACTTCTTCTCTAAAATTACTTTTTTTTATAATTGTACGCATTTGGTTATCCAACTCCCCGCTCACGAGTAGTTAACTCAAACTTAGTACGTTGTTCATAAATGGCAACTTGTTCTTTATAGGCATTCGATTCGAAATAACGAAATCATCGAGGCACATGCAAGTGTACTCATCAAAAATATATTCATCGTTGATCGCAGAGATGCATCACTTGGTACAATCTCACTTTCACTTTGTTTCACATATTGATCATACGGGACAACATTGATATTACCCATATTTTCAATATATGACTCAATAATTTTAGTTGATTGTACTTTGTCATGTATCTTTGCTCATCAATATCATCGTATAGTTTTAATACCTCGAGATGATTGATTCCTTGGATGGACCAGACTGTTGTGGTGAAGAGACCTTTGGAGACCATAGGTGAGATGCTAGCCATGAAGATTGTCCGGGCGTGGGTTCATCATCGACATCGAGTCAAATGCATCACGATCGGCTACTTGAAAGGCATTTTGATGATTATGACCTATTTCACGAATTGGGTTGTTCATCAACATCGCATCATAGGTTTTGGCATTTCCTCGAAGAAACAACAACTCCTCTTCATCCAAAGTCGCCCATTATCCCGAGCTTGCACAAGCAACATCTTGTCTCTGAAGTATTCGCGTTATTCGTGGACGTTTGGAGATGTGCGGTTCCTAGCAATATGTCCTCACCACCACAGTTGTAGCATTTGATTGGCTTTGCTTGTCCTTGATTTGGATTCCTTGCGATTCGATATGCCACATATCCTCTACCAACTCCACCTTTTCCTATTCATACGCCTTTCTTGAACCGGTTGCACGTAACCTTCCCATCTCTGACGAGCTTGATTGTGTGGATTGGATCTTTGCTCGAGGTTATTGTTGGTGTGTGGGAAAGTGATGAGTGTGTAAATACTCATTATTTTTTGTCAACTGAATCGCAAAACATTTAAAATGCTCGAAATGCATCAAAATCTGAAAATATCTCAAAATTGCATTTTATATGTTTCGGATGCAAAATGTTTAAAATCAAATGAAAAATGAGCTAAGTTTGCATAATTGGCGGTTTCAGTCCCCAAGTTTCAAAAGTTGTCGAAATAGTCCACGAGCACTTGTTTGAAGAAAATCACCAAAGGTCCTTTTAAAATCATAAGTTTTCAAAATTAGTCCTTTGGTGAAAATATCAAAAGTTTTGAGAAATTACAAGTTTGGTCCTCCAAGTTTCAAAATTGTCAAAAATAGTCCTTGGAAATTTGAAAATGTCTATTTTGGTCCTTGTACTATTGGAACTTTTCACTTTTGGTCCCTTAAAACAACTTTGATAAATTGGCGACTTGGTTCCTTGTTTTTCGAAATTACACATTGGTCCCTATGTTATTAATTTAAGCCATGACCCTTTATATCATTTTGGACCCTTGTCATAACCCATTGGACCCTCAGAATCCCTTGACCCCCTTTTTTTGACCCTTCCCTTTAATATAAGCTTGGTCAAATATCGGTCAAACAAACACCCCGCTTTTTCTTTCTTCCTACCAACTCGCCTGCAACACTCCATCCTCCCATCCATCCAGCTCACCCTCACCTTTCCTTGTTCCCCCCACCTCAACAACCTTCCAAGATGCATTTAATGCATCCCTCCCCTAACACTCAAGCCCCACCGGCAATTATACATTTTGGCGCCTAAAATCAATCAAACGACCAATAATGCTTCAACCGATCAATGGCCATGAAAATGGTGGGATATGCTCGAAACCAAAGTGGCAAGCCATTTGCTATAAAAAGGAAGCAAGAGATAGCAAGAGGAGAGTAGTACTTAGTTTTAATTTTAAAATGTATGTCGCTTTTAAATTCCTATGTCTTAAATAGATTCTTAGTTATAATTTCAAGCTTATTTGTATCAAACTAAGTTGTCTTAGTGTATTACAACTATTTTCAAGTATTAATTCAAGTTTGTGTTCACATTTCATGTTTCATGTTTCTTGTTGCAAATTTCGGTTTCAATTTCTTATGTACAAGCTTTCAAAGAGCTTATTTTCGGTTCAAATAAGCTTATATAAGCTCTTATAGCTTTTGTAAGCTTACATTTAAGTTTCAAGCAACTTTGATATCTCGTCAATGAAAGTCAAACTGGGCTCATTTGGTCTTGGAAATGGATATGGGAGTTGCGAGCATGGAAATGGGTTGAATTAGAGTGATTTGGGTTGATATAAATAGGTTAGTGGTTCTTGGGTTGGTGATCTCAAGCCATTGTGGCTAGGACCAATTGTAAGTTCACTTTTAACCCATCGCATAATTTGTATATGTGGTTAGAAATAGTTTAGATTTGTTTATTTAGTGATAGTTAGGTTAACTAAACTCGGTTTAATCAATAATATGAGCTAATTCAAGAGGGTATCTCGGTTTTAATTGCAAATCGGTGATTTTAAGTAGTGTTTGGATTCTCGCTTAACTGTGTTTTAGGTTTGTTCGATGGTTGAGGATTGTTGTTTTAGGCTTATTGAGCTCATTTGAACTCATTACGGTCATCATTTTGCTTCTGCAAAGGCTCAAAGTCAAATCCATCTTTAATCTGTCTTAAACCGCTTAACTGCTGGAATTTAGTAAAATCAAAAACTTGATTTGTGTTTAGAATTGATAGATATAGCTTGCGAGGGATTCTTTCATCATAATACATCACATTCATCCACAAATTGGTTTCAAATCTCAAATAAGTCAACATATCAAACTGTTTTCAAAAGTCAAAATATTGAAAAAGTCGGTTGAGCCTAACTAGGTGATTTTCATGGACTCATTTTAGTTCAATTCAAGTGAAACTTGGGGTTTAAAAACTTCAATGGTCTAGTTTCTTAATACCATTTTGTAGATTTTGTAAATTTTCTATAAACTTCAAAGCGCTTGTCAAAATGGTCATAAGTGCCATGTACACACTCAAGTATCTTGAGTGTGCCGAGTGATTCTGAGCTTGCAACAAGCTCATTAGAGCTTATCTAGGGCTCATTTTGGTTTATAGGTAGCTAGACATGTCTAGTTTAGGTTCCAACTTTTGGTTTTGAGTCTCACCTTATTGGGTAGCTTATTCTTTAGCTTAAAGTAGTGGTAAAATCTTTTTAGCATTAAGCTCATATAACCAAATCTGTGTAATCAGCACTTAAGGAGTTTAAGATAGTTGATACTAGTTGCATTTGGGTATTTTAGCTTAATCTAGCTTACGTGTTCGGTTGGTGCTCGGTTGGTACATTTTGGCTTATTTGAGTGCTTATTTATAAGCACTTGCACCGCAGCTTCAATTTCCTTCACATAAGCTACTGTTTTTCTATTTTTCCTAGATTCATAATATTAATTTAGACTTTTCCTGAATTTTTCATATTTTTCTAGGTCAGTTTGCTATTTTTCTTCATTTAAAACAGTTTTTAAGTCATTTTAATTAGCTTTTAATACAATTAAATCGGAAAAACTTCAAAAAATAAGTTTTCATTTTTCCTAGGTTAAGATAAATATAAAAGTCAAAAAATATTTTTCCAGATTTTTCTTAGTTAAATTTGTATTTTAAGCAATTTAAGTAGTTAAAAATATTTTTAATTCATAGAAAATACAAAATAATCGTAAAAATATAAAATTAGTTTTGAAAATTATCTTTAGTTATTTTAGATTTTCCAAGTCATAATTTCATTTTCTAGCTTTATTTCATATTTTCTTGTACTTTAGGTTATTATTAAATAAGTAAAATAGTTTTAATTAATAATAATTAGATAAATAGTTTTAAAAATAATTTTCTTTTTCTAAAAATTTTCTCTTATCATTAGGTTTGTAAAAATGTCATTTTTATATTTTTAGGATGATAACGTTTATTTAATATATTTTATCTTTTTAATTTTCTTTAATTTGCATTTAAGCCCCTGTAATTTATAAACTTTTTCTTTAGTTATAATCAATCAATATCCTTTTCCGTTCAAATTCCCTCGATCACTATTCCTATGGTGATTCATCGCACACTATTTGGGACATAACGACACAGGGAAACACTATATTCTCACGATCTTCATTGCATTGGTGTACCGAACTGCTTTTAAGTTTCTTCACGGTTAGCCATTCACAAGTGGCTAGCTTGTGTGAGAAAACTTGACTTGTTCGGGACCGATCAAATTTTACGCGCTTGTGAGGTATAATTATCTTCACGCTTAGCATATTAGTGATTTGAATATTCACTCTTTGTTCATACCATCCATCTATATGTATTTATATTTTCTTATAAAATCCAAAACATCTTAAAAATCAAAAACCCAAAAAGATTTTCATTCTTTGTTTTTGCATCATGTTTTTCAAAAATACCAAAAATATTCATATTTACCCTCTTACCATTTTTGATTCTTTATCCCTTTACCCTCATCCATTTGATTCTAACTTTTCTCATGGAATCTCTCGACTACGACTTAATTAAGGGACGAATTTGAAAAACATCATACTTTATCACAAATGTCAAGAATTCGTGTTGTTCGTGATGATCCATTAATTCTGCGTAGGAAATGGAACGAGAAACCGGGTGACAAAGGACCGGTACTTCCTCCGATAATGGAGGTGCTAAATCGTCCAACCTACGGTTATCCAAAGATCTAACCTCGCTTGCTCCTAAGCCGTCTAAAATTGATCCTACACTTTCACAATTTACGGTTAGAAGAAATCATGCGAATTTAGACCGGTGACTAGCAAGAATGACTTGCCTAATCTTCACGCTTTCTCAAGAACCGAACCGAGAGACCATAACGGAAGTGGTGGAAATTGCTAGCTCTCGGAGCACACCATTGCTCCCACCTCCGGATTTTTCAAAATGTTCTTGAGACTTGATAGTCATTCGGGTCACCATGTTGGTTTTGAAGATTCTTTGAATGAACCGATTCCTTCTCATTACTCTCAAATGAAATCGTTTATTCCTTGTGTCGGTTGTGGTGAGCCTCTTTTTGGTTCACCCCATCGTTAGTGTGCGTGTGTACAATGTGGTAATGATATTCATAACGGAGTTGTTTGTTTTGTGGTTCGAGGAATTCATTTGATTATGATCATAATCCGAACTCATTTAACGACTCCTCAAACTTTTCCAATTACCCACCACACCCGACTTATCTTGAGATAATCAACATAACTACTATGAATTTTGTGGAGGTCCTCACCAAGATTTGAGTGTCAATCCGGAAACACATTTGTCTATGAGCAGTTTTAGGAGATGCTCGGAACTTTGGTTATGACCAATATCCATATAATTCACGGTCCAGACTCAACAGTTTTCTTGTTGTGAGTCTTGTGGAGGTCCCCACTTCAGCTCGATTGTCAAATAGGGAATCCATTTCCTTGTAACAATCATGACTCTCCTGAGTTTGACAATTTCCAACCTCCACAAGACCATACGGTTCAAACTCCACACGAGCCGTTGCCTAAAGAAATTTCCCAAGATTTTGAAACCGAATGAAAACACTTGATGATATGATTAGTAACTTTAAGAATCAAGTGGTGGTGAAAAGACCATGGGAGAATTGCTAGCCAAGAACGAGAGGCCCGCAAATCTAGGAAGAATTATTAGTCCTAGAGCAAGCGACTCACATGCGTTCCAATTTCTTAAGGCAACTCTATATGATGATGACGAGGAGAGTTTTATCCTTTTAATATTATTTCTCAACTCCTCGATCGGTTGATATCCCAAATAGCATTGAGATTCCATCTCAAACAATCGCTATCACACCCAGCTCCCACTCACTCTCTCGAACATGGAGGACGAGCATCTTGAAGCTGATCGGAAAAGGAATCGGACGAACTCATAAAGTCTAGTGTTGAGAACCTTGTCCCAATCCCGAGAGAGTCACAGAGAACTTACGATCATATGTGATTCTCTTTCCCTCTTGAGTGTTCAAATGATCATTTGAAACTTTCTACGATCTTAGCGACGATTGTGCTTCCTATGGAAACATCGAGTATGTTGAGGCATCACTTCCACAATCGATGCGATCATCTTCTTGAGGAGTTCACCGATGAACTCACTCACATCGATCCACTTTCATCGAAGTAACGATGTTCTCTTTGATTCGAAGCCGATTTGGGAGGCGAAAGTCTCCTTGATAATGATCGTTCACTCACTTCTTATCCCAACGGTCAATAGAGAATATTGATCACTTTGTTCTGAAGCATTCAAAACAACTCTCACTAATCCTCTATTTGAATTCGACTCGAATTCACTTTAATTTCTGAGAATCCACTCTTTGATACTCGAGACCGAGGATAGTGATGAGCCCACAATGGAACAAGAGTTCACAATTTCACTTCATGTGAATGATTCTCTTCATGAAGAGTTCTCCGGTGAACTCTCTCATGACATATCTCCTCCGGAACATGATCATTTCTATTTTGATCTTGAGGGTGATATTGGCTCGGAGGAAGGTGTACTCTATCATACGAGTTTGCCTATTAATGATACTACCCTCACCCTTCCTCCCGATATGTCTACATTTGAGGATGAAGAATGGATCTTGATTGTTATCAAAATCTTTCTTCCTTTCCTCAAATATCTTGTATTCTCTTCATCTTCACTCCTT